>JAWDJE010000001.1:197131145-197731145 GCA_035047345.1 Bradypodion ventrale | reverse complement strand
AAAAAATAAAATTAAAAAAACCCCGCTGCCACTGCCCTTACTTTCCACGGGCCAGGGATCGAGCCTGGCCTGTGGGGAAAAAAAGACCCCCCCACACACCCTTTTCTTTCAACGGGCCAGGGATTGAGCCTGGCCCATGAAAAAAAGACCACCCCGCCCTTTTCTTTCCACGGGCCAGGGATCGAGCATGGCCCATGGGGAAAAACACCACCCCCCGCCCTGGCCCGTGAAAAAAAAAGACACCCCCCCAAAAAAAAAGTACACACAAAAACATTCAAAAACAGTCACAAAAACATTCAAAAAGAAACACAAAAGCATCCAAAAAGTAACCAAAAAACATCACAAAGACCCTCCCCAAAAACCCAACACAACCCCCCCAAAAACAACAACAACAACAACAACTAGAGAACTTACCAGGAGACGTCTTCACTCCATGACGACCGGAACTCAACTGAGAAAATAAAGAAAATACTTACCAGAAGTGACACCCAGAGGACAGAAGAGAAAAATTGTAGAGAGGAAGAAAAGCTCACCACCCCCACCCAGAGGCCACAAGAGAAAAAACATTCAAAAATATTGAAACTAATAAGATTAATTCCCAAATTAATCAAATAATTTATCAAAACATTCAAAAATATTCACACTAATCTCAAAAAATACAAAAAAACAAACCAGAAATCACTTTTCACTCAAAAAAACCAAAAAACAAAAAACAAAAATAAAAAATGCATAAAAATAAAGATTTAAAAAAACAAAATTAAATTTTAAATTAATTTTTTTTGATTTACATTAAATAAATTAAATTAAAATAAAATTTGCATAAACAAAAACCTTCCAAAACCAATTTAAAGAGCCCGGCACTGAGGAACCCGGCGCGCAAAAAATAAAAAAAACACACACACTGGGAGCGCAAGTCCGCCACAGGCGGACGCAGCACCTTGAAGCCACAAAATCACAAAACCTTTCAACACCATTTAAAACAGCCCAGCACCATTGGTTCAAGGGGAAAAAATATCACTACTACCAAAGTTGAGTGATGATCTGAGAATACAGAATTTGCCTATCATGATATTTATTTCCTCCCTGATCCTTGCTTACTGGAAGAAAAGAGTGAACCAGCCCAACCTTCAGTGACCCCAACAGCAGAACAAATGCCCATCTGATTGAGCCCTGAGAACGCTTATGTGGCCCTTATTTTCTAGTGGATTATAGCAATATTTGTGTTCAGTACCAGAATAGACAGCTTTGGTTCTTGCACAGAGAAAATTATTGCTCATGATTCCTGCCTGTATCAGTGCCTCAAGTGACATTTCAGTCCTGTCCAAGCATTTTGTTTCACAGGAGTGTCATTGTTCCACCCTTGCTGTTATATGTCAGACAAGAAACAAAAGAAAATAGAAAGAAAACTAGGATGCAAGAACATTGTGGTACTTTAAAGAGAAACTGCTGTAATTTAATATGAGCTTTCATAGATCAAGTTGGCTTGTCAGTTTCTCACACAAAGGTGCTACCTAGACAATAGGAGGCAGACAGTTTTACAGATTAGCCTACATGCCATGATGTTGCAGCTGTCAGAAGAGAAGGCTCTAGATTACTACATATAAAGAATAAGCTCTTCTATAGGTATTCTTCTCTCAATTTGTGACCAGGATAGGGGAAGGATGTATGTTAGTTGTGGATGACTAACATGTACTGCTTCATTTTTTTCTGAGGTTTGTCTGTATTTTAACCTATAAAGCCATAAACTGATTGGGTATAAGCTATTTCAAAGGTTGTGTCTCATTTTATTAGCCTGCCCAAGTTTTAAGATCATCCCGGGAGCCCTTTCTCTTGCTTCCACCACTCTCAGATTTTTGTTTCATTGGGCCATTGGGCCTTCTCTCTTACTGCTCTTAAACTCTGGAACTCCCTCCTGTGAGAAGCCAGCCTTGTCCCATCTTTCCTGTCTTTCTGCAAGGATGCAAAAACCTTTTTCTTCAGACACACTTTCTCTTAGTGATTCACTACCTAAAAAGGCATTATGGGACTCTTGGGGTTTTGTTCTTACCAGTGTGTTTTTGGACCTTTTTTTATCTCCTAGCTTTAATATATTGTTTTACCTTTTTTTAAACTGTAAGAGATTATTTTTCTTATCTTTTAATTCTGTTTGTCTCTTAATACTGTAAGCTACCTTGTGTGCTTTTTAGGTGAAAGGTGGGGTATAAATATTTTACATAAATAAACAATGAAGGCTAACATCCAAGTAGAGCTGTTGCATGTTGGTGTTGTATCTAAAGCTAACCTCCTCCTACTTGTTGAAAAAGCATGGGATTGGAAATGCTTCTTCGAACAGCACATAGTAAAGCTATAAAAAATTACCCCAAGATGTAGTGATGTTTTATCATGACAAGAGGGGATTATTTATGTCTAGGAACATCTCATCCTCACAGCAGGGTCTATTCATGCCTCCCTTAGTTTGCAAATTAGCTAGTTTAGCTCTGATCATGATTGAAAAGACAGCAGAGGGTAGATCTGAAAATAGGTTTGCTTAGAGAAAATAGCCTGCTGAGTCACATCTTTAGATCACAGATTTCAGCTCCGGATGGTGGGCTATACGTAACATGCAGTTTGGTGGGTGGTTACATGGCATTAAAATGGAATTCAATTAGTGGAAGATGCTATTATATATCAAATTACCATGATGTCTACATTTGCCTCCTTGCCAAGATTTGGAGCTTTCCAGAGGCATCTAACTGACTACTATGTGAACACAATACCAGGCAAGACTGTTCTTGGTGTAGCCCAATTCAGTTCTGTATTTTTATGGGTTCAGAATTTCTCGTGGCAATACTGATTTGTACTATATATAGATATTGTATGATTCTATTGTGAAATTATAGCATACATGCTTACTATCTCAAATTATTATTTGTGTTTTTCTGTAAGTTTGATTACTTCTTATATATCTAGCAAATTCCCAAAACATCATCATCATCATTATTATTATTATTATTATTATTATTATTATTATTATTATTATTATTATTATTGTTGTTGTTGTTGTTGTTGTTGTTGTTGTTGTTGTTGTTGTTGTTGTTGTTGTTGTTGTTATTATTATTATTATTATTATTATTATTATTATTATTATTATTATTATTATTATTATTATTATTATTATTATTATTATTATTATTTGTCTGTGTGGGAAGAAAGCAATGCATTTCACTTTCTTTTCTTTTCCCTTCCAGTTTATGAATTACAGAATTGTCCAGATCCTCCTACCTTTTTCAATGGTTACATAATCAATTCAGATTACAGTGTGGGTCAGTCGATATCTTTTGAGTGCTATCCTGGCTATGTATTGATTGGTCATTCTGTTCTCACTTGTCACCACGGAATCAATAGGAACTGGAACTACCCTTTCCCAAAGTGTGAAGGTACCTTTTGCTATTGCATGTGTTTGCTGTGTTTTAATCCTAGCATCTTCCCATTGTTAGCTCTGTAAAGAAGTCATATAAAATTTAATTGTAAGGGTTGGATGTCATTTGCCAGTAGAGAAGATTTGATCCCCCACCCACTAGTTTGATTTCGCAGTTAGGCTCAATATAGTCAGGTTTTTCACTCCAAATTGATGAAATGCTTGGCGTATTCCAAGCCTACATATAGTGATCTCCAACACACCTCATATATTATCATAGGGCTTATCATCAATCCAAGGAAATATACCTTCAACACATGGGGTACAAAATCTTAGAAACACATCACAACGTTCCTGACAATAAAAACACAATTACAACAAAGTAAATAACAACTTCTTGCCTAATAGTAAGGCTGTATATGAATAGCAGCAGCAATCTCCTTTCCTGAGCTGGGACAGAAAAGGCTATGTGAGGACCCAGGTCACTGCTGATAAAACCTTCAGTACATTTTCCTCACTAAAGAAACAAATGGCAATCTGAGCAGAAGAGGTTTTCTAAGCCTTGACTCAACTGGCAAAACCCTCGTTCAACTTTCATTTGTTCTTTTGATGGCCCATGCTAAGGCCCTGTACGAGATTTCCAGGAAGCCAAAGCTGCCATGAGATATTTGGGGTGTGAGGAGGGGAGATTGAAAAAATTGGCATAACAATTATTTGTTATTTAATTGACATTTGTTTTGCTGTTTTGTTATCTGTTCTATGTGATTTTCAAAACTGGCATTTATATTGATGTTTATTTTTTCTTATTATGTTGGAAACCATTTCAAGTAGTACTAGCATTAAGCCATGTGCTATATAAAAACAAACAAACAAACATGCTTTTCCTGCTATATGCAGCTAGAAAGGTAGGTTGAAGAGAGCAGAATAAGTGGAGAAGGTTTCTGGAAGTAGGACGAGTGCATGTAAAGTGAGAGGACTGTGAGGGAGCCATTTGAGTTGATAACACAAGGATTTAAATTAATACTTTTTGTACTTTTAAATATATTGTCACATTAAATATGATACAGAATAGCAGTAATTTTGCTTTATCAGTAACAGAGGCAGAGGTCAAATTAAGCAACGCATTGGGAGAACAATGTATATTTCTTAAATCAGGAGTTCACAACCTACGGCCCACGGTCTGGCCCCAGCCCGTGACACCATTTCATCTGGCCCATGGTGATGATCCCGGAAGCAGAAGCAGGCACATTTGTGACAGCCATAAACACACCAACACATGCACAAACATGCCCGTGCATGTGCAAACGTGCCCCCCACAGTTTGCGGCAACATTTACAATTGGGAAAACCACATGTCCAGCCTGCTTAGCTGTCTGAGGGTGAGTGGCCCGGCCTAAGACACGAAAAACTTGAGAACGCCTGACATAAATTGTCAAAAGCTGGACAGGACATTGGTTTGATACTATGCCACTTGGGTAGTAACTGGTCTCCATTCTACTGTTTTTCTCTTTTTCTTCACAAATAGCATGGTGGGAAATAGTTTTATGTTAGGGAAATAGTAGAGGATGGTGGCAGTGGTAGCAGCGGCAGCAGCAGCAATAATGGTAATGGAAGCAGGTTTCTATGCAGAAGTGGGTACTGAAAGGCATCCTAAGCAGATGTTTGATTATATCTGATCCAAATCCCAGGGATGTACACACAGACCCTTTCAATTAATGCTGAAATCTCAGGGCTCAGCTATTTGGAAGAGAATGCAGTTGGCTTATTTTAGTCCCCTGTTCTCTTTCTCAACTGAATAGTTCAGGTGTTGGTAGTTTACAAAGGATGTCTGTGCAACTGCTTCTTTGGTTTGAGCGCCTACCAATTAATGGCTTGCAATGATTATTCAACTAACTTTCATCGTTCATAATGTTGGATGGCCTGTCCTTCATGCACCTGCATATATAAATTTAAAAGCCTAAATTAAGCTGCTTCATTTGTATTTTAAATCTAGTTAACAACTCATATAATTACATTTCAGTCCTATGGCTCTGAATTACCTCAAATTACTTTTGGAATTTCACACATTATACAAAAAGCAAAAGAGGCAATTGTTCTGTGCCATGACTAGAATTCCAATTAATTATGTTGAAATGCTGTAATTAAAATAACTCTATTACATCCATAGATGGCTATCTTGGGGGGAGGGAGCAAAACAACACAAATGACCAATATCATCTCATTTTGTCATGCAAAGAAGGCAGATGGGAACCTGGAAATCTAAATTGCATCATGTTGAAACATCTACATCAAAAAGACAACAAAAAATAAAAATGAAGTGCAATGTTCACTTTGTTACCAGTAGTGATTATAATAATTTGCAATGTATTTTTTTTTCATTCTTTGAATGAAATGATTCACAGGTTCATGCTTTGGTCAAAATTAATTGCTGTGTTCCATACATTTACTGGAAATACTATTAATTTACTTATCATGTCACTTAGAGTTAGGTAAATCCAGATTTCCCCATATATGATTTTAAAGGCATAAAATGCTGTTTCATTGAATCGTGGAAGGAAGGAGACATATAATTCAGGTTTATTAAAAAAAGAATCAAAATGAGTCTCAAATAATAGATGAGGGCAAAGTTATCTCAAATGCTAATGAACACATAGAGGCAAATGTACAAGCATTTTGTTTGTCTGCAGGCTTTTTTCACATCAGCAATCTGAAGATCACAACATAACTTAATGGGCAGTGCACAATTTCACACATTGCCTGTCCTTGCTTGGTGTCTATAAGAATTTTCAAGAGCTAAGATCCTAAAATTTATACAACTTGAATCATGATATCCTAGCTTTATAGGAGACGGGTTATTACTTGGTCCTACATCCTGATTATATTCTGTCATTGCCTGAAATAATTTTGATTGCTTTTGGTGGACTGGTTTTGTCAAGTAAAGCCCTAAGCAGCCCAGGATCCGAGTAGCTAAATATCTGCCTATACCTGATGTATCCTGCCCAGGTGTTGAAAACCTGTCCCTTCTGAGGCTGTGGATACCTGTTACAGAATGCTTTCTCACAATACGTCTACCTGATGCTAGAACTGAGTAAATCATTCTCCTTTTGCTCTAATTCTTTGCATATTGTTTCACCAACTATTCTGCTTTACTGACAATACAAGTTAATTCCCTCTTTTAAAACATTTATAGCTCTATGTGTAATCCAGAATGATAAAGTTTACAAGTATAAATAATTTCCATAATACATGGCATTCTCTGTTGTTGTGTTCATACTGAAATGCAGTACTGTGCAAAAGTCTTAGGCAACCATTTAATTTGCAGTTTTAGCAGTGATATACTGACCACATATCTTAATTCCTCAGTCTCTTCATTAGAACCAGAAAATGCATGCAATTTGCACCCAGTTGTTGTTGGTTGGCTTTCTTTTTTTTTTTTTTTGGGGGGGGGGGCTTCCATAGACTAAAGTTGTGAGTGTTTAGTGTGACTTCCCTTACACTTGAGCTACAGAAGGCACCTAGGTTTCATAAACCTAAATGGAATGGAACCCTAATTACTGTCATTGCTAATACCTGAGTATGTCCTGCTATTACATGACAAAATGACTGCCATGGAAATGGTCTTTTACACCAGGTTTGTGTAAGACATGATTAAGCATTTAATACAACACATGTTGTGTGAGTATAATTCATTGTGAAACTTCCTAATAAGACCTACTTTCAATAGCATTATTCCAGTCAAAATGTCAAGGATCACAGAATTTGCAGATATAAAATACTTTTCCATAAGCAAGATCCACATCTGGATACTCAAGATGTTGTGTTCAAGCTGTTATAAAGAAATATGAAGAGTCAGGAGAGGTCAAGGACAAAAAAGACCTGGAACGCCAAAAACTTTCAAATTCTGATGAGAAGTTCCTTAGAGTTTCTTCTTTGGGAGACCTGAGGAAGCCGGACAAGGATCTTATTCAGCATTTGTCAGTGTCATCAGGATGCCAAGTTGACCCTTCTACAGTAAGAAGAAGCTTGATTAGGAATGGTCTTTCTGGAAGTGAGCATGGATATATCGGGAATCAGTGGAATAAAGTGGACAGGGATGAGCAAATTTAACTCAGGGGAACATTGTATCTACTGCTGTGGGCAAGAATCCCTTAGAAGAAATATAGTGGCCCTTATAGTCAATAAAAGAGTGAAGAGAGCAGTAATGGGATACAATCTTAAAAATGACAGAATGTCTCAGTCCGAATTCAAGGCAATCCATTCAACATCACAGTAATCCAAGGCTAAGCCCCAGCCACTGGTGCAGAAGAGGCTGTAGTCAACCAGTTCTATGAGGACCTACAACACCTTCTAGAACAGACACCAAAACTGATGTCCTTATCATCATAGGAGATTGGAATGCCAAAGAAGAAGTCAAAAGGTAACTGGAATAACAGGCAAGTTTGGCCTTTGAGTACAAAATGAAGCAGGGCAAAGGCTAATAGAATTTTGCCAAGAGAATGCATGGGTCATAGCAAACACCCTCTTCCAACAAACTAAGAGGTGACTCTACACATGGACATCACCAGATGGCCAACACCAAAATCAGATCGATTATGTACTCTGCTGCCAAGGATGAAGATGCTCTATACAGTCAGCAAAGAGGAGACCTTGAGTGGACTGTGGCTCAGATCATGAGCTACTGATTGCCAAATTCAGGCTTAGAATGAAGAAAGTAGGGAAAACAATTAGGCCAGACATGTATGACCTAGATAACATGCCTAAGGAATATACAGTGGAGGTGAAGAATAGATTTAAGGGATTAGACTTGACAGACAGAATGCCTGAAGAATTATGGACTGAGAATCATAACATCATACAAAAAAGGCAGAATTAGAACCATCCCAAAGAAAAAGAAGTGCAAGAAAGTGAAGTGGTTGTCTGATGAGGTCATAGGTTGAGAGTCCCTGTTTTATAGCATCCCTATGTGGCATGCAGCCTACTGTCATTTATGGGCCTAGTGAAAAACTGTTGCATTCTCTCAAGGTATCAGTGAAATACAATGGTAAACGTTTAAAAATAACCTTACTATCAAAGGGATCTATTTGTGTGGTTGTTCTATTTATTTATATTTTATCTACACTTCATTCTTATACTCCTATATTGTATTAATCTGATATGAGAGCTAGCTGGTATAGTTGGATTTGTTAAAGATCTGAAATATTATGTCCTAAGCTCAAGACAAATTATCATTTTGTCCTTAATTATTCATTCTACTATTTAACATTTCCTTTCCTCTCCTTCCTAGCTCCTTGTGGCTATAATGTGACATCTCAAAATGGCACTGTGTACTCCCCAGGATTTCCAGATGAATATCCAAATTCAAAAGATTGTACATGGCTAATTACTGTACCTCAGGGCCATGGAATCTATATCAATTTCACTTTACTCCAGACAGAACAAGTGAATGACTACATTGCAGTTTGGTATGTTAATATTTTATCATGATAGAGACTGATCTTTGTTTGATCTGTGTTTTTTCTGCATCTGCCTGTAATCAAAATCTACAAAGTGTTGAGTGTTTGAGTGTAGATAAGTGAAGCATGCATCCTTTGTTCCTTAGCAAACTAATTATGAGACGCAGAGATGTTTCAGACAAGTCTTGTTTGAGAAAGCTAGCTTTGTATAAAACTGGAAATTGAAAACTAGCAGATGAAGCTCAATTTGAGTTGGGAAGCATTTTTCATATGAGCCCTCATCTAACTTGAGGTGTGATATAGTAAAAATATGTAGAATCATACCAGGATTTGGGTGATTGGTACCAATACTGTGACCAAGTCAAGCAATGTCATTTATCTTTTTGATCAAAGTTCGGGAAGTCTGCACTTATGCTTGATGTCTAGTGGTAACACTCATAAGTGGTCATGGGATAACAAATTTAATCTAGACAGGACACTGGTACTTCTTAATAAAGCCATGGGTTGGAGAACAGGAAACTTTGCTGGTGTTGAGTGAACTTTGAAAAGCAATGTTTTGTTGTTTTGGAGTGCTTCTCAACTGAATGAACTGGGCTAGGTGCACCCTCTACCAGCAAATCTGGCCACAGTCCTCATTTTATCACATCCAAAGTGGTGTCATCCATTATATAATTGGTTGCATTTAAAAGCTGGTTTCAAATGAAGCAACCAGATTTCTAAGTGGGCATGTTTACTGGGAGCTTGTCGAAACAACCGTACTAGCTTCTAGTTTGCTTACCTTCAAAGCCTTTCACAGTTCATAGCCAAGATACCATATCTTGTATGAGCCTGCCTGGCTAAATCAACCCCCTTTTTTTTACTTGTGTGATTATTTTTCTTTCACTGCTATTTTAAATTCATTGTGAGTTACTGTACATTGACACATCTTGTGGGGAAAAGGAGGAGGATCTGAACTATAAGAGAGTTGCTGCATTGTAGCAGCTTCTAATGCCATAATGATAACATTTGAAGAGAAGAAATTTCAAAATTTGTTGAGTTACTTTGAGACTGAGCACAGCTGTGTCATGAATTTTTGTTTTTCACTCTCCTACTGACTAGACCAGGGACCATTCCTGCCCCCGACACTCAGCTGTGAGGGCTGGAGGCGTGGTTGCTCCCAGTGCTCACATTTTTGTCATCGGTGGCAGTGGCGGCCACAATTGCACCATTTTTTCCTGGCTTCTTGCACAGTCTCCACTGCTCCCCATGACGGCGAGAGGCTTTTCAGAGCATTTTCACTCCATTTTGTGATTATTTTTCACCGTGTATCCGCTGTGTTTTGGCAGCTAAAATGTGACATTTGGGCACTTCCTGGTTCTGCGCTGGGAACCCAGGCACTGCTTGAAACTCCACCCAGCACTGGAGCCACAATAAGCTCCAGCAATTTTATTTATTTATTTAATTATTTATTTATTGGGGGGTTGCATACCTGTCAACTTTTGGATTTGAAAATAAGGGAAATTTTGGCCACACCCCTCTGTGGGGGTGGCCAAATCTGTGGGCGTGGCCAAATATAGCCATGTGACTTTCTGGGCTCTAGTCATGCCTGCCACATGGCCATGAAAATGTCTGCAAACACAGACATCACTGGCTCTTTGGCTGTAAATGGAGATGAGCACTGCACCCTAGAGTTAGATACGACTGGCAGATTTTACTTTCTTAGGATCAAAGATCTCTGCAGATGGTGATTGCAGCCGTAAAATAAAAAGGCAAGTGATGCTTGGGAAACAAGCTATGAGAAACCTGGGGAACATAGTTAAAAGTAGAGGCATCACCTTGCAAACAAAAAATTGCATAGTCAAAGCAATGGTATTCCCAGTGGTAATGTATGGGTGTGAGAGCTGGACCATTAGGAAAGCTGAGCGCAGAAAAATAGATGCCTTTTAAATGTGGTGTTAGAAATAGGTCGATCCTAGAAGAAATCAACCATGACTACTCATTAAAGGTCAAATAGTAAAAATGATGCTAAAGTACTTTGGACATCAAATGAGAAGAGAGGATTCACTTGAGAAAGCCTTGATGCTGGGAAAGGTGGAGGACAAAAGAAGGGGTGGCCAAAAATAAGATGGCTAGATGGTATTTTAGATGCAATGGGCACAAAGCTGTGTGGGCCAAAGAACCCTTTTCCCATTTTCTTGGGGGATTTTTGTTTACTTTTCTTTCTTGTTTGCTCAGCGGTTTAAGTGACTAAGATGCTGACTGGGAGGCAGAAGGTCAGCAGTTCGATTCCCAAGTACTGCAGGACGGAATGAGCTCCCGTCTGTGTCCCAGCTCCTGCCATCCTAGCAGTTCGAAAGCAAGAAATTGCAAGTAGATAAATAGGGACCACTTTGGTGGGAAGGTAACAGTGTTCCGTGCGCTCTGGTGTCTGGTGCCAGCCACATGACCATGGAAATGTCTGCAGACGCAGACAACGCTGGCTCTTTGGCTTTGAAACAGAGATGAGCACTGAACCCTAGAGTCGGATACGACTGGCTTTCGAGCAAGGGAAAGATTTAATTTCTCATTTTTAATTATTTTTTTCCTGGGAAGTAAAGAAAGTGCAGAATAGTAAACCAGCCCCCTAGGGTTACTCTCTCTCTCTCTCTCCTCACTGATTTGCCCCCTCTCTCCCCCCCACTGATTTGCCCCCTATCTCTCCCCCCACTGATTTGCCCCCCCACTCTCTCTCCCCCACTGGTTTGCCCCTCTCTCCCTCTCTCCGCACTGATTTGCCCCATCCCTCTCCCACTGATTTGCCCCCTCTCTCTCCCCCGATTTGCCCCCCCTCTCTCCCACTGATTTGCCCTCTCTCTCTCCCCCCCACTGATTTGCCCCCCCCCACTCTCTCTCCCCCACTGGTTTGCCCCTCTCTCTCCCTCTCTCCCCACTGATTTGTCCCCCTCTCCCCCCCACACTGATTTGCCCCCCTCTCCCCCCACTGATTTTCCCCTGAATATATGAAATATATCGTTCACCTAGAGTAGACTCAGCAGCAGCAGCAAAAACAAAGCTTCCCCATGAAACAGAAGGGAAACAGAAACTACAAAATGTCCCCACCACCTTCTCTCTCTCTCTCTCTCCCTTTCCAAAGGCGAAAAGCCACAAACCGCGACCTCTGGTGGCTGGAAAAACATACTGCAGCTCCAGTCAGGATTTTTAAAATAAAAAATAAGGGAAAATAAGGGAAAATTAATAAAACGGGATGGGTTTGGGAAGAGGGGTAAAAATAAGGGGGTTTTCCAGGGAAAAACAGGATAGTTGACAGGTATGGGGGGTTGCTATTTTATCCCTGTGTGAGGATAAGAATTTCAAATGTGTAACTAAAACACCCCCTGGTTTTGATCAACTTCACAAGATATGGACTAGCCTTAACAGAATACGTACAAAGCGTGGTAGATGTCCGGACGTTTTGCATAAATAGGGGAAACTACCATCACCAGCATGTGAGTGCAGGGCACAGCGATAGATGGACTGGCTGTGAAGGTGCACCTTGCCCATATCCTCAAGGCTGTAGCAGTCCATTGCAGTCCCAGTGTTAAAAACCTGCATGTCGTGCTTCATGTGTGCTGTGGGTGATGGCTCCGAGATCATAGTGTGTGGGTCACTTCATGGCAAGATGGGTTCCACCTTAAACAAATTCATGCCAGTGACATTTTTCCTGCTTCACTGGGGGGATGCATTCTCAGATACGAGTTGCAGTTGAGAAATAGTAATATTAGTCCTCCAGGCACCTCTGTCCTCCACCATCCTCCTCAGCCCACCCAGCTCTGTGCCCACTGCGTCCACAATACCATCTAGCCATCTCATCTTTGGTCACCCTCTTTTTCTTTTGCCCTCCACCTTTCCCAGCATCAAGACCTTCTCAAGTGAATCCACTCTTCTCATTTGATGTCCAAAATACTTTAGCTTCATCTTTACTATTTGACCTTCTAAGGAGCAATCAGGGTTGATTTCTTCTAAGATTGACCTATTTGTTCTCCTCGCTGTCCAGGGGACTCTCAAAACTCTCCTCCAACACCACATCTCAAAGGCATCTATTCTTATGCGCTCAGCTTTCCTAATGGTCCAGCTGTCACACCCATACATTACCACCGGGAAAATCATTGCTTTGACTATGTGGATTTTTGTTTTCAATGAGATGTCTCTACTTTTCACTATGTTCCCCAGGTTTCTCATAGCTTGTCTCCCCAGAATCAGTCGTCTTTTTATTTCATGGCTGCAGTCACCATCTGCAGTGATCTTAGATCCTAAGAAAGTAAAATCTGTCACTGCTTCTACTTCTTCCACATCCATTTTCCAGGAACTGATGGGGCCTGTTGAGATTATTATAAACCTATTGAGTACAAATGCCATATGCCAAATAAATAAATTGGGATAATTTTTACATTTTGGTGTTTCTAGATGGGGGACTGTTTTCTTTATTTGTGTGGGGATATGTGGGACAGGGAGCAGACTTTGTTACCATTCTACTGTGCCACAGAGCTGCATGGGTTCTTGTTGTCATTGGTTGGTTACATCATGGGGAATTTCTCTCTTGCTGTTCTTGCTGTTGTGTTGTTCTTGCTTGCTCTGCTGAGTGAGTACCTCTGCATTGCAGTAGTAACTAGAAGCCAATACAGATTTGTCAAGGGCAAATCCTGCCAGACTAGTTTTATCTCATTTCCAGCAAAGTTCTTGACATAGTGTGCCATAATAATCTGATTAGCAAACTAATCCACTGTGGGCTGAAAAGAACTACTATGAAGTTTATCCACAGTTGATTACACAATGCCCAGGATGACTTTTACATAGATGAGAGGTGTAAAAATGGAATAAATGAATGAATGATTGATGGCAATCAAAGTGTACTTGTCAGTGGTTTCTGCTCAAAATGAGGTGGTAACAAGCAAAGAATCATAGAACTCAAGTGCTTTATCTGAAATTGTTTACTATTCCACATAAAGCCATGCACGACAAATAAAACATGGTACATCAGCACAGTTGGTTGTGAATACTAAGCTAAAATTCTGAAGACCCTTGGTTTAGTATGTTGTGAGAACACAGTGAGCACTTGATGCAGTAGATGACTTGAAAAAACATAAAGAAGTGGCTGAAATTTTTTAGTCTTCTTTATTAAATGTTGATGTTTATTTCATGTTTGTTTCACTCATGGAGAGGCAATCATGATATTAAGTCAGAGCGTCATGGTGAATAATGTCATGAAGAACTGCCCATAGATGAAATAATCATTTTTTCTTCTATGTTAAATTGTCATGAGGAAGGAGCCCAAGTGATCTGCAAGAAAACTGTACAGCATATTACCTATTCTAATAGAAATGTTACTTGCACAGCTTTATCAACCTTCTCTGAAAGGTCACCTTTCATGAAAGGATGTGTTTCCTAATTGCCTGCATAGATAAGAATACAAGTGAATTGATATGCTACCGTTCTTAGAATTAAGCTTCCTTTTTGAAGATTTCAGCCTTCCATTGAGAGAAAACAGATTGAGTTTAAAGTTTACTTATGCACATTTCCGGATGCAGTTTTCTTTCTTTTTTGGTACCTAGGGATGGCCCAGACCAAAATGCACCTCAGCTGGGAGTGTTCAGTGGAAATACAGCACTTGAGACAGCTTACAGCTCAAGCAATCAAGTCCTTCTCAAGTTTCACAGTGATTTCTCCACTGGAGGGTTCTTTGTTCTCAATTTTCATGGTCAGTTTTCTTCTTCTCATCCTACAAATTGTGTGTGTGAGAGAGACAGAGAGACAGAGATGAAGCATGTAGAGCTGTTAAATGGTATTTTTTTTTGCCTACTGATGTTAAAATAAAATAAATTGGTTTAATTGGCATGATATTTCCATTTAATTAAACCTCCAGAGTATCACTCTTCATTATCCACAGCAAAATGAGTGTTAAATATTTAATATTGAGTTACTTAATTTTTAATATTTTAATAGAAAAACTCTGACCCACTTAACCCAGGCCATTAACTCTTCAGTAAGTCTTAAGGGCTGCTTTTGGTATTATGGAAACACAGTGATATTCTTATCTCTCAGAAAGAAGTGTGCAGCTGCTCAGCCATCAGATATTTTCTCTTTTAGAGCACTGGAGCAAATTCAGGGTAGGGAGAAGGGCTGGGAAAAAATATTGTGAAATTCCTTGTTCTCCTCAGTTTGTCCTGTCATGACATGATGAGGATTTAAAGCCAGACAAGATTTCTCACCTGCAGCCATGAGTGAGGCAAAGAGTTATTTTCCTCCTTTTGGGAATCTCTGCAAGTAACATAAAATATTTCTAGCATCCTTCCTCTTTCGGAAATGAACTGCACAGTGGATGGCAAGCCTAGATCTATGGACAGATGCTCAACAAAGATGTTGGTGATACATCTGCTACTCCAGATTCTTAAGTAAAGCAGCAGCCATCCTAGGCCAACACAAGTTGTGCAGTTCACAGATTGTGGAGCTTTGCTCAAAAGTGGACAATGCTGATCCAGCAATTATACTTGCCAGCAAGGAGATGAATGGTGCTCTGAGGATTTATGTCCCAGTCTAGAAATATGTAATTAGAGAGAACTGTTGGAAATAAGATATTTTAAAAGGGAAAGGTATTTTGAAAGGAATGCCATCCTTTCCCCCTGTATTCTTTTTTTTTGTTGTTGTAGCCTTCTTCTTCCTGACAGAAGTAACAACTTTAATTTTAAAGGGAGTAGCCAAACCTTTAGCAGAAAAATACTTGAATGACAGGGAGAAGCTGAAGGAGGGAAGTGTCAATGACATGCAGGGCAATTCTACTTGGTTTTTCATGACATGCTTTTGAGGTGGGAGTGGATCTCTCTCTTTCCACCATCACACTTGATGGCAGTTGGATCAGTAAATAAGATGTTGTGCTGCTGTTGCCCCCAATGGCTCATTTCCTACAATAGGCCAGCTAACCCAGCAGTTGAGTGACAGCTACTGGTATTGTTGTGGTTTCAACCACTCTCAGACAGTAGCCATGGGCATGCAATATTCTGTTCATGAATGTGAACTTTGAGAATTATGCAGCCTGTCATAAGGAGCAATAGCAATTGTTGCCTAACACATGGGCTGTGTGGGGTTTGCAGTTTGGGGCATGGTTTAGATGACTGGGGGATTCCTCATCTCAGTGGAATGGATGGTATCTTCCATCATTTAAGCATGAACATCCAAACATAATGTAGTGGACAGATATGCTCTAAAGATTGTTGACATTTATTGAAGTTTATGCAAAGGCATGCATTGGCAGAAATACAGTAGTTGCCCCATGATTCCTTTTGAGAATTTAGACTTGCTAATTAATGAGCTATGAATGAGAATGTTCCCTTGGGTTCCACTTTGCTCATATTACAATGGTCCAGTACAGGCAACTTAGACTAGGTGTTGTTCTGAGACAAGTGCTAATGCAGTTTTTATTTAATTTTCTAGCATATCAGCTTAAGAAGTGCCAGCCTCCACCAGCAGTTCTGCAAGCTGAGTTGTTTACAGAAGATGACGATTTTGAAATAGGTGATAATTGAAATTTATGGTGATAAACTTAGACATTTGATTTCTTTTCAGTTTTCTGCCTAGGAAATGATGCTACACTTTATTTATAATTGTAGTCAGTACCACTAGTACTGTAGTAACATACAACTGGTATTGAAGGATACTACATATATAAGTATAATTGGTTGGAAGCCCAATTGTGTGCAAGCCCAAGTAAAGATTTGGGAGGTGGGGAGGTGACAATATTACTATTCTTATGGGAATATTTTTTTTGCTCATATTTTATTGCAAAGTTGAACAACTGTGTTTAGTTAACAAGTACCATATTTGCTGGTGTATAAGACACATTGGAGTATAAGATGCACCCTGTTATTACCAAAATAGCCCACTATAGGCTACTATATACAATACAACATGAACCCCATTTTTCCATTGTATTTTAAGGGGGGAAAGTGGGTCTTATATGCCAGCAAATAGAGTATGTAAGCCAGAGCAGCTTTACTTCAATTGTCACACATTCCAAAATGTTACAGATCTGTTTTCTAGTTTATGCACTGGGAAGGGGGTGTGTGTACTTTATTGAAAATAATGGCTGAAATACAGTAGTAAGTTAGTACTAGAGTAGGCCCATTGAGACAGTGGAATGTATGGAGAATTTGACTCACCAAATCCCCACTAATTCAATAGGCCAAGTCTAGTTGGGATCTACTACTGGATTTCAGCCACTGTATTGCAGTGGGAGACATGGCTTGTAAAAATGTATACTAGGAAAATACATATGCAAAATGTATTTGTATGTTAGGACAAATATACAAAACTAGATGAATATTTTTACCAGAAAATGAAACAGAATGCGAATGAATGAAATGGAATTGTGCTATGAAAAAGGAGAAGGAGGCAAATGAAAACCTGAAAGTAGCTTTGACTAACTGATTCTAATTAACACACCAGCAATTGTGTGCTTGCTTGTGCAACCAGGCATATGACAAGTACTTTGTTAATTACATTAAATTAACCATAACAACATGCATAGTTCTGATTATGCATGCATAAAAAAGCAACAGGATTCTGACCCAAGGCATTTTCCTACCATTCAGTTATTTTCAAAACATGTGTATTTCAGGAAAAAAATATAGATCTCTTACAACAGCAGCCTAATGAAAACATGTAGATTTTGGAGATATGTCAATGGCACTGAAAGACGCATACGTGACTATTTACAGAGGTCCCCAGTGTTGAGTCCCAGGAAGTTTTTGAATTCCAGATGACATCTTTCTTGAATATTGATGTTGCTATCTTGGGAACATGGAGACTGTGGTTCAACATCACAACTGGGGACAATTCCTGTTTACCAGAATTGCAAGATCTATTAGTTGGACAAAAATGTAAAATACAGACCACCCCCTCCCATTTCCATGGGGGATATGTTCCAAAATATTCTGCAGATGCCTGAAACCACAGAAAGCAGTGAAACCTGTATTTTGGTATATGCAGGGCATTGGTGGAAATGCCTCTGTGGATCTTCACCTGTGCTCATGAAAGGCTCCTGTAGGAAAATGGATCATTAGCACAACATTCCTACTCAAACTCTAGTGACTCAAGGCCAAACATCAAGTGACAGTTAACTAATCTGATTAGCAGCCTTTGGCAGCAAAGTCATCAGGAAAGGGTGATGGTCCCCAAGTGGATTAAATCCCACTTGAATCCATATTGATGGAGGGATGAGGACTTTGTGTGTCAAATGGGCTCAGGACCAGAAAGTGACTCATGGAACTGGATCAGTGGTATGGGTATCATGATGTGATGTGGAAGATTGGAGAAGACCAATGCATTATTTTGTTCCCAGCACAATCTTTATAGCTAAAAGTCAAATAAACACAATCCTCAGTCTCCGGCAGCCCTTTAGTGGGCAGAGGGTGCTAAGAATCTCTGGGTCAGCCATTGAAGTCTTTACCAGGAACATCAGGAGTATTTATGAAAAAGGAAATATATATATATAATGTAGTAAAGGAAATGAAGAGATTGGATGGTGATAGAATGAGAATGAGTGAGACAAGGTAGCCAGGAGTGGGCCAATGTAGTGTGTCGGAGTACATGGTCCATTACTTTGGAAACAATGAAAAACCTCACAGTAATGGAGTTGGGGTGATCCTGAGCAAAGCGATAAAGAACACTTTGCTTAGTGTGATACCATTTTCAGATAGGATCATTATGATCAAACTACCTTTCAACATGAACGTAATATAAGTCTATGCACCAACTGCAGACAAATTGGATGAGATTGAGGAGTTTTATGATTAACTCAAAGCTGTGCTGAAGTGTAGAAAAAGAAATGAAGTTACTGTGATTATGGGAGATTTTAATGCTAAAGTTGGCCAGGGTAGATCAAATGATCTAGTTGGACTATATGGCCTTGGGGGGAAAATGAGAGATGAAACCGCCTTGTTCATAAGAATAAGGAATGGAAGATAGAGGAAATGCTCTATTTAATGGAAATAAGAAGGACCTATAAAGGGACTGCAGTGGCTCAAGTGGCTAAGACACTGACTGGAAGGTGGGAGGTCAGCAGTTCGATTCCTGAGTACTGCAGGACGGAATGAGCTCCCGTCTTTGTCCCATCTCCTGCCAACCTAGCAGTTTGAAAGCAAGAAATTGCAAGTAGATAAATAGGGACCACTTCGGTGGGAAGGTAAACAGTGTTTCGTGCGCTCCAGTGTCTAGCCATTCCTGCCACATGACCATGTAAATGTCTGCAGAAGCAGACAGCTCTGGCTACACAGCTTTGAAACAGAAGAATCGGATGCGACTGGCTTTCGAACAAGGGAAACCTTTACCTTATAACAGGGATGGCCAAACCCTGGACCAAGGGCCTAATCCAGCCCATACATATCATTAATCTGGCCCATGGTGGCCACCCGGGAACCTCTACACCCACCACCCCACCGCTGGAAGTCACTATACATCAATTATTGTGGCAGTGGTGGGAATTGTGACTTTTTCCCGGGTTTTTTGACTGGCTCCATCACTTCCCAGTACAGTGGGAAGCTTTTCAGAGCAATTTCACTTTGGTTTGGGAATTTTCCGCCCCTTCCCTTCTGCACTTTAGTAGCTGGAGTGCAACCATGGGATCACGTTGCACAACCAGGAAGTTGGCCATGATCACTTTCTAGCTGGCAAAGCACAAAGGGAAATGGTGGAAAAATCCCAAACTGGAGCGATCATGCTCCAAAAAGGCTCCCACCACACTGGGAAGCAGCGGAGGTTGTGCAACAACCTGGAAAAACCATGCAATTCCTGCCACTGCTGATGACATCGATGACAACAAAAACATAAGTAGTGGGTGCAGCAACGCCTCCAGCCCCTAGCGGGAAGTGTCAGGGGCATGTCCGGCCCCTGATGGTAAATGTTGGGAACCCCTAACCTTTAAGAAAAAGGACAAGGAAAAATATAATGATCTACAGCGGATGATTAGGTACAAAATAAGAGCTGCAAAGGAAGCTTATATTTATTTATTTAATTAATTATTTTCCAAATTTATATGGCCGCCTTATTCGCTTCAGCTATTCAAGGCGGCTCAGATGCGCTGAGATGGAGGAAAACCAAATTAAGCATATTTTCAACATACATTAAAGGATCAGGGAAGTTACTGGCAGAAGACACATACAATGATAAAGGACAAGGGCAGGAATCTTGTGGTGAAAATAAGGGATAAGAACAATGTATGGGAAGAATACATAGGAGAGCTGTTTAGTGAAGAAAGAGGTGAACAGCCTGTCATAAATGATAATAATGGACCACCAATACTGGAAATTGAGGTTGTAAGAGCTTTGCAATGATCCAAAGATGGGTGAGCAAGAGGGCCAGATGACATCCCAGTAGAAATTTTGAAACTTCTGTCTGAAGTTAACATCAAAGAACTGATGGACCTTTTTAAACACAATTTACCTGTATGACACAGGGGTCGTTCCAAGTGATTGTTTGCTATCAACCTTTGTTACACTGCCGAAGAAACCAAACACAAATGATTAGCCTCATGAGTCATGCTCTTAAGGTCTTTTTGAAAAACATCCATAGTAGAATGTATAAGAAGTGTGAAGAAAGCACAGGTGAAACACAATTTGGCTTCCGGAATTCTATGGATACCAAAGAGGCACTGTTTACAATGCAGATACTCATACAAAGATGTAGAGACATGAGATGTGACATGCATGCATGTTTTATAGATTATGCAAAAGCCTTTGGCAGATGCCAGCATGAAAAGATGATCACAGCACTGAAGAATATAGATGTGTAGGTGATATAAATATCAGACTCATCAACAACTTTTATTGGAATCAGACAGCTCAAGTCAGAGTTGGAGAGCAGCTGACAGAGCAGGTTCAAATTTGCAGAGGTGTGCAACAAGGCTGTGGATATATTCAGAGTATTTTTAGAAGCTAATGACATGGTGTTGTTGGCCACAAACCTTGCAAATCTTCAGTTGATGCTGGATTGAGTTAGAGCTTCAAGTGCAGAATATGGTTTGGATCTCAATGCCAAGAAGACAAAATATCTTGTTATAAGCCAAACAACAACTCACGACAGGCTAATGGCAGGAACATAAGAAATCAAAAGAGTGGCCAAAATTGACTAACCTAGAAGTATTGTGCCGAATGGATAAACAATAAGAACTCTTTAAGACCACTAAGAAAAGAAAGCTCCAATATCTTGGCCATATCATGAGGAACAACAGAAAATTTAGAATACTCCCACTCGCTCTGCAAGGAAAGATCCCTTGGAAGAGAGGCCTTGGATGTAGATGGACTTCATGGCTGAAGAACCTGAGAAACTGGTGTGGCATGTCCTTGGAAGAACTTTTCTGATGATTTAAGAACAGGAAGACTATCACCATTATGATAACCAATATCCGGAACAGATATAGCACCTGAAGAAGAAGAATGAGTCTTGGAAATAGGTATTTAATACATAGTTTAGCAATTTTTACTGAATATTTTCAGACTATGGATACGTGAACCTGTGGTTAATGAACCTGCAGCCTATAGTTATGGCATATATATAAGACTAAGGAGCAAGGCAGTTCAGACCACAGACCTAGCCCATGAATGTATTTAAACTACCACTACAAAGTGTCTAAGGGGTATATGTGGCTGTGTTGGTTTAATGAAATCAACAAAGAGTCTTGTGTCATTTTGAGAACTACACATTTCATTTGGTGTAGGTTTTCGGGGCTGTGGCCCAGAACATTCTTCACATATACTTGATACAGTTTGGGCTGCAGTTCATAAACTATAATACCAAATAAACTGTGTTAGTCTTCCAAGGTACCACAAGCCTCTTTACAGGTTTTGCAGAACCAGATGCTGCCTGGAGGATACAAGGATGGAAAGAAATCATAAAAGATGAGATGCAAAATCATAAATATATGTAATTTAAAATTGAAATATATGCTTTTCAGGAGACTTTGCAAAATACAAGTGTAATCATGGCTATACCTTGGTTGGAAACGACATGATGTTCTGTAAGCTAAAAGCACAACTCCAGTTTGAAGGTTCTCCACCTATTTGTGAAGGTATGTATTTATTGACTGTCAAACCTATGTTAGTGTTTCCATTTCATGTTAAATATTTGTTTTCAATCAAGCAAAGGAAAGGTGTGAGAAATTACAACAGAACATTGATATTTGTTTTTCTCTAAAAGCATTAATCATTTTGAAGCATTTGAAGTCCAAAATAAATGGTTTGTGTATGTCCCATTTAAAATTCGAAACTCATAAAGGTATAGGTGCATTGACTTTTTAAAAGATAAATCTTTTAATTAAAAGGTGCCTCTTCTTTGATTAAAGTATATTTATATTTGTAGACTGCAAAAGAATATATGCAGAAAAGCAATTTAACAACTAAATAAAAGAAAAAAGTGGGAAACAACTGTACTCTACCATGAATTCTATTATTTGTTATTTTAACCCTAATACCAAGTGTTATACTGTATATTAGAAGCTTTAATCATAAAAGGGCAAAATACCTGTAATTTCAGAGTAAACATCCAATAGACCAAGTCATCAGGCTGCATTGTACAGATATCGAAACTAAAATAACATAGTTCAAAAGTCAATAGGTAATATGCAGCAATTTCCATTTTCTTGGTGATGGCAGTCTTCTTTGTTCTGTATTGCTTGCACTCTCAATAAGATACACTAACATAATATTAAAGAGCAGCAATTCAAGAAAAAAGAACACACATACTGTATGCAGTTCTCATTCAGGTGAAAGCCAAACAGGTTTGGTTTTTAGAGGAAGTCTTAAAAGGTGCAAATGTTTGAAGTGGTAGCCATGTTAGTCTGAGAAAACATATCTGAGAGTAAACAAAACAGAACAGCAAAAATAAAAATAAAAATTGTGGCACGGTGGAGACAAACATGAAATTCTGATTATTCTGGTATGTGCTCCAGCTTGCATTTGAACCATTTTTCCAAAACCTAGCTCCTTATTGCTGGTCTCTAAATAGGGACACTCTGTAAGCAACCCACCACATGTGCAAAGAGCTGAAATCGTGCTGTGGAATTTGATTAGTAAAACTAGTACAAGGGCTTGACAAGGCAAAGTGGCACAGTGTGATCAAGATCTGAGGTCAGGTTTAGAAAAAATATATCTGGGTCTACTCTATCAGAGGAGCAGCAGCAGTTTAAGCATATAAAGCTGTGAGAACTTCCTATCTAGTCCACAGAGACAGGCAATGTAGAAGATTTAACCACTGAATAGTAGACCCTTGCATAATGATGTTACTTGGTTCCCCAAGTAGCGTTGCTAAGCGATTTTTGTTGTTATGCCGGTTTCTATGGAGTTTCCCACATAACGACGTTTTTTGCAACGTTGTCCGGTTATTTTAGCATTGTTGTCCGGACAACGACATTAAAAATGTTGTTATGTGGGGGAGCGCGTGATGCATAATGACGCGTTGTTAAGCGAAAATGATGTTATCCGAACGCATGGCTATGTGAGGGTTGACTGTATTTAGAAGTAGCATTGCTTCAACTGCTGGAAGATGTCTGTTTTTCTTACAATGTGTTTTGTCTCACCTCCGCAAACTGTGCTTCAGTAAAGCTCTGTTCTGTGATGAGCTTCTTCTTGTTCCGTCACACAGTGGAGTATGACCCTTTGTGATTCCATGGACCACCACACACCAGGCTCATCTGTCATCTGCCATCATCCACAACCTGCCCAAATCTACACCCACTGCATCAACAATGTCATCTAGCAATCTCATCCTCTACCCCACTTCTCCTTTTGCCATTGATCTTTCCCAGGGAGTCCTCTCTTCTCATTTGGTGTCCAAAGTACAATAGCACCCCGGATAATGTGTGCATCGCACAGCGTTAAAGCTGGATAATGGCATGAAATTTGACGAAAACTTTTGCTCCACACAACATTAAGTTAACATTGTGTGATGCAAAAGGTTTCTTCAAATTTCCTGACATTGATCTCTGCCCCAAAGCTCACAGGGCTGGAGACCGGCCATGCGGGCTTTGGGGCAGAGATTTCCGGAGGCTGGGGATCAGACACTGTGATCAGTGGCTTGCTTTGGGGAAAATCAGGTGCTCATGCTTGCCCATTTCCCCCCAAAGCAAGCCACAGATTAGATGCTGTGATCGTGGCTTGCTTTGGAGAAAATCGGGCATGCACACTCTTCCACTTTCCTCAAAAGCAAGCCATGGATCGGACACTGTGATCTGAGGCTTGCTTTGGGGAAAATCAGACATGCGTGCTCACCCGCTTTCCCCCAAAGCAAGCCAGGGATCAGATGCTGTGATCCGTGGCTTGCTTTAGGAGAAAGTGGGCACTCACACTCGCCTGCTTTTCCCCAAAGCAAGCCACAGATTGGACGCTGTGATCCATGGCTTGCTTTGGGAAAAGCAGGTGAGCATGCATGCCCGCTTTCCCCCAAAGCAAGTCTCATATCACAGGGTCTGATCTGTGGCTTGCTTTGGGGGAAAGCAGGGGAGCGCACTCACCCAGTTTCCCCCAAAGGAAGCCGGGGATCAGAACCTCCCATCCACACCTGCCTTTGGGGGAAGGCGAGAGAGCGCATTCACATGGTTTCCCCAAAAGGAAGCCGCGATTCAGAGCTTCCCATCCATGCCTTCCTTTGGGGGAGGGCAGTGAGCGCACTTGCCCCTGGTTTCCCCCAAAGGAAGCTGACTTTTTAAATGTTGTGTGATAAATGCCATTAGAGTAGTGTCCTCTGCATATCTCAGGGTGTTGATATTTCTTCCACCAATCTTAATTCCAGCTTGTGCTTCTTCCAGCCCAGCATTGTGCATTATGTGCTCTGCACATAATTTAAATAAGCAGAATAACAATATGCAACCTTGTCATACTCCTTTTTTTATTTTAAACCAATCAGTTGTTCTGTATCATGTCCTAACTTTTGCTTCTTGACCCACCGACAGATTTCTCAGCAGACAGGTGAGGTGGCCTGGTACTCCCATCTCTTTAAGGACTTGTCACACTTTATTGTGATCCACACAAAGGCTTTGGTGTAGTCAATGAAACAGAAGTAAATGGTGTTTTTTTATGTTACTCCCTTGCTTTCTCCATGATCCAATGAATGTTGGCAATTTGATCTCTAGCTCCCCTCCCTCTTTGGAACCCAGCTTGTACTTCTGGAAAATCTTGATTCATGTACTGCTGAAGTCTAGCTTGTAAGATCCTGAGCATGACCTTACTAGCATGTGTGATGAGTGCAATTGTACAACATTTTGACCATTCTTTGGCATTGCCCTTCTTTGGAATTGGAATGTAGACTGACTTTTTCCAATCCTGTGGCCACTGCTGCATTTTCCAAACTGCTGGCACATTGAGTGTAACACTTTAATGGCATCTTCTTTTAGGGCTTTGAATAGCTCAACTGGAATACCATTATCTCCACTAGCTTTGTTGTTAGTAATGATTTCTAGGACTTACTTGACTTCACATTTCAGGATGTCTGGTTCAAGGTAAATGATCACACCATTGTGGTTGTCAGGGACATTAAGGTCCTTTTTGTAGACTTCTTCTGTGTATCCTTGCCCTCTTTTCCTAATCTCTTCTACATGTGTTGGGTCCCTACCATTTTTGTCCTTTATCATGGCCCTTTTTGCTTGAAACGTTCCCTTGATTCCCCCAATTTTCTAGTCCCTCCCATTCTGTTATTTTCCTCTATTACTTTGCACTGTTCATTTAAGAATACCTCCTTATCTATCCTTGCTGTTCTCTGGAATTCTGCATTCAGAATCTTTCTCTTTTACTTTTGCCTTCCTTCTTTCTTCAGCTATTTGAAAAGGCTCATCAGAAAACCACTTTGCTTTCTTTCATTTTTTTCCTTTGGGAAGGTTCTAATTGCCGCCTCCTCTAATGATGTTATGAACCTCAGTCCATAATTCTGCAGACATTCTGTCTATTGAAACATAAACACAGGAATGACTGGCATTTCTGATTAGTGACACACACATTTCTGATGAAATCCTGCCGTTCGAATAGAAATGTGCTAATCACAGGAAATATGTACCTCCCCCACAAACTCTAGTTTGCCCCCGAGCCAAAAAAGAACTGGTTCACATCTCTTCTCTACCTAACAACTCTACCCCACTAACAACTATGCAACCATACTGTTGATCTGTAGGGGATGGGGTGTAAACTAATAGCAATACAGTATAAAACTAAAATGTTTGGCTCTCAGTGGTTTCTTATTCTGCTTCTCTTCCCTCACCCACTTATATGCCTTGTAGTGTTTCCTTTATTCTTAAATGTCATTTTGATGGATTGTGCATGATTTTCAAGTTGAAGGCAGGCATTTTTCCTTTCCTAGCCCTCCTATATTCAATCTGCCTCTCAAAATACAGAGACTGTTTTTGGAGACATTGTTGATAGACAAGCAATTTAGATTCCTGAGCTCCTTTAGCAAGCTGTTCTCTGTTGAAAAGCTCTTTATCTTCTTAGGAACAGTTCACCGAAGAACAGTCACTCTTGTATTTGCAAGGATAAGAATTTTTGGAACAAAACAGGCTAACTGCTTACCACTGTACTGCAAAGCTCTACTTAATTGCCTACTTACTGGATGCATATAACTTTAAAGTCCTCTGAAAAGTGAAGGTTGATTGGATTGTTAAGTGGGTTGCAGATGAAACCAACTGTTTTTGGTGGCTTTCCCCCCTCTTGGGACTAATTTCACTTACCATCCATTTGATTATCTAGGGTTCATATGTTCCCAACCATTATTCCATGCTCCTGTTACTTAGGAGAATTACTTTTGGACCTAGGAGTGCTTGAATACATGAATTGCAACAATTTACTTTAAGTAGATGTTATAGAGCCTGACTTTCCCAGTGGAAGAAAATAAGTGCCCAAAGTACCATGAGTTTGGTCTCTGAAGTGTCTTTATCAATAATGAAATTACATTTTTGATTCAGAAAGCCCCTCAGACTTTCAGCACTAAGAAATCAAGTAGCCATTCAAACACCAAATCAGATAAAGTTCATAGAGTGTGCTTTGTTGAAGAAAAACTTATGTGACAGGATACAATCAGGCATGGCCAGTATACGTGTTATCAGTCAGATGTATTTACTATTTTGAGCTCTTCTCTGCATTATTGACAGCAATGCCTACTGATAGATTTAATGACTGCCTAATATTATGTGATAATCAAGATCAGAAAGGATATCCCTCCACGTGTTGCCTAGTTACTTAGTGCCTAAAGCTCTGAAGTATTCAGAAGTAGATTCTCTTGAGAGGAATTAGAAGGAGTTAGCAAGAAATATAAAGTGAATTGGTGGAAGAGCACAAATTTATCATTCTTAGCACATAAAAATGCACGAGAGAATGAGGCAGGGAAAGCTAGGCTACAGCCAAGAAATAATATTTCTCTCCAGACCAGTTGTAAGGAGAATTGTGCTTGCAATTAGCTTGAAGGACAAAAATCAGATAAACAACTAAACAATGACAGGTGAAGTATTGCATGCTGTATTCTAGCCTCTTCTCACACATCTAGTGTTAGCAGATTACACAGGAAAGGTGTAGGTATAAATAACTTTCAAGAATAAGTATGGGTAGTGAATCGTATATTGCATACGATGAAGCAAGGAGGGATAGTAAGTTAGGCTTTTTTTTTTGGTTTGTTTCTTGTGGCCATCTGTTCATATATACTCCATGCCATTCATAATTTTATTTTATTTATGTTGTCATTTACTACTGCTTTTCATTCTTTTCATATCTTTTGTCATGTGGTCTTCTGGAATTTCACCAATAGTATGTCTAGCTACAACATGACACTCTAAGGGCTGAAGGCTAGGAATAGGAACAAGAAGTCAGCTGTATGTATAGACTTCCTATTTTGCCTTCCCTCCCTACCAAAAAACCCCCAACAACAACCATGTTTTGAATTGCCATATATTTCTCTAAGTGGAACCGATGATCTAAGAATTCACATTATTCCATTTGTGCATTATTATTATTTTCTGCAGAGAGGTGCATGTTTGTGCAGTTTGCAAATTCATGGGTTTTGAATTAGCCGAGTCAAATCTTTTGTTTTTCTTTTACACTGGAGAAGAGGAAAGTACAATTATATGGCCCTGAGCAACCTCCCCCCCCCAATAAAGTAAAATAAAAAGCTGTTTCTACAAGCCCACATTTATCCCATTGGCCTGCTGTTTGACTAGCAAAAACGGTGACTGTTAGCTCCTGGAAACTTTCACGGAGCCTTGTCTTCTGTTTGATATCCCAAAATTTCCCTTCATGGTGAGAGATTCTGGGAGCTGTAGTCAAATTTCTGGATGAGAAATGACCATGACCCCTGCTTCATATGGTTGAATAGGTTACAATCAGATGTATATGTGGTATGCCAACATTTATGTACACATCTGAAAAACAAAATACAAAAATAATTCCTGACATAGTAATATATATTGGATCATCAAAAGCTGCTCATCCCTGCTATCAATGCACACTTGATTTATAATTGAGGCTGGGGGAACACAATTGAATGAGGAGGACAAGCTAGAAAGCAAACTGTGTCTGGCAGAATTAATTTTTAAAAATCTTCTAATTCACCAGAATTGAAAGGGAATTAAACAGAGTTGGGTTATTTCTGTTAAATGAATGTCATAAAGGACGAGGTGGATGAAGAGGGAGAGGGAGAAAAATAGTTTCTTGTTTAACTCGTCTGCACGTTCACACAGTGTTCCCAGGAGTTCAAAACAGTTCAAGCTGCCTTGTAGCATCAGACCAAAAGCAGCACTTAGAAAGCCAGGCAAGACTCTACTGAGTACTTCCCAGTATGGGTGGGCCTGAATTTTGCATTAAACCCTGTGGACATATGTAGAGATGGTGCTGCAAAGCGGCAGAGATCTGGGCAGCACTTCTGTCTGCCTTTCAAACTGTCAGAAGGAATAAGCTGCCTGGGACTGATGTTTGAGATTTTTTGCTAAACAGTGATCATAACAGTATAAAAACTGTGCAAGATAATAGGAGTTGAAAGTTCCCTGGAACAATTAGACTCGCTAGTGTGCCTATGCCTTAGGCAAAAATTTCCAGTTATGATGAATGGATTCATACATATTACTCATTTTTACCTTTTTATCTATACTTCCCTGATATCACCAACAGCAAGAATTTGATGTTAATTTTAAAAATAGTAATTTATTCTCTGTCACTTCACTGAAAAATATTTCAGGAACATGAGGTTAACTAGAATACTTGCTTTAAGCAGGCACTGATAATGCTAAAGGTTTCTCCATACTGATGCATGCTTGTTTGTTGTTCAGTCGCACAGTCGATTCCGACCCTTTGCGACCCTATAGACCATTTTTCTCCAGGCGCCTCTGTCCTCCACCATCCCCCTCAGCACTCCCAGTTCTGTACCCATTGTGTCTACAATCCCATCTAGCCATCTCATCTTTGGCCTCCCCCTTCTTCTTTTGCCCTCCACCTTTCCCAACATCAAGGCCTTCTCAAGCGAATCCTCCCTTCTCATTTGATGCCCAAAGTACTTCAGCTTCGTCTTTACTATTAGACCTTCCAATGAGCAGTCAGGGTTGATTTCTTCTAAGATTGACCTATTTGTTCTCCTCGCTGTCCAGGGTACCCTCAAAACTCTCCTCCAACACCACATTTCAAAGGCATCTATTCTTCTGCGCTCAGCCTTCCTAATGGTCCAGCTCTCACACCCATACATTACCACTGGGAATACCATTGCTTTGACTATTCTAATTAAATGACTTGTTGACCGTTCCTGTTTGGTATGCAGAATCTTCTCTGAGTGATTGCACTTCACATTATATAATCTTTACAACTGGATTACAGATATTTTGTTGTATGTGTAAAAATGACAAATAAAATACATAAAAACATTTTTTTCTCCAAATCCTTCCTTATAGCACAGTGCCCTGCGCATGAAGTCCGTACAGATTCATCTGGAGTTATCCTTAGCCCTGGTTATCCAGGCAACTATCCCAACTCACAAACCTGTGCCTGGATTCTTACAGTTGAACCAAGTTATAACATCTCTCTCTTTGTTGAAACATTCCAAAGCGAAAAACAGTTTGACGAGCTGGAAATATTTGATGGTAAGAAGAACTATATTTGTTGTTGATTCAGTAATGGCTTTAGGGGGAACTAAGCAATCAATGCATCATATTCTTTTAGTGCTGAGTAGGATGGGGGACACATTTCACATTCTTTCATCTCTATAAAGTGTGCTTTCTTTTTGAAGTGGTTGTTCTCATTATTCAAGATAATATATGAAGCCTTCACAAGAGAACAGGTTTTTGAAAGAAAGAAATGAATCTTCATTGCCAAGGCAACCAACTCAGTGCTTCCTCCTTCACTGTTACTCTAGCTTTCACCCCCAACATACCAATGTGTGGCCGGACATCCCACTATGGTAATGAAGTAGGCTGTACAGCCAGCGACTCAATGCTGAGTGTTGGGCAGTGGTAAATAACCTGATTCCCCTAAGGGGCCAATGGTTATGGGCAGATGAGCCCCTATGGGTGGGGTGATGGTTCTCTCAGTAGAGGAAAGGCCACTGGAAACCATCATACTGGGCCCAACAGCAAAATGAGCAGAGGAGGAACCACTTTACTACTCTGCTTCCCAATGTTAATGGAGGTGGAAGAGGCCATGCCAGATGGACTGCCTGTGAAGCCACACCTTGATAATATCCTCAAGGCTGTGGCAGTCCATTGCAATCTCAGTGTTAAATCCTACATGTCTCATTTCATATGTGCTGCAGGAGATGGCTCTGCAATCATAGTGTGTGGGTCACTTCATGGCAAGCTGGGATCCACCTTAAACAAATTCACACCATTGGCTTTTCCTGCTTGCCTTGGAGGGCAAAGGTGGTCCAGAACCTCAATGAGAGATAAGCCTTTATTTTATATTAGGAATAAGGATCTTTAGGAATAAAGATCTTCACAGAAATTGTAGGTTTTGAATAGGCATTTAAAGGACCCAAGGGCAATGTATAAGAATGGGCAGATCATCTTTATCTGTGTCACATCCCTTCCACATCAGTGAGCCAGTAAGTCAGTGGATTTTATGTGGATTTTTCACTAAATTCTTCCTTCAGACTTCACAAGTACAGTATATTTTAATAAAGTGCAAGTTAAAAGGTTCCTCATAAGATGATCTTAATGCTTGTTGGTCTTTCTTTTGTAACAGATACTAGCTGTCTGAATCAGTAAGGAAGCACCAATCTTGCAATTACCTGATGCTTAATATGTAGGGTTTTTCTTTAGTGTATCATGTTGCTGGAAAACACAGCATGTCCTCATGGACCATAATTCTCAGATACACCTGTAAACATGAGCTGCAGTTTGGAGAGCAGGAGCCATGTTTTCCAGCTATTCCAGAAAGCTAGTTATCCACCAAAGAGGAGAAATAAAGATTAGGAAACCCTCAAACCATCTTGTGGTAGGATTTGTGTCTAAATTCGGTGGTTTGACCTATATGCAATTTTTTTTAAACAAAAGTGTGAATTAAGTGAATTCACTTTGGAATACAGACTCCCTTTATTCCTCAGGCATCCTGATAGTATATTTTCAGCAGCAATTTTTCAATGTATATCAAATATGATGCTAAATTATATTTACAATGATAAATATTCACACATGGAACCTGATTACTCCTTCATAATGGGGAAGGGGAATTTAAACATCTTATAAAATGATTAATTAAAGACTTTTCTTTGTCTTTTATATGCTTGCATATTTTCTAAAGGTTCCTCTCGACAGAGTCCTTTGTTAGTTGCTTTGAGTGGAAATCACACGGGACAACTTAACTACACAAGCAAATCCAATCAGTTGTATCTGCGCTGGTCAGCTGACCATGCAACAAATAAGAAAGGGTTCAAGATACGTTATTCAGGTTAGTAGCCATCATTCCTTGTTTAAAATAAGTGAATAATTTCCAGAAGGGGACTCCAGTTCTGGACCTCATGTTTTTCCAGAAAAAGATTCCATAATTGCTAGTAGACATACAAAATGCATCTGAATGGGTGTTACTCAGGGAGGAAAATGTTATCTGTGACTGACTAGTAGTTTTATGTCAACTTAATATGTCAGAATATCTTATATTATTTGTTGTATTGCTTTGTTTTTTAGTTGTATAGACAGATGAAAGCATATTAATTTCCAACTAGCTATTTACAGTTTGCATTGTGAGTCTAAACACACTCACAGGGCTAATCTATACCTATAAAATGGTGCGTTAACCATTGGAATGTAACAAAGGATGTTGCACCGGTCCCCACGAGCCCCGTCCGAGCCTTCCTGCACTCGCCCAAACTGGGTTCGCAGGTATCTGTTGGATTGAAATTTTCAACCCATGGGCAGAGGCCCCCCAGTCGCGAACAAAAAAAAAAAGAACTTCAAGCCCCAACGTTCCTTGCGCCGCACTGCACCAGAGCCAATCAGGCTGCGCGGCGCGGGCAAAAGGAACGTTCGAAAACCGGCCGCAGCCAATCAAAAGGAAGCCAAAGAAAAAAACTGCTGCTGTACCCAAACACGCGCAGGCAAAACTTCAAGCCCCAGCGTCCTGTGCGCCATTAGCGCGCAGAACGCTGAGGCAGCCAGCGTGCTAAAAATGAAATTTTTTTACAAAACAGCCACCGCTCCGCTTCCTTCCAACGGGCCATCCAGCTTGGCCCATGGGAACAAAAGGCACCCCCGCTGCCAGTGCCCTTCCTTCCCACGGGCCACCCAGCATGGCCCGTGGGAAGAAAAGGCACCCCCGTTGCCAGTGCCCTTCCTTCCCACGGGCCACCCAGCATGGCCCGTGGGAACGAAAGGCCCCCCCTAAAAAACGGACGCACCAAAAGACGAACCAAAAACAGTCAAAACCAGTCAAAAACAAAAATTTAACATTAAAAAATAAACACAAACACATCCACAAAACACACGCAACAAAAAACAACAGACCCCCCCCCCCCCAACAAAAACTCGACCCCTCCCAATAAATAAATAAATAAATAAATCAGAGAGCTTACCATGAAGACGTCTTCATGGCGACAGGAAATCGAATGAGCTAAGAAAGGAAGCAACACTTACCGGAAGCGACACCCAGAGAACAAAAGAGGAGAATGGTAGAGAGGAAGCAAAGCTCACCACCCCCACCCAGAGGCCACAAGAGAAAAGACATCCAAAAACATTGCCACTGCAAAGATAAATTCCAAATTCAAAAATTCATAAAATAAGTTAGCAAAACATTCAAAAATATACACACTACTCTCAAAAAATACCAAAAAAAAATCATAAATCACTTTTCACTCCAAAAAAACAAAACACCAAACCAAAAAATAAAACAACAAAATTAAATTTTAAATTAAAAAAATTAAATTAAATAAATCAAAATAAAATTTGCATGAACAAAAATCAAAATCCATCAAAAACCAAATTTCAAGAGCCCGACACTAAGGAAGCCGGCGAACAAGAAAAAAAAATTAAACACACACTGAGAGCGAAAGTCCGCCACAGGCGGACGCAGTGCCTCAAAGTCACAAAATCACAAAACCTTTAAAAACCATTCAACACAGTCCAGCACCATTTGTTCAGGAAAACAAACAAAACCCTTAACTATCCAAAACATTTTTGAAATGCCCGGCACCGCCGGGCAAAATCTGCTAGTCTATATAAATAAAACAGAAGTGTGCATCCATCGGTCCCGAATGTGTTCTCACACCCCTGCACTGAATCTGCCTAGGATTCAGCACACACATACCTTCAGTGCTCCATTTTGCTGTGGATGGTGCCCCAGGGCAACGGGTGGGGCGCTTGCCCCACAAAAATTGGAAAAACAAACCGAACTACATCTCCCAACAGGCACTGCTGCTCGCAGCAGCAAATCAGGGAGGCCAGAACGAGGCCAGAAGAGGCATGGCCATGCCCACATAGCAAGAACACCAACGGCCATGGGGAAAGTCCACCCCCATTACCGCCAAGTACAGAGGCAGCCGCCACTTCCTTGCCCACCCACCCTCCCCATCCGCTGCCCACTCACCGGGAATGAAAATGTGCTGCTTCAAAGGGCTTCTCTCTCTCTCTCTCTCTGATTGTGTGTGTGCATGCACTACTGGATGAAAATGCGGGGCTTACTCAGTTCTCTCTCTATATCTCGGGGTCTTTCTGTGTGTTTCTGCACATGTGTATGTGAGTGTGTGTGTGTGTTTGAGTGTGTGTCTGTGTCTCCACACAATGGCAAACCATGACAATCACCAACAGGGGAACACAGCATGGGCCAGCACGCACAACGCGTGGCCAACGTCACCCAGGGAGCCACCACTACCCTGGAAGGTGTGCACCCCCACCCCCCACCCCGGTGAAGCCCGGCAACTCTGCTAGTACTCTCTGAAACAATAAGATGTGCCTTTTGAAATGGCAACCTTCTTCCAAAATTTTCCATTTAATACTGGTTTCTGCTGTTTCAGCATGTCACTATTTTGATAATTGCTCAACTTTCATTGTCTCCAGAATTTCCAGAAATTAACTGGTTCCATTCACCAAGATGACTGCACTCATCATTCATGCACTGATTAATTGGCTTAATGAATTTATTTGGGCATTTGAATTTCTCCACAAAGTGGTGCTGCTGATCATGCCTTCAAGAGAAGAAAAGGATGCAGAGGCCCTCAGATGGATTAAAAATGAATGGCTGCTCTTAATAGTGTACTAGTTGTTTCTCTTTAACTTCCCACAACCCCTTCCCTTACCAGGAATGTCTGCAGTCATGTGACTGCGCCAAGTCGAAGCCACACCCAGCTTCCCCTAGGAGACCCAGCATGTTAGATCAGATATTTGGCTGGGAAGTGACCTCCTGATTCCACTAAGATCAAGAGAGCCTCTACATTGAGAGCTATAAATCGTCTGCTTTCTCTCATCTTTTGATGCCTCTCTGCTCCAGAGGGACTGCAGTGGCTTAGTGGTTAAGACACTGAATTTGATGACTGGATGGTCAGCAGGTCAGCAGTTTGAGACCTGAGTGCTACATGACAGAATCTCTCTCCTAGCTGCTGACAACTTAGCAGTTTGAAAGGGAAAAAAAGGCAAGTAGATAAATAGGTATCACTTCGATGGGAAGGTAAACAGCATTAAGTATCTAGTCATGCCTGCCACATGTCCACGGAAATGTGTGCAGATGTAGACAGCACTGACTCTTTGGCTATAAATGGAGATGAACACCAAACCCTCTTGTCAGATATGACTGGCTTTCGAACAAGGCAGACATGCTCCCGAGGTGTGGCTTCATATTTACCAAATAATGTAAAGAACTTCACCTGAACTATAAACCTTTATTTCCACCCACCCACCCACTATTCTGTTTGTCTTCTTCTTGGAAACCAGTGTTCTTATGCAATGTTTTTTTCCCTCTACATCACTCACACAGAAATGAAGTTTCTTATTTAAACATGAGGGGGTGGGGGGTGACTTTTATTTATTGTATTACATTATATTGTACTTATACTCTACTTTTCTTCTTTAGAGGGCCCGAGGTGTTATGCAATATCAAAACAAATCGTATTCAAAGCTTTAAAATAATAATAATTGTTTACAGTATTTAAAATAATGTTAAAGCTGGGTGGTAAAAACAGTGAAAACATATTTTAAACAAAAACAGCAGCTCCATTTAACCACTCACCCCCCTCAGTTACAGTCGTTAAATCGTTACAATTAAAACAGCATTAGTTTCAGTCTTCAGTGATTGAAAGAGTATGATGTATGTGTTAGTATATCATTATGCTGGTCATTAAAAAAGAAACCTGTTCTGATTGTGTCGAATTACTGCTTGAGCAACATTATTTAAAGTTTGATACAAACTTGTGTTGCTATGCATGCCATTTCAATTCCTTCCTGAAGTTCCGCCATTGTAGCCAGTTTTCTATGATACACCACATCCTTTAAGGCCCACCATAGGTGGAAGTCAAAAGATGTAAAGTCAGGAGAATGAGGGGGAAACTCAACAGTACTTCTTCAAAATGGTCCTGGACTCCTCAAATTAAAACTGAGATTCAGCCATTTTCTTTGATAGTCCTGCCTGTTGCATGGTGACTCTAGCATTCATTCTTTTGAATGAACATCATGCTACACATTGCTACTGTAATTCAGTTCAACTTTGAAAAGTAGGACATAGTCTCTTAAAATGTGTATACATTTTTGGCATCCTTTGTATTAACCTTGGGAGAACAGCCCAAAGTCACCTTTGGCCAAATTCAACTTTGTCCAGAGTTCTCTCTGTGCCTCTAAACTTTCACATCTGATAGAGGAGAACAGCCAGTGTGTAAAAGGCATAACAGCAAGTGGCAAAATAAGCAATAGGGCCTGAATCTTAATGAGGGAACAAAAGCAGCATGGGAAAAATGGGAAAGAAACCAAAGTCTCCACAAGGCTGCTGATGCTATGTCAGCAGTAACCAAGCCAGCAACCTGCCACATACAGTAGCTATCAACTTATTATAGTGCTTTACTGCCTCCCCGTTTCCATCCCAGTTCCTTCCATTGTGACTTTGTACAGGTTTTGGCAAAAATAAGACCTCCAGAAGGTTTTGTAAATTCCACTCAATTTTTCCTCTGTGATGGTTCCAAAAGGGAATGTTATGTAGAGCAATACTCCATTTCATGTCTGCTCTTACAGATGGAAGCCTAGCAGGTGTGGATTGTGTAGTGTCTAACCCCCACCCCCACTAAAATATCTATATCCATAGACTGATCCCAGCACCATTCTATGTAGGAAACATTTTTCTATCACAACAGACTACTGCCCACCCCACTTGATATTGTATGTGCAGAGTCTGCCCAACAGAAGCTCCCCAGAATTTCAATCTGAGGTATTTTCAAGTTGTACCTGTAGTTGCTGGGATTGGAATGAGACCTCCTAAGTATAAAAGTTATGCTCTGCCATGGAGTTATGGACCTTCTCAATGGGTTTACTCAGGGCTGCTTCCATTCCTGTAATGCTAGTGGATGAGGGTTATCAAGCTGAAATTAAATCCTGATAAGGTACAGTAGAGTTGCTGTTGGTCAGTATGAATTTTGATTCAGGGACTGGGATTCAATGTCTTTACTATCTTTAGTGTTCTGGAAATAATAGGCAGCAGCCAGCAATACGGGCCAAACACACAACTTCATTCGGAATAAGAATGGGTGACCAGAGCTAACAACACACCCTCACATTCCTTAGTTATCTCTGATCAGAACTGACAGTTGGAAAAAACTGTTGGCACCGTTGACAGCTCTGTCTCGTGCACTTCTCGTTCAGAACCTTCCCAAAGTCTCGCAAGACTTCGGACCATAGTAAAGCAAATACATATTAAACTCTATCACAACAAAGATAAAATGGTAAACATGTTTCCTTAAATACTGTTGTGTATATAACAGTATTACTTTAAGAATGCATGAATGTAACCTGACAATGATTACAATGTAACCCAGCTGTTGAAGGAACGTGAGTAAGCTGCCCATAGAGGGCAGCTGCGAGCGTTCAGCTCACATGGTTCACATTCCCCCAATCACCGGCAGCCGCGGGAACCTTTCCTGCGCTAGGATCACCTGGAGAAGATGGGCGTGACTCAGAATGACGTCACGCCGGAAGCAGCCAATGAGCTACCGTGCAACATTATTCAAATGTATTACTGTAGTGTAAAATGAGCTGTACCTCCGCCATTACCACATGTTCATCCTGACCATCATGAAATAAACCTGTGTTTTAGCCCCCACTGCAGCTCCTTCTTTGTCTTCCGTGCAAGACACTAAAAATACACAGCACTATCCTAATGTTTTACATGAGGTTATCATTAATGAGTGCCTTGTAGCTTTAGTTGATGTTATACACCACAGCTAGGCTCCTAATTCATGTGTGATAGCAAGCACATACAATCCTCAAAGTGAACTGTCTGTTGAGTGCTCTTAAGATTTTTATCACTGGATTGTCAACATCTTTGGCTCCCTCCCCTGGCCCACCCGGTCGGGGGAGGGGGAGCCCAACTGGAGCCATTTTCCCACGGCGGGGCTATGAATAGCTGCTGCCACCAAGCCCCGAGAACTACCCCAACATCTTCGGCTCCTTGCCCCAGCCCGCCCAGTCAGGGGAGGTTGGAGCCCAGCTAGAGCTGTTTTCCCACGGTGGGGCTATGAATAGCCGCTGCTACTGAGCCCCAAGAACCACTGCAACATCGTTGGCTCCCTCCCCTGGCCCACCCAGTCGGGAGAGGTAGGAGCCCAGCTGGAGCCGTTTTCCTGCAGCGGGGGTAGGAATAGCCACTGCCATTGAGCCCCGGGAGCCTCCGCAACATCTTCAGCTCCCTCCCCTTGCCTGCCCAGTTGGGGGAGGTGGGAGCTCAGCTGGAACTGCTTTCCCCCACGGTGGGGCTATAGGGCTCCGGCGAGGATGTTTCGGAGCCAAATAGGTTTGGTTTTTTTTTTTTTTTTGCGGACGTGAGGGAGCTGAGGGCTTATGCAATTGATATTGTGATTTCAGTACTATATTTAATGGTATTTTGTATAATTTATATTTGTATTTGTTATTGTACCTTGTATTTTGGTGTAACTGTTTAATGAATTGTACTTGGATATTTGGTATCTTGAATTTTTTATTCAGCCCTTAGCCGAGACACGGAGCTCCTTCCCCCAGTATTTGTTTGCTGGGGGGGAGTCAGATTGCCTGTGCCAACTTATATTGTATCATTGCATATTTATTATATATTCTGTATATGTATGTTCTTTTTGATATTTTGTATCTTGTATCTTATTGAATTTACTGTAATGTACTGTGATATACTATATTTTTGGGTGATATTTATTGTGATATTTTTATGCTGGAACCTGTAAATTGTAAACCGCATTGAGTCGCCCCTTGGGCAGAGAATTGCAGTATATCAATTAAATTTCAAATTCAAAATTCAAATTGTCAAATAACATTGCCTTTAAATGTGAAGATGTTCATAAAAATTTATTGCCTTTTACAACTTTTGATAAATTGAGTATTCTATTGATGTTAATCACAGAAACTTCACTTTAAGTATGGAGCTGTGAGTTTCACTGGCCCTCAGAGTACACAAACAGTAACTTCATAGGCTCTACCTTGGTTTTGTCACCTGGGGATGCCTTTATTAAAGGCACAGAGTCAGCCCTAAATGTCCATTCCCCCACTTGACTGGGGCCCTAGTGTACTCCACTTCAGAACTTGGAAGTCCAGGTCCACAGAAGTGGGTGGAAAGCATAAGTCCAAACCCAGGTTGCAGTCCTTTTAGAGGGGCTGGTAGAGGCAGGTAGAGCACAGGAGCTGTGCTCCATGGCATTGCTCCTATCAGCTCCATTGCTGCTCCTGTTGCCACTCATGTCTCCAGTATCTTAGCTGGATAGGGTGGGGTAGAGTGATGTGCTGCAAAAAAAATTACTACCCCCATCTTGGGCATGGCTAACTCTGTGGGCATGGCTAGCTCTGTGGGCTATGCCCACTTGGCCAGCCATACCATGGCCTGGGGTAGGGAGGTGGGCGTGGCAACCCAAGTGGGCGTGGCCTGGTAAAATTTCCACTACCAGTGCCCGCGCACCTGTGGGCACCGGGAGCAGCGCATCACTGGTTGGGTCCATTGCTTCTGTGGAAAAATGAAGATGCCAAAGCTGGAAAAGCAGCACATTAGCTGGGGAAAGATTTTGCAAGCATGCAGAGTGGGATGAGATGACTCAAAGGAGGAGAAGAGTAGGGGATCACTCTGAGAGTCTGAAATTACAGAATAAATTTGAGGCTCTTTCCCTTATCACACCTGATGAGGAACACACAGAGGAACAACTGGTTCCACCTGATGATCTCTCCTTCATCACACTTGATGAGATCCAGGAAGATGAACAACAGGAACAAACTGAGGTTCTCTCCCTTAATATGGTTGATGAGGTGCATGTAGATGAACAGATTGCAGGAGAGAGGCTCCTTGTACTAGGCGATTCAATAATTAGAAATACAGAGAAATGGATTTGTGATGCACATGATAACCGTATGGTGACTTGCCTGCCAGGTGCAAAAGTTGCAGACATCACAAGAAATCTAGATAGATTGTTAGAGAGAACTGGGAACGAGCCAGTTGTCATGGTACACGTTGGTACTAATGATGTTGGGAAGGCCAAGCGGTCTGTCCTGGAAGCCAAATTTAGGTTGTTAGGAAGAAGATTGAAGTCCCGGACTTCCAAGGTAGCATTTTCAGAAGTGCTGCCTGTCCCTCGCGCAGGACCTACCAGGCAGGCAGAGCTCAGAAGCCTCAATGCGAGGATGAGGCGGTGGTGTCGAGAGGAGGGCTTCAGATTTGTCAGGAACTGGAGAACATTTTGGGACAAGCCAAATCTGTTCAGGAGGGATGGGTTGCATTTAAACCATGATGGGACCAGATTGCTGGCACTCAACATCAAAAAGGCTGCAGAGCAGCTTTTAAACTGATAACTGGGGGAAAGCCGACAGGAGCTGGGCAGCATCCGGTTCGGGAAAGTGTGTACTTGAGTAGTGAGGAGGATGCAAAAATTACTGAGCAGAGCAAGGAGCTAGTCACCAGCACTCTAGCAGAAGGATGCAAGAGGCAGTCTAACAATGCAACTAGACTCAAAAGACTGTATCAGGAAAGCATATATAAATGCTTGTATACAAATGCCAGAAGCCTCCGGAACAAAATAGGGGAGCTGGAATACTTAACAATAGATAAAAATATTGATATTATTGGTATCACTGAAACCTGGTGGACGGATGATAACCAATGGGATACAGTTATCCCAGGCTACAAACTGTACAGGAAGGATAGGAAGGGGCAAACAGGAGGTGGTGTAGCCTTGTATGTCAAAGAAGTGATAAAATCGTATGAATTGGAATATCTAGGTGATTTGGAGTCACCATTAGAAGCTCTGTGGGTAAGAGTACCAGGCCACAAGGATGGTCTAACAGTAGGCATATACTATCGGCCTCCGACCCAAACTCTTGAGGGAGACTGGCAGTTGGAGAATGTTGTAAAGGAGGCATCCAGGAAGGGAAGCCTGGTTATAATGGGGGACTTCAATTACCCTCACATAGACTGGGTGAACTGTTGTTCAGCACATGATAAAGAGATAAAGTTCCTAGATATGCTCAATGATTGTTCCCTGGGACAGATGGTTGAAGACCCAACTAGAGGTACAAGAATCCTTGACTTGATTCTGAGTAATACTCAGGATCTGGTGCAAGATGTTAATGTGACTGATCCAATAGGGAACAGTGACCACAACTCAATTATGTTTAACTTGATCATAGACCGCAAGTCACTGATAAAATCTAACACAGAGACCTTAAATTTTCAAAAAGGAAATTTCCCAAAGATGAGGAAACTAGTAAAAAAGAAACTGAAAGGGAAAATTGAGAGAGTCCAAACACTCCAAGAGGCATGGAGGCTGTTTACAAAAACAATAACAGAGGCTCAATTGGAATGCATACCCAAAAGGAAAAAGGGCACTGCCAGGTCCAAGAGGACTCCGATGTGGCTTACAGGAGCTGTTCGGGAAGTGATCAAGAGCAAGAAAAGCTCATTTAGAAGATGGAAGGCTTGTCCGAATGAGGACAGCAGGCAGAAACATAAATTCTGGCAGAACAAATGCAAGGCAACAATCAGGAAAGCAAAGCAAGACTTTGAGGAGCGTATAGCTAAAAATACTCAGAGAAATAACAAAGACTTCTTTAAGTACATTAGAAGTAAGAACCCAACTAGGAAGGCCATTGGACCATTAGATGACAATGGAAGGCAAGGGGTTATTAAAGAGGAAACAGAGATTGCAGAGAGACTCAATGAATTCTTTGCTTCAGTATTCACTGAAGAAGACAGAGACCACATGCCCAAAACAGAGCCTATCTTCGTAGGGAGGGAAACCGAAGAATTAAGCAAGATAGAAATAACCAGGGAGGAGGTCCTTGCATGTCTTGTTAAGCTAAACACTAACAAATCCCCAGGACCAGATGGCATCCATCCACGAGTTCTCAGGGAACTTAAAGATGAAATTGCTGATATCCTAGCCAAAATATATAATCTTTCCCTCAAATCAGGCTTTGTGCCTGATGACTGGAAGGTAGCGAATGTAACACCAATTTTCAAAAAAGGATCCAGGGGTGATCCAGGAAATTACCGGCCTGTCAGTTTGACATGTGTCCCAGGTAAAGTGATGGAAACCATCCTAAAAGACAGAATTAATAGTTACATAGAAGAGAAGGCACTGCTAAAGGAGAGCCAACATGGCTTTTGCAAGGGCAAATCATGCCTCACTAATCTGTTGGAATTTTTTGAGAGTGTCAACAAGCATGTGGATAAGGGGGATCCAGTTGACATTGTTTATCTGGACTTTCAGAAGGCTTTTGACAAGGTCCCACACCAAAGGCTCTTGAATAAACTTACCAGTCATGGAATAAAGGGACAGGTCTTGTCCTGGATCAGCAACTGGCTAAGGGACAGGAAACAGAGGGTAGCACTAAATGGACACTTCTCCAAGTGGAGGGAAGTAAAGAGTGGGGTCCCCCAAGGTTCAGTACTGGGACCCCTGCTTTTCAACCTCTTCATAAATGATCTAGAGGTAGGAGTAAAAAGCAAGGTAGCCAAATTTGCTGACGACACTAAATTATACAGGGTAGTGAAAACTGTGAGAGATTGTGAAGAGCTCCAGAGGGATCTCTTGACACTGGGGGAGTGGGCAAAACAGTGGCAAATGAGCTTCAACATCAGTAAGTGCAGAGTGATGCATGTTGGGGCAAAAAACCCCAATTACATTTATAAACTGATGGGGTCTGAACTCTCTGCGACAAACCAGGAAAGGGACCTTGGTGTCCTGGTGGACAGCTCAATGAAGGTGTCAACCCAGTGTGCCTCAGCAGTGAAAAAAGCAAACTCAATGTTAGGGATCATTAGGAAGGGTATAGAAAATAAGTCAGCAAGTGTCATTTTGCCTCTTTATAAATCTATGGTGAGGCCCCATCTGGAATATTGTGTACAGTTCTGGCCGCCATACCTCCAGAAGGATATTATGGAGTTGGAGAAAGTACAGAGGAGGGCAACCAGAATGATTAGGGGACTGGAACACCTTCCTTACCATCTGAGGCTGCAACGGTTGGGCCTTTTCACTCTTGAACGACGGCGTCTAAGAGGTGACCTGATTGAAGTTTATAAAATCATGCACGGTGTGGACAAGGTAGATAAGGAAAAACTGTTTTCCCTATCGCACAACACTAGAACTAGGGGACACTCCATGAAACTTTTGGGTACTAGTTCTCAAACAAATAAGAGAAAGTACTTTTTCACCCAGAGGATTACTGGTCTATGGAACTCCCTGCCAGAAGAAGTGGTGACAGCTGTCAGTCTTCACAGCTTTAAGAAAGGATTAGACAAGTTCATGGAGGACAAGGCTATCAATGGCTATAATTATGGCTACCTAAGGCCAACCTCCGGGTTGGAGAGATAGGCAGGATATCTCTCAATGCCATTTCCAGGGAATCCTAAGCAGGTGAAGGCATCTCCTTGGGAATACCCTGAAGGAAATGGTGAGCCACTGTGTGAGACACAATGCTGGACTGGATGGGCTGTGGCCTGTTCCAGCAAGGCTGTTCTTATGTTCTTATGTTCTTAACATGTCCTCTTTTCTGGCTTATACTCCTTTGGGGATGCATAAGGTGCGGCCCCAGGGCTCCGCTATTTCCCACCACATCTCTTCCCCATCCAACATAGTTGAAGACCTTCCAAGTCTCTAAACTGCTGCCCTCTTATCCTCGCTGTCTCACCCTCCACCAGCTATTCCACATAAACCAGCTTCCCTTCCTTCCCCTATGCCACTTCCCTGCTGGCTAGTTGCTCAAGAGGCTCATCATCTCCTGGGGTGATTGGGTGGTGCCTGGCAGCCTACTAGCCACAGGAGTGTATCTTGCTGAGATTAGTGGGGCTTAATAAGTGAGCATGTTAGCATGAGAAGAACTGTGGTTTAGTCAATAATGCAGCATTTCACCAATAAATGTTCACAGGCACAAAGTGGGGACATGAACTGGTAACAGAAAATTTCCAGAGTGAATGTCATCTCTTGTCTGAACCTCTGGCTGTGCTACCATTAACATATGACACAAGAAGCCAAGGAGATAAACAGGAGGTTTTTTTTCTTCCAAGATTTCCCTCAGGCTGTTTACATTGTTTTCTTTGACAGTTCTCCTAGGCAGGCAGTGTCACTTTGTTTTTCAGGCAGTTGCTGGCTTTTTCCTAGAAAGGGAGGGAAATGCAGGAAACAAAGTGGTATTATAATCATGCCAATATTGTCAGCTACAAATCTGGAACTGTTAAGTACTGTATTGTTGTTGAGAGATTGTCTGATTCTGTAGAAGGGGTGGAGTATTCCTATCTTTTCAGTAGAAACATTACATTTTTTAAAAGTATTAATCATGCATTTTATTCTAGTTAGCTCTACTCCTATACACAAATATCAAGGAATAACTTTCAACAAGTTTAATCGAACTTGCACCAGAAGAGACACCAAAAATACTGCACTTTACTTTTTTAAAGTATCATTACAAGGAAAAAAATCTATCATTGGAAATAGCCTTATGTATTAACACAGAATAAATGCAGTGCTTTCTGTTAAAAAACACATGTATGGTTTTGATGGGGGCCTATCAATACAACAATTGATAAGATATCATGTTCAGCAAGTGATTTGAAATCAATTTCTTTCTTCCTTTCTTCCTTTATTTAATTGGCTGCCTCTCCTTCCTGTGTCTTTTAACTATGGAGTAATTACAGTAACAGTTCATGAAGCTTAATACTAAGGGTGCATGTTAGTCATTTAAAAAAGCCAGTTAATCAATTAAAGTTTTGTGGCTCAGTGAAGATAGAGGTCCACTTTAATTGGTTGCTGAGCATTGTGTTGAGTTTGGAAAGGCTTAAAAAGTGTCTAGGGACACAGCTAGTCACAGCATATCCCCACAGTTCTGAATCAAAGAGATTTCCACACAGATGTACTAAAATCTGAACACTAATGATACCTTACATGTTAATGCATTAAATCATTTAGATCTGCTTCTTTTAGATATTGCTTGTTCTGTTACGGATAACAGAACAGTTTGTTCATTACTAATAACAGTTGATGAATAACTGTTACAAAGAAAAGAATCAATAATAATAATAATAATAATAATAATAATAATAATAATAATAATAATAATAATAATAATAATAATAATAATAATAATAATAATAATAATAATAATAATTATTATTATTATTATTATTATTATTATTATTATTATTATTAGACACCAGATCACTAGGTAATAATTTTTAATTGACTTTGATTTGGCTAAAATTGAAAACCTGCTACCTGATGGAGAGCATGTGAAGTTTTAAATTCTCTTTCTCTGGTCTCAAAAGGAATTTAATACTTCTAGGACCATGTGGAGAAGGAGGAGCAAGCACCCAGCTTCCTGTGGGGGCGGGTTTGAAATCAACATAAAATATTTTGCTGTTTGTCCAACATACATTCCTATGAAGAAGCACCTGGCACAACAACACTGTGTCATAAACTTTCATTAATAATTTTATGCCTGCCTGATGAAGAGATCTTGATCTCAAAAGCTCATACAATGTTGTTGTTTTTTAGTGATCCAATAAAGGTGTCACCTCCCTCCTGCATTCTTTGCATTTTTAATGACTTGAATGGAAAGTATTCCCTGCTCTCTTCTGTAATCCCACATTTTAAAGGGGGAGTTGATTCATGACTAAATCAACAGCAGTGAACCCTGCTTTTCGGAGGGGATTTTAGTGTGATGCTGGAGGTTGAAGTCAGAATACAAAATGGAGAATTTTTCTTGTGCCAGCAACCTTATGCAACAGCAGGAGTCTTGGACAAAACTCATTGATGGAACTACTCAAAGGGTGTATCTCTGGATCTTGAATGGAGCATTTTCAACATCAGGAAGTACTCTCAGGCAAAAGTGTACTGCTATACATTTATAAAAGTTGGATTAAGGTCACTGAGATTTTTAATACTTTTTGTTACGCAAATGTAAACATTAACATTACAGTAGGTCAAATTAATATTTAAATTCAAATGTATCTCCTAATTGTTGTATGTCATGAATAGTCCAACATTCATGCATAAATTAATTTGTGCATGACAAACTTCCCCACTAATATGCAAATAGTAGGAAAGACAAAACTATCATTTTCTAAGCATTTTCTTTGTGGATTTTATTTGTAAGGAAAAGCTTAAATTCATGACCTTCCTAACCATGCTGTGCATTTTACTTGCTGACTGTTAATTAACTTTTTTTCCTTTTTAACTTCATTCCCATATAGCTCCATACTGCAGTTTAAACCATATATTGAAGAATGGTGGAATTATAAACAAAACAAAGGGCACAGTTGGCAATATAGTTCATTTCTATTGTAAACCTGGCTACAGAATGATTGGCCATGGCAATGCTACCTGTAGACATCACCCAAATGGAATGTATCAGTGGGATTCCCCTCTTCCTCTCTGCCAAGGTAAGCTTTTAAAGAAATCTTTCCTTCTTTTGGTGATCCTGTAGCTCACTGCGGTGCCATGGTAACATGATACTAGCCTAAAAACATCAATGTATAGCACTTACATAGCTCATGTGAGAGATATGTCCTTTCAGGATTTGTTGTTGTTCAGTCACACAGTCGATTCTGACCCTTTGCGACCCCATGGACCATTGACTGCCAGGCACCTCTGTCCTCCACCATCTTCCTCAACCCACCCAGCTCTGTGCCCATTGCGTCTACAATACCATCTAGCCATCTCATTTTCATCTGTTCCCTTCTTCTTTCAGGATAGTCCACAGAATATTTTTTATCATACCAGAGAGAGACTATTATGCTTGGTGGCTTCTTTAAGATCATTTGTTAGTTTCTTGCAATGGTGGGATCAGAACAGTTAATCCTAAAGGAAATCAACCCTGACTGCTCCTTGGAAGGATTGATACTGAAGCTGAAGCTTAAGTAATTTGGCCACCAAATGGGACTCACTGGAGACGGTCCTGATGCTAAGAAAGATCAAAGACAAAAGGAGAAGGGGGTGGCAGAGGTAGACATAGTTAGACATCTTTACTGGAGAGGTGGGTGTTGATCTGGGCAGACTTTGGAGGATGGCAGATGACAGAGGAACCAGCCCAAATAGTCTGGCCCCTCAACAGTCTGAGGGACCGTGAACTGGGCCCCGGCTTAAAAAGTTTGCAGAGCCCTGCTCTTAAGCAATCTCAACTCTGATGCAAGTCTAAGGAAACAAACTTTCTTCTTTGAGGATTTCATGATTTGTGCAAAATACAGTTGGTTTAAAACTCCTTTCCCCCCATAAAACTGTCCTCTGTTCCCTTTTGCTTCTGCCATGATGGAGTTTCTGGACAGGTTGTTAATCTAGCTCTACTAAACTGATTGGCCACCTTTTTCAGGGCTTGCAGCCTTCTTTCTGCTCTGTGATGTGAGCAGCAGAAAAAGGAGCCCCTCTCCAGCATGCTTGAAAGCCAGCAAAGACTTTCACCCCTCACACCTGGCCATCTTCTCCATGGCACCAACTCTTACACACAAAGCCTGAGATAAGATACTCTTGAGATTAGAGAGGTAACGGCTTGTCAGCCACCTCTCTCAGGAAAATATGTTCTTCATAGGGGAACATAGCATGGGAGAAAAGTGTTGGCTTCCAAAAATCTTCTCCATTAGGGGTGTGGGCAGTGGTGGGATTCAAATAATTTAACATCTGGTTCACTGCCCTGATGGCCATTTTAAGTATAAAAATGTATATACCAAAAGGTACTTTATTATTTCATGCAGTTAAAATTTAAATAAAACCAATAAAAAAGGTACACAAAATTAGATTGTTATATTTATTTATTTATTTATTTGGCCAAATTTGTATCACCGCCCAACTGAACAAGTGACTCTGGGCAGCTCACAAACATTAATATTAATCATTACAATCTTAAAACTTAAAAACCCTTAAAATACTACAAAGATTACCCACCCACACCCAGTGGTGGGCATCAGCAGGTTTTCACCAGTTTGCCCAAACCAGTAGCAGAAATTTTGGCTGGCCCCGCCCACCCAAGTTTTGAAATAAAGTAGTCCTAATCCAGGTACAATGCAGGGCTTCCCCCTGGCCATGCCCACAATACCACGCCCACAAAGTAGGCAGGGAAAAAAATTGGAGCCTACCACTGCCCACACCCCATCAATTGAAAAATTGCAGTTAAAACAAAGGAAAGAAACAAGAGCAACCTTCATTATATAAGCCAGCAGTGGGGAGTCACCACATCACCAGTGCCCCACACCTGTTTTGCCAACCAGGTTTTTAGTTCTGTCCTGAAGGGTAACAGCTCCATCTGGAGACGCAACTCGTCAAGAGGTTCCATAGGGCTGGAACAGACACCAAAAAGGACACATTATAAGACATAATGTGGTCATATCATAAACTTTTATAAGCAATGCATTGTGCTTATACTATTCATAAACATCAGACAGAACATCAGTTTTCTTCATTTTATTGATATTAAATGAAAATTTCTTGCAGATAAACGTTAACAAAGAGTAAGGATTGTAGGTTTGTGATTTCCACATTGGGTGGCTGCCCAGGTGCCCACATTAGAGAGAACCCTGATTACAAGTGCCATTTTAACAACCAGTTTGCCAAACTCAACAAAAAATTAGGTATCGGTTCTGCCGAGCTGGTGCGAACTGGCTGAATCTCACCACTGGACATGAGTCACATGTCAACTACAGCTGCCAGGCTTGTATGAGGTTTGTATTACTGGACATTAACCTTATATCATGTGTCTTAAGATGAGGTTACATTGGTGAAAAAGAAAAGCATGTGTTTGCTCCAACATTTACACTGGTGAACCAATTTAAAGATGAAAGTTCACATGATGTACATATGGAAATCAGATTATCTTTAAAGCAACAGCACAGTGCAGGGATTAGCCTGCATTATTCTTGCCTTAAATGGGTTATTTTCAACTACACACCTGGGGTTGTTTATTTTACGCCAATACTTGTATCAGTGCCAAATATGTTGTTTGGGGATGTGGGTCCTCCATCAGTTGGGCTGTCTCAATCAGCTGATGGTGGAGATCTGCCAGTGCAATGAATAAGTGGGTCTAGCTGATTAACTGTAGAATCACTAGAGCCCTTATGGGGTGTCCCATAGGTCACCATTGAACAGCTGAGAAGGCTTCCAACTTAATCTGTCAGTCAACTGGATCTCTTCCTACTGATCCATGGCTTCATTTTTTAAAATATACAGTATTCATTTGAAATGCCATATCAGCAGATCAAGTGGTACCCCTTCTTAGCTGTTCTTTGGGATCTATAGGGTGCCCAATAAGGATTTCTGCAAGGATGTGCTTCTGTTGACCAGCTAGAGCCTTTTCCACAATTGAGCTGATTAGCTGGAAAGGACTCCATCCAGCTAATCCCTTTGCAGCTCATCCACAGCAATGATATTTATTTATATTTTTATTTTATTGTATTATTATTATTATTATTTTTTGGGGGTGTGACCCAATGTTTATTTGAAGTAGCAGCATGCTATTTCAAATAGATGTGGGTTTTTTTATTTAAAAAAAGAGGTATATGTCTTCTAGGGGCTCGGTGGCTTAGTGGTTGAGATACTGAGCTTGATGACCAGAATGTCAGCAGGTCAGCAGTTTGAGCCCCAAGTGCTGCACAATGGAGTGAGTCCCCATCATCTGTCCCAGTTCCTGCCAACCTAACTCTTCAAAAGCAAGAAATTGCAAGTAGATAAATCGGTACCACTTTGGCGGGAAAGGTAACTGCATTCCATGCGCTCCAGCATCTAGTCATGACCACACGACCGCAGAAACATCTGCAGATGCAGACAGCAATGGCTCTTTGGCTGTAAAGAGAGATGGGCACACACACCCTACAGTTGGATTTTACTGGCTTTCGAGCAAGGGAGACTTTTACCTCTATTGTAATTGTAATTTTTATTTGTATACCGCCTTGCTCGACCCAATGGGCGACTCAAAGCGGTTCACAAGCAATTAAAGATACAGTTACAGATCATAAAACATACAAAATATGGGTTCAAACAGTAAAACACATTTACAAAAGGCAGCATCTTGCAATATCCCAAAAATTCAAACTAACAAAGCAACATAGCACAGAGTAGCACATAATAAATATCCTGTACAATATACAGGAAATCTACTACAAAAGCAGCACAATATCACAGTCCCATGATAAAATTGGATCCCTGCAGTCAATACAAATGCCAGGACTCAACATTCTCAGTGGACCAGAAAAAAGAAGCTCCGGGCTTTGGTGGTGGCGGTGGGAGGCAGCGACTGCAAAAGGTCTTTTTATCCCCCGCAGGGGCCGGCGCAAGTGCTCCACTCCTCCCAGTTTGCCAGACCGGGGGGAGGAGCTCTGGGCCTCGGCATAACTGAAATCAAGTAAATCTCAATATTTTTCCCCACATGTGTAACTGCAGCCATACGTAGACATATATTCCTTTTATTTTTGAATTTTGCTACATGATGGTTCTAAAGTGAGTATCTTCTCAGCAATAATGCAACAGATGTAGTGAAATGTAGGCGATTTTTCCCCCTCTGTAGAGTAGCAAAAAAGATAAAATTAATTAGTCCTTTCTGTGGCAAACAGTGTTTATGTTTTCCTCTGCTTTTCAGCTGTATCTTGTGGCATCCCAGATTCTCCTGGAAATGGTTCAGTCTGGGGTAATGAGTTTATTTTGGGCAGTAAAGTGATATATGAATGTGATGAGGGCTTCAGGCTGGAAACCAGTCAACAAGCAACAGCAGTGTGTCAAGAAGACGGATTGTGGAGCAATAAAGGAAGGCCACCTGTCTGTAAACGTAAGCATATAGCAGTTTAAATAAAAGTATATCTGTATAGAATATGGCTTACCTCACTACCTTAAAGTCGTAATAATTCAGTAACATATTTTGCTCCACTCTGTCTGCTTTTTCTAACCTTCCAACCTTTTGCTATGCCTTAATATTAACCGTGCTATGTTTCTCATTTTCTATATGCTAACTCCCCTAGACTGAAACTCAAAAGTGGATGAGATGTTTGTGAGCAAATTAGGCTTCTGTAGGATAAGGTATTTCCTATACTATAACATTCTTCCTTCATATCAATAAAATAAGGACTGCAGTGGCTTAAGTGGCTAAGACGCTAACTGGAAGGCGAAAGGTCAGCAGTTCAATTACTGAATAATGCAGGATGGAGTGAGTGTCTGTCTCTGTCCCAGCTCCTGCCCCAACCTAGCAGTTCAAAAGCAAGAAATTGCAAGTAGGTAAATAGGGACCACTTTGGTGGGAAGGTAAACAGAGTTCCATGTGCTACGGTGTCTAGTCATGCCTGCCACATGACCACAGAAATATCTGCAGAAGCAGACAGTGCTGGCTCTTCGGCTATGAAACAGATGAGCACTGAACCCTAGAGTCAGATATGACTGGCTTTCAAGCAAGGGTGACCTTTACCTTATTACCTTTACACAGAAGGTGAGCTTAATTCAAGGAATCTTAGTTACATTTAAATCAAGGCCATGCCTCCAATTTAACTGAATCCCTAACTGAATTGGGTTATAGTGGAACTGAATTACTTTGTGCTAATTGAGACATTAAAAGAAAGGTAGGCGACATATCACCAAAATGTTGCAAAAAAAGTATGATGAGGGGAAAGCCAGGTTGGTACAATTAGAATTATCCTGTGCTCTGTCTTGCAAACTGAGAAATGAGGTTCAACAACGCTTTCCAATCACAGTGCTTAACATAGAGAGAAAGATACTACATTACCTCTAAATATAGTCACCTCTCTCAAAATTCAGCCTTTTGTTCTGCAGAATAGATTGGTGATTGCTCTGATTTATTAGAACCATCTCTGAACATTGTCAGTTCTAAGTCTCTAAGAATCATTACTTCCAAATATTTGAATACTCTAGTCCAGTAATGGCCAACCTTGGCACTTCAGCTGTTCTTGAACTTCAATTCCCAGAAGCCATGATCAGCTGGTGTGTTGACTTTAGCTTCTAGAAATTGAAGTGTGATCAAATGTGATCTTTTATAATCCTCTGATTGTACTGTAAATCTTTGTGAACAGGCACTACACATGAATCACAGATACTGCAATGATGCAGAAAAGCACAAGATTAGGAAACATTAAGCATATTAAAATACATTTTGATGATGGACCTAACAAATCTCTGTACTTATCTGTATGAAACATGTAAGGAATCAGCAAGTGAAAAGGGATCAGTTTTCATGAGTGTGTGTGTGTGTGTGTGTGTGTGTGTGTGTTTTTGTGTTATAGCTGTTTCAATAGAAAATGTTTAAAAGTCTAGAACAAACATTCCAGGATATATTTGTTTGGAATTATACTGGATTAATCACCTTTAAGGTGATTAAAATGTCTCCAGATTACATGCATGACTATGAATCAAGACAAAAAGGCAAAAAGGGCAGACCCATTCACATTTCCTAGGGCAAATTAATGCTGATTTAGGTTTCTGAGTTGGACTAAATCAGATTGGAGTTAGTCTGCATCAAATCATGCTTAAAGCCAAATTAGTAAAACAGGAGATCTGCAGCCCTAATTCTCATTAAAAATGGAAGGACAAGGTTGTCATTTCACTCTAGCCTGCACCAATTTTAATGGGAGTGTAGGATGGAGTAATCCATATTTTGACTAAACATTAAGAACTTTTTGACTTCATGAACTGTTCAGTTGTGGAATGGAGTGCTTTGGGAGATGGTTCACCCTCTTTCTTTGAAGGCTTTTAAACAGAAGTAAAGTCTTAACTCCTTACCAGTATTTCCTATACTGGCAAGGACTTAGGCTTGATTGCCCTTGCAGTTCTTCCAAATATATGGGTATATTATTCTGTTATTTTATTAGCCTAAAAGTTACACATGCTATAGCTGAAATCCTGTTTGATTAGGAATCAGGACCCTACCAGTGATTTTTGGATATTAAAGACGCCTGCCCACATTACTGTTCAAGGCTTCCAAAAGCTTCCTGAGGATGAACAGGGTTCCTAGGGACCGAATATGAAAGGGAGTGGGGTTAGCAAATTTAAAATTTAAAATTAATGTCCACTGCTCATGATGACACTATCTACAGTTTCACAGCTCCACCAAATGGATTTCAGCCTTTGTGTAGTGGTGAAACATGCAAATATGACCTTTTGTCAATGCTTGTATAACATTGATGAGAAGATTTTCAATGATGTAATTGTGAAGTTACTTGAAAAGACATCTGTTACATTTAAAAGGTGGCATGACCTCAGTCTTGGCAATGTGCTGTTTCTATCATCAGATGATGGTGTAGAATATAGAGAAAATACAAGGGGATTCCTGTCCCAGTTTCCAGACCCTAATACATGAATGCTACAGTCTTGGGGAGAACAGACAGTACTAATATTTTAATCTATTTTTTCAAACATACATTTAGGCTCCCACCCCCAGATGCTGGTAATGTATGAAAAATGGAATTATGAAATACTTTTTTTTAGAATTATGAAAAAACAAAGGTGTCTTCAGATATTTGATCAAGCAATGTTTGTATCCTTCCTGCATAGTGATAATCCTGCTACTTCCCACTTAGATTCTGACTCTCCTTCTCCCCCAAAAGTGATAGCATGAAGCACTTCTAGAGTCACTATCCAACAGGGAACCATATATTCCTTGGTGATTGTTGTTCAAATGTACAGGTGCCTTACAACACAGCTTTGGAACTAAGTTCATTCCCCAATTTTCACATCCATCAAACACTCTTGCCGTTTTTTTCTGAATTTATTTTACTTTAAGCCCTACATAAACCAAGTTCAGACAATTTCAACTGGGGTTTCAGAGATTGTGAGAAGGGAACACATTTCTTTTTCTTAACAGATGCACATTGTCTTTACACCATTGTTGTTGCCCATGCCATCAAGTGCTTGAAGGTGTGACCTACAGTATGTTATCTCTATATTAGCTACAGAAACACAGAGGATTCTGTTCAAATTGCTGACTGGTTGCAGATGGGAAAATGGATATCAACAAATATATTCTATCATCTGCCTATTTTCCTGCTTGGTTACACTCCTTGAATACAGAATTATTTTTATTAAGTTTTGTTTTTGTTTTTTAATTCATTCAGGTTTTGCCTTTGTAAAGTTCAGGGATTTTTCTTTAGCTGAAATAGTGTTACAATTCCTTAGAGAACTAAAATGATTTTGCATTGGCTACCTATGTTATTAAAGCTTCTTTATTTTTCCCCTTCTGGAAAATGACTTGTTTTCCCTTTCTAAGCTGTTTTTTCTGCCTATGTCGACATTTTTGTTTCTATAAGGTGATATACATGAAATCTTCATATGTCATTATCTTTAGGAGAAGTGGCATCACAAAACAACATATATATTATTATTTTGTTTATTATATACCATCTTTCTGCAAAACAAAAATGTCATAATGTATCATTGAATCTTCAGTCTTTTGCATCAACTCCTTCCCCACAATGATGCACATAGCCCAGAATTTGGCACTCATTTCATGCCAGTGCACAGCCTTGATAGACCCGCCTGCTGAGATTTGCCTGGGTGCAAACAGTTACAGCCAAAGCCCCCTCTTCACACCAGGCTGGGGGGCATTTCTTGACTCATGTACAGATTTCTCATTAAATAGATGAGGTGGTCTGGTATTCCCATCTCTTTAAGTACTTTCTACATTTTATTGTGGTCCTGATCTTCTAAGACATAAAATGTGGGCACTGTAGCTTAAATTTTCTATCCTGCTCAATTGAAAACTTCAGCCAAAGAAAACCTCTCAGTTTGTCTGCTTCTCATCTTGCATTCCATCCCGGTCCCTGAATCCCCTTCCCTTTCAACAACACTCACTTGGTTGAGGTAAGAGGCACATTGGAAGCACCCAAGGAAAAAAGTATTAGGAGCTCCTGAGTTGGCATGTCTAAAGTCGTGTTGGCTCAGATCAAATCAAATCAAATTCTTTATTACAGCCCAAGGCCAGTGTTATGTTGGCTCAGATAGAAATGTGTTATTTTGAAAAAGTAGTGACCTTTCCCCTATTCCATGTGAAATGGGATAGTGGGAATGGGGGAGACAAATTGACATACTTGTAGATAATGATAGTTAATTTACAAAATCCACTGAGCATTTAATTCTTTAAGGGCAGATGCTAAATCCAGAACACAATGGGGAATTCTGAATCGCATTGAAGTTAATAGCAGTAATTTAGTTTTGGGCTTTAGCTACTAACATCAATGAGACCAGAGGTGTTGAAATAGTAGGCAACAACATCATCAAGAAGCTTGGGATTTGCTCCTCTTATGTCAGGGGTTCTCAGCCTTTTACAGCTATGCGCCAGATCACACCCCTCAGACTGTTTGTGGGCCAGACTGGTGTTTTCCCCACCACTGCCGTCACCAGGGGGGACCACCAGTCTGGCCCACCAACACTCCCCTCCCTAATGCCACTGCCACCAACTGTCCCCTCACACCACCAACACTGCCATCATACTCGATACCCGAGTACTGCATGACAAAATGAACTCCTATCTCTGTCACAGCTCCTGCCAACCTAGCAGTTCCAAAGCAAGAAATTGCAAGTAAGTAAATAGGGACCACTTCAGTAGGAAAGTAAATAGCATTCTGTGCACTCGGGTGTCTAGGCATCCCTGCCACATGTCCATGGAAACATTTGCAAATGCAGACAGTGCTGGCTCTTTGGCTATAAACAGAGATGAGCACTGAATCCTAGAATCAGATATGACTGGCTTTTGAGCAAGGGTGACCTTTACCTTAACAGGCACACACATAAGATAGAGATTGATAAAATCCATCCTGAGAGGCATGCCTCCCTGTTCAGTTCCTGCCAAACTCCTAAGAGCAGAAAGTAATGATTGGACAGATGCTGGTGTTTCTGATCTTGATAGCCATGGTGGATGCGAAGGAGAGTGTTGGTAAAATGTGTGCCTGCAAGGTCAGTAAAATGCATACCCTCTCTCCCCATTCTCCTCACTTGATAAAAAGTTTTACCATGATAAAGGCAATGTCCTGCTCCCCTCCCCCCACCTTCCAAGCCTGTGTGGTCTGTACTGAAGCAGTCTTATAGTACACAACACTTTGGGCACAAATCTCACATTTTTACCAAAACAAGTGACCAAAGAGGAAATACAGTAGAACCCTGCATAATGAAAAAAACACCTTTCCATGGAGCTCTTCTATATGTTTTTTTTTGTTATGCGGTTCCCTATGGAAGATGCCCCGCATAATGGAGAAAAAAAATGTTCGTTAACTGGGGTTCCCATTAAGTGGGTATACCCCGGTTACCAAAATCCCCACATAACGAATTTGTTTTTGTTATGCAGGGTATTGCTATTTCATAACAAACGCTTCATTGTGTGAATTTTTTGCTGTACGATGTGTTTGTTATGTGAGGTACCACTGTATAAGGGTTCCCTTTGGAAGACCCCAAAATTGCACCACTACAACTAAGTGTGAGGCAAAGGGGGTAGTATTCTACCTTCTCAGAGATGGTGACATAGCATGAATAGGTACTTGGAAGTACCTTTTAGGTCAGGAGTTGTCCTCTCTATTGGCAGTGCATGCAAATATGGTTTAAGTAAATAATCCCTCTCTAATAGTATGACACTATCACACGGTGTAATTATATTTACTCCACTATACTAGGAAGCAAGGAACAGTCACTACATCCATCAACAGAAACACATCAGCATAGAAAAAAGATAGCTTTTCCTCCTTTACATTGGAATGGATATGACATCATCGCTGATTGAAGTGCCTTGTTTAAAAATAGCAAGAGTCACCAATGTATGTCATGTACAAGAGGAAGATTGACAGGTGAATGAATAGTGTGTTCCAAATACAGCAACGGCTAAATATACTGTATTTTAATGTTCAAATACAGCAGTTTTGAAAAATCAGAATACTTTGCTGAAGAATTAAACGGTACACCGGCATGAGCAGCTTTCTTTCTTACCTGTTTATTAAAAACCTTCAATATATCATTATTATGCTATTACCATTAACTTGTTCCCTGCATCTTCAGTCATAGAGGTGACTTTGACCAGTCATTATTTCTTAGACTCATACTTGGCACAGAGTAAAAAGAGGACAGAACCTTGTATACCTTCATAGGTTCCTTGGATAAAAATGCAATGTTAAAATAGTAGCCAGAATAGCATTTTTCAATATGAACTCAATGTAGTGTGATTAATACTCATAGAGCTGAGCAGTTGGCCCTACCTGCACCTCTATTGTTTTCTTCACATGAACAAGCGTGAGTCTAAATAGGGCAGGTTCCTGCTTGTTTATAGGCACTCTATGTGAGTAAGAATATTGGATTTTTTTTCTAGCTCACATGGACAGTCTACATGCAAGTAGAGACCTCGCTTCTTCAGACTTGTTGTTGTTCATGTGAAGATAATGCTTACAACATATCATTCCCCTCTAAACATGTTGAACATGCTGCACTGCATAATGACTGAATGATACTAGATGCTATTCATGGAAGTTCTTTTGTTTAGGAGGCAGATAAGATTCAATTATTCAACTGCTTGTAAGCAGCTTGGCTTTAATGAACTAGCCCTGCACATGGCTAGACACACACACACACACACACACACACACACACACACACACACACACACACACACACACACACACATTAGGATGGAGAAGCAAGGGATTAAATTATTGTGCTTTTCTATCCACAATATATATAAATTAACCCCCATTTCTTTTAATTGTCTCTTTTTTTAAAAAATGTGGGTTTTAAGAGGAATGGGGTAGGTGGGTGGGTATGTTGGGTTTTAATTGGTTTTACTGTTTTATGTGTTTTAACTTGTTGTGAGCCGCTCAGAGTCGGGTTTACCTGATTGGACGGCATATAAATTTGAATAAATAAATAAATATAAGTCCAGAAAATGGCCCAATATTGTGCAATATCATGCCCAAGTTGCAAGATTTATAAGAGTAAAAGACAGCCTGTTTGTTGACATTCATGAATGCATTAATCCCAAACAGTTTGTTTGGCCAGAATGGAGCTAAAAAGTTATCCTGAGAGCATACCTGTCAAGTTTTGGATTTGAAAATAAGGGAAATTTTGGACACACCCCTCTGTGGGTAGCCAAATATAGGCATGTGACTTGCTGGGCTCTAGTCATGCCTGCCACATGGCCATAAAAATGTCTGCAAACAGACAGCACTGGCTTTTTGGCTGTAAATGGAGATGAGCACTGCACCCTAGAGTTGGATACGACTGGCAGATTTTACTTTCTTAGGATCAAAGATCGCTGCAGATAGTGATTGCAGCCATGAAATAAAAAGGTGACTGATGCTTGGGAAACAAGCTATGAGAAACCTGGGGAACATAGTTAAAGGTAGAGACATCACCTTGCAAACAAAAAATTGCATAGTCAAAGCAATGGTATTCCTGGTGGTAATGTATGGGTGTGAGAGCTGGACCATTAGCAAAGCTGAGCACAGAAAAATAGATGCCTTTGAAATGTGGTGTTAGAAATAGGTCAATCCTAGAATAAATCAACCATGACTACTCATTAAAGGTCAAATAGTAAAAATGATGCTAAAGTACTTTGGACATCAAATGAGAAGAGAGGATTTACTTGAGAAAGCTTTGATGCTGGGAAAGGTGGAGGGCAAAAGAAGGGGGTGGCCAAAAATAAGATGGCTAGATGGTATTGTAGATGCAATGGGCACAAAGCTGTGTGGGCCAAAGAACCCTTTTCCCATCTTCTTTGGGGACTTTTGTTTTGTTTTCTTTCTTGTTTACTCATTTTTAATTCATTTTTTCCCCTGGGAATAGTAAACCAGCCCCCTAGGGTTACCAACTGCTTGTAAGCAGCTTGGCTTTAATGAACTAGTCCTGCACATGGCTAGACACCCTCCCCCCATTAGGGTGGAGGAGCAAGGGATTAATTCCCCCAAATTAACCAATCTATTTGTTCCTCACTGTAACCAATTGAAGCACCAGCACCTGAGAATGTGGGATCCAGCTTAAGGAAGGGAATTAGTAAAGTAAAAAGCAACCTGTATAGTTTCCAAGCCTCCCAGCAGCTGAGGAGTTAATCTCCCTCCAGATGGTTTGTTAGAAGGTGGGGTGCCTGTTGGTTGGTTGTGCAGGGCAACCTTTGGCAGCAGCTTTTCCTACTGTAAAAGGAACCCAGCCAGGCAACGGCAAGCAAAATAAACCTCAGCTCTCTCTCTCATATAGTGATCAAGCAACTTCCCCCCTCCCAAGTTAACTCTTCTAGTACAGAAACGAAAGCCTCCAGGAGGTAGGGCAGAAACAGCTCAATAAACCATGAGAGTGAGAGAGAAGTCTCTGCCCTAGACCAAGAGGTGATTTGCCCCTGCATATATGAAATATCACTCACCTAGAGTAGACTCCCGTCCCATGGTGGCTCTGACGAGCAGCAGCAAAACCAAAGCCTCCATGACCATGTGGCAGGGAAATGAAAGAGAACAAAGCCCCCAGCCCCACCACCACCACCTTCTCTCTTCCCTTCCACAAGCGAAAACCCACAGCGGCCTCTGGTGGCAGGAAAAACATAATGGAGTTTCACCTGTGAGGGCTCCGGTCAGGATTTTTTTTATTTTTTATAAAAAGCGATATTATGGGGAAATTAATAAAACAGGAGGGGTGTGGGAAGAGGGGTAAAAATAAGGGGTTTCCTGGGGAAAACGGGATACTTGACAGGTTAGCCTGAGAGTCACCTAACTGGGTCTTGATTGCCATGGACATGAAGCCACTTAGCTACAAAGAAGCATTTGTTGAAGCACTTCTACCTTGCAAGCCTGTACCACACATGTTCAGAGTTAGAAGAAATTGCTGTTCCTCCCATTTGAAGGGACTCTTTGAAGACCTATACAGTGTATATTCTTTTCAAATAAAGGAAAGTGGGTGGGACTTTTATAATTCTCATTGAAGATAAACAAGATTGGTCTTTTCAAATTTTGACTGCTATTTCAAATCTGGGTTAACTTAGTGTTGCCTATTTCTGAATAGAAAGTAACATCAGTTTGTTAGAGCGTAAGAGGAAAACCCATTATCCAAATGTCCACAACGTTGACATGGAGCAAGGACAGACAGTCTGCCACAACTGAAAAGGACCTGTATTTGGTGCTGAGCTAAAGCACAGTTTAAAAGTTTCACATTCATGTTTGGCCTGCCCTCATTTTTAGAATTGTCATCCAGCAAGACTAATATCAGGTTCTTCAGTTTGGGTGTAAGATAAGGTGATACCATATGAAGTTGGGTTCCTAAGATTTTTATTTCCATTTTTTAGACTGGGGGTCTTTGGGGGATACCTGAATGTTCCAAATGGAAGATATAATCATTTAGCTGAGCAAATAGAGATGATAGCAGCAAGCAAGAAAAAGAATATGCTTCTCATATCTCTGTTTTCTTTGCATGACACTTCTAAAAATTGCCATGGTTCAAAGGATAAAGACCAATATGCATGAACTGTAGGTGTCACCTATTAGGTTTATGATCTAATGCTATTTTTATTGTGCCATTTAAACCTCTCCTCTGGAAGCTGCCAGGGCCCCAAAGGAGTATTTTTGTCTGTGAAGGAAACTTGCTTTTGAATTGTGTAGATAGCTAGAATGCTTAAGCTATATGAGGTTGTTTCAAGTGTCCTTCCTCACTTCTGCCCCAAATTGAATCAATAATAAAGGGAGTTTCCCCTGGCCCAGGACACTCCGGGGATGCTGCCGCCAAGAGCCGCTGCACTCTCCCTGCCCCCTCCATCAGGCACTCGAGGACTCACCTGCCTCTCCCTGGTGATTCCCACCACCTGGTCCCGGGGAGGGGAGGCTAAGGGCCGCTGCTGTGTCTCCGCCCTCCAAGCCCCGGACGGCTCAAAAGGGAAGCCGATGCTGTGATGCCATGTCCCTCCCGCCCTTTCCATTGGTGGGAGGTAGATGAGGGGAGCCCCCGAGGCCATGGGGAGCTCTGAAAGACTGCTGCCACTGCCGCATTGCCGTACCCCTCTCGGCCCTGTTACTGGACTTGGTGGGACTCTTAGGAGGAGGTTTTCCCTTCCGCTTTTTGAAATGTTTTCAAATTATATTGTATTGTTGATATCTTGTATTGCTGCTGCCTTTTGTTTTATGGGGCTATATTGTATCCTGTTGTTATTGAATTTTTACTGTTTATGACTGAGTATATGTGTATTGGACTGTGGAACTTTGTACTGTATATGGTATTTTTGCTCTGTCATTCGTATCTTATGTAAACTGCCTTGAGTCGGCCATCAGACTGAGAAAGACGGTATATAAGTATTTAATAATAATAATAATAATAATAATAATAATAATAATAATAATAATAATAATAATAATAATAATAATAATACACTGGTAAATTATTCTTCCAAGTATGGCCAGGTTATCCTGCTGTGGTAGTAGAGTAGACTACGCTGCCAGCGACTCAATGCCAAGTATCAGGTGGTGGTTAACTAACCTGCCAACCATGAGGACTAACGGCCTTGGCGAAGTCCACAGGAAAGGGCAGTGGTCCCCAAGTGTATTAAATCCCACTTGAATCCTTCTTGATCGAGGGCAGCAGCTTCACCAATACTGTCCTGGGGCTGAGGAGGGCTCTGCATCCAGAAGGACTCAGGACCAGAAAGTGACTCGCAGACTAGAAAGTGACTCGCAGAGCTGGATCAATGGTATGGATCAGTCATACGGGTGTCACACTGTGATGTGGAAGGCAGATTAAAGGCCATGACATTATATTTGTAGGTGAGTATTCATTGCTGTTTGCCATGATAATCGCCAACATTCAGAATCAGATATGGCACAAGAAGAAGAAGAAGAAGAAATAATTATTCGTAGGATCCTGCTAAGTGTGTTTTGGATGAATGATCATTCTCACTTTACTATAAAGCAACTAATTATTTCTAAACCTATTTCTCTTTGCTTCTTAGTATGTATATTGCTTTGGGAATTTAGTGTGGATTTGATTCTTTCTTCTGGTTTAAAGCCTGACTTAACATTTGCATCAGATAGCTTGGCAAAAGGCCTTTAATTTGGTTAATTAAGAAGTTTAAAGGGAAGATGAAAATTTATGTTGTAAGTCTCTAAAATTATATTTGACATGATGCTCACATTATGTAGGATGTATCAGTTATTGAAAATATGAGTTGTGGCAGCTGCAACTAAAGGATACAGGATAAGAGTGTGCAAAATCTTATACATTAAATGATTGGAAATGCAGACATATCACCATTTTCCCAGACAGATTTCTCACCTCTTTTCTAATGGTTACTGTTAGTTAGAGATAAAGGAGAGACCCATCTCACTTGTCTTTTCCCCCCAACTATATATTTTTAAACCTTCCCTAATCTCTGAGAGTTACTTTATACTGTCATGAGCTTTTAATGTTTTTATTATTCCCTGTAATAGCAATGGACCCTGAGTAGCCTGTGTCATTGCAGTCTTGTCCCTAACCATTAGATATGCTGAACAGACCTGATCAGCAGTATACAGTCCAGCTACATCTGTAGGATAAGGGATTGAGTCCAGAATATAGAAAACTGTAGTAGCACCAGTGGTGGGCTCCAAAAAAATTTACTACCACACTGTGGGCGTGGTGTGGTGGGTGTGGCCAGGGGGAAAGCTCTGCATTGCACCCAAATTAGGGCTACTTTATTTCAAAACTTCAATGTGTGGGGCCAGCCAGAATTTCTGCTACCTGTTTTGGTGAACTGGTGTGAACCTGCTGATGCCCACCACTGAGTAGCATTCAGACCTATGTCCAGTTCTGGATGGCATAGTTTAAAGGGGAATCATCTAGCTGGAATGTGTCAAAAAGAGAGCCGAAAGTCTGCAAACCCTCAAACCCTCTTTGAGGGAGCTGAGTATATATAGCCAATAGATTAGACTAAGAAGGAATACCACAGCCATCTTCAAATATTCTTAAATATGCCTGTCTCTGGCTACTTTCCTCTGTTTACCTCAGGGGTTCCCAAACTTTTCAAGCTGGGGGCTTGGTCAAGCTCTCTCGGTCAGCTTCAAGGGCTGGACAGCCATTTTGCCCTGCCTGCATGATGGTGGTGGTGGCCATTTTGTACCAACAGCTTCAAAGGGGGTGGCCATTTTGTTTCTCAAATACCCCTGGAGGGGGTGGGGGCCACAGGCCTTAGGTTGGGAACCCCTGGTTTACCTGTTAGCTAACATATCACGGTCAAGGTTTTGACCTTAACATATCAAGCTTCCTCATGAAGTCTGCAAAGCTCTATCCTTTGTTGCTTTCAGAACGAAAGTATAATAATTTTGGGGCAGAGATTACTCTGGGTTGAAAGGATTTTTGCTAGAGAAACTCCACTCAGGGGACACCCAAATGAGGCTCCTTTCATGTCCCCAAGTGCAGCTCTCGGGTATCGAAACCCAACCTTCCAGTCTCATCATCATCTTAACCACAAAGCCACCGGGGGAGCTGCAGTGAAAACCTTCAAGGAACTCTTCGAGGAGAGCTGTCCTAACACTTCTTAAGTTAGACATTACAGTCTCCCGTATTGTTATTATCTTACTGTTATTATTCTCATTTTCCTTATTATTTTGATAAATGACTTTTTGTTAAGACTTATGTTTTAATCTGTGTAAACACCCAGAGTAGCTATTGTGCTAGATGGGGCAATATAAAAATTCAATAAATAAATAAATATTCGAAGGGTTGTCATATGGCAGATGGAACTGAAGGATTAAATTGTGAGAAAGTGGATTTTGACTAAATTTTAAGAAAAGCTTTGCGGCAGTGAAAGCTGTTCCAGAATGAAACATCGGAGATTTTAAATAGTTTGGGTAGCCATCTGTTAAGGACGTTGTAGCTGGGACATTTGGCCTTTGCAAGGGGCCAGATTCTGTGATTCTTGGGATCTTTCTGAGCTTTATAATTCTGTGACTCTATGTAGTATTTTGTTTTATGTTTCAGTTTTTCTTTTCTCATTGTTCTCCCCTATATCTTTTGATAGGACCTTGTTTGATTCTGCTTTTCATCCCATTCTTTCTCCACTGAAACACTGACAATCTCCTCAGCTTCCCCTTTTATACTGGTTTCTTCCCACTCTTTTCTTTCCCCCTCCTCTGCCTCCTCCATTTTTATAATGCCCCCAACACCTGGAAAGTTCTACATGTTAATTTCCTCTACCATCATCTCTTCCCCCATGTCTGTGGAATAGCTGCATGTAGAATATCCCAAAGACCTTGGAGCTAGGGACGATGGCTTACCACCTGAGTCAGGGCCCTCCCACCTCTCTTTTTCCACAGAATGGCATCTGTGTTTACTAATGGGTTGCAATTTACTATGTCCTATTGAGAACCTAGTGCTGTGCAATGGAGTGAGTGCCTATTGTCTATCACACCTCCTGCCAACCTAGCAGTTCAAAAGCAAGACAAGTAGATAAATTAGTACCACTTCAGCAGGAAAGGTAACAGTGTTCCATATGCTCTGGTATCTAGTCATGCCTAGCACATGGTCGTAGAAACATCTGCAAACACTGACTGACTGTGCTGGCTTTTTGGCTGTAAATGGAGATGAGGACCGTCCCCTGCAGTAAGACACAACCTTTACCTTTACTATGCAGTCTCCATTATGCATAAAGAAATATGGTTGTGATCCTAATTACACCTTGTGCTAGCAAAGGAAAACAGCTCTCAACTAATATAGCAACGATTTGTACTAAACATTTGAAACAGAAGATAGGTGTTTGAGATTGAAAGAGCTAGCTGGTGTTAGTGTTGAAAGAAGTATCAGACATTACACACCGAAACATGTATTGGAGAAGTATAACATGCTCAATTTCACAAGGAAAAGCCTACTGTCACTTAGATAATGATTCAGGGTCTGTAAAGTAATGTTGGAAGGAAAGTGCTAATGCTGAAGTGTCCTTGTTTCACAGCTGTGGCTTGTCCCAACATTGAGAGCCTGCTCTCAGAACATGTCATCTGGAGACTTATTTCTGGGTCGGTGAATGAGTTTGGAGTACAAGTCATGCTGAGCTGCAGCCCCGGCTATTATTTAGAAGGTCAGAGACTCATGCTGTGCAAAAGTAATGGAACATGGAGCGGTGCTGATGAGAGACCTGTATGTAAGGGTAAGAAACATTTATTTACACAGTGACCAGACATATCCAAAGACATAGCCAATGTGTATTACGTAGCAATCTAGAGAATCTCAATATTTTATAATAGCTTTCTTGAACTATATGAATGCAATCCTTCAAGCAGGCCCTTTGAAAGAAGACAATTTTTTTAAATAAAAAAATGATACAAATTTCTGCCATAATATCACTGGCTGTAATTAAAGAGTCACAATTTTGATACTTGGGCTCTTACGATTCATGCCCAACACTGGAATTCTTTAATTATCAGCAATGTATTTTTGCATGGTGACATTATCAGGAGCTTCAGGTTGCCAGTATTTAAAGTGTTCCTGCTTTGCTCCTGAGGCTTGCATGATTCACATGTAATGAGACTGTGCTTAAGCTCTGGGATCCTTAGGCTCTGGGGTGGAAGCAACTAGCCTTTAATTATTGGCAAACTTTGTGTGCCCGTCACATCATCACCCTTATTCCATCTTACTTTATTCTACAGAATTTGGGCCATTAAATTGTTCACTGTGTTTATTAAATTCTAGTGAATTTGAAAACAAATACTCACAAATATTTATTGTAACTTACTGTTTAATTTCTCCCCTTTTGTGTGTGGCCCTTTCTAAGGCTTTGTGTATGTGTCAGGGCAACTTGATGCTTCTGGAACTTAGACTTCCATATTGTTGTCTGGGTAAAACAATATGTATGTCCTGTTGTTTCCTTCACTGAGATGAATGAGTCAAAATTTGAGAAAATGTAGACTGATTGGAGTCGTATATCCATAAGAGAACTCTGGATTTTAGCACTGTGTGAATTAATGTGATGGCATGCACACATTTGTTATGTAAATTATTTGCCAATGAGTACTTGCTCAAGAGTACATGTCCAAAATATTTTAAAGTTTAAATTACTTATGAGTTGTACTTATCAATTGCATTCAAGCTTAATTAGATAAACAAGCTAATTAACCACAGATTAATGGAATAGCTAAGCAACCCAGATTAATCAAACATGAGCAGAGTGATCTATTTGATCTTGGAAAATTAAAATTAATTCAGTGTTTGAGACTGTTAAATAATTTATTTTGCTATACTACTCAATGGTAGTATGATGGAAAATACCATAGACTTCATTATTCTTGTGCAAGCATAGAACAGTGCAATCTTAAATCAAAGGTATGCTAGCTATAGGGTGTTAGGAGTAAGCAGTACCCTCTTTTGTTAGCAGAACACCCTTTTATTGCCTGATCTCAGAGAGCTGTCAGCGGAGGGATCTGAGAACAGAGCTACCCCTGCCTGCTGGCTGATTTAGTAAGAACACTCTCTCCCTCTTTTAATCTCTTTTAATCTGTAGGGGTTGGAGTAATGGGGGGCAGTTTTCATGGGGTTTTTACTGGTTTTAAAATGTGATTGGTTTTATTTTATGTGAGCTACCCAGAGTCTTCGGAGTTGGGTGGCAATATAAATCAGAAAAATAAATAATAAATAAAATAAAATTATGTGCAGCAGAACATTTTGCTGATTAGATCAGGCTCAAGTGGTTAATATGTTGAACTCGCTGACTTGAAGGTCAGAATTTGATTCCCGGGTACTGCATGACAGAATGAGCTCCCATCTCTGTCCCAGCTCCTGCCGACCAAGCAGTTCAAAAGCAAGAAAATGCAAGTAGATAAATAGAGACCACTTTGGTGGGAAAGTAAACAGTGTTCCGTGTACAGATGAGCACTGAACCTACAGTCAGATATGACTGGCTTTTGAGCAAGGGCAGCCTTTACCTTAGATCTCATGATTGTGATGCAGGTCAGGATCATAGTCCAAACAGGCAGCAGGAAAAAAAAAAGATAAAGAGTGGCTAATCTTTCCTCCTCCTTGATCCCCTCAATGGATGTCATTAAGAGCAGTCCTCAGCTCATCTCATTCCACAGAGTAAATGGTTAAATTGTCCACTTAAAAGACATGGCCATCCACCGAGCCAGTGGAAATGCATAATTCAGATGAGCCACAAAGGGCCTTTTGAGCACCACAGCACATCCTGAATGATGAATTTACAGTGGTTGCTGAAGGCTAGAGTGGAGTCAACATTGCTTCCTGAGATAAGGAAGAAGGAGAGTGGTCAAACTCTGCCTTAGTGGAGTATTCTCTTAAACTTAAGATTTATATTTTCCCTCCTCAGTTATCTCTTGCGGAAGTCTTCCATTTCCAGCAAATGGAAATAAGATTGGCACCTTGACAGTTTATGGAGCGACAGCGATCTTCACTTGTAACACTGGATATACCCTGGTTGGGTCTCACGTGCGAGAATGTTTAGCAAATGGACTTTGGAGTGGAACAGAAACACAATGTCTTGGTAAAAAAAAATTTCTATTTTAAAAGTGTAGATATCTATAGGCAAGTTCTAAAATTATACTACAGTATCCAATCCCATTAGAACTGTGTTCGGATCAGGATTATAGGGTACATTTGTTGTTGTTGTTCAATCACACAGTCGATTCTGACCCTTTGCGACCCCATGGACCATTTTCCTCCAGCCACCTCTGTCCTCCACCATCCTCCTCAGCCCGCCCAGCTCTGTGCCCATTGTGTCCACAATACCATCTAGCCATCTCATCTTTGGATGCCCCCTTCTTCTCTTGCCCTCCACCATAGGGTACATAGGAGACTAAAAAAAGAAGGGAGGGTAATTTCATTCTATTCCTTTTCGTCAACATGTGGTGATACCTTTGAATGATAATAGAAGGGGAAATATCTGTAAATAGCTCAGGAGTTAAGGGACTGGAATTCTTCATAAGTTACTCAAAGACATCAGAATTTCTTTGCTGGAGTGCTGTTTGACAAAGTTATACTCAGTTTTGGCTTTAAGACTCCTGCAGACCATGGTGCTGATGTTGTATTTTGTTTCTCTGTTGTTTACTTTCTCCTTGGATGCAAAGGCTGTGTTGTGTTCACCTCAGGTTCCTTGTTTTAAGGCAATTTTGAAACCAAGAAGAATCTGAGGTTTTCAGGTCCTCTTGTTTTTCATAAGCTATTAAATAATAATAGATCCCAAGCCTAGGAGCAAGGGGAGATGGGAAAATGCCAAATCTTTTAATGAGAAATAACAATTTGGGCAGTAGTACTTAAGCACCAAGCAGAAAGCCTCAGAGGAAACATAACCATTAAAATCCTGTGATACTGCTAGTTTTAAAACAGTCTTAGTACTAGTCAGTCATGGCCAAGGCATAGACAAATGTTGAGAAAGCACATCTTTCCTTCTACAGTACTTGATGAATGAGTCTGTTCCCCTGATTGCATGCATTCTATCATTTGTTCCTCAGGTTCTTTTTTCCATGTGTTTTTGCACCAAGATTTGAACCTTCAGAACAAAAGAGATCCTTACTCTAGTCTGATTAATTAGGACAAAGTCTCCCAGAAAATGTTTAATATTAAAATCCCTTGCAATTCATTTGATATATTCACTGCAGTGCACAATAATAAAATAATATCAAAAAAGCAAATATTATGCGGTTGTTCATTTCTTTGTTTTGTTTACACTAGGAGGTGTATCTTCAGTTTAATTTGAAGAAGTGGTGTACAGTCTGCAAATTTATTATTCTTTAAGACACCACAAGACAGTTGGTTTTCCTTTCTATTCATTAGAAACTCTGAAAACAAGGAAGATTATAATTAGAAGAATTTTTGATACTTCCCTTCTAATCTGTGAGCACTGGTGCTGGAGCAATCTGAAGTATTTATATAGTACCTGGTTCCCTTTGTTTGAGGGTAGGGGGTCATATCCAGTCAACACCTACCTGATGTACCTCTAAGAAACAGGGCCTGCCACGGACATCTGGATGGGCTTTTAGAACTCTCATTGAAAATTTTTCGGTACCATCCACACACAAAATTGGTTTGTGCCTAAATAAGTTATCTTGAATCATGAAAGTTCACACAGTGTTTGATTTGAGAGCGGTGTGATTCAATAAAGATATTGCCTTTCCCCTTTCATTCTGTTACTTAAAGTATTCATTTCAGCTGCTTGCTCTATTTGCTATTCCCAGTTTCCTAACAGGTGATATTATTAGCAACTCATGCTGATATGTTTTCCTTCTACTCCTTCAAGCTCCATACTTGGGACAAAATGGAATGTTAGTTCCATGTCACATTTTACCATATTATGCAAAAGAGTGACTTCCATAAATGACCTATAGATAGTACTGTAGTGTGGTTTTGCAGGTGCTTTGAAAATAAAGAAGTTGAACATGTCCATGGCTGTGGTTTAAATATAGTGCCATGGCTGTGCTAGCCAAATCTTGAACCAGTTAATCATTTTTTTTCAAGTTCCTGAAAGCATAGTTTATAAAAAGACATGGCTAACAGCCTCTTTAATATACTCAGGGCTTAATTTGGCTTGATTGGAAGATTACATATATGTGGTGTTTTATTGCCTTGCTCTTTCAGTTCTTGAACTGTTAGGGTGTTTAATTTAACCAGGTTCAAAATGACAGGAATTAATTAAAGCCACTAAATTACATGATCTGTAAATGAAATGAATCACATGGAACGTGTGCAAGCCTTTTAAGTTTTCATTCAGATATAAATAATTATGCCATGTCCCACATAAGTACTTCTCAGCTAGCCTGAGACCTCCTATATTTTGATAAGTCTAGGTTTATTATAGTTATTGCATTTATTTATTTTTTCATTTTCATATCTTCAGGAATGAAGAATTTGGCACAGGAGTATTTTAATTTAGAAATTCACTGACCTAGATAGCTCTGCAATATTGGTATTTGGATGTGGAGCCAGAGGTTGGATGTTTTTGCCGCTTTGAAAAGGGCAGGGCTTGATGATCGATGTGGTCTCTCCCAGCTCTGCAGTTCTAAAATTATTGATATTCTTCATAAAGATCAAGAACATATCCTATTTCTATACAACTATATACAGGATTAACTTGTCTGTTAAACACATTTAAATGTAGCATTGTGTTTTCATTCTAAACACTTTACTCAATGATTGTGATTGCCCAAGGAGTACAGACTTCAATATTAGGTGTTTTCATTTCTTTGATAGTTTGAATTAATCTCCAAGTTGGAAAATTATCATACAGTTATTGTGTACATTTTCGAAATGACCCTATTATCTGTAGCAAGAGGCAAAGAATAATATTTTTGAAAACTTCTTTATATTGGCTAAAATCCTGCTGCCTAAAGCATTAAATCACACTAGAGCAGAACCCTTGAATTAGTGCAGATTTCGTAAATCAACTCCTCTGAAATTTCCATTGATTCAAATGAGCCTACTCTAATTGCTACTTATTATGCTAAAGTATGTTACAGTTAAAGTAGGCTCATTTAAAGGGAGAGTTAGTGAGTTTTCACATTTGTATCTCCTTCATTTATGGGTTCAGTTACTTTCTCTCTCTCTCTCTCCTCTCCTTCCCTTATTCCATTTTAGCTGGACATTGTGGCTCTCCGGATCCAATTGTAAATGGTCACATTAGTGGAGATGGTTTCAGTTATCGTGACACTGTGGTATACCAGTGTAACCCTGGTTTTCGACTTGTTGGCACTTCTGTTCGGATATGCTTGCAAGATCATAAATGGTCAGGACAAACCCCAGTTTGTGTCCGTAAGTAAACACTTTTGCCTCTGTTCCTTTCCATTCTAAGCAACATCAAGGCAATTAAAATTTAGACAAGTAACACAGACAAACAGTACCTGGAGGCCAGACACAATAGCTTTGGGCAACCCTGTTCTATTGACTAGAAATTCCTGAGAATTGCTGTTTCTTTGTGGGGGGGATGACTTTTCCAAGTTCCGGTTTTATTTGTTGTCTGAAACCTATCCCATTATTATTTCATAATGTTTCATTTTAACTTTGTACTCATCACAATTCATGGATGCAACAATTTAGCTGTAGTCAGGCCTTCTAGCTGTGAATCACTTTTTTGGATAGGACTGACTTTGAGACCCATTTACACGTGCACCATGAATGCACTAGCAATGTTTTCAAACATGTTGGTATCACAGTTGTGCTGGAATTTTTGTATCCAAACTAGAGGAAACATAGCAATTGCATTGTTTTCCCCCCTGAGTTGCAAACAGAACAGCTGCAGAGTGTTGATCTGTCAAGAGTGGCAGTGTGTGACAGCAGTAATGATGATGTGGTAAGACTAGACACAAGGGCTGAGACCTTTTGTTTCTGGAAGGCTTCACAAAAAACAACATCTGTCGGGAGTAATGAGGGGTGTAAACAGAAGCTGACTGACTAGAATATGCATTTGCTGAAAAGGACAATAGTCTAAACACAAGTGTCCTTCACTATTGCGATTTTTACAGACAACCTCAATTTTACATTACAACAACAATCCACATGTAATCTGTTCTGACAGCTCACTGAGTTGTGGAATTTTTTTGAGGAGGAAACTGTCAAGTTACAAAACTGGAAGTATGGTATTAGGAAAAGTCAGATAACTCAGGATGGCTGATCACTCAATATTTTTCAATAATGCTGAAACCTCCATATTTCAAAATCTGTGGCGCTGGGAGAGTCCCTTGGTGATCCATGTTGCCAAAGGCTGCTAAAGTGATGGGACCAAGCCAGAGTCTGCTCAGAGCAGCGGGAACAAAGTGTGATCGTCACCGCTGCCACCCCTACTGACGTTGAAACGGTCAGCAGCGAGAGCTGTCTGCCTCCAGCCCCTGCAGCTGCGTGTTGGGGCGGGACCGGCCCACAGGAAAAAAGTTTGGGCACCACTGCTCTATCTCCAAGACATCAAAAATCTTGAACACTTTCAACAACAGAAGCTAAGATCCATCCTGAACATCAAGTGGGATGACTATGTCACCAACATCACAGTTCTCGAGAAAGCAAATGTAAGCAGCATCAAAGCTTTCATCATAGGCCATCATCTTACATGGATAGGGGATGCCTGCCATAGGGATTGTTCCAGGCTTCCTCAGCAAATACTTTACGGGGAACTTAGATCTGGTATGAGACCTCGCAGAGCTCCTTTGAAGCACTATAAGGACCAGCTGAAACAAACCATGAAGGTGTCAGGTATAAACTCACAAACTTGGGAGACAATGGCTGAAGAGCGCCCACTTTGGCACCAAACCATCTCTGCTGCTACCGATCACTTTGAAAGGGAACACCGCAGACATGAAAAGGCTAAGCACCAATCATGGAGGCTTTGTCAAACTCAAGCACGTCCTACACCATCTATTCAGTGTATGGTGTGTGGTCGCATGTTGAATGCCAGGATCAGTTTGTGGAGTCACCAGAGACACATCCACCAGCTGAGAAAATGACCTCCAGGGACAATGTGTGCTCGGATACAAGTAGCAGTCAATGACAGCAACTCCTAGGCAAAGAATGGTATAATCTGCATCTGGTCTAGCAACATAGTTCTTCTGTTCCATATTATTTTGAATAAATATATGACCAGTCATTTCTGCAAATGTATTCAGCAATTATTCTGGTTGATGCCTGTTAACATCGTTCCTAATCTGAAAGTCATTTTAACAATTGGTTTCCTTTTCATTTTTTTCCCTTAGGGAAAATGAAGAAATATCAGCCCTTGAATTTTTATTCCCATACATTTCTCCTTATGGAATGCATTCTTAGTCTTCATCAAAGAAAAGAACTGTTTCTTGTCTATCATAACCCCTGCCATTCTGTTACATAATCTAACTGTTGCAAAAACTGATTGGGGTAAAACATGAAATGTGTGTTCCTTATTCCTTGGTGGTGGAGAGTCCATACCTGTCAACCTTCCCGGATTGGCCGGGATTTCCCAATTTTCGGTGCCAATTTGTGCCATTTCCCGCCCGCAGCTGCCAAAACCCCGGAATTGGCAGCATGGGGGGGGGGGAGAGGTACTGTGCATCCCTGCTGCGCAGATCGCCTTCTACGCATGCGTAGAAGACTTTTACGCTTGTGTAGAACCCTTCTATGCATGCGTAGAAGGTGAGCTGCGCAGAAGTGGATCGTAGAAGCCTTCTACGCATGCATAGAAGGGTTCTACACAAGCGTAGAAGGGTTCTACGCAAGCGTAAAAGCCTTCTACGCATGCGTAGAAGGCGATCTCTGCAGAACCATTCTGTGCAGGTCCCGTATTTTCCGGAGCCGCAGTTGACAGGTATGGGAGAGTCCCATCTGTGGATTACACCAAAGCTTCTGTTGACTGCTTATTCACAAGGTCCTCTTCTCTCAGGGCCAAGACCAGAACTTTTGACTTTGCAAACTTAGTGTTATGGTGTAGTTCATTATGTGATGGACTCTTTCTCTGACACCATTACTGAAATATCCCAAGTTACCCAAACAAGTCACCCACTGTGAGATCCTGTAGATAGGTGGAAGGTGTTTGTGAAGCTCATTGAAGCATTGTCAGCTGATATTGAGACCTGCCTACAAAAGTATTCTTATTTGTGCAAGTCATCATATATAAATAATCTTTCTAATCTTTTCAGATCCTGTTTGGGATCATTAAAAATTGTCATGGAGTCAATAAATTATATTATCGGGCAAAGTGAACTTTAACTTATTTTCTTTCAGAAAGCACTTTTAAGGGAACAAATATATTTTTACAGTCTGAACTAAAAAAATGCTCAGTTAGTGCTGTTTCTAATTCATTTGAAAACTTAAGGTCCCTGTCCTTCTTGATTTTTTTGCATTTGTAGGCAATGAGCTGTACCTAACATCTTCATTTAGGTTGAAATTTCTGAAGTGGTAGCCATGTTAGTCTGTGCAAGCATATCAGAGAGTAAACAAAACAAAAAGACAAAAATGTTGTGGCATCTTAATTACTAGCTCCTGTATTTAAATGTGAGCTTTTGCAGATCAAGTCCACTGGATCCACTGGACTTGATCCATGAAAGCTCACATTTAAATACAGGAGTCAGTCTTTAAGGTGCCACAACTTTTTTGTCTTTTTGTTTTGTTTACTCTAATATCTTCGTCTAGGTCACTGTATACTCACCATAAGGTCGTGGTGGGATAGTGATTAATATACTGAACTTGATGACTGGAAGGTTGCCAGGTCAGCAGTTCAATATCTGAGTGCTGCACAATGGAGTGAATGCCTGTTGCCTGCCCCAGTTCCTGCCAACCAAGCATTTCAAAAACAAGAAATTGCAAATAGATAAATAGGTACCAATTAAGCAGGAAGGTAACAGTATTCCATGAGATTTGGCATCTAGTCATGCTTGCCACATGACCACAGAAACATCTGCAGACACAAACCTTTACCTTTTTATACTCACCTACCGACTTTCTGGGGTTGTCAGCTTTTTCATTCATTTCAGTGGATCCAGTAACTCCATGAATGCATACTTTTGCAAGAGTATAAATGCATCCTTTTTTGAAATTAATAGGGAAACCACTTTAGGCAAGGTAGTATATCATATCCCTCCATCAAGAACAGAATTATGTTGTATGAGTACACAATTTGTTGTTGTTAAGCTGGGTCCCTTACTGTAGGTGTACAATCTATTCAGTATTTTCTTTCAACAGCAATCACGTGTGGTCATCCTGGAAACCCTGCCCATGGGATAACGAACGGCAGCGAGTTCAACTTGAATGACGTCGTCAACTTCACCTGCAGTACTGGATATTTACTCCAGGGCGCCTCCCGAGCACAGTGTCGAAGCAATGGGCAGTGGAGTAGCGCTCTACCTACATGCCGAGGTAAGAGTGGAAATGCTATGTAGACAATCTCCCTTGGTCCTCTGATGCCGTTTCTGTCTGACCTTTTAAGTTATTCTGGAAATGTGGAACTGTAAGAATTGAATAATTTCCTTAAGAGGAGGGGAAACTTTATGAAAGCATACCATCTCACTGGTACAGTTCTCTTTTTCATAATTTACTTAAGCTTTTTGCTCTCTATAACTTTTTCTAAATTGTGGGTCTTTTCAAGCTCTGTACTTTCTGGTATTGTATAAACACTAGAATGGTAGATCCGTACAGCCAGTATAACCAGAATAATAATCTTAGCTACACAATGGCATTTGAAAACACATTATGGACTTTTCTTGTAGAAATTTTTCAGGGAGCATCAAATTAGCAATAGTTTTAACTAGAAGCTGGCAAGGGTAGGTGTGTGTGTGTGTGCGCGCGCGCACGTGCGTGCGTGTGTGCATGCATGCGTGCGTGCGTGCATGCCTGCATGCATATGAATGTTTGTTTAAAGACAAGTTGGTATATGTGGGAATGTTCTTTTCATCTCATTTTTGAAATGTTTAAAGTTTAATAAATTCTTATTTAGAAGAATCATTTAGAATTCTTAACCATCTGCACAGACAAGATTCAGCAGACATAGCTATCCTGAACATAAGAACCATCTTGTATGTATTAAAACTGAAGAGCTGATCAGGAAGAAAGTGTTTAATGGATACTGATCCTGGTTTCATAACTGGATTAACAACCTTCACAGAAATATCACAACTGCTTGCTAAAATGTACAGTTTGGTCTCAAGAGAGCAAATGTAGAAAAATGCAAACTATAGTTGCAGCAGCGACAACAACAGCTTATTTGATGTTTAGGTTATTTATTAAATGGGATATAAGAAAAAATTCTCATCAATTAAATTATTTGAAACTAGAAAGCCATTGCCTTCTTTCTCATTTATTTCATTTTTTTTTCATTTCACTTTATTTTTGTATACTGCTTAATTCAACCAGAGGTGACTCTAAGCGGTTTACATGAAGGAAAGTGCAAGAAACAGTAATAATAATATACAAAATCAAGAACATCAAAAATCATACAGTAAACAAAATACAATAAACAAAATAAATACATAATGATGTACACAAGGGCAAAAGAGCAGTGAATACAATAAATACAGTTCCAATAAAAATACAGTAGCATATCAGGGAACAACACTCAACCTGACAGTGGCAAAAAACAACAAATCAATACCTTAAAGTGAGACAGGTTTCCTACTGTTCAGACCAATCTGATGACAGGGGTTTATGATATGAAAGTGTTTTTTAAGGGCGGACTTACAAAGTCCCATCTAACTAGCATCAAACTCTTCAGGCCATGCTTCTTCCCTTGGGTGGTTACTGCTTGCATTTATTCAAGATTGAAAGCCTTGAACATGTTGTGTGATTTCCCTGTGGTAACCACAGGGTAATCACATTTGTCATACGACAAACATAGTCTTAAAATATCCTTCCTAAAGCTTCCTGTTTTCTCTTGGTAATATTTCATACAGTTCTCTGTTCTGTGTAGATAGAACAAAAACAAAACAAATTAGTGTCTGAGCAAGTGTATTGTGATCCATGGATGTTGATAATGAAATAACTAACTAGCTAAGGTGGCACAACACATTTATTTTTGTTTTGTTATTGCTGTACATGCTAAAATACAATAACAGAGCAACTTCTTTAAAACTGCTACAATAGAAGTATATTATGCAAGGAAGGATTGTCTATATCTGTTATTTTCAAAAAGGAGAGTACTTTGAAATCCAGCCCCGTATTTTTAAGTCTAAGCCTGTTTCAAGGGCAGTACCTGTCCTGTAGCATGTTGTGTTTTACCTGTATGTTAGGAAAAAATAAGCTTCTAATAAAGTATTGGAGAAGCAAACTTTAAGACAGTTTTGATTAAATTAGAAATAAAAGAGTTAGGAAAGTATTATGCTGCATGATTCTGCAAGACTGAGCCAAGGATAAAATGAACATGTGAGACATGACTGTATTTAATCTTAATATATAAAACCAAGATGTCGTGGCGTGAGTTACTTATGCAACTCCACACCACGGCACCGATCATGCAGGGACTGCATCTACACTTACCTTGGCGGGTCGCCTGTCCAGGCACGGGGTACTGGCAGCCTGCTGCGGGTTCCTTCACCCAGAAAAGGGGCCACAAAGGGGGTGCCCCACCCACCAGCAGGGCCAGCAAGGGATGCAGGACTGTGCATGCGTGGCATGTGCACGCAGTCCAGAAGAGCCGGCATTTTGGCTGGCCTGCCAAACGAGGACAGCAAGGACGGTGCAGACTGTGCATGTGCCACAGTCCCCATCTGCCCACCAGCCTGTGTGCACATTCCGGCCAGCCTCCGGGGCAGCGGCACATGGAGGTGGGCTGCACAGAGGAGGCAGCCCTACAGGTAAGGTGCCCGTCATGGGGTGGTTTGCGGCCGGTGACCTGGGAGCACGGGGGGGGGGCTCCATGCTGCCCAGCCTGATGCCTCCACGTGTCTCCTGCCAGCGTGGCCTGCATTGCCAGGCGATGAGTGCTGCTTCTGGCAGACGGAAGTGGTGCCCGTTGCCTGGAGACGCAGGCCATGCTTGCGGAAGATGTGTGGAGGTGCCAGCCTGGGATGCACAGAGGAGGCAGCCCCTCAGGTAAGGCACCCGTTGGGGGGGTGGGTTTGCAGCCGGTGCCCCAGGAGGCGGGGGCCCTCTATGCACCTCAGCCCTGCACCTCTGTGCATCTCTTGCCAGTGTGGCCCGCATCACCCGGCAACAGGCACCACTTCCAGTGACCGCGGCAAACAGAAGTGGCACCCGTTGCCTGGAGATGCACCACGCTGGCGGGAGACAAGCGGAGGTGCCAGGCTGGGCTGCACAGAGGAGGCAGCCCCTCAAGTAAGGTGCCTGTCAAATGAGGGGGTTGTGGCCAATCCCCCGGGAGTGTGGAAGGGCCCACCAGCCAGCACATGGGGGAGGCTCTCCGTGCAGCTCAGCCCAGTACATCTCCTGGCAGCTGGCTGCGTGCGGAGAGGTATGCACCAGAGGAGGGGTTTCTTTTGTGCGCCCCCTCCTGTGCGTGCACGTAAGCAGGTAAGGTGGCCCAGAGCTGGGGAGACCCGGGCCCTGGTTTCTCCTCAGGCCGGGTGGGATTGGGCTGGGTGTCCTTCCCCCGGACCTCGGCTATCTCCTGAGGAGAAACCCAGGCTCTTTCCCCCCAACACAGACCCTGGCCGTCACCCACCTTGCCTGCACAGGGAGGGTCTCCCTCCTCCGGCATCTGGTTTCCCGCTCAGACCTCCCAGATCTGGCTGAAGGCCTGCTACACTGCTCCCGCCAGCCAGGAGTGTGCCGCGGCCTCTGCTGATAGGGATGCCCCGGGCTGGGATGGTGCTGGAAATGGTGTGGCGGCGGCAAGACTGGATAATCGTGTGTGTGTGTGTGTGTGTGTGTGTGTGTGTGTGTGTGTGTGTGTGTGTGTGTGTGAGAGAGAGATGTGCGAGTGTGGTGTGTCGTATGTGATGTGTGTGGCTGTGGTGGGTGTGGGTGTTTTGTGTGGGTAGTGTGTGGGTGTGTAGTGTCTGGGTGTGTTGTGTGTGTGTTGTGTGTTGGGGTGTGTGTGTTGTGTGTAGGTGTGTCGTGTCATGTGTTGTGTGGGTGTGTCATGTGTGGATGTGCATTGTGTGGGTGTGTGATGTGTCTGGGTGAAAATTAGACCCCAGACAATGCTGGGCACCCCAGCTAGTAATAACAAAAAGTAACGCAAATACTTTTTATTACAGAGACAGGCCTAACAAGGACAAACTACATTTGTAGCTTGAACTGGTCAGTTTCTAAAACATTTAATGCCAAGCGGGGAAATCATTCACACAATTTCATATAGACTTAGATAGGTTTAGGAATATATCTCCTCAAAACCTTTTGCTGATCTTTAGGGACATTTTTAAAACTCTTTTCATCCTTCCTGTCAGTCTATTATTGACATTCGAGTCCTGAGAGGGATATAAAACCAGACACATGTCCATAACTGTGACTATAATGTATGGGTAGCTTTTTTTAAAAAAAAGATCCTAAGTTCAGACATTGGAAGGAATGCTGGAAAAGAAGAAGTGTTATTTTTGGCCAACAGATGGTAAGATTGTAACTTTCAAAGTAACATCACTTCACCACAGTCATGTTAGGTAACAGCATTTAGGCCTACATTTTTATCCAAAGGAGAATTTATGATAATCTGTGTTTTAAATGTGCAGAAATAATTGGTGGGGAGCACCTTTCTAGACAGGCAATTCCATAACTGATCCACCACTGCTGGGAAAACTTTAGTGCTTACAGCATTCAGACAGATATCTGTAGCATAGACAAATGCAGTAAGACTCCAGTGTACACTAAAATCCCTACTTATGAAAAAAAAAGTCCATTCCGTAGGCTTTTGCTTCAATTGGTTTTTTATGTAACTCAAAGCAAACCCATAGGAAAAATGAAACTTTTTTATAAATCAAAGCAAACCCATAGGGAAATGAATTTTTACGTAACTTGAAGCAAACCCATAGGTGTTATGTATGATAACTGTGTACTAACTGTCAAAGCTATACAAACTGCCATGTTCCCACACTTTCTAGCTGTCAAACAGTGTCCCTGTTTGACAGCTACGAAATCTCGCCAGACAGCATAGTCTCGCGAGATTTTGGGAGGTGTGCGATTCGTATTCTGACAGGCATGCAATATATCCTTTATATGTAAATAAGTGGATTGAAATGTCTGCACACCTTGTTAGCCAATTGGCATTGGTGTTATGTATGATAACTGTGTACTAACTGTTAAAGCTATTCAAACCGCCATGTTCCCACACTTTCTAGCTGTCAAACAGTGTCCCTGTTTGACAGCTACGAAATCTCACCAGACAGCATAGTCTGACAGGCATGCAATATATCCTTGATATGCAAATAAATGGATTGAAATGTGTGCACACCTTGTTAGCCAATTGGCATTGTTTATTATTGTTACTGTAACTGTTTATACTGTATATAAGTCCGAGTTTTGCCCCATCCAAACTGTGTTCAAACTCCACCAATAAAGAGCTGTATTTCACTTCTAAATGCGCGTTGTAATCATTCCTTGAACACCAAACTGGTGATGAAGGTGGCATGGCGTCCCCACAAGGCAGCAACATCGGCCCATTCAACCCGGCCCATCCAGAGAAATGGGCGGTGTACAAACGCCGGTTCAATCATGCTATGGCATTCCAGAAGATCACCGATGAAGACCAGAAGCGCTTCTGTTTCCTCGCACAGTGCAGATCAAAGACGCTAGAGTTGGCCATCCACCTTGTTCTTCCTTGGGATGTGGATGAAGTGCCTCTCGCTGAGATCCTGTCAGCACTGTGGAAGCACCTGCAACCAGAGGTCTTGATCTTTCCGGCCAGTGTGGCCTTTCACAGAAGGGAGCATCTCCCTGGTGAGTCCATTGCTGAATACACCCCGCACTTTGTCTTGCTGCTGCCCCATGCTAGTGGGACAACATCAAAGAAGCGCGCCGAGACCATCTGCTGGCCAGCATGAGGGAAGAAGATGCTCAATGTCACCTCATGGTGAGGAAGATGCTAACATTCAAGGCTGTACTGGAAGAGGCATTAGCGTCTGAGGCCGCACGGTCCTAGGTGAAGCTTTTCTGCCACTGCCACTCCACTACCAGTGCCACTGACTCAGCCATGCAAGCTCGCCAATGCTCATCTTCATCCTCATCAGCATCTCCTGGTTCCAATTCTTCCTTGGGGTCGAGCGATAACGAGAGTGAGGTCCGAGCAGTTCAACGATGGCACCGGGAGCACCGTGACAAGTGGGAGAAGAAACCCCTCTGAAAATGTGATGGCTGCGGAGCCCGGCATGACCGCAAGAAGTGCCTATTCCGCACTGCAGAATGCCACAACTGCGGGCGAAAGGGGCACATAGCCAAGGTATGCCAGCAGTGAAAGCGGAGACCGTCAGTGCCTGAGTCCAAGCATGGTCATCGCCGCAAACCATCCATCGCCAAGGTGTCATCTGAACCAGAGCCGTGCCAAGTGGTCAGCATCAGTGAGCGTTTGTACGCCAACCTAAGCCTTCAGGATATCCCCTTCAGAATGGAGGTGGATTCAGGTACTACATTTTCTATAATTCCACACCGGGAGTTTTTGAGGATTCCCCCAGCCTATCGGCCCAAGATTAAATCCCTCAAGACTTCCCTCCAGGCTGTGCAGGGTTGCCAGATTCCGGTCCTGGGGGTGGGTAATTTTTTGGTTAGTTTCAAAAATATACGCGCCTCATTGCCCTTGGTTGTGGTTAAACAGGGCACTAACAATCTTATTGGGACCCAATGGTTTAAGCCCCTGGGGATCCGGCTATCTGGCATTCCTACGATAGAATCTGACCCAATCCAGGACGATTGCGCTGCACATCCTGAGGTATTCAAAAAGGGTTTAGGCTTGTACAAAGGGTCCTCTGTTGACTTTGAACTTGACCCTGCCATTCAGCCCATCCGGATGAAGCCGCACCGGGTACCCTTTGCCCTCAAAGAGAAGATAGAAGCTGAACTGGATAAACTGATGGGGCAGGGCATCCTGGTCCCGGTGGACTCCGTCAAGTGGGAGACACCGATTGTGACTGCTCTGAAAAGCAACAGGGAGGTCAGGATATGTGCGGACTATAAATGCACAATCAATTAAGCTATTCGCTCGAACGAATATCCTGTCCCAGATGTAAGCCACCTTCTTGCCTCCTTGCATGGAGGAAACTGCTTTGCAAAACTTGACCTTGCCCAGGCTTATCAAGAGTTAACCGTAACTCCTGCCACTGCCAAAACACAGACTATAATTACACATAAGGGGGCATTTAAGGTGACCAGACTACAGTTCTGGGTGAATGCGGCCCCCAGAAATTTCAATCTCTTGTAGAACATTTTTTAAAAGGGTTGCCCAGAGTTTTGCCATACTTCGACGATGTCCTGATCACCGCAAAGTACACCATGGAACTAGCGGCCAGACTCGATATAGTACTGTCATGTTTCGAGCAGGCTGGTCTACGTCTTAGAAGGGACAAGTGTGTGTTTCTGGCAAGGGAGGTGGAGTTCCTGGGGTACAGGATTATACCCCAAGGTATCATGCCCTGAGACTCCAAGGCAACGGCCGTGCAGAGTGCACCCAGGCCACAATGTAATGCAGAATTGCAATCATTTCTGGGACTGTAAAACTTCTATCATGCTTTTCTCCATCACAAAGCCTCAGTTGCCAAACCATTGCACCGGTTACTTAAAAAGAATACTGTTTGGCACTGGGGACATTGCAAGGAGAAAGCATTCCAAGACCTTAAAAGACTACTGTCTTCGGATGCAGTGTTAACACATTTTGATTCCGACAAATGGGTTGTTCTTGTGTGTGATGCATCCCCATGGGAGTCGGGGCTGTGTTGTGCCATGTGTTAAATGACGGGAGGGAAGCCCCCATAGCATTTTATTCCCATTCTCTGTCAAAGCCTGAGAAAAATTATGCTCAGACTGACAGGGAGGCACTGGCAATCGTGGCAGGCACTAAGAAATTCCACGATTACCTCTATGGGAGGCCTTTTACCATCGTGACTGACTACAAGTCCTTTCTTGGAATCTTTGTAAACAGGAATCCCACGCCGCAAATCCTGTCCCCACGGATATTGCACTGGGCAATCTTCTTAAATGCATACGATTTCACTCTAGTGCACAAGCTCGGCAAGGACATCAGCCACGCTGATACCCTGTCACGTTCTCCACTGCCTGGGGTCGGCGAACCGGATTGTGAGATCGAAAGCGATCACCAAGTCCTCATGATTGAGGCATTCGACTTGCTCCCGGTTATCCCTTCTGATATTGCCAAAGCTACGGCCAAGAATAAAGCATTATCTAAAGTCATGTCTTGGGTACAAAAAGGCTTGCCTGTCTCTCCTCTAGCCCAGGAATTCAAAACATTCCACCGCAAATGCTTGGAATTGTCTGTGGAATGGGGTTGCCTTCTGTGGGGCCAGCGGGTGGTCATTTCTGCCACCCTCCGCAAAAAGGTTTTAAATTTACTTCATACAAGTCACCCAGGAATTGTACATTCCAAAGCCCTAGTCCGTAGCTACTTTTTGTGGCCTCAGCTAGACCAAGACATAGAACAAATGGTCGGCACTTGTGCCAGCTGTCAATGTTCTTGCCCAGAGCAATCCCACCTTCCCTCTCGGGAATGGGACTCTGCCAGGGGCCCGTGGTCCAGGTTACACATAGATTTTGCAGGTCCATTCAGGGGAGCCCTATTTTTGTTGGTTGTGCATTCATTCTCCAAGTGGCTGAACGTGATTAGAGTGCCCAATACTACTTCAGCCACAACAATAATGCACCTAAGAAGGCTGTTCGCAACGTTTGGACTTCCAGATGTGCTGGAGTCTGACAACGCGTCCACGTTCACATCTGTAGAATTCCAATCCTTCATGGAAAGGAATGCAATTAGGCACATCACTGCTGCCCCATTCCACCTTGCCACCAATGGCCAGGTGGAGCGGCAGGTGCACACAACAAAGGACGCACTTTGGCACATGGGGGAAGGGATCTGGAGCTTCAGTTATGTCAGTTCCTTTTCACATATAGGCTCTCACACACACACCCTTGCCTCAGGGCTCTCCCCTGCTGTATTGCTCCAGCGAAGGAAATTTTCATCCTTGCTGGACAGATTGGATCCCTCTAGGGTGGAGGGCAAGGGCACAAACATAGCGATCCAACACCAAAAGGGTTTCTCACCCGGGGACCCTGTCCATTGCCGCAATTATGCAGCCGGTGGTCCTACATGGGTGCCTGTTTTTGTGATCGATCAACCTGGTCCTGTTTCTTACAGAATCGAAACAGCCACTGGTCTGATCTGGAGGAAGCACGTGGACCTGTTGAGACCCAGAATACTGGACCTACTGGATGAATATAGACACTCAATGTTAGGGTTGGTCCCCACCCACTTAAACCCAGGGGGCAGAGGTCATAGTCAGCAACCAGCTAACCTTGACCCAGAAGTGTGTTCTAGGGACCGATTTCAAGGGGAAATTGCGGAGTGCTCCCATACTCCGGCCATGTGTACCCCCACACTGTCCCAGCCTAGCACACTGGACTCCTTTATTAATGATGACCACTATTGCTTAGCGTCACTCTCCACTCTCAGTACACATAGGAGGGACCCTCAGTCGTCTTTATCATCCCCAGCATTAGATTTTGGTTTTGAGCAATCCCCTGCTCCTCCATCTGACAAATGGGGCTTTGATTTGGGTTGTTAGTCCTCTCCCTCTAGTCAATCCCTCACTTCAGCCTGATTGCCCATCCTATTAGCCCCTGAGCTGGCTCAACCGAGTGTCTGACCAAGAAGAGAAACTAGACCACCATCCTTGTTAAAGGACTTTGTTTTTACCTAGGGGGAGGAATGTTATGTATGATAACTGTGTACTAACTGTCAAATCTATTCAAACTGCCATGTTCCCACACTTTCTAGCTGTCAAACAGTGTCCCTGTTTGACAGCTACGAAATCTCGCCAGACAGCGTAGACTCGCGAGATTTCAGGAGGCACACGATTCATATTCTGACAGGCATGCAATGTATCTTTAATATGCAAATAAGTGGATTGAAATGTGTGCACACCTAGTTAGCCAATTGGCATTGTTTATTATTGTTACTGTAACTGTTTATACTGTATATAAGTCCGGGTTTTGTCCCATCCAAACTGTGTTCAAACCCCACCAATAAAGAGCTGTATTTCATTTCTAAATGCGAGTCATCATCATTCCTTGAACACCAAAATAGGGAAATTAATCTTTATGTAACTCGAAGCAAACCCACAGGAATTCGTGCAAATTGGGACATGGTTTCAGCAAAAAAAAAAAAAACATTATGTAAGTCGAATTTTATGTAACCTGAGGAATATGTAAGTCAGGGTTTTACTGTATTGGCAGAGGCATGCTTAAATTTTTTTTTGATGAAAGATATGCTATACATTATCACTATTTTGTGGAATAGACTTTCCCTAGTAATAGCCTTTGTGCCCAGCTGATTTGATCAGATAATAGTCACAGGAGAAGCAGTATACTAGATGAAAAAAAGAGGAAGAACAGATATTCTGACTATATCATTCCTTCAAACATAAACACCACTATTTTTTCTTGACCCCGCCCCAGCCCACCCACCTCCCATGATTATTCAGTCTAAATTGCTTTTGGATAGATTTAGTGGTGAGGATTATTTTGAAACATAATGGCTTCTGCTTACTGTAATGAACACCTCTTCCTTAAGAATGAACATGCTAAATGTAGTCATTACCTCTGGATTCAGGCAGATATCCCCAGTCCTACCCTCACATTATTTATAGCCACATTCTGAACTGGTATCAAATGTGACAGAAAATATAGGGTTGTTACAAGTCATTACTGCACCAGCAAATCCAATAACTTTGTGAACAAACTTTTAGCTATGGAAGTTTTGGGGGGCAAATATTTTATTTTATGTAATACATCAATGCAATATTTCTAGCAAATAATATTTTGTAACATTTGTATGTCTGTCTAGAACCAACCCCACCCCCACCCCCCATACTTTTAAAAGCCCAGAAAATTATCTTGCAGAGTAAAAAGAGCTGCAAATTAATGTGTAGAATCTGATTGAGATCTGGGAAGTCACATGAATAATTGGCTAAATGAGATTTGTATTGTATGTGTGGAATGGTTAATAGCCAGGCCTCTCATACAATTTCACACTCTTATGCCTGCTTACATTGGAGTGAGTATTATCAATCACAGAACTGGCTTCATTGTAAACATGCATACCATTGCACTATCCGTGAATGTTAAGAAATTGGTTAATCAGATGTGTTTTAGTGGATGGACACATGTTAATTACTTTCACATCTATTTCTGTATGAATGAACAGTAGTTTTGAAAGGGGGGATGTCTTTTGGAAAAGAGACATTTTCTCTTTTGAAAACCATTTTCTCTTTTAAACATTTCCTCTTTTAATTAGAGCCTGTAATCAACAACCTCTACTTGAGAACAAACTATTATAAGAAAGGCACTGCCCAATTAATAAAATATGACTTTTTAGTTGATTTCAAGGATGTGTCGTTTATTAACTGAGTCTTTCAATCAATGCATGGTTGTAGCCTTACTGGTAATCCCCATCTTCCAGCAATTTGTTATATATGCCTGACTTGTAGCCACATGACATGCAAAGCAGGAACAAGGTGTGTCAGACTTGCAAGCCAATGTTCCTGCAACTGACAGCTAAGTCATTCTTTCAGCTATAATTAGAGTGGTAGGTGCTGCCTCTTTGTTTTGTGAACTATCACTGAGCTTAAAAAGGCATTCTAGTCTATCTTTCTTTTGCTGAAGTCAAAGGACCTGAGTTAATTAAGCCAGTTTAACAGGTTTGCAAATTGCAGCTTTAATTACAGATGCAATTGAGTTCTTGCTGTAGAGAAGGGATAAAAATGGCAGATGAATGTGAACCATAAAACAAAGGGCAAATGTAAAAAATGGTGAAACTGGTAGCTCACTAGTAAGGACTTGTTTCTTTCCTGTTCTTTTTCTCCTCTCTTGCCTTGCCCTGTTTTTCAACTCCCGCAGCTCTCTTTTTCTCCTCCCCTGGCAGCCAGAAGAGGTTTGTGAGAAGAGGGCTGGAGCAGTGTGTAGATTTACTAACTGAACAGGTGGAGTGCTAAAAAAAAGCTCAGGTCATGTCTCTGTAGAGAAAAACTGCAAAACAAACCTCAAGCCAAAACCTACCATTCTGTTGTGCTTGTCAATAATCAGATCTACACAAGTTTCCAGGATTTTATTCTTCCTTTCTCCACAACAAAATACCTCCTCCTCTTTAGCTATTATTTACCAATTGAATAAACAAAATCCAGCTGTGTCCAGTGGTGGGATTCAGCAGGTTCGCCCCAGTTCACCAGAACCGTTAGCAGAAATTCCGGCTGCCCTACCCATCCAAGTTTTGAAATAAAGTACTAATTTGGGTGCAACGGAGGACTTTTCCCCTGGCCACGCCCACCATACCACACCCACAGCGTGGTAGTAATTTTTTTTGAATCCCACCATTGCATGTGACCCATCAGAAATTCAAACAGATGCATGAAAGAGATTATACCTTTTCAGGTCACTTTAACGATTCAAAACTTAGCAAGCTTTCTCAGTTCATAAGAACATAAGAGCAGCCTTGCTGGAACAGGATGCAGCCAATCCAGTCTTCTGTCTCACACAGTGGCTCACCATTAGCTTCAGGGTATTCCCAAGCAGATGCCTTCACCTGGTTAGAATTCCCTGTGAATGGCATTGAGAGATATCCTGCCTATCTCTCCAACCTGGAGGTTGTCATTAGGTATCCATAATTATAGCCACTGATACCCTTGTCCTCCATGAACTTGTCTAATCCTTTCTTAAGGATTAGGACAGACTGACAGCTGTCACCACTTCTTCTGGCAGGGAGTTTCATAGACCAGTGATCCTCTGGGTGAAAAAGTACTTTCTCTTATTTGTTTGGGAACTAGTACCCAAAAGTTTCATGGAGTGCCCCCTAGTTCTAGTGTTGTGCGATAGGGAAAACAGTTTTTCCTTATCTACTTTGTCCACACTGTGCATGATTTTATAAACTTCAATCAGGTCACCTCTTAGATGCCGTCATTCAAGAGTGAAGAGGCCCAACCATTGCAGCCTCAGATGGTAAGGAAGGTGTTCCAGTCCCCTAATCAGATAGTAAGGAAGGTGTTCCAGTCCCCTAATAATTCTGGTTTTTTATTTATTTATTTTTATTTATTGTTAAATTTCTATACCCCCCACTCGACCAAGGCCGACTCAGGGCGGTTAACAATTACAGATAAAACTGAATTAAAACCCACCCCCTAAAAAGGGGTGCAGGTACAATGGAACTGTGGGGGAAGGCATACTCCTCTATAGCAACCACCCAATGGAAGCCACCCGCTCTACCTGAACCCCAAACTTGGGCCGCCAGCCAGGTTTTTAGTTCTTTCCTAATGGGCAGTAACTCCGTCTGGAGGTGCAGTTCTACTGGCAGGAGGTTCCAAAGGGCCGGTGCGGACACGGAGAAGGCCCTCCTCCTTGTGCCAGAGAGGCGATCCCCCCCTGGCTGATGGCACAATTAGAGAGCCCCTCCGGTTTGCTCTGGTTGGACAGAGAGACATCCTTAGGGCGATGCGGTCTCTTAGGTAACCTGGCCCACTACCATATAGGGCTTTAAAGGTCAAAATCAGCACCTTGAATTGCACCCGGAGGCAAACTGGCAACCAGTGCAACTCCTGAAGCAGTGGTGAGGCATGGGCATAACGTCCACACCCCATCACCACCCGGGCCGCAGCATTCTGGACCAGCTGCAGCCTCCGAATGGTCATCAAGGGCAGCCCCATGTAGAGTGCATTACAATAATCTAGTCTGGAGGTCACCAGAGCGTGAGTGACCATGAGCAAGTAGTCCCGGTCCAGGAGCGGGCGCAACTGGCGAATCACCCAAAGTTGGGCGAAGGCCCTCCTGGCCACAGCCGCCACCTGTTCTTCAAGCAGCAGCCGTGAATCCAGGAGGACCCCCAAGTTGCGCACCGGATCAGTCTGGGGCAAAATAGCCCCGTCCAAAACCAAAGATGGTAGCTCCCAGGATAGTGCAGGACCCCTTATCCATAGCCACTCAGTCTTGCTAGGATTCAATTGCAGCCCGTTCGCCCCCATCCAGACCCCAACAGCCTCCAGACATCTGGAAAGGACTTCGACTTCATCACTGGTCCCCACAGGCCGAGATGTACAACTGTGTGTCATCCGCGTACTGGTGGTACCGCACCCCGTGGGAACGGTTGATCTCACCCAGCGGCTTCATGTAGATGTTAAATAGGAGAGGAGAGAGTACTGAGCCCTGAGGCACCCCATAATTTATGGGCCTAGGACTGGACCTCTCACTCTCCAACCACACCGACTGGGTCCAGCCCCTCAGAAATGAGGAAAACCAGGACCACACAGTGCCCTGGATCCCCAATCCTTGAAGCCATTCCAGAAGGATACCGTGGTCAATGGTATTGAAGGCCACTGAGAGGTCAAGAAGAGCAAGGACGGACGGATGACCGCTATCCTGCTCTCGCCAGAGATCATCCATCAGCACGACCAATGCAGTCTCAGTACAATATCCAGGTCTGAATCCTGACTGGAAGGGGTCTAGATATTCCGCTTCATCCAGTACCCCCTGCAACTGACACGCCACTGCCTTCTCCAGTACCTTCCCCAAAAAGGGAAGGTTGGAGACAGGTCTGTAGTTGGTTAGGACTGCTGGATCGAGGGATGGCTTCTTCAGGAGGGGGCACACCAAAGCATGTTTCAATGGTGCAGGAAACATCCCCTCCTGAAAAGATGCATTAATTATAGCCCTGATCCAGCCACCTGTCACCGTCTTAGAGGCTTTTACCAGCCAGGTGGGACAGGGATCCAATAGACAATTAGTAGTGCAAACCGCCGCAAGAAGCCAGTCCACTTCATCTGGGGAAACTGGGTCAAACCAATCCCAGATAACACCCCAAGACTGTGCCCTGGCTTCCCCCGGACCCTCCCCATCCACAGCAGGGTCAAACCCTGAGCAAATCCAATGGATTTTCTCCACCAGATGGTCAGCAAAGTCCTCAGCTGATCCCTGCCAACCAGGCACAGCCCCCCCCCCCCCACCAAGGTTGCCCTCCTCTGCACTTTTTCCAGCTCTATAATATCATTCTGAAGGTATGGCGACCAGAACTGTACACAGTATTCCAGATGGAGCCTCACCATAGATTAATGAAGAGGCAAAATGACGCTTGCTGACTTATTATCTATGCGTACTTCATGACTACTTCTTCAGGCTAACATGGCATGGAGTATGTAGTCCAGCCAAGCTTATGTATAATGGGAGAACAAAGGGTACAAACAGGAGCTTACATCTTTTTACAATTTAGAAGCAGGAAATCAGGGGGATGGTGCAACACAAAACCAGTTCTCCAGGATTGTGCAATAACTTTACCCACCAGGCATGTCAAATTAGTCCAGATCAGTCCAAATTAAAGTCAATTGTGAATATTACTGAGTGAGAGTACAGTAAAACCTCACATAAAGAGCACCTCACTTAGAGACTAACTCACTTAAAGCGTAGAATTTTCTCTGAATGGTCGCCTCGCTTAACAACTAAAACCAACCGAAAACTCGCTTAACAAATTAGGGTTCACAATCCCCCACCAGAAGTCATAATTGGTCACTTACAATGGTGTTTTGCTTAAAGAGCAAACTCCCTTAAAGAGCAATCCCATGGAACGCATTATGCTCTTTAAGCACGGTACCACAGTAGTTCCTTTTGTTGTGTTGATCTTCAAAATCCCTGTTGCATGATGTGACTATTTGTGGTATCTCAAAAGGTTCGATAAACAAAATCCATTTGTGTTACCCATCAGAAATTCAAACAGATGCAGGAAAGAGATGATACCTTTTCAGGTCACTTTAAAAGTTCAAAACTTAGCAATCTTTCATACTTCACGACTACTTCTCCAGGCTAACATGGCATGGAGTATGTAGTCCAGCCAGGCTTATTTTTACATGTAAAATAGGAGAACAGAAGGAAGCTTACATCTTTTTTCAATTTGGAAGCAGGAAATCAGGCTTTTGAATATTATGTTGCAATGGTGTTGCAAGGGCCGACGGAGAGGGCCACCTGGTCCAGGAATGGCCCGTGGAGTTTCGGAGTGACTGGCCGCAAGGAAAGGCACGTGAGATGAATATGCGGTGAAAGTCCAGTCCTGACCTAAGTCAGGTGGCATGTTTATTGCCCTACCTCGAGGTCTCCGTGCCTAAAGGAACCCATGACCCCGTCACAGAAGGCTAATGCAAACATGGCATTTCTGGTGATCAAGATAATACCTGTATCTGGGCATTGCCTCATAGATTAATGGACAACCTGCAGCTGACTAAGATCTAGGTTTGGCGAGACCCATTGTTCTCACCCTATCACAGAGAGCAGACATCCTGCCTCTGGGAAACTAACTTACTTAGTCATCGTGTTTGCCCACCCTAATCTTCGGCCAGAAGAAGAAGGGTGAGGTTTACCCTGTGGTCAGCAACTTTTTACTTTTGTCCTATTTCCTCCGCAATCCCCCAGCCAAGGTTTTATGCATTGTTCCAATCATTATTCTAGCCCACTCCCAATTTCCTTTCCATCAAGGCCCATGGTGGTCCTCCGCTGTGAGCGTTAGCAAGCGAACCCATCGGGAAAAGTTATGGCCAATTTATGAACGTGGGCATACCACAATATTAGCTATTGAGTATTTCACCTTTGTGTTCCACAGGATTCTTGCTTAGTGGCAAAACAAACAGAAAAGAAATGCATAGCTGTATAGTTTTACACAAAGTTTCTGGACTTATTAAGACACAAATACTTATACTAGATGATTTCAGGAACACTGGATAAACTGTTAAACTCTCATCTCCTTTATAAACATCTAATTCTTGGAGGTAGTTCAATGCACTTGAATTTCATTGAATCAATGGGCCTTAAGTTTGCCCATCTCAGGGTTAGCTGCTGGGGTTTAAAGTCCATTTATTTCTCAACATCTGGCTTTTTTCAAAGATTCTGCCTCTTTTTAATCTCTGTGTCTGTGTTCCTTTCTGCCCACTCTGTGTGTTCAATCTTGTGTTCCAAGGTGCCCTCTTCGTACTTCATTAATGATTCTGTAAGCCACTGCCCTGTATTCCCATCACTGCTTTTCAAAATTAACATGTTATAAGTCTCTTAGTCTTTCCATACATCTATTCCATTGCTATGGCTCTTTGTGGTTCTTTTACCTTTATTTCAATGCCAGCATTTTTCTATGCTAGGATTGAGAAAGCATTTCATTACATTTCATGAAAGTAGTGTTTTCTCCCATGCTGAGATTTATTGAGAAGATGCACATGCCATGAGAAAAATTCATGGGCACTGCATAGCTTACAGTATATTTCTAAAAAGTAAAGTATAAAATAGTGGATATTTTAAATGCTATTTGTTAAAAGGGGATATAATTGAATAATGTGTAAGCATATTTGCTCCATGTGGAAAAGTTGCATTAGTTAAGCAAAATGTGCAATTAAATGTGCACATTAAGAAAAAGGCACTTAAAATGCACACAAATTGCTATGCAGAAAGTAACAAAATTTTGCTACTAGGCACTCTAAAAAATAGAAGGAGATGTAGTTGGGATATGGAGAAACTCAATGAAACTGAAACCATAAAAGAGCTGAGAATTAATGTGTAGAAAGCCTCCTGCATGTTGTTGTGTCATGTAAAGCTCTGTTCTTTTAATTTCCCCTTTTCCCCATTGATGCTAAATAAATGTACAACAATCATCAAGAAACAGAAATAGGGAGATTTTTTTTACACATTTTGCAGAATTTACACAGCCAAATTGACATTATTAGAGGGCGCAGTTTCAAGTTCACTGGCATTGCCATGCTGTATATACTAAGAATGTGTCTCTGGTTTGCAGTGGTGAATTGTTCGGATCCAGGCTTTGTGGAAAACGCCGTTCGTCATGGACAGCAAATTTTTCCTGAATCCTTTAAATATGGAATCAGTGTGGCGTACCACTGCAAGAAAGGGTTTTATCTTCTAGGATCTTCTGCTCTGATCTGTAAAGCTAATGGTCTATGGGACAGATCATTACCTAAATGTTTGCGTAAGTACCCAACAAATGTAACCAATATTTGACTGTATTGTTCCTGTTTAGTTCTTTAAAAAAACACAGACATCCAGCATTATCTGTAATTAGAAGGGTACACACACACACACACACACACACACACACACACACACACACACACACACACACACACACACACACACACACACACACACACACACACACACACACACACTTGTATAGATGCAAGTCCATTATAAGTCAAGGAAACGTGCTGCATTGGGCAAATATGTTTAATATTCCCTATTGTTTCTTCATTCTTAATAGCAAACCATCATTTTATAAGATCTTACAGATCATTCTTCATGCTTTTTGATAGCTTGAATCCTGCACTTGAGGTGCATGTGAGTTTGCATCCAATCCTATTTATTGGCTGTAGGAACAGACACTAGTGGAGAATGAATTCCTCTCTCCCCCTGCAGCTCTCTGTTTGTTCCTCCCTCTGCTATGGACAAATGAGGGACACTACAGAGATATATTGCAGAGAGGGATGCAAACATGGAGTAAAGGAAAGTTCAGTTCTAATATTGGAACTAATACAATGTTAGATATAGCCCACAATTTCTGTTTTTGGTGAAATAAACATGTCTAGAAATAACACAGGAGGTCAATGAAAGAAAGGAAGGATGTCCAGGCCAGATGTGAAACTGACAAAATGAATCCACCTTTTGGTGCCTTCATTTTGTATTTCCTTTGCTGCCATCTCCTCTTCCATCTCCTCCTCCTCCTTCTTTGAGGCCAGACATGAAACTCCCCAAATGAGTTTTGTTGAGTTCATTCTGATTCCTTTCACCTGACCTAGTGTGAGAAAGATTAGTTGGCACAAGGTTGCCAATGCCCAGGGTATACCTATTGTGGTTCAAAAATACCATAATCTTTGTGAAGCAGCCAGGTTAATCTGTGGGAGCATATCAGACAGTAAACAAAACAAAATAACAACAACAACAACAAAAAGACAAAAACATTGTGGTTCCTTAAATACTAACTCCTGAATTTAAATATGAGCTGTTATTGATCAAGTCCACCTTGTCAAACAATGTTTGTGGAGGCTCTTTATGTGTACCCCTTTCACAGGATGGGTAGCCATTACTGGAAACAGGAGACTGACATGGATTTTTCTCCCAGCTTATTCAGGCTCTTTCTCTTAAATTCAGAACTTGAGCTGAGACTCACAACTCTTATTCCACTGATTGATGAGTAGGGGTGTGAATCCTTTCTTATTTCATTCTCTCATATGAAAATGCAATATTTAAGAATTTTTTGGGAGGTTTAGTAGGTTAGGAGAGGTTTAGTGCCTTTAATGTAATGTTATATTATTTTTGCATTTTCAGATTTCTTTGTATGAAAACTCTTGAAATGGTTATTGTATGATACAGGGTTTTAACACAAAATTAGGAGGTTTGTGCAAAAAAAATGTGTTTTGCTTTGTTGATGCAAGAACAACAACAGAAAATATTGTAGCTATTAAATTTTTGTTTTTGTTTTTCAGTCAGGTTTCCTCAGCTGTTGAGACTTTCTTTTTTTTCCTTTAAAAAAAAACAAGAAAATTTGCAAGTATCCATTGCATAAGTGGTGAGGAATTTAGGAGGGAAAGATGTTTAGAGTCCTAAATTAATTGTTTTGCTTACCTCCCTTACATTTCATGATGCAGCCTGTGCAGTAGCAGTGCATAACACAAACTTCGTAATCATAATCCTTTGCAGACCGCTAGCTTCTTTTTCTGAACATGAATGACTACAAAGCTAATCCCTTTGTCTTTGCCACCATAGCAATATCTTGTGGGCACCCTGGAGTTCCAACCAACGCAGTTCTAACAGGAGAAAAATTTACATTTGGATCTGCAGTTCATTATTCTTGTAAAGGAAGTCGAACACTCCTAGGAAACTCTAGTAGAGTATGCCAAGAAAATGCTCGTTGGAGTGGAACTCTGCCTCACTGCTCAGGTATTTGCATGTTGAATGAACTCAGTGTGTCTTTAGAATGGAAATTACTACAATCATTCCTTGTAGTCTTTAATGTGAGAAAATATAATACTTAATACAGTAATCGTAATCATGTGTTTTAATTTTGCTGTTTGGTTAATCATTTATCACCCGTAAATAATTTAACTCTCTTGTCTCCTGTCAGTTTTCATGGTCTCCCTAACAAGTAAACATAAATTTATGCTCACAATATTTTGAAAACATTCTAAATATCTAATGAATTTGACTCTAGTCCAAGGAAATGGCCCTGTTTGGATATTACAGGTCCTAGACCCCAGTCTTGCAAACATCTATTTTCTACTTTTCTGACTGAGGATGAATAAACCTTCCTTGATGCAGCCAGAAAGAAATAAGCAGATCCAGATGCACAGATTCTACTGCAGAAAGTAGTCCATACTCAAAATATGAATCCCAATATTTGCAATGTAAAATATTGCTTTTAGCATTGTTCACATGGAAGAACCCCTAGACAGAGCCACCTTTTGCCAAATCTCCATTTTAGGCTGAAGAAACTTGATAGACAATTTTAAGTCCACTCCAATACATTTAGTACTGTGACCTATCTTCTAAATTTCTGAGTCTATAACTGTAACAATGATACATTAAGCAGGCAACCCTCTTCTACCATAGATTAGTAAAGTAAAGGTAAAGATGGGGAAGGAGTAGAAGCAGTGACAGATTTTACTTTATTAGGAACTAAGATCACTGCAGATGGTGACTGCAGCCATGAAATAAAGAGGTGACTGATTCTAGGGAGACAAGCCATGAGAAACCTGGGGAACATAGTGAAAAGTTGACACATCACCTTGCAAACAAAAATTTGTATAATCAAAGCAAAGGTATTCCCGGTGGTAATGTATGGTTGCGAGAGCTGGACCATTAGGAAAGCTGAGTGCAGAAGAATAGACACCTTTGAGATGTGGTGTTGGAGGAAAGATTTGAGAGTCCCCTGGACAACGAGGATAACAAATAAGTCAATCTTAGAAGAAATCAGTCCTGACTGCTCCTTAGAAGGTCAAATAGTAAAGATGAAGCTGAAGTACTTTGGACATCAAATGAGAAGGGAGGATTCACTTGAAAAAGCCTTGATGCTGGGAAAGGTGGAGGGCAAAAGAAGAAGGGGGGCAAGGATGAGATGGCTGGCTGGTATAATGGTTGCAGCGGGCGCAGAGCTGAGCAGGCTGAGGAGGATGGTGGAGGACAGGGGTGCCTGGAGGAAAATGGTCCATGGAGTCGCAAAGGGTCAGAACTGACTGCGACTGGGAAAAAATAGTTTTAAATTATTGCTGTTCATGTATTGCAGGAAATAATCCAGGCTATTGTGATGATCCTGGAATACCATCTCATGGCTCCAGACTTGGGGATGAATTTAAGATAAAAAGCCTGTTGCGTTTTTCTTGTGAAATGGGTTATCAGTTGAGAGGTTATGCAGAAAGAACATGTCTGCTTAATGGTTCTTGGTCTGGTTTACAGCCAGTATGTGAAGGTCAGTATTACAGTAATTGAATTTGCATTGATTAGAAACTGTATATTTTTAATTTCTTAAATATATCGTATAAAATGCATTCCCCCCCACCTCAAAATACACTGGGAAAATGGAGTAGGTCTTATAGGCTGGTAATAGCCCCCCTGCTGGTGCGGTTCATCAGCTAGCTGCCACTGACTGCTAGGTCCTGGGCAAAGGGCAACTTCCAAAGGAGCTATCTTGCCTGGCCAGGCCCACCCTCCCCACCACCTGATGGTCAGTGGTGATGGGAGCAGTTGGGCAAGAGGCTCTTAAAAAAGCAATCTTGCTTGGGCTGAATCCTGGCCGATCCTGCCCTCCTTGTCTCCTGAAGGGATCCTTCTTTTCCCTCGAACCCACTCTCCTTAGCTGGGGGGTGGGGGAAAGAAGGATCCCTTAAGCCTGTTTCTTTCCCCCCATCCCACTCTCCTCAGCTGGTGGTGGGGTGGGGAAAAGAAGGATCCTTTAAGCTAATTTCTTTTCTCCCATCCCATTCTCCTTGGCTGATGGTGGGGTGGGGAAAAGAAGGATCCTTTAAGCTAATTTCTTTTCTCCCATCCCATTCTCCTTGGCTGATGGTGGGGTGGGGAAAAAAGGATCCTTTAAGCCCACCCACCCCTCCAATTCTTCTCGGCTGGTGGTGGGGTGGGAGGGAAAGAAAGATCCTTTAAGCCAATTTCTTTTCCCCTCATCCCACTCTCCTCAGATGGTGGTTGGGTGGGGAAAAGAAGGATCCTTTAAGCTTGTTACTTACCACCAGCAGCATCCAAGGAGAGTGGGTTGAGGGGAGAAATGGGCTTAAATTGTCCTTTCCCCCCACCCCACCACCAACCAAGGAGAGTGGGATGGGGAAAAGAAATTGGCTTAAAGGATCCTTCTCCCCCCCCCCCCCCCTTCTCACTCTCCTTGGCTGGTGGTGGGATGGGGTGGAATTGGGCTTAAAGGATCCTTCTTTTTCTCCTCATCCCACTCTTCTTGGCTCCTGGTGGCCAGCGGCGGTGGAGTGGTGGGGAAATGGGCTTCAAAGGAGACATCTTCCCATTCCACCCTCCCCAGCTCCTGGAGGTAATTTTAGAAATTCATGAAAAAAATGTAGAATATCCCCCCCCCCCCCCCCTTAAAATGTGTATGAAAAACCAGGGTGTATCTTATACTCTGATGTGTCTTATACGCCGGCAAATACGGTACTTGGATATTTTCTTGAAAAATACTAAACTTCTTTTATGCTTTAATGTATTTCAAACTACCTAAATCTATCTTCATTTTTATTAGGGAAATGTGTGTTCCTCCTTCCTTTTGTTGTTCTGTGCAATGTTCACTCATAACCAACACTTTCAGAAGCATCTTCAATTCATGCTCAATGAAACAAAGTAAAATAGTATTTATATTTTATATTCTTTGAGCCTGGTGAACTTTAATTAAAGCCAGCTTACCATGTTATTAGCAGGCTAGTGGAAAGTATGTAGCCCAACAGCACAGTTTCCAAAGGAAACCTGTGTAATGACTGAAAGTAACTCTAGGCTGCTATGATTTATTTATGGATTAATGAAAAGTGTCTTCATTTCATAGACTATGAGGGTGAGCATTTTCCTTAAGACAGTGAGAGAGGAAGCCTAGATAAAATCATATTTTAAGAACATGTGCTGCAGGGGTTTCTTCATGATGCATAGTCTGTCCTTCATTCATCTTTCTCCCCTTGCCTAAAAAAACCTTGGTTTACGTACAGGTTGCACACAGAAGTGATTATGGACCTCTGCTGCTTTAATTTATTATAAGCATCTGTTTTGTTTTCTAGCCAGTAATCCATCTTCTGACAGTTTACTGCTTATTTCCCACCAGTATAAAATTTTCGCTTTTATTTCACATGTAGAACTGAGACACATTGAAATATGATTGTGTCTGTGGGTAGTCTAACAGGTGATGCTACAAAATGCAGAATAGCTTCCATATATGTCTTATATCATTAATGGTTTTTATAAATTCTAGAGGTTTTTTTTTAATTAAAAAAATCCTTAGAAGTGTTTGAATACATTCTTTCTTTATTCATCTCAGATGCACTACCAGCATATAATAACATACAAAATTAAAATTAACACATCTAAAACAAAATAAAATTTAAAAGGGCTAGATGATATCCACCCAATATCAGGCAACATCAGCAGCATTTCCTCTTGTCAACATAAGGCCCACCTCAGTGCACCCTGAGGGGCATCATGTGCATTGTATCATATGGGAGATAGATTATACTTGTGCCTGTTATTTTCCTCAGAATATTGTTCCTACCAAAAACCTTCAGTACATGTTGGTATTAAGACAGTGGGTGTTGAATGTGAGAGTTCAATCCAGGGTAATTCCCAGTTATTTGGGGGCTTCTTGATGCCTCACAGTTTTTCAAATGGAAAGCACATAAATGAAAGGGGGGGCTAGCACACTGCCCTGCAGGAGGCCATTTCTTTGATTTCTCCATAAGCTGTATTGTCCTTGGAAGACAACAAAAAATCTATGGTTTCCCAATAAACAGCCTATGATCTTTATGAATTTAAAATCCTTTGTGATGTTGGAGACTTCCTTCAGCAAGGCTGAAGGTTGATGATGTTATAAACTTCAGTGAGATCTATTAACACTACACCCTGTGATTTCCTTCAGTTCAAAACCATCTTCTATGTCCTGTGTTAGGTTAAGAATTTGTGCTGTACAATCTTTGCCAGGTCTGAAACCAGCTTGCTGTGGTATAAGCAGTGGTTCTACTATTGCAGTCCATTGGTTCAGGATTCATATACTGTTCATATAGTTTATATGGGTGGCTAAGAGGAGATATGGTCCTATATGTTTTAGGTCTTCTGGTGGCTTGCCTGGTTTAAGTATAGCTATCACCTGGATCGCCCTCCATATCTTTCATATCTGAACTACTTTCAAGCAATAATAATAATAATAATAATAATAATAATAATAATAATAATAATAATAATAATAATAATAATAATAATAATAATAATAATAATTATTATTATTATTATTATTATTATTATTATTATTATTATTATTATTATTATTATTATTATTATTTCATGTCAGAGATTGGTCTGGGTTGAAATGATTTTTAGGGGACACCCGAATGAGGCTCCTTTCATGTCCAAGCTTAGTAATCATTTTTGTTATTGGTCTGCAATATGTTTCATCTGCTCAACCTGAATCTCAGCCATGCCAGCTGCTTACACCTGTCTATTACCTCTTCCAGCTCCCCTACAGTAAAGGGGCTAGATTCCTTAGAGCATTTCTGGACAGCATCAATAAACTTAACATACAATGTGGGATCTACCACTCTTCTTTTTAAAAATAATAATAATAATAATACAAAAATACCAATGATTACCCATTACAATAAACCAATTAAAAAACCAAAAAACACTATTACAATATACAAAAGTACAGTGTGCTCCCTTCACCCAGCAGGAAGATATGTGTGTATCTTTTACTTTATTTATTCTACAATCTCTTTAATTTGTAATTTATCCTTATTTCCAGAATGACATTTGTTCTTGGCCTGTTTTTTCCCTTTTCCCTTTTATCAGTGCACAGTCTAGAAACTCTCCCCTTATTTCCTTAAAATTTGATTTCTTTATAATTCCTTTTTTTGACTTTTAATTCTAATATTAATTTATCATTTATTGCCATATTCCACATTTCTCTGTACCATTCTTCTAATTCTATTTTGCTATCAGATTTCCATTTCTTAGCTATGACTAATCTTATTGCAGTTACTATCTAACGCTGCTGAAAACTTGGGCCAGTCACCTTTTTAAAAGTGGTCGAACAGCAGCTGTAATCTCACATAGAATGAGGTGGTGTTTGGTATTGGCTCCCCTATTGACTTTAAGCATTGATGTGCCACATTCTCACTTATGAAAATGAGGTCTGGGTTGTAACCTCTCCTCCACCTGCCACTGTTAAAAGATGCTGGTAATTTGCTGTCACGGATGACTGATAGTTGATAGGATTCTGCCCATTTTACAATAGCTTTTCCACTTTCATCGTTGTCTTCATAGACTCTCAAGTTGTCGTGGCTATTAAAGTTGCCTATTATGAACCTTAGAGGTTTTTTCTGAAAGTTTGGTGGTTCAGCAAAGGAAAATGTTTATAGGTGGTGTTTTATAGGAAGATGTCACTGTGCAGTCACTGAACTGAGTTGTTAGAATTTCAACATTATTCTCCTCTTTCACTGCTGTAGACAGAATTTGGATATCTGTTCTGGCAAACACTGCACTTCTATATTGCCGATGGCATCATTCTGCAATTAATATCATTCCAGAAACCTTAGCGTGATGTTGGTTTTCATCCCTGTGTGTTTCTTGCATGCATAGTAGGTCACATGTGTATTGCAGAGTTCATGAAGCAAGCTTTCTTTAACTGAGGATATTCCTTCAATGTTGACCACTGTCCGCTTGGGCCCTGAAAAGGGCCATTGATTAAAATGTCTCTTTGTAGTAATTTCTACTCAAGAAGGTTCTTCTGGATTGAAAGGATTAGCTGGTGATAAATCACCATTGGCTAGTGGATGCCCAATCACTGAAATAGCAATCTTTGGGGCAGTTCCTTTCATGTCCCCCTTGAATGCATACTGTAGCCAATGCAGTTTTCTCCAGAATTGACTGGAGTTTTCAAGAGAGTTCTAGACTGGACTGGTAGCACACAGAGTAGATAGGTGCTACCCACCTTGATGTAGCAAGAGCCAGAACAGCTGGGGCTAGGTAATGTCACTACAATGTCACTGAAGAAAAATGTACAAGAATCACAAAGGAGGGGGTGGAGGCAGAGAGTAGAGAGGGGGGAGTCCAGAGTGCAGAGCAAAGAGGGGCAGGTCCCCGTGAGGGGAATACCAGTGTCTCAACATCCATGTTCTTTAGAAAAGGTAAATAACAGCCTACTGAACTGGTCTTTGCATTGTGGGAAACTGCCCAAGGTGGCAATTCTGCATGACTATAGGTAGCTGCTTTCTCCAACTCTAGCTAAACTATAGTAAAGAATCCTGTGCAAGAAGAGCACTGGTGGTGCAGTGGTTAAACTGCTGTACTGCAGCCCAAACTGCTGACATTGGGAGTTCAATCCTGATGGGACTCCAGGTCAACTCATTTTTCCATCCTTCAGATGTCTGTAAAATAAGTACCCATCATGTTGGGGCAAAATGCCAATTACCTTGTGAACCACCCCGAGAGTGCACTAAGTGATATGGATCAGTATATAAGTGTAATTACTATTGCTAAGAGTGTGAACTGGAAACCAGATAATTACAATCTGTAACATGACATCATACTAGAGTGAAAAGAGGAGAACTTTGGGAAGAAAAATGTAATAGGGGATAGACCTACTTTTTCAGTTTCTTCCTTTTGCAGTTTTACAATGCAATGATGTCATTCCCCCAAGCTGTCAGGCATAGGAAATATGTGATGGTAAATTCACCTCTTCAAACCTTCACCTACCTGAAAGGTTTTTCTCACACATCCCTCCTTTAACTTTCTTGGGATCTTGCTTGGCTTTATAACATAAATCTGACTGGTTTTTGTTCATTTTCTCCGTAATCCTTGCTTTTGATAGCTGTATCTTGTGGAAATCCTGGAACACCAGCTAATGGCAAGATAATCTTCAGTGATGGGATTTTGTTCTCCAGCTCTGTCATTTATTCCTGTTGGGAAGGGTATAAGACTTCAGGGCTAACCACTCGTCATTGTACAGCCAACGGGACATGGACTGGCAATGCTCCAGACTGCACAGGTATGGGGATTTTGTCTTTTTAAAAAGTGTGCTTTAAGATGAAAAATAATACTTGCACAGAATCTGTTTTTTTCTCCCCTTAAAAATGTTAGCATAAGAAAACACAATGAATTAGATTTGTGTTCATCTACATCCCATGTGTAATAATTCTAGATATATTTACCAATAGCCCTACTGAGATAAAAAACCACATTTCTTAGCATCTGTGAGGTAAGATTGTTGCCTACTCCTTACTAAAATGCTCAGATCTATAGCCTTAAAGCTGCTAGAATAAGACACATTGATACCCTGAAATGTTAATGAGACAGTGCACTTAGATTTATGGCACCAGACCTACAGTATGTCCATGCACTGTTCTGCAAAAATATTGATTAAACTTATTTTTCCTACCTAAAATTTTAATAATGATATACAAGATATTAAATATAGTGTTGTCTTCCCCAACTTGCTGCCTTCAATGTATGTTAGACTACAACTCTTCTGAGCTCCTGCCAACACAGTTTGATTTAGAAGAAGTTGCAATCCAATGCATGAGGAGTCACCAGATTAGAGAAAAAGAAGTGTTGTAGACCAGGGGTTGGCAAACTTGACTCTCTAGGTGTTCTTGGATTTCAAATTCCCAGAAGCCCAAGTCAGTACACCTGCTGATCAGGTTTTCTGGGAATTGAAGTCCAAGAACATCTGGAGAGCCCAAATGTGCTGATCCCTGGTCTAGACAATTATTTCTACTATATTTAGTATCTCTGTTTCTACTGAAAGCATACAGTATACTGCTGTTTCACTGCTGTCTTGTTGATTAGCAGCATTTAGCCTTTCCTCACCTCACAGGTGTTAAAAATGTGGTTTTTGAGGAACCACAGGCTTATCAAATTATCCTTCTATAGTTTGTGAAATAAAGCAGATCTGGAGTTTACTGTGTGTACAAAGTCAAGCAGAAAATTGTACGTGCAGTCAAACTCTTGAAAATGTTCTTTGTTGCAGAGAATGAGAAATGATACTGATGTGTTTGTACAGGTGTGTTTGTACATATTTTACACAAATATACCAATTCAGGGGGGGCTGTACTTTGTAAGTACAACTCATTTTGGGAGAATCATACTACTTGCTCTTAATTCAGTGAGATCTGTATTACAGATGCAGGAAAATTCTGTTCATATGTATATTTCAGTGGGATATACTACATCGACACTTGCATGCTAGACATTCAATTTTTTAAAATTTTAAACCCTTGTTGTTTGACAGGGAGCTGCCTAGATTTAGATATGATATAAAATATAGCTGTGCCTGCAGGCTTCACATGACATTTATTTCTCCATATTAAAAATCTGTTTTCTTTTCTTTTCTTCATTCAGTGATCAGTTGTGGAGACCCTGGTCAAATATCAAATGGCATTCAGTTTGGAAATGATTTTACTTTTAACAAGACAGTGACTTATCAGTGCAATCCAGGGTATCTCATGGAGCCTGCAGGTGCATCCACTATACGCTGTATGAAAGATGGAACTTGGAACCAGAGTAAACCTGCCTGCAAAGGTTTGGGCATTAACTTGCTTTTTTTAAAAAATCTACGGTTCAGGGGTGAAAAGAATACTATTTTTTCCTCATTTAAATCCCCATTAACTTTCACAAAGTTTCTGTACAAAGCTAGTGCCTTTTTCCTTTAAAGAAGCAAAACATACAAATACCTGCAACAACCATGTAATGTAGTTTCTTGTTGATAAGGACTGGGGATCCAGGGCACTGTGTTGTCCTGGTTTTCCTCATTTCTGGAGGGCCGTACCCAGTCGGTATGGTTAGAGAGTGAGAGGTCCAGCCCTAGGCCCCTTAAGTATGGGGTGCCTCAGGGCTCTGTGCTCTCTCCTCTCTTATTTAACATCTATATGAAGCCACTGGGTGAGATCATTCGTTCCCACGGGGTGCGGTACCATCAGTACGCGGATGATACTCAGCTGTACATCTCGGCCCGTGGGGACCCCAGTGATGCTGTTGAAATCCTATCCGGATGCCTGGAGGCCATTGGGGTCTGGATGGGGGCCAATGGGCTTCGGCTGAATCCCAGCAAGACAGAGTGGCTGTGGATAAGGGGCCCCGTGTTATCCAGGGAGTTACCACCTTTGGTACTGGATGGGGCTGTTTTGCCCCAGAAAGACCCAGTGCGCAACTTGGGGGTTCTTCTGGACTCGCGGCTGCTGCTGGAAGAACAAGTGGCGGCTGTGGCCAGGAGGGCTTTTGCCCAACTTCGGGTGATTCGCCAATTGCGCACACTCCTGGACCGGGGCTCCTTGCTTATGGTCACCCATGCTCTGGTTACTTCCCGACTAGGCTACTGTAATGCGCTCTACATGGGGCTGCCCTTGACGACCATTCGGAGGCTGCAGCTGGTCCAGAATGCGGCAGCCCGGGTGGTAATGGGGTGTGGGCGATATGCCCATGCCTCTCTGCTACTCCGGGAGCTGCACTGGTTACCAGTTTGTCTCCGGGTGCAATTTAAGGTGCTGGTTTTGACCTTTAAAGCCCTATATGGCAGGGGGCCAGGATACCTTAGAGACCGCATCGTCCCAAGAGTGTCTGCCCGTCCAACTAGAGCGGACCGGAGGGGTTCTCTAATAGTGCCACCAACGAGGGATGCACATTTGTCTAGCACCCGAAGGAGGGCCTTCTCCGTGTCCGCACCAACTCTCTGGAACCTCCTGCCAATAGACCTAAGACTCCAAAGTGAATTGCTGCCCTTCAGGAAAGGAGTAAATACCTGGCTGGCAGGGCAGGTGTGGGGCCCGAATGGGACTATGGTGCCCGCCTGCTGGCTTGTATAAGAACTCTCTCTTCTTCCTTTTTATAGTGGATGGGATGGGTGGGTGGGATATAGGGGTTTTTAAAGGGGGTGGGTTGGGGTTTTTTATAATGTTTTTATGTATTTTGTGCATTGTTGTGATGCCGCCCTGAGTCGGGTTTGCCTGAGCGGGCGGCATATACAAATTTGACTAATAAATAAATAAATAAATAAATAAGGACACAAAGACTCCTTCCAGTGTTTCTAGTCTTTTAAAATTCATGCATTAAAGCAGCATTCATTGGACGCAGTGGCTAAGATGCTGACTGAAAGGCGGGAGGTCAGCACTTTGATTCCTGAGTACTGTAGGATGGAATGAGCTCCTGTCTTTGTGCCAGTTCCTGCCATCCTAGCAGTTCAAAAACAAGACATTGGAAGTAGATAAATAGGGACCACTTTGGTGGGAATGTTAACAGCGTTCCATCCGCTCCAGTGTCTAGTCTGCCTGCCACATGACCACAGAAACATCTGCAGAAGCAGACAGCACTAGCTCTTCGGCTTTGAAACAGAGATGAGCACTGAACCCTAGAGTCAGATATAACTGGCCTTCGAGCAAGAGAAACTTTACCTTTACCTTTATTGCAATCTTCTTCTGCATTAGAGCATCAGTTTTGTCAAAGTGTTATTTTGCACAATTTTGTCTGGTTTGCACAATTTTTTTGTCCCACTTTGCAGGCGCACCCACCCAAATAAAGACTCAGACACTGGTATTGGATTAAAGGCATTTGGCCACTTTTATTGAATAATGCCCTAGTCCGAATTATCACTTTCAATTGGTGTATCATCCAATGGTAATTCTTTAAGGCAAACAGGCCGCAGTAGCACTGGTAAGGTTCCACCCCAAATGCCAATGGTAATTGGCTACATGTATCAATTTGTATCAATTTGTTTGTTGACACAAACAAATTGTTGACCGAAGTCAATATACTATCTACTGACCCCACCCTATGACGTGTATCCGTCCAAATATCAAGGTGATGCAGGCTGTGAAGCTCCTAACATCACCCCTTTCATGGTTCACCCTTGACCGGCCAATCCTATTTCCCCTGTACCTATCTACGTGTTGGCCAGTCAATTGCGAACCTGCCGGATACCTATGGGTCATAAATCTTTACCTTACCACTGCTACCCGTCACACGGGGAGGCGTCCATGATGACTCACCGCCCCCTCCAGACGGTCAGCTCGGTCACCAGGCCCGCTTGCACGTCCTCCAGAAAGAGGTTCATACCTCTGGCCGACAGGTGGACCCCATCTCCTGCATACAGGTCAAAATCCTGCAACCCTATCCCCGAGCAAAAGCCCTGTTCACTGACTGCCGGGCACGGTCCAAACCACGGAGATCCATACCTCCTCTATAACAATGTCTTGGCACGATGTCAGACCATAGCAACCGTGTGTACGGCCATAAATGATGTAGAAATGCCAGGTCACTGTACACCGACATTTTTAAGGAAAGGCCAGTGCTAAATCATTGCCGCCGAGGTGCAGAATCAGAACATCAGGCGGTCCAGCATACCTGATGGACATCAGGAATGGCAACAGTTCCCGCCATCTCATGCCGCACACATCATACCACCACATACCACCACATACGTGCGGATGCACGCAGCCTGAGATGGGGTCCTCACTCCGTCGATGCAGCATACTGTGCCGCCCAGTGCCCATAACTGTGGCCCACCAGCCACACTGCCACCGGTGTGCGTAGACACACAGGATCTGTAAAAGAAGGAGAAGGAATTAAGGACATAACTGGTACTCATACAGTGAGGGGACGTACATATAAGGAAAAATGTGCGGACCCCCACCTGCCCATCCGACATATATCGGCCTCGGAGTACCCAAACATAGCCGCAGTTGAAGCGGCGCCTATCCTGAATGAATGGGTGCCATAATGAGCCCCAGGGAGGCCCACACTGTGAAGTGCCATACCGGTCACCCTCCAGAACTGAAATTTGGTAAGGGGAGACCCATCCTGGTGGCAGAACAACGGGCCAGGGCACGTACCACGCACTGCCAAAAATGCATGTAGGGCACCAACCGGACAGATGTCAGCAAATGTAGGCAGTCTAACATCACTGCCTACTCCATGCTGATCGGCCTTCGAGGAATGAATCCTCAACTGAGCCCACTCCTGGTTGATAGACACATCGTTGAGTTCCAGTGCCCTACGAGACACGTCCCCCTTTGACAATGGGACCAGCTCACTGATTCGCAGAGCTCCAAAGAAAGCTACGTTGGTAGTTGCATGAAAAAGAGACTCCTCATACATATCATAACACAGTCTATGGCAACCTCGTGCAAGGTGGGTCAGAACACCTGGTGAAACAGGGTGACGTGTGTCCAGGCAGTGGCCACGTTCACGTGTCCACCCTTCCAATACGTGGCATATGCGGCAGTCATTCATACAGTCAGTAGAGCCCTGTGTCTTGGCCATAAATGCCAAGGCGGAAAGCCTGGTGGCAATAGTGCGTGGGGCCAACCCCTGATCATGAAGCTGCACCATATACTGTAAAATCTGGTCGACCGGTATCGGCCACATTTCAGGCAACTGCCTTTGCCTACAAAAGGTCCTAAATTGAAGGAGTGTATGCTGATACACCTTACGCGTGCGAGGTGCCAAAGACATGCCGATCACCCGGTTCACCTCTCCTCGCCAAATGTCCATATCTCGGCCGGAAGTGGAGAGGGAAGTTCCTCTGCGTCTGGACCCAAGGCATGGAACCTGGAGATCTGCAGGCGGGATAAAGCGTCAGCAATATCGTTATTAATCCCTGGCACATGTCTGGCCCTGAAGAGCACATTAAGGCAAAAGGACCTAAGAACAAATTGGCGAATTAAGGCCATGACTCTGGGGGCTTTAAACGTTTGGGCGTTGACAATGTGCACCACTGCAGCATTGTCACACACCAAAAGTGAACCACTGAATTAGCCCACCTGTCCCCCCAAAGCATAAGGGCCCCCAAAATTGGGGGAAAAACTCCAGGAACATAAGATCGCATAAGTGATCCGTGCCCTGCCATGTCTGAGGCCATTGACCATAGGCCCACTGTCCTTCAAAATAAATCCCATAGCCCAGGGAGCCGGAGGCATCCGACTGTACTTGGAAATGGGGGCTGACCATAAGCTCAGATCTCCAAAAGGAGACACCATTAAAGTCCTGTAGGAATGTGAGCCAAACCGCAAGGTCTGCTCGTAAACCCCTAGTCAGCCGTACCCTGTGGTGTCATTTAGAAAGGCCCACCATAGCGTCACACAGACGCCTGGCAAAGGCTCTGCCTGGTGTCACTACCCTACAGGCGAAGTTGAGGTGCCCATGAAGCACCTGCAACTCCCGGAGAGACACCTTACGCTTGGCACCTTTTCCATAGGCAACCTGGATGTCTGAGCGACGGTGTCGATTTCAATACCTAAAAAGGTAAGGGTGGTGGCTGGGCCCTCTGTCTTTTCAGGTGCTAGGCGGACACCCAGTTCCCCCATAAGCACCTGAAATGAGGTGAGCAGGCGTGCACACGTGCCCGTGTCATGTCCACCCCCGAACAAAAAATCGTCGAGGTAGTGGGCTACAGACCGGGACCCCGCCCTACAAACAAAAGCCCAGTGGAGGAAGATGCTAAATCGTTCGAAGGCCGAACAGGAAATTGAACAGCCAAAAGGTATGGCCTTGTCCACATAAAACCTGCGCCGAAAACAAAAACCTAACAGCTCAAAGTCATCCGGATGCACTGGCAACAATCGGAATGCCGATTTGATATCACACTTTGCCAATAGCGCCCCGGGACCACACAAGCGTACCATCTGTAAGGCCTGGTCAAAGGACGTATACCTGACAGAGCAAAGGTCGTCCGGTATAGCGTCATTGACCGAGGAACCCGCAGGGTAAGAAAGGTGAATTAGACGGAATTCACCCAGGGACTTCTTAGGGACTAAACCTAGAGGGAATACCTCCGCCACCCTCTGTGCCTTAACCTCCTTGGCTATCTGCTCCGCAGCAATGTCCTCATTACCCCTGAGAGACAGTAGGTTCGGGGCGTCCTGAGGCCCACGAACACCTTTAAAGGGTATGCGGAAGCCAAACTGGAAGCCCTCAAGCAGGTAGATCGCATCATCCTGTCTAGGATAAGCGCGCAGCCATCGTTCAAGCACCTGGAAATTAATTGGGGAGGGGGCCTTTTGAATGGGTAGCACTGTCAGAGGGAGCTCTGGCCGCCCCCTGAAAACCCCTTCCTCTGCCTTGTGACCCACCGGCCCACAGGCACGCAGAGGCGGCATGAGGGCCGGAACAAGAAGGGCACTCATGCCTAAATCTACACTGGTGCTTGGTGCACACTCCGTTGGCAGAGAAACTCCAACACAGCAGGCGGGCTGGAACCCCCTGCCCTGCCGGCTGGCGGGGAGTCTGTGTAGTAGCAGCCCGCTGTACGGCATGGCCACAGTGGTACCGGTCACCAGGCGCTGGCCGCGTGGGGGTCATATACAGCAGCCACAACTGCTGGCAGGGCTCGTCCCACCTCATCTCAGGGTGAAGGGCCACCCTCATCCTAAATTCTTCGTCATAGGCCAACCATGACGGGCCAGGGAAATCAACCACGGCCCGGTAAATATTGTCCAGGTGACCATGGGGATGGCCAAATCAGGACGGGCCCGTAGGTATACTGCCATGTAAATCAGATAGGCCGGTAACCAATTGGCCCAAGTGCGAGGTGGCTTACGACGACGGGACAACTCCTTGTCCCTGACATCCTGCCCCTCCCTCTCCTCCTCAGTGGGTTCATGGTTCAGGAGGGTGAAAATGTCAACGTATTCCCCACACCATATTTTCTCCCTAGTAGCCTGGGATAAATGGTCGCCCAGGGGTAGGGAGTAACCAGCCGTCGGCAGGGCTGCCGTTGGCATGGATTGAAGTGGGGGTACCCTTAATGGGCCCTGTCCGACCCCCGAGAAGTTAGGCATAATCACAGGGGCGGTCACTCCTGCAGTAACCGGGCGATAATTGGGGACCCAGAATGTAACGGGATAGTATGGATTAAACTGCCCTCCCGCAGTAACTTGTTGCAGCCGTGGCCACTGGACCCCCCCAGTATTATGAGCTAGTGTCACCGGTGTACTGACTTGACCAGGATACTAACTCGGTGCACCCCCATGGGCCACCCCAACTGGGGATTCCGGCCCGCGGTGGGCGTCGGAGCTCTCGATGGCTATCGAGCTCTGTGTCCCAGTGCGTCCCTGCCAAGCAGGACCGGTCCCCGGTGGAATGCCTTGCTGTAATGGCCTGATGGGGAGATGTGAGGCACCAGCCTGCGCTGGCTTGATGGCCTCCAGCAGCTCAACCCTGTTGGTGGCCCGCTGCGCGGCCGTGGCCGGCATGTGGGCCGGAACTGAAGAGCTGGCAAGCCCACCATCTGAAGGTGGTGGAGCAATTCCCATCGATGCCTCGAGTGCCGATATGCGGTCAAGGAGAGCATCCACAGTGTCTGACCCACCAGGATATGGTGGGCTGGATGGGCCAGACGGCCCGCCGGGTAATTGATGAGCGGGCAGAGGGATAAAACCATGTGGCAATCCCTGGCCAGAATAGGGCCATGCCCAATTATCCGGCCCATGGGGGGCTGGTAGAACGGTGGGGCGCAATCCCACGCCGCGCCCGAGTGGGCCGCTATGCCCCAAGCCAGGCAAAGGTGCAACAGGGGTAGAAACCCCAGGGGAGCGGGCCTGCGCAGCCCCCGCCCGAGTCCTCTGACTGGTCGGGTAGGCAGAGGCCTGGTCACCCTCATTGGCAGCAGTGGGGATTATGACCCTGCCACCCCCCTGTGGGGCGGCCGCCCGAGCCCTCCGGCCTGGTGGTTGCCCCAAGGAGATCAAAGGGGTGGGCCGACCCCTTCTTCTAGGTCGCGGCCTAGGGGCCGCCTGGGACTTGCCATAGCCATCCAAGCAGGCACTGATCGGAGGAGAGATATCCTCCGATCAAATTTGTAAATAAAAAGGCGAGCAAACCGGGGAGCACCGTCGGAGCGAATTGCTCCGCTCCGTCGCTTCTCTTAAAATGGCAGCAAGGCTGCCTCGTGGCCACCCCTTTTATAGAGGGGTGTCCACACACCCTGACTAACCCGGATGTCTGCGTCCGGGTGGGTTGGGGGGTCCGCAAAGAGCGCGGCGGCCATTTTGGTGCCGCACTTGCATTTCTTCTCTTTTTTTCAAGAGTGCTATCAAATATTTCTGTCCTCCTGTAGAATGCAGAGAACAGTTTTGTAGTTCTTCATTCTTGCACATGAGGAAAAAAAGCAAGTGAGGATTTATATCCTAACACTGTTACACAAATACTGTGACTTTCTTATACAGTATGCATAATGAACAGGATCTTTCTAATTTGAAATATGCAAAACTGATATGACTCTATCAATAATGGAATAGAGATAGAATTATGAATCATTGTAGACTGTAAATGTTTAGTAGATAAATCAGAGCACTGATTTTTTTAATGACTTGGGGTTGAAGTTACTAACTTACTGATATGAGAAAGTTTCAGCATCTCATCCCCATGTTATCCTGAAGTAAAATTAGGAGGAATGTGTAGCAGAATTAACATTTGAGAAACATATGTTGGGCAGTTAAAGATGTAGAGGAAAAACTACTGTTCTATCTGATGCAACATCAAATTCACACCAGTCCAGCAAATACTTTATGCAAACATGACAGGTTAAGAAGCAGCGTTAAGAAGCAAGATAGGCAGAGTGGTGCAGACTTGTGGTACATACATACAGACACAATGGAAAGCTGCTACCAGCTTGAGAAATAAACACATCTGGAATCAATAGATCAATGTATTTTAGAGTCATAGAATTTCAAAGATGCAAATAATTTTGTATGTGCTATTCTAGTAACTTTGACCCAGGACAAGACACTGCTTTTGTGCAAAATTTTGCACAGATGATATTTTGCACATTACCACAAAAAACATGACCTTTTTAGTTTCTTGGTGTATTTTCAGAACAGAGACCATGCAAGAGGAGTTGGAGAATCTGGAAAAAGCAGCTTTACATGAAGTTTCAGCCATTTTTAACTAAAATCTTGGCATGTTACTAGATTGGCTGTCTTCTCCAGCATATTAAGGATTTCAGTTTTTGCTGTTTGGGACCTTTTGTTTGAAGAGGAATATCTCACTCTACCATGATTTCCACGTTGACTTAGCATATGATGATATAATGTAGTTTAATATATTAAATGGGAAGGATTAGACAGACATGTCTTGCCTAACATCCTATTGATGGGGTTTGAAATGTTGGTTGGATTGTGAAGATCCTTTTCTGAAGGATTCTATTCTATTGAAGATGTTATGTTTATCTTCCTAAATTAGGAACCTGTTTGAATTAGGGCTTGACATGCCTTTTGAAAAGTTTCCAAGCATTTTCTATGGCAGCCTTTATCAAACTCAAAAAATACAATTTCTTGAAAGACCTTGAGAAGGAAAGAAAACAAAAATATTCATCTCTCATCACTAGAAATAAGGATTTTGGAAGCTGCATTGGATTTAGTTAAAACATAGTTTTATCTAGCACAAAATTGTCAAGTTTGATTAGTAGCAGCTTTCAAGTAATTCAGGTGGAATTCTTTCATAACTTACCTGGAGATGTTGGGGATGGAACCCTGGACTTTCTCCTTGCAAAGCGTGCTCTCTTACCAAAGAGGTGTTGCTTCTCCACAATACAACAACCTGATGGCATCCCATCCAAACATTAATCAAACCCCATCTTTCTAAGATTCTGATTGAGCAAGGTCAGAATGGAACAGTATAGTGGCTGCCATGCAAAACTATACTGTACTCTGTAGTTTAAATCAGGCTTTTCAGTTGCTCAAATCAAGATAATAGTTAAAATTATATATCAGAATTAGTACAAGTTATATTTTCAAATAAAAGCAAAGCAGATCCTCCCCCACCCCAGTTTATTTTTTTACTATAAATGCTTTTTAAAATACCTAATTTAGAGAGAGAGAGAGAGATCTATATAGACAGCCACAGGTACTGTAAAGAAGCAAAGTTTTTTATGTGAAAGTATGATTCGTTATTATTTTATATCTTTTCTCTTTTAGTGACTAATTTGTGCACTGTGCCAATTGGTAAAATGCCATTAAAAGGCAATGGTGATTAAATTTTACCTATAGTTTTATGAAGATTCTTTTTGTGTGATGTGCACATATATATGCCACTAAAACATACACAAATGGTTGAAGCAATTACCCATTCAATTACATCTATTCCATTTTCCATTTTTATCAGTGTTGCCAAGTATATTAATAAACTGTGCACTGGCACAGCAAATAAACCAAAGTCATGGGAAACTATCCAGACTGCACATTCTAATTATTCTAATTATAAAATATCATTATGATAGGTTCCTGAATAGCTTGGTGAGTTATTCACTTAGCACTGGTGCTAGAGGTTTGGACTTTCAGGAATTCATATACAGTAGAACCCCACATAATGAAAAAGCTCTGTTCCACAGAGCTCTTCACTACGCGGTTTTCTTTTTTCTTTTGTGATGCGGATCAAATGGGCGATACCCCGAAAGAAAAGAAAATGTTCATTATACAGGATTTTCATTAACTGGGATATACCCAGTATCGTGATTGCCACAGGAACGCTTCGTTGTACATAATTTTCGTTGTACAAAGCATTCGTTATGCGGGGTTCCACTATAATGTAATTCTCCATTCTGAGAGATCTACCTATCTTGCAGATATCTTCCACACATCTGAATTTGATGCATTTGGAGAAAGGCCTAAATTAGAAGACCCTGAAGCTTAGCTAGCCATGCTTCACATTTCTGTCTTAGTGCTAGTAAGGAGCTTTTTTCCCAGGAGAAAAGCCAGCCTTTGTGGCCTTTGGAAAGCTAGACAGAGTGCCCTCAGAAGAAAGGATGGTAAAATACTTAAGAACATAAGAACAGCATTGCTGGAACAGGCCACAGCCCATCCAGTCCAGCATTCTGTCGCACACAGTGGCTGACCATTTGCTTCAGGGTATTCCCAAGGAGATGCCTTCACCTGCTTAGGATTCCCTGGAAATGGCATTGAGAGATATCCTGCCTGTCTCTCCAACCCGGAGGTTGTCCTTAGGTATCTATAATTATAGTTATTGATACCCTTGTCCTCCATGAACATGTCTAATCCTTTCTTAAAGCTGTCAAGACTGACAGCTGTCACCACTTCTTCTGGCAGGGAGTTCCATAGACCAGTGATCCTCTGGGTGAAAAAGTACTTTCTCCGATTTGTTTGAGAACTAGCACCCAAAAGTTTCATGGAGTGCTCTATACTTAGAAGGTCTATACTCAAAAGTGCTATAGAGCACTTTTGAGTCCTTTATACTTAGAAAACCATGAGAAGGAACACCATATGCTGAAATCAACAAAAACAACACATCATCATCATATGGCAATTTGGATATTAACTAGAAATCTGTTGCCTGTGATCACATAAGATAAGTCATATAAGGGAAGCTACCAGGGCTGTAGCCAGAGGGGCAAGGGGGGGCATTGCCCACCCTGAATTAGCAGGGTGGGCAATATATATAAAAAAACATTATTGCCAATCCTGAAAAAATATTCTCCCACCCACATCTAGAATCCTGGCTACGGCCCTGGAAGCTCCCTGTTTCTTGAACTATCAATCTTTCTCCTGCTCTTCTTCTGGTTGTACAACTGACTATGCAATTGGCCATACCTGCCCAGGTATGCAACCAACAGCCTAGGAAAAGAAATAAAATAATTAAGAAAGAAAAATGTTTGCATAATTATCCCTAGGTAAAGGCAAAGGTTGCCCTTGATCGAAAGCCAGCTGTAGCCAACGCTAGAGTTTGGTGCTCATTTCCATTTACAGACAAAGAGCCAGCTCTTTCTGTGTCAGCAAATGTTTCTGTTGACATGTGGCAGGCATGACTAGACACCAGAGCATGGGGAACAATGTTACCTTCCCACCATAGTTATCTACGTGCAATTTCTTGCTTTCAAATAGCTAGGTTGGCCGGAGGTGGGACAGAGACTGCAGCTCAGTCTGTCATGCAGCACTGGGATCTAACTGCTGACCTGCTGACCTTCCATTTGTCTTGAGTCCAGTTTCTTAACCACTAAGCCACTGTAGGCCCTACTTCCTATTAAAAACCTATTGCAAACCAAGACAGTATCTTTGGTCAGTTCAGTTTGTGGTTATGTAAAAAATGTCATTTATTTCTTCTTCCCTAAAGCTATTACATGTGGCTCACCTCCCCCGGTGCTATACGGAATGGTAGAAGGATCCGATTTCCATTGGGGATCAAGTATAAGTTACAGTTGTGCCAATGGGTATCATCTGTCCAATTCTGCTATCCTTTCATGTGATGGACAAGGATTGTGGAGAGGAGAAATCCCACAGTGTTTGCGTAAGTTTTTTTAACATCAAGTCTTTTAAGGGTTTTGTTTAGGGAAAAGTTATATCATGGTGTAATAGTGGAATAGAGAAAACTCTGGGACCAGAAACTGAATAGTGAATGGCATTTTGTCGGATGGCAGCCTATACGTTGCTTTGATGGTTAAAGCTACATCAGAACAAAGTGATGAAATCGCAGGTAGTACTTGCACTTCTGAAACATTATGAAAAATCACAGAGTACCCAGAATGCCAACATGAGTTGCAAGTGGGGCATGTATATTGATTCAAATCTTATAAAAATTTATATTTTCTCAAGTCCTAGAATCCTATGGACTGATGAGGGTCACTGTGATTTTCATAGGTGCAGCCTCCTCCCCTGCGGCAAACAAAAACATAGCAAGCAATAGAAATTAGATTTATATACCATCCCATAGCACTTAGTACACTCTCTGTTCACAAGTCAATTAGGATTTTGCCCCCAACACAGTTGAGCAGTAAAACAATACCTTACTGCTTTGCTACAATCCCAGTTTTGCTCATCAGTTATGCCACACTAGAGAAACTGGTAATACATTTCCAAATGGAGAACACTCAGATGGTTCAAGATCAGATTTATTTATTTTTAATGCTACTGCTTGGAGCTCAGACCACAGTGACTGAGCTACCATTTGTTCTCAGCTAAAGTACATACAGGCAACCAGATCACTCTAGAGATTCATCAAAACACAGGTGCTTCTGAACACATTTGCTGAGCCTTTTTGTTTGCTTTATTTTTGACTTTAAGATCTTAGTGGGGAAGCTTCCTCAAATAAAGAAGATGGGTGATTTGAAATAATTCAGCCATAAAAATAGAGTAAACTGTTTTACCCATTCACACGTATTGTTTTATACTTCCCTGGTGCCATCGTATTCTATTGGAAGTCACGATTCCCCTTGCATGTAATCTGTATACCTGCAGTACATGCAAACCAATTATGCCTCATTATTCTTGTTGCCCATAAGCTCTGTAATACATTTTATTAGCCCTTCTCAGTCTTGACCTACCAACACTATGTATCCCATTGTGTGTCTATATTTGTGCATGTAACACTGAGACCAGGTGATGACAATAATAATCCTTTGAAACATCATTCCTCAAATATAATGTATTTGGCTGGGGTACACAGGAAGAGCCTCCTGGAAAATTGTTGTATTTTTGAACCACAATCAGGTGTATCCTGGTAATGGCAACCTTGTGTTGCTGGCTAATCTTTCTCACACTGGGTCTGGCAAAAGGAACTGTAGAATGAACTCACCAAAAGGTGCCTTCATTTTGGCAGTTTCATGTCTGCCCTAGGCACAGAAGAAGAAAAAGTTGTACAGTATTTGGCTCAGTTATGGTAAAGAATGCAGTAATTCAGTAAATGTGAAGCCAGCTAGTTTATGTCCAGAAAATGAACCTCTTCCTGTGCATGACAGGTTAATCATGTTTTATTAAATTCTGTTTTTCTCTCCCTGCCTCAACAGCTGTCTTTTGTGGTGAGCCAGGGATCCCAGCAGAGGGACGACTCAATGGCAAAGTTTTCACTTACAGATCTGAAATAACTTTTCAGTGCAGACCACCATTCATATTGATAGGATCTTCAAGGAGAATGTGTCAAGCAGATGGTAGCTGGAGTGGAATGCAACCAACATGCATTGGTAATTGATAACATTTATTTGTACTGTACCTAAGTTTACCTCCACACATGGAAAATTGGGTGTTTCCAACATAGTTAAGGAAATGAAACAAATAATAAACTGGTTTATTCTCATGGGATGAACAAGAAAGTGGAGATGTTTGGCAAGAAACTGAGTAGTCTATCATAGCTGTTAGTAGTAATTCTTTCTCAAGCTGTTTGGTGCCCATCTATGCCACTGCAGCATATTGGGCAATGAGGCTTCTTCAGCAATAAAGTTTTAAAAAGAGAATTTAAGTTGCCTGTCTCTAAGATGTTTGAGAAGTAGTTAGCAAACCACTTAGTAGCTGCTGGGCCAAGTTGAAGAAGGAATTCTGGGTATATGCCATCAGCGCCTACTCCTTTCCAGGTTTTAACCCTAGCTTGGCCTGCTTGGTTTCTTATGTTTCAAATGAGGAAGAGAATACAGTAGATCGACAAGATGTACATTTCTTTTTTTTTTAACCTGCCCTCTATGATGTTTTTCAACTGAGATCTTTGACATAGAAATCTTATGCTTGGCCATGTCATCCAAGCTGATGCTTGATTTAGGTCTGATATTACTGTTAGCTGTGTCCAATTTCCTGATGAGGCTCCAGGATTTCCTGCTGGAGTGCGTGAAATCTAGGGATTCTACAGTTTCTTGCCAGATTCTCTTTCTTTTTTCATCCAAGGATAGAAAAAGGTCGGAGGCTGTGTCAGGATTGCCTTTAGCTGCTGGTTCCCTCTCTGATGGTTTTTTTAATGCTGTGGCACAGAGATAGAAGGTGATGGAGTTTGCTGCCACAGTCTCTTACCTAGACCCCAGAGTGAAGTCCTCTTTTGCCCATCTCTCCCAGTTATCTGGACCCAGCTGCTGCAAAATCTAGCATCTCCATCAGAAAGAAGAGAAAGGTGTGCACTGTACTGGCTCATCCAAGCTTCAGTCCTATTTTTGCGTAGCTGAATTGGCTCTTTTTTAATGCTTGTGTGCAAGATGAAGGCAACCAGTTCCTGGCCCACTGAGAACCCCTACCAATGATGAATAGGGATGAGGAATGGTGAGATAGGCTTTATGTAGAAACAGCCCTGCAGTGTGGTTGGGTACTTGTGGATTTGAAAAGCAGCCCCCTGTCAGAGGCAAAGGCTGAGTAATGGTTTCTTATAAAATTATATGGCATGCTTTCAGCCTCTGTTGACAAGCAAGCAAACTAGGTCTGTAGTCAAAGGGTGGGCAGGGTGGGTTTTTCCCACCCTGAGTTAGCACTTTGCCCACCCTTAAGCTCCTCCTCTGATTCCAAAGTAATGGGTACCATGATAACTAGTAGTTGCCACTGACTGTTTTACCACCCCTAAATTTAGCTCATCCTACTTTTTTTCCTTGTTGGTGATCTTGAGTGATTTGCCACATTATCTGTTGTGTAGTTTATCTCTCACTCTAACATTGTACATTTGTCCTCAGTATGCCACTTTTCAGGTTCAGTGAATGACCCTGGTGAATTATACCAGATTCCATAGTTGAGAGAGAGAGAGAGAGAGAACTACTTTTCCCCATTCTCTTTCTCCAAACTATTCCTAGTTGATATTTTATAGATCTCCATCATACTCGAAAGCAATGTGTGTGCCCCACGTACATAGAGATTTGCTGAAGCTTAGAAAATAGTCTGTAAATCTACAGTTTAGAAGATCAATCACTTCTGATCCTCTGAGATTTCCAGGGAAGGCTTTCAACATCTTGCAGAATCAGTCAACATGATTCAAGTGCAGATTATACATATACCATGCTGGTGTCAAGAAATTGTCCCAGTGGGAATGTAAGCAGTATTTGTGGAAGGGTTTTTCCCCCTGTTCTTTTTCTTTAAACAGCCTGATCAAAAACCTTTAGACTTAAAAATCTAGAGAAAGAAAGAATTGCTGTGTTTCAGGTGAAGTTATAGAGTTGGTTATTGTTGAATCAGCTTTTTTCTTCTGCCAACAGTAGCTGAGTCTCAATGAAATAGAATAAATGGACAGAAATATAACACTAAAAAGGACACCATTCAAAACTAGTGGGAGAATAATTCAGCTTTCCAGAACATATGGTTACATAAAGTAACTTTAAAGTAGTTATTTTAGGGAAAAGGTAATTTCAAAAGGAGCTTTAGAAAGAGTAGAATGCATTGGGTATTTCCACTTTCCCAAGATTTGAACAGGGATAATGGTTTTTAATCTTATGAAATTGGGGCTGTGATGGCTCAAAGGTTAATAAGCTTGCCTTGTTAGCTGGACTTGTAACTCTCTCTTGGAAAACAAATTTTGGCTTCCCTTGACTACACTTCTTCGGACTTTCCTGAAAGACTTTTGCCAAACTTTTCCTCTCTCCCTGTGCAGTGCTGCAAAGTAACTTTCTCTCCTGTTGGGGTGGGCACACACAATGCAAGTGCTCCCCCCCACCCCTCATGGGTGCTCCCCATCCCCTCATGGGGGCTTCCCCCCCCATGAATGCTCTCCACACTCCATGGGGCTTCCCCACCCCCACGAGTGTTCACCACCTTACCTCACCCAACCGCAGCCTCCCGGCCAGGATTTCAACCTCCCCTCTCACCTCCCCTTTAGCGGAGGGAGAGGGGTGGTGGGGAAGTGGGACAAGGCTTCCTCTCAATGGCCCACATGCTAGAAGAAAAGCCTCTGCATGCCACATCTGGCATGTGTGCCATAGGTTTGCCACCAGGGGGCTAAAATATGTATCATTCTAAGTTATATCCTGAGCTATGCTTCCTCGAATAATCATACCTTTATACTTTTTTACTGGTCTTTGTTTGCTTGTTTCATATGAGACACTACCCATAAATTAGTACTTTGAATTGCATACTCCATGCTCATGCCTAGGTATGTTTTCTCCTTTTCTATGTCTCCAGCTTCCAAGGTTATTTTTCTCAGGTAAAATGTTTCAACACTACAACTGTATACATGTAAAATGTTGTATGTGAATAGCATATGCGTGTACAGATTAGCAACTGTAAACAGATTGTGAGATTATAGGGACATGAATTGCAGTGTATGAGCATCCTTAATACCTCAGCCTCTCCCACTCCACCAGACTGCTCTGTGCATTAATAGGCACAGAATGAGAATCACATAAGCTGCCTTTGGGAGTTCTCATGAGATGAAAAGAAGGATGAAACAGTGATTTGAGAAGGAACAATGAATATTTGACACAGATTTGTTTTGTTTTGTTCCCACTTTATGGCATACTTTCCCACACTGTTTAGTTTGAACATTCCCAGTAAAATTCCTAGTATTGTAGCAGGTGTCGTAAGGTCTGGGTGCCCTGAGCTCTGCTTCAGGTAGCACACAGAACTTCCCAAGGTCCTGGCCCTCGATTAATTTGCTCTTCCAAGCTTGGCCTGGTGAAAGGTCTCCTCTAGAGGAGCAATGGGCAAGTACACTCCTGAGTGGCTGAGAGTACAAAGGGCCCATTGTTTCCCTTCTAAGATGGGGTAGGCACTGTGGCCTTGAATTGCTAAGGAGGATGTGTGTGGGTATTGGCATACCTTCACTCCTCATCTCAGGATGGCTCCTTCCTTGTTGCAAAGCTGCTGGAATTCCTGGAGCTGGTTTCCTCCCTCCGCATTGCTGAGACATTTGCTCAGTGTGTGCATATGTGCAATTCCACCCCATAGACTTCCCAGTTGTAATTTGGGAGTTCTCAAGAATGAGTTACAAAAAATATTATTTTTGTAATTTTATTAAACAGAAATAGTAAAAGTCTAGAATATAGAAAAATAGATTAGCATCATAAGTTCAGCTAGAGCCTATCTCCTCAGAAATAGAATTCTAATTAAGAATCAGAGTTCAGTCTACTGTGGCTTCCAGCCACCCATAAAGATTTATGGGTACAGGTTCAGTTAGACAGCATGACTAACAGAATCCTAAGCAATTCTTGATCAAGATGGTTCTAAAATAATTGTTTACATTAACAACACTTCTTATAGGGTTTTCATGGGAACCATTGGTAATTCAATGTGTGTCAATGCTGTGATTGACAGATGACTATGCACCCCAAGAATATGGCCCAGGTCTGCACCTGGCTCCATGTCTTGGATTGGAAATCCCCTTGTGGCAAGATTTCTTCCCCTATAACCCAAACATGGATGCAACTGTTTGCATTCCAGCTTGTTGTCGAGTCATTCTGAATACATTTTTTTTCTGCCTGCTGGCAAGGCAGCTTTCTCAGGCAGAAAAATGCTGTGTCTGCTGATTTGAGGCAGACTGTCCAAAATGGAATCTAGTTGGCTGCTTGAAATAAACCCCATTTAAGTCTATAACAAAGCAAAGCATGGCAATGTGAATACATATCAACCATCACATTTAAATCACTTTAAATTTAGGGCATCCCTATTTCTGGAGTTCATCACAGCAGGCAGCTGACAAAATCAGTATTAATGTTGTTAAGGTAGGGATACAGATGAGCAAAGTTACAATGGCTGATTAGTATAGTAGACACAGGTTGCAAATTGTGTAACGGTGACACTTAACACCTAATAATGACTTAAGGTAGGCTATGTGGCTTAAGTGCTTAAGATGCTGAGCTTGATGACCAGAAGGTCAGCAGTTTGAGATATGAGTGCCGTGTGACAGAGTGAGTTACCATCATCTGACCCATCTCCTGCAAACCTAGCAGTTCGAAAGCAAGAAATTTCAAGTTGATAAATAGGTACCACTTCAGTGGTGGGCTCCAAAAAATTACTATTATACTGTGGACGTGGTATGGTGTGCGGGGCCAAGGGGGAAGCCCTTGTTGCATCTGAATTAGGACTACTTTATTTCAAAGCTTGGATGGGCGGGGCCAGCCAGAATTTCTGCTACTAGTTCTGGCGAACTGGTGCGAACCTGCTGATGCCCACCACTGGATACCACTTCAGCAGCAAAGGTAACAGCATTGCATGAACATCTGTGTCTAGTCATGCCTGCTACCTAACCAAATAAATTTCTGGAGACGCAGACAGCACTAACTCTTTGTCCATAAACAGAGATGAGAACCACCAAATAGTCAGACACGGCAGGCTTTCAAGCATGGGAAACCTTTACCTTTAACTTTATCATTTAATGACTTAAGGCCACTGTTTGATATTCAGTCCTTTTCCTTTGAAACTTTATTCTGTAAAATGTGATAATGGTTTGTAAGTAAAGGAGCTCCAGGCTATGGATAATAATGGCAATATGCAACATAATCTTTCTAACACTTAATATTTGGTAGTGACTTAAAAAAACTCAATTTTCCTTTGAAGCTTTGTTCTGTGAAACAGTGACAATGGTTTGTTAGTAACAGAACCTCAGACTATGGATAACAAAAGAAGATTACAACACAATCATTATAGAATTGCACATTTGATGGTGACTTAAGAACTGTTAACTGATATTAACTTTGAGGTGGCTTCCCATGTCTGTATATATTTTATTTTAGCTTTCTCTTTGAATTAATAGCGTGTAGTACTTCTTTATCAGGATTGTGACTTTCAAATCCTTTAAATGATGTACAGGTATACAGAGATATTCTGACACAGATTTCTGGGTATTGGAATTTCTGATGTCCATTCATTCTTTTGTGCTGAGTTTGTCCCATTTGGCCTATGTAGAGTGCAGAGGGACATTATTGTAACAGCATTCCATGGTTGAGCAGGCTGGTCACATGGTTCCTCCCACTGAAAGTGGAAGTAAAATATGCCTGCATTCATGTATAACGCTGCTGTAAATGCACCCATGGCTGTTCTAAATGTGTTTACGGTAGCCGCGGGTTATTTATGCCAGCATTTTGCACATGTGTTGGCGTGTTTTATTTCCACTTCTGGGAGCAGTGAGGGCAGCGTGAGCTGGATGGAATGGCACCATGGGCTGAATTTGACCTGGTCTAAGGTGACAACTAGTGTTGTTTGATCATTTTTCTTTGAGGCCTACAGCAAATAGGTTTCGGGTATTCACCTTGCCTGGTTTGCTCCTTAACCATATTGGATGGATATATCTTAGAAATGCGTTTTGTAGTTCCTTGAGCTTGAGGCCTCAGCCTTGTGGGTCTGAGCAGATGTGACTGTACCTAAGGGCTTGGATGTCAAAAAGATATACATTGTGGTGATGAATTGAGAATGAAAGCTGTTAAGACATCACTCTTAGGAACCAATTAACTTTCTTTATGGAACTTGAGTCTTGAGAATACTTTACTTCTTGTCTTAAACACACACCAGTTTTAATCACTGGATTCCAATTATTTTACTGCAATGTTTATAATTTTATTTTCAAGATAATTTGATTCTACTTCTTTCAGAAACTGTCCTCACTTTCCACTTTGCTTGATCTTTTGTCCCATTTACTGAAATAATCTTCTTTAGGCCAGAGCATTGACTTTTGCCTTCAAACTTTTTCCCCCTTTGCATCCTTATTCTTTATCTCAGGAATTTAATGTGCTAGTTTCTCAGCCTTCTATGCCTTCTCTTATGCATTCAACAAGAGGAAAAATCAGCCAACTTTCACAGTAAGACAAAGCAGCTTCCTTTCCTTCTCCGCTTGACAAATAGTGCTGCATTAATGACAGGTAACCCAGAACTCTACAGTTAGGTGACCTTGTCCCTGGGGGCAGAGTTTGATTTTTATGTTGGCAGTAGTAAACTGATACAGTGTCTCAGTTTAAAATAAATTGTGACAATGGAAGCGTGGCGCCAAAATGGCCGCCGCGCTCTTTGCGGGCCCCCCCCACCGGACGAAACCATCCGGGTAGTTAGGGGCGTGGCCAGCACCCTAATAAAAGGGCTGGCCACGAGGCAGCCGTGCTGCCATTTTGGCGAACCGACGGAGCGGAGAAGTTTTTCCTCCTTACCTCCGTCGATCGTGTCTTCTTGAGGGAAGCCTTTTCGGGCAGCTTTCTCTTTTCTTTAGACTTCTTAGCTACATTGGCCATGCCCTCGAAGAAGAAGGCAGCCGCGAACGTGGCTCGATCGGCGCGGAGGCGTCAGCCGGGTCGGAGGACCGCGACTGCGCCCGTTCCGCAGCCACCTCTAGCGGATCCCACCGGGGACGGTGGGATGGGATCGGTAGCTCCTTGGCCTGATGCGCGGAGCATACCCGCAGCCCCGGACGGGGCCTCGGCCCTTGGCCCGCAGATGACGACCACGGCCCCGGCCATGGTTCGTCCGGTAGGGCCTTCTTGCCCGGGTGCGCAGTTCCCCATGGGGGGTGCGAGCCACGGAGGGTGGTTGGGTTCCCTGCCCTTGCAGGGCGTTCCTACGATTTCCCAGGGGCTGAGCATGGGCTCTTGGCCTTATCTGGCCCCTGGGGCTCAGGGACCTGGTCAGGTACCCGTGAATTTTGGGCCGGTTGCCCAATTGCCCCCTGTCGGGGCCGGGCCCTATGTCGACGTGGAGGCCCTTCTTGCCTGGGTTGCGGCCCTTGAAGCGTCCTTGGCGAGGGCCAACCAAGTAGGGGCACCTCTAGGTTTCCAGGTTCCCCCTTTGGCCGCCGAACAACGGCCGGTGATGGGTCGGGTTGAGCCGCCTGAGGCGTGTGGGCCGTTGGCGGCCACTGCCTCGCAGCCCCCCACCCCACAGGTGCAGCAGTCTGGTGCTTGTCTGGCTCCGTCGACGAGCTCAGCTTCGGTCGTGAGCTCCGACGCCCCCAGCGGGCCGGAACCCCCGGTGGGGGCGGCCCACGGGGGTGCAGCGGGTGAGTATGCAGTCCCAGTTAATGCACCCACACAACTGACTTCATCGGGGGGGGGGCTTTTCAATGGCCTTGGCCTCGCTCGGGTGGCACGGCGGCCCAATGGCCCCCGGCCCACCCAGCGACTTTGCCCACGACACAGGGCTTGGGGCGGGGTGGTGCCCCCAATGTGCTGGGAAATGTGTTGGGGATCCCCGGGCTGGCTCAGGCTCAATTTACATTACCCGTAGTTCCCTCGGTGCCGGTGTCGGCTTTGCCAACAGCAGGGTATTCCTTGCCCTTGGGGGACCATTTGGCCCAGTCTACCAAGGAAAAGATTTGGAGGGGCGAGTACGTAGATATCTTCTCACTTCTAAATAGGGAGCCGACCAAGGAGGAGAGGGAAGGGCTGGACGAGAAGGATAAGGAGCAGGCACGTCGTCGTAAGCCGCCACGCACGTGGGCAAATTGGCTGCCAGCGTACCTGATTTACATGGCCGTTTATCTCAGGGCCAGGCCGGATTTGGCTATTCCCATGGTCCAATACCTGGACAATAATTACCGGGCTATGGTTGACTTCCCGGGCCCGTCATGGCTGGCTTACGACGAAGAGTTCCGCATGAGAATTCCGCTGCACCCAGAGATGAGGTGGGATGAGCCCTGCCAGAAGCTGTGGCTTCTGTATATGACCCCCACGCGCCCGGCGCCTGGGGAGAGATACCATTGTGGACATGCGGTCCAACGAGCGGCCCCAGTACAGGTAACCCGCCAAGCGGCGGGGCAGGGGGTTCCAGCCCGCCTGCTGTGCTGGACCTTCTCGTCCAGTGGTTCTTGCAACAGGAAAAATTGCAAGTACAAGCATGAGTGCCCCTCTTGTTCTGGCCCCCATGCTGCCTCCGCCTGTCCCAGGCCAGGAGGATACAGGGGCAGGGGTAGGGGCGGACAAGGGGCGGGCAAGACTGCCATGGAGGGAGCGGGTTCACCAAAAGGCCCCCTCCCCAATTAATGTCGACATGCTGGAGCATTGGCTCGCATCGTACCCGAGGAGAGCAGACGCTGTGTACCTCCTTCAGGGTTTTCAACTGGGTTTTCGTATTCCTTTCACGGGGGATAGGTCACCGCAGGACGCACCTAACCTTTTGTCACTTAGGGGAAGGGAGGAGGTGGCTGCCGCCAGCATTAATAAGGAGATTGCTGCGGGCAGGGTCGCCGGCCCTTTCCCCGCACCCCCGTTCCCCAACCTTAAAGTGTCTCCGCTAGGACTAGTGCCCAAGAAGTCCCCGGGCGAGTTTCGCCTGATTCACCATTTGTCCTACCCAGCCGGCCACTCGGTCAATGATGCTATCCCTGATGACCTTTGTTCTGTCAGGTATACATCCTTTGACCAGGCATTGCGCATGGTGTGCTCATGTGGCCCGGGTGCAATGTTGGCTAAGTGTGACATTAAGTCGGCGTTTCGCCTCTTACCCGTGCACCCGGGTGACTTCGAGTTGCTGGGTTTCAAATTCCGGGGTGACTATTATTTTGACAAGGCCATGCCATTCGGCTGTTCCATATCCTGCTCGGCTTTCGAGCGTTTCAGTACCTTCCTGCAGTGGGCATTTGTCCGTAGGTCAGGGTCTCGGTCTGTAGCCCATTACCTGGATGACTTTTTATTCGGGGGTGAACGGGGCTGGGACACGTGTACACGTCTCCTCAATACATTTCAGACGCTAATGGAGGAACTCGGTGTCCCTTTAGCGCCCGAAAAGACCGAAGGCCCGTCTGATAAGTTAATATTCCTGGGGGTGGAAATTGACACGGTAGCGCAGGCTTCTAGGTTGCCCGCAGACAAGGTGGCACGGATAGTTGCCCTTATATCGGACTTGCTGGCTAAGCGCAAGGCATCCCTTCGGGAATTGCAGGTGCTACATGGCCACCTCAATTTCGCTTGCAGGGTGGTTGCACCTGGCAGGGCCTTTGCTCGGCGCTTGTGCGACACCATGGCTGGCTTATCCAGGCCCCATCATAGGGTGAGACTGACACGGGGCATCAGGGCAGATCTGCACGTATGGCTCCAGTTCTTGAGAGAGTTCAATGGGGTCTCATTTTGGAGGTCTGACCTCCTGGCTTCGCCCCACTTTCAAATTCAGTCTGATGCCTCGGGATCCCTGGGTTATGGGATGTACTTCAATGGGAAGTGGGCATATGGTGGATGGCCACCAGCCTGGTCAGGCACGGGTCGCCTGAGGGATCTCACATATTTGGAATTTTTCCCCATACTAGGGGCCTTGATGCTATGGGGTGAGGAGTGGGCCAACTCTGTGGTGCATTTCTGGTGTGACAATGCGGCTGTTGTCCACATTGTCAACTCACAGACCTCTAAATCTCCCAGGGTCATGGATCTTGTGCGCCAGTTTGTATTGCGCAGCCTGCTCCTCAATGCACTGTTCAGAGCCAGGCATGTCCCGGGGGTGAATAATGATATTGCTGACGCTTTGTCCCGCCTGCAGATCTCCCGGTTCCGTGCCTTGGCTCCGGATGCGGAGGAATTTCCCTCGCCACTACCGCAGGAGATATGGACCATTGGCAAGGAGAGGTGAACCGGGCGATAGGCATGTCACTGGCGCCACGCACGCGTAAGGCGTATCACCACGCGTTGGTTTCATTTCGGACTTTTTGTTCCCAATATTGCTTGCCAGATACCTGACCGATCCCAGTGGCCCACATCCTCCGTTTTATGGTTTACCTGCACGCCCAGGGCCTGGCACCACGCACCATAGCATCTAGGCTATCAGCGCTGGCCTTTATGGCCAAGGTGGGAGGTCATGCGGACAGCACCGCTGATTTCCGTGTGAGACATGTTTTGGAGGGGTGGGTGCGGGAACGTGGGCGTTGCCTGGACGACCGTCACCCAATTTCCCCTGGGGTACTTACCCAACTGGCACGAGGCTGGCATGACCTATGTTTCGATAGGTATGAGGCAGCCCTGTTTCGTGCGGCTACAACGGTGGCCTTTTTTGGAGCGCTCCGCATCAGCGAGCTTATGATGTTGTCTAAGGCAGATGCAAGTCGTAGGGCACTGGAACTCGAAGATGTCTATGTTGCTATGATTGGGCTCAGTTGAGGATACGCTCCTCTAAAACAGATCAGCACGGCGTAGGCAGTTGAGTAATACTGCTACGATGTTCCTTGGAAGACATCTGTCTGGTTGGTGCCCTACAGGAGTTTCTTGCACTGTGTGGCACGCACCATGCCCCGTTTTTCTGTCACCAGGGTGGGTCTCCCCTCACTCAGCCATTCCTGCAGGATGGGGGCGGTTTCTACTGCGGCTACTTTTGGGTACTCTGGGGCTGAAATACGCCGCATGGGAAGGTGGGGATCACATTGTTTTCAGCCCTCAGGGGGTGATGGTTACCACTAGACAGCTGGAATCACCCCCTGATTTTACGGATACACGTCAGAGGGTGGGGTCATTAGTTAGATATTGACTACGGTCAACAATTTGTTTGTTGTCAACAAACAAATTGATACAAATAGATACATTGTAACAATTGCCGTTGGCAATTTTGGGTGGTACCTTACCAGTGTTACTTCGGCCTGCTTGCCTTAAGAATTATGATTGGTCGTTTTACCAATAGAAATTTATAATTCGGACTAGGGCTTGAATCAATAAATGTGGCCCATGCCGTTATCCACTTTCATTTGTGTCTGAGTCCATCATTGGGGGGGGGGGGGTGCGCCTGCAATGGAAGCGCGGCGCCAAAATGGCAGCCGCGCTCTTTGCAGGCCCCCCCCACCGGACGAAACCATCCGGGTAGTTAGGGGCGTGGCCAGCACCCTAATAAAAGGGCTGGCCACGAGGCAGCCGTGCTGCCATTTTGGCGAACCGACGGAGCGGAGAAGTTTTTCCCCTCCACCCCCTCCCTAGTTAACAGTGTGATTTCTTGGTCGCTTCGGGGCCGGGTGGGAATTTTTGGCTGGGACTCGCATTGGCCCCTGAGTCCTGGCTTTTTCGCCCATCCCACACTGTTGCTATGGTTTGATATAGGGGTTGTTCTGTGCTGCTGTTGACTTTGGTCACATTGGCGGGTAGCACTGGTAAGGTAAACATTTATGACCCACAGGTATCCGGCAGGTTCGCAATTGACTGGACAACACTAGATAGGCATAAGTTGTTTAAACGTTGTCCGGTCAACGACGAACCAGGCGAGGGGGTGATGGTTACCACTAGACAGCTGGAATCACCCCCTGATTTTACGGATACACGTCAGAGGGTGGGGTCATTAGTTAGATATTGACTACGGTCAACAATTTGTTTGTTGTCAACAAACAAATTGATACAAATAGATACATTGTAACAATTGCCGTTGGCAATTTTGGGTGGTACCTTACCAGTGTTACTTCGGCCTGCTTGCCTTAAGAATTATGATTGGTCGTTTTACCAATAGAAATTTATAATTCGGACTAGGGCTTGAATCAATAAATGTGGCCCATGCCGTTATCCACTTTCATTTGTGTCTGAGTCCATCATTGGGGGGGTGCGCCTGCAATGGAGCACCAGCCCTTTAAAGTAATAATTCTATTCTGTGACTGATCTTTCTTCCACTTTGAAAAGACTCTCCCCACCGCTTGATTTTCTTGCAGTTCTCAATGCCTGTGAAAACAACAATCCTTAAAACCATTATAGGAGCCATGTTAATCTTCCCTAGATCTAGTGATTTTAATAGCACATTACTGAGATTGTGAAGGTCACAAAAGAGAGAGGGAGGATAGAATTAACATCACATGTTTCCATTTAATGTTATTATTATTATTAGGTTTATTTCTATACCGCCTTTCTTCCCCAACGGGCAACTCAAGGTGGTTCACAACAGTAAAATAAACACTAAAACAAAATACAGCATTACAATATCAGAACAAATAGCAATAACAGTACAATAATCAGCAAAATAAAAGATAAATACATACAAAATAATACAGTCAAATCCATATAATCAATAACATAGTAACAATAAATAAGATCCCCAGAGATACAATGTACAACAGATCATAAGCCCATACAGTGCGATACAAAGCGTCTTGTCTCACAGACCACAGCCCTAAATAAAATAAAACCCAGTTCAGTTTTCTGTGGTCCAAAATGTAAGCTGATGCACCCTAAGCCCTAGACATCTCTGTCATCAACCTAGGCTATCTCAGCTCAATGAGATAACTTAATAAATAATGTTTCAGGTCAGAATATGATACTAAGTTTTTTTTAAAAAAATCTAGATGCTCATAATTTGCTTCAACTGCCCTTTGTGCAAAAATGGTAACTTCTCTAAATCCTCTTTACATGTCAGGAAACAGAGGAAGTTGTTTTAGTGAACATCTATGCCAGTAACCTTTGGTTGACAGTTACCACTGATGCAAAATACTGCTCTCACCAACAGTGACTATCTAAGAAGTAATTACAGTAATACCTTGGATAACAACCAAACTTGGTTCCATAAGTCTGGTCGTTATCTGATTTTTAGCATTATCTGATGCATGCATTGTTTAACGCTAAAAAAAAAAAAGCCTGGTTCCCTTTCTGAAGAGGAAAGGGAACAGGGGGTTGATCTGCCTGCCTCTTTGGCAAGGGCAGCGGGGATTCCATGCATGGACCACCTGTTGGTTTGGGGAGAGAGTGGGTGAGCACATGCTCGCCCCAAACAAACTGGTGCTTGGACTACCGGTTTGTTTGGGTAGAGAGTGGGCAAGCATGTGCTTGCCCCAAACAAACTGGCACTCGGACTGCCGGTTTGTTTCGGGGGAGAGCGGGCAAGCACGCACCCGCCCCAAACTAGCCGGTGGTCTGTGCGGCCGAAGGGAGCACCAAATGGAGTACCCGTAGAAGGAAAGCCTGCCCCAAGTGAAGCCTCCCGCAACCCTGGAAGGCAGGTGGCGAATGGAGCACCAAACATGATACATCAGATAATGCTACAATAGTGTTATCCGATGCAATCCCCCCAAAAAAACAACAACAACAGCAACAAAAACAGGTCATTATCCAATTTTTGTGTTATGCGATGTGGTTATTATTCGAGGTATTACTCTATATTAATGCAGGATGGCTCCATCGCTGCCATCATATAGTGATTATATTAGAGAAGGTCAATTTTCACAAGGGAGGGGCTTTTTACCTTGGAGATCTTCCAGGGACCAAAGCCTGCCAAAAATATCCTAAAATACACACAAATCAACACAATCAACTTGAAATTGCTAGAATATTTTTTTTTAAAATGGCACTGAAACAGTTGTCCAGAAAGCTTCCAGGAATAGCACTTCATATTTTTAACCAAAGGAAGAGAAGACATGGAGAAGTATGGGGTTGTAAAAAAGCTGTGGCCGTATGGCAGCTCTTTTGCCTACTCCTGGTTTAAAGAAAATCTCCATTCTTTTCCTTCACTATGCAGCAAGTAACATGACAATGTAAATAGAAGGTCTGTTTCTTGAACACATATTGAACCGTAAGAACACAGGCAAATGTTTGAACATTTACCTTCACAGAAGAAGAAATGTTGAGGCAAGATGTTTTATAATAACAGAAATGCTGTGGAAACTGTCACATGCCCAAAGGTGGCATTGTCTAGCCTTTTTTTTTTTTTGCTACTATTATTCAGTTGCTGCAGCTGGAAGCCTGTCTGCTTTTACCTATTACAATAAAGAAATAAACAAACAAGTCCTTTCCTTTGGTAGAATATTGTTTTATTTTCATATTAGCAGATGCACAGCCAAAATGCTGATGAAATTAAAAATCCATTGATTGGTGTGGGCTTTTTAAATGAAAAGAATCATGTATTGAGTTCCCATCTGTCTAGGTTTTGAAGCTATTAAAATAAATAAGTCTGTTATGTATTCCGGTGGCAGAATGATTAAAGCTGTTGATTAATACTAAAACTGAAATCAGGACAGAAACATGAAGTAGCCTATACTGTTTCTGGGTTACAGCATTAAAATGGTATACTGTAGAATGTGACATCAGTAGGTAAGGTATGGTCATTATGACAGAAAACATGTATCAGAGGTCTCTGAGAACACTTTGCATTCTGTTGTTCTCAGAACACACTTAACTCACTTTCCCTCCCACTGCATGAACTGACCATTTCATGTTGGGGATAGAAATGTTCAGACATGCTTCTCCCTCCTCCCCCTCCTCCCCTAAAATTAATGACAATCGTTTACTGAATTTTCTCTTTCTTTTGTAGCATCAAGCACACACACATTCTTCTTCTGTTTCAAGAGTTAGGAGTACCTGTGGAGCAGATTATTATTATTATTATTATTATTATTATTATTATTATTATTATTATTATTATTATTATTATTATTATTATTATTATTATTATTATGATGATGATGATGATGATGATGATGATGATGATGATGATGATGATGATGATGATGGGGAGATGTGTAATCCTGGTAGTACGGGGATGTTCTTTTTTGTTTGGAAGTTGCCAATGATGTTTATCAACATCTGCTCATGGAAATCTGAATGTTACACAGTCAGTAAAAGTCAATATTGCTAACAAGCTTTTGATTTGACACTTATCTTTAAAAGGAACAATAATATCTAATCTACTCCTGCCTCAGGATATTTGACCTACTATACTCCAGTCTCAAATCCACCATTCTTGTTTAAGGTGATTAACAAGGTGGTGATGTTGCAACTTCAGACTCTGATAAATTGCACAGCTTGTCTGACCTTGTTTCATTTGGGCTTTTTGCTAGTGTATGGTGATGAAAGTGCTGTGGTCACCTTCATAAATGAACTATGTCACTGACATGATACAGAAAACATGGCTTTCTTGGTTCTCTTGGATTTCTCAATTGCTTTCAACTGTATCAGTCATCACACTGCCCTGGGCTGCACAGTCTAACTGGACACTTTAACTCTTTCAATATGCCTGCTATACCTTTTATTGTGTAAAAAGTATTTATTCTTAATTTAAGTGATTTCATTGCCTAAGTGGGTTCTTATTTTTAATGCTTCTCTGCTTATTTTGAGCTGTGTTTAACACTACTTTTGGTGGAAAGTAGGGACGGAAATGTAATGAATGTGTTTGACTTCATTAAATGCACTTCTTATTTACTCCAAGCGGTCCTAAGGAATATGCATCTTTATGTCTACTGAACATTTTCAAATAATGTTACAACACTAATCTGTTCTTGCACAACCATCTACTAATTTGTTTCCTTCCCACTGTGTTTTAAATTGTAGATCCTGCTCATAATAGTTGCCCAGAACCTGGTATACCACACTATGGAATACAAAATAGTTCTAGAGGCTATGAGGTAATAATCTTTTTTGCAGTATGGGACTTCTAATTTTTTATTGTGCCATTACATTTTACGTACGTAATTAGGAACTCAGATAATATTGTGTTTATGCTGCTCTCTACCCCCTGCAGCATTTCAACACCTATGTGTTTTAGAATGTGTTCTTCCATTATTTATAAAAGAGCCTTTTCCTTAATCTCAATGGAGAGTTTGGGTTTGGCACCATGTTACAGCTCAAGCAGTGATGATACCAGTAGCAAAACATTTTCCTGGCAAATGGAAAAAAAACCCTTTAGAGTGAAACCTCGGTTTAATTAATGTGTTCTCCGAGACGTTTCTTACAGCAAAAATTACTTTAACCAAATTTCCCATAGGAATGCATTGAATGAATTTCCCATAGAAAACCAAAATAAATTATTGGAAATGCAGTTTCCCATAGGAATGCATTGAAAACCAATTAATCCATTGCAAAAAAAAATTGCATAAACCAAGCCACTATTTTCTATAGATTTCCTTGTGATATGCCATTTTTATGTTAACCAAGCAGTTTGTTAACCGAGGTTCCACTGTACTATGCATGATAGCCATGTCTCATCCAGTTAGTGATGGGCTCCTCATTACTTGATGACATGCTGCTTACATTGATGCTGATTAGTATAGTGACTGTGTTTCCAAAAACAATTATAGTGGCACCTCATAAAACGATTTTAATCTGTTCCACAGGGCTCGTTGTTGTACGAAACAATTGCTATATGATACATGCATCGTATAGCGATTTTCCCTATGGGATGCATCATACAATGATTTTATTTTTTTTGCTAAGTGGTTGTTCCCATTGAAAAATTGTTGTACAATGATTTATTTTTCAAAGGGAGAATTGTTATGCGGGATGCTATGTGATTTCATTGCTATATGGAGTGATTGTTGTATGAGGTTCCACTGTATTTGTTTTTCACTGATATAGTGTGCTATTGAATTGAAATGTTTCTTGTATGTAACTAACTACAGATGTGAATTTTGTAGCCTCTTAATCTCACTGAAGATCAGTGGAGGGAAGGAATCCTCATTTTCTCCTTGCAGCAAGATTCCTCAGCCCAATATCCCCCAACCCTCCCCTCAAAAAAAAAAACAACTATTGAATTATTACTTGGATGTTTGTGGTCATTTTCCTTCCAAAAGTAATACCTGTCAGTGCAGAATTATTGCTGTTCCTGCATAAAATCACATTGTTTCCCTGAAAATTTTCCAGTATTTGGCAGGTTTTTTGTTTCTAAAGTCCAGGTAATGCACAACAAAATTAGCAATAAATGAGCTGAGAAACTTCATAGTGCAGGGCAAGGATCAGCAGGAAGTGTTGGGATTGCGAAACATCAAAAATCACAGAAAACAAGAAAGTTTTCAAGCATTCTTCACATTTAAGTATGGGGACAACAAGTATATGAAGCATTCTTCTCAGTGGAAATTGGTGGTGGCATAAATTCATTGTTTGAAAATGTGAAAATCCAAGAAAATGTCCAAGGGGTTATTTCACTATAATGTCAAAGAAGTAAAATTGTTAGATTCCGCTGTCATTATTGCTTCTCTAAAACGAACTTTTAATTCTTTAGGTTGGGAGCAGAGTCTTTTTCAGATGTAGAAAGGGTTACCATATACAGGGTTCTACTACACGTATTTGTCTTGCAAATTTAACATGGAGTGGCATACAACCTGAATGCATTCGTAAGTAAAATAATATTCAGCCATATGTCCTTTAAAAAAAAACAGGATTACAAATCATGACTTTTTCAGCATCTGTTGCAAGATTACCATCCATAGACAGTCTGTGGCATATAATCCAAGGCAACTGTGGTACTGTATATTCTAGCTCTGACTGATTCATATCTTTTATTTCCTTTCATGCGAGAGAGAAAATACAATAATTTTAAAATAAGGCTGGAGGTTTCTTATTTGAAAGTCCAACCACGTCAGCATTGCTCCTAAAACCCTCAGTCTTGTGAATATGAGCTGGTAGTCTTTAGTTATCTTTGATTTGGACCTTCTAAAATTACGCTTATCTGCATGTCTCTCTGAATTTTGCATTTCTGAGTTAATATCAGTCTTGTTTCTCAAATGTAACCAATGCATTAGAAATTCTCCCACAGTGTTATTCCTCCACCCACCCACCATCAACCATGTACCTGTGTTGTTTGTCACAGATTTTTTCAGTCCATTCGTGCCTCTCCTCTTGTTCTACATTATTGACACATGGGTGTACATTGATAAATCTGAGAAAACTAGAAAAAATATTGAAAGAAAATATTGCTGGCATTGTATGTGTAATTGTACAGAGCAGAACTTTTCCTTTGGTATCAAAATTTTGTTCCATACCAAGAGACTTGGCATTGGTGTGACTGTGGTTTTATACCTCAAGAGTCAGGTTGCTCTGAGGATGTAGGCCAGGGGTGTCCAAACTTTTTGGGATGTGGGCCAGTCACATGGTTCAGGGAGCTGGTCTCTATGGCCTAGGGGCTCGATCCAGCCCCCAGGCAATAGTTTGGGCACCCCTGATGTAGGCTACCTGATTCTCTTTATAGACAGTAATCGGTTTGTCAACAAGAGTACTGGAGTAAAGCCTACTTTCTGTTTCTTTGGAACTCATGAGTGGCTCTTTGTCTGGGTGTGGATAGAAAACTGTCTGTCTACCTTCTGCTGTAGCATTAGCTCAGCTGAGTGCAGTAGTGAACTACACCTTAAAGAGGCATGTATCCTATACAATACCCATACAGTACTGTCCTAGCAAAAATAATTTTAGATCTCTATGACAAAAGACATCAAAGTGTGTGTTCCATATATTTCTATATGAAGTAAGAATGGTTTTCGTTTCATAACCCATTTAAAGTTAATTTTGGGATGACATTAACATAAAGAAGACACAAAGTTGAACAGAAGGATAATTACAGTGACTTGCATAGCCAATATATGCAAATACCTTATGGAACCATTATTTGATAGAGGTTTATCCTACATTTATTTAACAGAGGAAATCATTCAACAGTTGTCAGAGTTCTTGGTGTCACTGAAATGGAAGTGAGTCCTTGACTGAAAAAGCTCACTCATCCACAGTACTGATCACTGCCTATTTTAGAGTGGCCTATGTTTCGATTAATCCCCCTTTCCTTCCTAGTCATCTTCAACACTCAGTATGCACAAATATGTTTTCTGATATCCTGATTTCCAACATTCAATGTTTCTTTATCAGTAACATGTGCAGCAAAATGGAAGCAGCAGATGAAGATGCTCCAAAGTATGAAAACTGGCTATAGTGTTGTTCATAAGGATGAGGTTGATAACTGATTTACAGATATGACCTGATTTCTACTTTCTTTGCTATTTTTTTTCAAACCCTCTTCAAACTTTTCCAGCTCATGCCTGCAGACAACCTGAGACCCCAACAAATGTGGATGTTAAAGCAATAGATCTACCTACGTTAGGATACACATTGGTGTACACATGTCAGCCAGGATTTTTCCTTGCTGGGGGATCAGAACATCGGACATGTAAGCCAGATATGAAATGGACAGGAAAATCTCCTGTTTGTAAAAGTAAGTCACTGATAATATTAATGCTTCACATGGATTCCTCTTCCTAATATAGCTAATTGTATATATTTCAAAGCTCTTGTTCTTTACATATAGATTAAGTCAGTGGTGGGCTCCAAAAATATTTACAACTACACTGTGGGCATTGTATGTGGGCGTGGCCAGGGGAAAGCCCTGCATTGAACCCAAATTAGGACTACTTTATTTCAAAACTTGGATGGGTGTGGCCAGCCAGAATTTCTGCTACCGGTTCTGGCGAACTGGTGCGAATCTGCTGATGCCCACCGCTGTATTAAGTCTCCTACATATCACACTGATATTGTTTATTATTCCTCTTCTAAGGATAGGGCAGAGCAGACTGAAAAATCAGCAAACAGCCATAGACCCATCTCAGTGATGTTCCAGTTTAAATGGTGTGGAGAATATACATTTCTTCTTTCCAGCTGTTGGGTGTTCAACAACTGAGCTGTGCCATCTAGTGAGAAACTTAGCAAAGCAGTGTTGTTGTTGAGAATGAAATTTAATTAAGAGGGTACAGGGGTTCAGGTAATGCTAGCATAGTGGTTTTGCTCCCTTTTCCCAATTTATTTGAATATTTTAGAAGTTTATATGAAACCATTCAAGACTTGATCTTCCACATAGCCATGCGACTATGTCTATGTAACCCTATTCAAACAAAAGAGTACTGTGTTTATTGAGCACACAGATTTGTGATAGATTTATAATATATAGATACCATATATTATGGTCGTACCATCCTCTATGTTGCAGTTTTGCATATTTAAAGGCAATAGGTCTGAAAAGAAGGATTTTTCCAATCATGAAGGGTCTCCATGTGAACCTTACTGTCTGGCGCATGCAAGACCATGTTTACAAATGGGCAACTTTCCCCTTTTCAGAACTGTCAATATTGCATTAGGAATCCAACAATGGAGGGGGAAGGTTATTACATCATAATGACAGAGTATGACTTATGTCATCATTTATTGACTTGTAAATGTTACTCTTCACAATTCGTACAACAACCAGACCCCACCCATTCCCCTGTGGGAATTTATGGCGTTCCTCCTTTGTGATGTACCCTGACTTGCTTCATGATTTTGTCATGTAAAAGGGGTTATTCCCACAACACTTGACACTGCTTGCTATAGTTTGGCAGAAGGGCTGATGGCCATTCTCTTTGCCTATCACAAATGGTTTTGTGTGAGTTCCTTTCAGGGATACACTGCAAGGGATCAGTGTAAACAATCATTAGCCTAGGGGAAAACTGTGTTGTTTGCAATGCTTAATATCAGTTTGTGTCAGTCTTCAAGTTTCTATGTGTGTCTTAGTGTTTAATGTACATATGCCTATTATTTAGAAAAACAGACTGATGAGCTTGTGGAGTTCTACAGAAATTGAGGTTATAATATAAATGTATTTCTGTTTGTTTGTTTTTTATGTATATTAAAAGCAAGCTCTTTCTATTAATTTACACATTACTTTCTTAACATAAAGATCAACATGAACAAGGAAGCTCAAGAACAACCTTGCTTAAGGTTTATGCCCATGACTCTACTCTGTAAACATACGTGTGCCACATTTTTGATGATGACCTCTGTTCTTTATGATCTAATCTTCTGCTAAGAAATATACTCTGATATTGAACATAACACTCTTAGTTCCTTAGAAATATTCTTATGTGGCAGATTTAGAAATGAATGCTTTGATTTTTCATGGGATAATATTGGATATTTAAGCATTCATATTTCTGGCTAATGAATCCTAAGCATTATTCACTGGTCAGTAGGACCTTAATAAGCAAAATATTAAAATCTACTTCTGATTTTTAAAAAATATTCATGAGGAACACTAAGAAGAATCACTGCTATTTGATATGCACAGACCTATTCAGAGTGATATTGGTACTTGTCAGTTATATGACATTTCTGACAGTTTAGGCTCACTGCTGACCCAGAATTGAAAGGCCTCACTTCCTCTCTATGCCATGTGTCATTTCCACTTTCCTGGCCCAGGCTTTCACTGCTTCTGTGCCTGAACTATGCTGCAATGCAGCACGTAGTATTATGTTGCTTCCGTTAGTGTTAATTTTCTCATGAATGGAAACGTGCCCTTTCATTTTACTGTGACAAGATTGGTTCGAGGAGATGTGAAGAGAAGCCATTACAAAAAGCAAGGAGAATGTCATTTTTGTCACAAAGCTGTTCTCACGTAATTACGGGGAAACAAGACCAGTTTGTCTTGGGCCATGCTTCTGTAACACTATAATAAAATAATCTGGTCCTGAAGGTGGAATTATTACAATAATCTGTCCTTCTTAAAACACAAACTGGCACAGTTTTTAACCTTGTGGGTACCATTTCATTGATATCCTGCAATGATATTGGAAATATAAATGTAGCAATGCTAAATTTTTATTCAGCTAAGGATATGTCCTGCAACATATTGATACCTTTCCAAAGGGAGCCATGTTTATCATAAGTGGCTTGCACAGCATATTATTTCTGGCACTTCTGGATAAGAGCAGGAAAAATAAAAGCAATGGGCCATGCTGCAGATAGCAACATTAGCCCAGGATTTGGGGACTGCAGAATTACAAGATAGACTGAAGTGGCCTTCTTCATTATGGAGCATGGTTGCAAAGATATATGGCCATTACGAGCACATATGAACTGACAGTGTAGGGCTCAGGTGACTTGGGTGCAAATCCTTGCTCAGTCATAGCCACTCATTTCTGGGTGACCATGGTAAAAGCCACTACTCAAATATTTAGATATTTAGGTTATCCTACACTGAAAAACATTTAGGATCCTCATAAGTCAAAAGTGACTTGGTGGCACACCAACAACAAAAGCACGTCTTATTAAGTACATTTTTTGATTATTTTTGGCTCATACCAGTAGCTCAAGTAGTAGGTTTCAAGTGCTATATATGGATATATAGTTAAAACATCTTTATCACTAAAATAAGGCTCTCTGTTACAGCACTGTGCTTGATATAAAACGAATGTTTTTCTGCAATCATCACACTTACTACAAGCAATCATTTGAGTTCCAAGATACTTTTTATAAACATGTAAATCATATTTGCTTTAAAATGTAATATATATTTTACTTATTAATGCTATAACATAGTAGGTGTATTGGAGTACACACAGTTGCCTTAATCAAGTATTATGTATCAACTTTCTGTACAGAAACAAAGTATGTTAATAAAAATGATAATTTGTCTTTTTACTTGTAGGTAAAGGAGTGAGAGAAGTTAATGAAACAATAACTAAAACTCCAGGTTTGTATTCGAGAACAGTTTTAGAATGAAATACATTAAAACTCCTCTCTAGCCCAATATTTCTACAGAAAAATCCTTTCCAACCTTTAAATCAATGATTCCATTGCCAATATTGAAGCAAAAGAATGATACAGAAAACTGGTATATAAACTTACTATCTGAAATTTGTCGCAAAACAGCACCTTTAAATATAGATAAACTTAAATTCAGTGCCATCTTGGTGGCATTATCTAGGGGTTTTAGGTACAGGATCACATGGCAGAAACATTTATGGATAACTGAACATTCATGTGTTGTCAGTGTAGGAGAATCAAAATACACAAAGAAAGAGCACTCTTATTCAGCTATCCTCTGTCCTTGCTTAGATAATGTGTTGATCACCAAGAGAAGTTTCATTCTCATGAAGGGTCACTATGCAAACATGTTTAAAGCACTATTTACATAGAAAATGAGGGATTCTAACATTTTGTAGTTTTCCACATAGAAGGAATATATGTGTGTATAAGTTTGATCATAGGTATCCCCACTTGCAAAATAAAGTAGCACCTCACTGAGAATGAAGGTATATAAACAATTTAACTTTGTTACAAATAAGAATGTAGGTGAAATTTTTATATCAGACAGTGTTCTATAATGGAGAGCCTTATATTGAAAGTAAAATTTTATTATACAGTTTTTAAAAAGTATAGTCAGCTTTGTAGGGGGTTTGTCTTATATCCTGTCACAATCTTATAGTCTTCACAATGTCTTCAGTGTTGAATGTGCACAATGTCTCTTTTAGTATTTTTTACTTGTTTTTCTAAAGGTCTGCATATAATGTGTACTTCCTGTTTCTCAACTAGTATACACACACTCACACAGAGAGAGAGAGAGAGAGGGAGGGAGGGAGGCAGGGAGGGAGGGAGAGAGCGAGCTCCAAAACCAAGGGATCTTTAGTAACTATTATTGTCTCAACATCTTTGCAGGCGCACTCCCCCAAACAAGGACACAGACACCGGTATTAGATTTAAGGCATTGGGCCACTTTTATTGAATAATGCCCTAGTCCGAATTATAACTTTCAATTGGTGTTTCATCCAATTGTAATTCTTTATGGCAAGCAGGCTGCAGTAGCACTGGTAAGGTTCCACCCAAAATTGCCAATGGCAATTGGCTATTATGTATCAATTTGTATCAATTTGTTTGTTGTCACAAACAAATTGTTGACCGAAGTCAATATACTATCTATTGACCCCACCCTCTGACGTGTATTCGTTAAAATAGCAAGGTGATGCAGGCTGTGAAGATCCTAGCATCACCCCATTCCTGGTTCACCCTTGACCGGCCAAGCCTGTTTCCCCTGTACCTATCTACGTGTTGGCCAATCAATTGCGAACCTTCCGGATACCTATGGGTCATAAATTTTACCTTACCAGTGCTACCCGCCGAAAGTGACCAGAGTCAACTTACCCCGTAACTCAAACACTAGCAACAGTGTGGGATGGGCGAAAAAGCAAAGAACCCAAGTGTCAATTGTAGGTTCAAGCAAAAATTCCCACCCGGCCCCGAAGCAACCAGAATAAATCACACTGTCCACTAGGAAGGGGGTGGAGGGAAAAACTTCTCCGCTTCGTCGCTTTTCTAAAATGGTGGTGGGCCGCCTCGTGGCCACCCCTTTTATATGGGGTTAGCCATGCCCCCTAACTACCCAGATGTCTGAGTCCAGGGTGGGGTGGGGGCCGCAAAGAGTGTGGCGGCCATTTTGGCACCGCACTTGCCTTGCAGGCGCACCCCCCCTCCAAATAAGGACACAGACACTGGTATTGGATTTAAGGCATTGGGCCACTTTTATTGAATAATGCCCATTCCGAATTATAACTTTCAATTGGTGTTTCATCCAATTGTAATTCTTTAAGGCAAGCAGGCCGCAGTAGCACTGGTAAGGTTCCACCCAAAATTGAAATTGGCAATTGGCTATTATGTATCAATTTGTATCAATTTGTTTGTTGTCACAAACAAATTGTTGACCGAAGTCAATATACTATCTATTGACCCAACCCTCTGACGTGTATCCATTAAAATATTAAGGTGATGCAGGCTGTGAAGCTCCTAGCATCACCCCGTTCCTGGTTCGCCCTTGACCGGCCAAGCCTGTTTCCCCTGTACCTATCTATGTGTTGGCCAATCAATTGCGAACCTGCCGGATACCTATGGGTCATAAATTTTACCTTACCAGTGCTACCTGCCACATGGGGAGGAGTCCATGATGACTCACCGCCCCCCCCCCCCTGACCGACAATTCAGTCACCAGGCCTGCTTGCATGTCATCCAAAAAGAGGTCCATACCTCTTGCTGACAGGTGAACCCCATCTCCAGAATACAGGCTAAAATACTGTAACCCTATCCCCGGGTGACGAATGGCTGTACCGAAGCCATTCTCTGTAAGGAACCAGGCAACAGCCCTTTTCACTGATCGCCGGGCATGGTCCAAACAACGGGTGTCAATGCCTCCCCTATAATAGTGTCTCGGTACGATGTCTGACCATAGCAACCGTGTGTACGGCCATAAATGGTGAAGAAACGGCAGGTCACTGCATACAGAAGTCTTTAAGGCAAGACCAGTGATCTGTGCAAGATCATTGCCTCCAAGGTGCAGAATTAAAACATCTGGCGTTCTGGCATCCCCGATGGACATCAGGAATGGCAACAGTTCCCACCACCTCATGCCGCGCACACCATACCACTGCATACGTGCGGTTGCACATAGCCCGAGATGGGGTCCCCATTCCGAAGAAGCCGCATACTGTTCCACCCAGTGCTCTTAACTGTGGCCCACCAGCCACACTGCCACCGGTGTGCGGAAACACACAGGGTCTGTAAAAGAAGAAGAGAGAATTGAGGGCATAATGAGGCACTCATGCAGTGAAGGGACGAACATACAGAGAAAAGAGCGCAGATCCCCACATGCCCATCCGACGTATGTCGGCCTCCGAGTACCCAAATGCAGTCGCAGTTGATGCAGCGCCTATCTGAAATGAGTGGGTACCATAACGAGCTCCAGGGACCTCCACACTTTGAAGTGCCGTCCCAGTGACCCTCCAGAATTGGAATTTGGTAAGGGGAGACCCATCCTGGTGGCAGAACAACAGGCCAGGGCGTGAACCACGCACTGCCAAAAACGCATGTAGGGCACCAACCGGACAGATGTCAGCAAACGTACATCTTAGAAGCATCACGCTACTACCCTTCCCTTGCTGATCGGCCTTTGAGGAACGAATCCTCAACTGAGCCCACTCCTGGTTGAGATACACATCTTCCAGTTCCAGTGCCCTATGGGACATGTCCACTTTTGAAAGTGGGACTAGCTCGCTAATCCGCAGAGCCCCAAAGAAAGCCATGGTGGTAGCTGCATGAAAAAGAGACTCATACTTATCATAACACAGGCTATGCCAGCCTCTAGCAAGGTGTGCCAGGAGACAAGGTGAAATAGCCTGATGTGTGTCCGGGCGGCAGCCGCATTCACGTGTCCACCCTTCCAATACATGGCGTATACGGAAGTCACCCATGTAATCAGTAAAGCCCCGTGCCTTAGCCATGAATGCCAAGGCCAAAAGCCTGGTGGCAATGGTGTGTGGGGCTAGACCTTGATCATGAAGGTGCACCATGTACTGCAAAACATGGTCAACCGGTATCGGCCACATGTCAGGCAGTTGCCTCTCCCTACAGAAAAGCCTAAATTGGAGGAACATGTACTTATATGCCTTACGCGTGCGCGGGGCCAAAGACATGCCGATCGCCCTTTTCACTTCTCCTCGCCAAAGGTCCACATCTCGGCCGGAAGTGGAGAGGAAAGTTCCTCCGCGTCTGGAGCCAAGGCACGGTACCGGGAGATCTGCAGGCGGGATAAAGCATCAGCAATATCATTGTTAATGCCTGGCACATGTCTGGCCCTGAAGAGCACATTGAGGTGCAAGGACCTAAGGAAAAATTGTCGAGCCAAGGCCATGACTCTGGAGGACTTGGATGTTTGGGCGTTAACAATATGCACTACGGCAGCATTGTCACACCAAAAGTGAACTACGTAATTAGCCCAAATGTCCCCCCAGAGCATAAGCGCACCCAGAATCGGAAAAAACTCAAGGAATGTAAGATCGCGTAGGCGATCCATGCCTTGCCATTCCTGGGGCCACCTCCTGTAGGCCCACCTACCATTAAAATAAATCCCACATCCGAGGGAACCCGAGGCATCCGACTGGACTTGGAAATGAGGGGTGGCCATATGCTCTGCTCTCCAAAAGGAGATGCCATTGAAGCCCTGTAAGAACGTGAGCCAAACCGACAGGTCAGCCCGCAAACCCCTAGTCAGCCAGACCCTGTGATGCTTCAGAGAAAGACCCACCATAGCATCACAAAGACACCTGGCAAAGGCCCTACCTGGTGTTTCCATCCTACAGGCAAAGTTGAGGTGCACCTGCAACTCACGGAGAGACACCTTGCTTTTGGCAAGCATTGCCAAAATCGCATCTGAGATCCAAGTCACCTTCTCCATGGGTAACCTGGATGTCTGGGCAACGGTGTCAATGTCTATACCTAGAAAGGTGAGGGTGGTGGCTGGGCCCTCTGTCTTTTCAGGTGCCAGAGGAACACCAAGTTCCGCCATGAGCCCCTGAAATGTGGTAAGCAGGTGTCCACACGTCCCCGAGTCACGTTCACCCCCGAACAAAAAATCGTCGAGGTAGTGCGCCATGGACCGGGATCCTGACCTTCGGACGAAAGCCCAGTGGAGAAAGGTGCTAAAGCATTCGAAGGCCGAGCATGAAATGGAGCAGCCAAAGGGCATGGCTTTGTCCACATAAAACTTGCCCCAAAAACAAAAACCTAAGAGCTCAAAGTCATCAGGGTGCACTGGCAACAATCGGAATGCCGATTTGATGTTGCATTTCGCCAGTAGCGTGCCACGACCGCATGATCGGACCATCTGCAAGGCCTGATCAAAGTATGTATACCAGACCGAGCAAAGGTCATCCGGTATAGCATCATTGACTGAGGATCCCGCAGGGTAAGAAAGATGGTGAATCAATCGAAATTCACCTGAGGATTTTTTAGGCACTAAGCCAAGAGGGGAGACTTTTAAATTTGAGTATGGGGCATATCAAATGGGCCAGCAACCCTACCCTCTCTAACTTCTTTGGCTATCTTTTCCACAGCAATGCCCTCCTTACCTCTGAGGGACAGCAAATTTGGGGCATCCTGGGGTGCGCGAACACCCCTGAACGGGATGCGGAAGCCAAAAGTAAAACCCTCTAGTAGATAAACCGCATCATCCTTTCTAGGATAGATGTGCAGCCACCTTTCTAACATGCTGAGATTAATTGGGGAGGGGGCCTTTTGGATGTGTAGCGGCATCAGAGAGAGCTCTGGACGACCCCTGGTATCCCTTCCCCCTGCCCCTGGACCCGCCGGCCCGCAGAAGCGGCCTGCGGTCCGACACAGGAAGGGTACTCATGCCTAAATTTACATTGCTGCCTGTTGCACACTCTATTGGTGGAGTAGCTCCAACACAGCAGGCGGGCTGGAACCCCCTGCCCCACCGGCTGGCGGGGAACCTGTGTAGTGGCAGACCGCTGTACCGCATGGCCACAGTGGTACCAATCACCCGGCGCCGGCCGTGTAGGGGTCATATAAAGGAGCCACAATTGCTGGCAGGGCTCGTCCCACCGCATCTCGGGGTGAAGGGCCGCCCTCATTCTAAATTCCTCATCATAGGCTAACCATGACGGGTCAGGGAAATCAACAAGAGCATTGTAAATGTTGTCCAAATACTGAACCATCGGAATAGCCAAATCAGGACGAGCCCTGAGATATACAGCCATATATATTAAATAGGCTGGTAACCAGTTGGCCCACGTCCGAGGGGGCTTACGACGATGGGACAATTCCTTGTCCCTGTCATCCTGCCCCTCCTTCTCCTCCTTGGTTGGTTCCCGGTTAAGGAGGGTGAAAATATCGACATACTCCCCCCGCCATATCTTTTCCCTGGTGGCCTGAGATAAGTGGTCACCCAGAGGAAGGGAGTAGCCGGCTGTTGGCATAGCCGCAGTCGGCACAGAGGGAAGCGGGGGAGTGTATAACGGGCCCTGTTGCCCAATAGGAAATTGAGCTGGTACAGATGGGATGGTTATCCCCGACAAAACCCGTGAATAGGTAGGAGCCCAAGCGGCCAGAGGGTACTGAGTAGTATATTGCCCCTCCGAAGTAGCCTGGTGAGGCCAGGGCCACTGTACCCCACTGGTAGCCTGTGGTAGTGTAGATGGTGTGCTAACTTGACCACCATACTCACTTGTTGCACCCCCCTGAGCCGCCCCCACTGGGGGTTCCGGCCTCAGGTGGGGGTCGGAGCTCGCGACAGAAGTCGAGCTCTGGGCCGATGTAAGTCCAGGCCAGGTCACACCGGGCACCAATGGGATGCCCTGCTGGGGCGGCCACACAGGGAGCTGCGGAGCACCACCATGCGTGGGCATGATGGCCTCAAGCAGCTCAACCCAGCTCATGGCCCACTGTGAGGTCTGAAGAGGCAGATGGGTAGTGGCCGTAGATGGCCCAAACCCAGGGTCCATCGATGGCGGAGCGATCCCCATCGATGCTTCTAGGGCTGCTATGTGGGCCAGAAGCAAATCAACCATATCTGACCCACCAGAATAAGGTGGGCCGGATGGGCCAGGCAGCCCACTTGGCAATCGTCCGGCGTGGGGCAGAAGTCCGCGACCCAGCCCAAGGCCGACCGCAGGCAGAGGGGTGAGGCCACATGCCAGCCCATTGCCGCAGTAGGGCCAGGCCAGATATTCCAGCCCATGTGGTGCAGGGGCCATGGTGGGGTGCGATCCTGCGCCATGCCAAGGTGGGCCATCTTGCCCCATGCTGGGCCCCAACGATGGCCCTGTGGCCAAGCCGGGTGGCCCAGGGTCCATGGGGGCTGAAGCCCCCGGGGGGCAGGCCAGCGCAGCCCCCGCACAAGTCCTCCGACTGGGCGGGGGGGCAGAGGCCTGTTCACCCTCATTGGTGGCAGTGGGTATAAAAACCCTGCCAATCCCTCTTGGCGCTCCCGCCGAGCCCTCCGGCCCAAGAGAGGTAGAGGTGGGGGTCAGGCGAGCCCTTCCCGTGCACACGGCCGCGGGGCCGCAACATTCTTCTTTTTGGGGGCCATGGCCACCCAAAGTCAGTGTCCCAACGCGGGACTAAAGTACTGATCGGTGGAGCGGATTCCCCCGCTCCGACGGTCAAAAGGGCAAAGTAGGCAAAAAGCTGAAGGGGAGCAAAAATAGAAGTGTCGGAGTGAACTTCTCCGCTCCATCGCTTTTCTAAAATGGCAGCGGGCCGCCTCGTGGCCACCCCTTTTATATGGGGTTGGCCACACCCCCTAACTACCAGGATGTCTGAGTCCGGGGTGGGGTTCCCCGCAAAGAGCCCGGCGACCATTTTGGTGCCACGCTTGCCTTTGTTGTCTTTGATGACATCCTGCACCTAGCTGAATTAATGTAGTTAAATCAATCATTTGATAAATTACATTTTCAAACATGATCTAGGGTTAAAAAAATAAATTGGGGTACTGAAAATAATTAATGTAAATGTTCCTGTCCCCTAGATATCTCCCCTAGAGATGTAAAATTTCCAGAGATTTTGAAGCAATGGGGGAAAAACATGAACATTTTTGAAAAATTTGTAAACTTAAACTATGACGATGTACAATTTTATCTGGCATAAAAGTATCACAATTGGTATATAAAAATACAGTGTATTCAAACAATTAGTCAAACCTCAAGATACAATTGGCTCAACTTACAAAAACCCCACGATATATCTGGAAATCTTAGGAGGAGAAATCAGGTTTGAGATATGAATTTCAATAGGATTTTTTCGAGATATGCATTTCAGTGCATTTTTTTGGGAATTTGGATTTAATGCATTCCTATGGGCAATTCCAGGTACAGATTTTTCAAGATACAACCAACCTCAAGGAACAAATTTAATTCATATCTCAAAGGTTGACTGTACAACAAATGAAATTTACTTTTTTTTGTAATTTTAACAAATGGAACAGCAATCTCCTGAACTATATGCATGAAACCTCTCTGGTTTTGCTAGTTTATGTGGAGCAGGCAAAAACTATTTTAAAAATTATTGAAGTGGTAGCCATGTTAGTCTATACAAGCATATCAAAGAGTAAATAAAACAAAACAACAAAGACAAAAAAAGTTCTAGCACCTTAAAGACTAACACCTGTATTTAAATGTTAACTTTCATGGATCAAGTCCACTTTCTCTCCACAGTATCAAATGGGCATAAAGCACCCATTCCCATAAAAAGAAATAGGGAGGGGGAGTGCATCTTATGAGCTATGGTTATCAGTATCAGTTTCAGTCTCTGCTTCTGCAGCTGCTTCATTATGTTTGTCATCATCATAGTTATCATGGACTTCTAAAAACTAAAGGTTTTCACAGATTGATACAAGCTTCTCTATCCTTTAACATGTCAGTTTATTTCTTAATTTAGTTTGTATGTTTCCAAACATAGACCAGATTCTTTTACACGCTGCAGAAGATGGAGGAATTTGAAGAAGGCGAGAAGCAAGAGGAGTCAGAGGCTGTGTTGTGTAAAGACCTTGCTTGCTGCCATGTTGCAGGAAGGATATGTTTGGCAGACTGAAGATGTTCTATAATCTGTAACATATTCTGTAACATTTGGAAATTACCTTGCCAACATCAAATCCTGAGAGTGATGCTTGTTTTGTCATCCAGTCAAATGTAGTAGCAGTGCTATCATCACTTATATTTCCATCTTTGAATCTTGGGCCCAACAGATTTGCAGCAGCTTGAATTGGATGGCAACAACGTTCTTCCCATTTTTAAATAAAACTTTTACTTTACCTTTTTCTATAGTTGTAAGTGGAGATAACACTTAACTTCTCAAAAACAGTTGTTTTTATCTCAGCCATTTGATAAGGAATTTCTGACAGAAGTGCATTATCTGATTCAGACACAGTGATTGCTGCAGAAATTGACTTTCAAATCTTCAGGAAATTCTGCAGCTGAACCCAGAAGACTTCCTCATCAAGAATAGTGTTTCTTACACTCCTGGTTACTTTAAGAGCTATTGCTGCTTCTTGAAGATCACCACTCCACCCACTGAGTTTTGCTACAGAGCTTCAGCACCACCATTTCATTTCCCCCCTACTTGATACTTCTTGAAAACTGCAGCTACAATATAAGTACCTTCTACATGTTTTGTAACTTCTTTTGCCTGTCATTTGAAGGGTGAATAGTTTCATAATATTAAGAAGCAAGTTTAGCTGCATGAGATCCACATCCTATTGCAGTAATATGTGGATACTCATCCATTATGATCTCCCATACTGCTTTGATATTCCTGACATTGTCAGTCAGCAAAGCAAATATTTTTGTTGTTGTTCAGTCACATATTCAATTCTAATCCCTCACGACCCCATGGACCATTACACTCCAGGCACCCCTATCTGCCACCATCCTCCTCAACCCATCCAACTCTGTACCCACTGCATCAACAACACCATCAAGCCATCTCTTTCTCTGCCGCCACTTTCTTCTTTTGCCCTCTACCTTTCCCAGCATCAAGGCTTTCTCAAGTAAGTCCTTGCTTCTCATTTGATGTCCAAAGTACTTTAGCTTGACCTTCCAAGGAGCAATCAGGTTTGATTTATTCTAAGATCTACTTATTTGTTCTCTTCACTGTCCAGGGTACTCTTAAAACTCTCCTCCAACACCACATTTCAAAGGCATCTATTCTTTGGTGCTCAGCTTTCCTCATGGTCCAGCTCTCACACCCATACATTAACACCGGGCATACCATTGCTTTGACTATGCAAACCTTTGTTTGCAAGATGATGTCCCTACTTTTCACTATGTTCCCCAGGTTTCCCATCACTTGTCTCCGAAGAATCAGTCTCCTTTTTATTTCATGGATGCAATCACCACCTGCAGTGATCTTGGATCCTAAGAATGTAAAGTCTGTCATTACTTCTACTTCGTCCCCATCTATTTTCTAGGGGGTTTCACATATTTTACAGCAGATATATGCCATAGTATGTCCATTCTCTTCTATTTCAATGCTTCTGTAAAACAACAACAACTGGTTGCTGTGTTATTCCAAATTTATAATTCCTTCTTCCCTCACGTTTGTCCACTATAAGTAGTGCAAGACACAGTGCTTTGTTGATTTTCCTTGCATAGATTCCATTACGTGTTCATATTCTGACTCCACAAGAGGATTGCTAAAAGAATGTCTGCTGAGCAAATGGTATGATGGTCTTAGTAACTTCAAAGTTTCCTGCCAATATTTTTCCCCAGTTATTGAAAATGGTATTCCAAAAGAATATATTGCCCTTTCAAGAATTTGAACAAATTTTCCCCTGACCTTCAGGTGTCATTTTGTCTACATATGAAGTTATTGAGTATTTTTTGATGCAGTTGCATTCAATATTTATTTGTTTGAAGTTGTTGATGATGGGACAACATTCTGTGATGCTGCGCATGTTACAAATGGAGCAGGAAAAGGACCTCTTGAATGATAATGTTGAGGAATGCTATGTGCACTTTCATCATTATGGACCTATTCACTTTGATCCATGAAGGATTTTTTAATATCTACAGGACACTTGTTACATACAAGAATGTGTTTTGTCATCCTGGTAGCATTTTTAAATACATATTTTATCTGACAGTATTTGCAAATCATGTTTTTCTTCTCAGAAGAATTTGTAATGTGAACGTGTCTTCATATGCTAGATTAGTTCTCAACCTTTTTAAACTGGGGGACGGGTCATGCTCCCTCAGACAGCTTCAGGGACCAGACAGCCATTTTGCCCTTCCTCCACCATGTGGAACTTCCTGGTGTAGTGGAGGCATTGGGGGCCACATGAAATGGTGCCGCAGTCTGCATTCAGCCCACAGGCTGCAGGTTGAGAATCCCTGTGCTAGATGTTAGTCTCACCATTTTCCTGAGGGGATCAGGAAAGAAAAATAATTTAGTGGCTACCATGCAAGAAAACACTAAGCTATGGTTGGGGGTGGGGAAAATAAAGAACCACATTAGTAGTAATTAAATTACTTAAAGCTTATAAAGATAAACTAACATAGCTAAAATATGATTCAATTTTCTGAAATCATATAAATTTCAACTCTTACTTTTTAAAATTAGGTATATACATTCAGGTCCTTTTTGTTGCTCTGTACTTTCTTCCAGTGCTTTGAGGCCACCCACAAGCAAAAACAAAACTGAAACCTTTTTCTTCTCTTGTGACAAAAGCAGTGACACCTAAAGGAAGAAATGAATCTTGTTGCTCCTGCATTAGAGTTAATTTTGTAGGACTCGTTTGCCTTCAGTGTACAGAAATTACAATAATATAATACTATACATAGTTTTTAGAAATGATTTGAATATATGAACACCTTGTCTTAAACATTTTATTCATCATGCTAAACTAAAAAAAATCCATAATCAGTTTTGATGTTTGCAGATTGATACGTGGTAGGCAGCATTCATAAGGACAAACACATCTTTATTGTAGAGTAAGCAATCTGAACATGAGGTAATGGCGGAGGTGCAGCTCCTTTTATACAGCATGGTACATTTAAAACTGGTTACACGGTTGCTCATTGGTTACAGTATTCATGACGTCATTGTGACGCATGGCATTCTTCATCAGGTTTACCTGTGGCGGGAATATTTCCCGCAGCTGGCTGTAATTGGTTAACTTGTATCATGTGTGTAGATCGCTGCCTCTCGATACCATCTAGAGGCAGTGGTAGCTCATTGTAACTGTTGCAATACATTGGGTTACATTATCACATTCCCTCTTAAAGGCATAGCATTCCATATATAACACTCCTCCCCCCCTAGGATGGGACGAAGTCCCTTAACCATTGTGGTTTCCTGCATGTTCGCTTGGGCCGTACGGCGGCTTGGCTGAGCTCAGGTGAACCAGGGGCTCTGTGTTCCGCAGACTCTCATCCTGCAATGGGAAAACGAGATTCGTTAACTGCCTGTCAGAAACACTGCTCTGTTCGCGAACTTGGGGGCGAGAAAGGAACAAACAGCTGTGACTTGAAACCTTGCTTTGTCCCCGCAGTGGCCGGGGACCTTCCTAGCATGAAACTCGGGAGCGAGGAAGAATACCTTAATGCTAGGTCCCACCTGCCACTCCGTGCAGTGGGCGGTTCCATGGGTGTTTGTCGCTGCTTGGGAAGGGGTGGACTCAAAGGCCGGAGGATCGGGAGTATTCGGGACTAAATTAAAACCCAGCTTCTCACTCGGACGGGTGGGGGACTACTCTGCAAACTCCTCCCAGTCCCGGAAATCAAACACTAAATCATTGGGCTTTTCCATCCCTGGTGGGTACAAAGGGCATGGATTTGTACGTGCACCCCAGCTGTGGGGTGGAAGGTACTCTGTCTCTCTGTGGGAGTCCCCTTGTGGGGAGTACCCCATTTCTCGCCCTTGCAATAAGCCGGTGGGGGAGGACCCTAATGTTGATTCACCCGGGTTGTCTGCCCCCTGGTTGCTTTCGTCCCTCAGGCTGGCCTGCCCCTGGGTGTTTGTGACCCGACGTCTGAGTTGGTCATGTGTCTTCACCACAGTAAACCCGTGCTGGTTTGTACTTTGTATGATACTGGCCCAGTCTGTTTGATCACAACCCCTGGGACTCATGCTGGACTGTTGGCCACATAGTTTCTGCAATGCACCGGGTCCCCTACTACGAATACTTTTGTGCTTCCCATCTCAATATTCCTCCCTTTCTCCTCCACCCTGGTCAGATCCAACCAATCAAAAAGGGTTACAGGTCTCCTGCACATTAGGATCTCCGCAGGCGACAGACCGGATGCCAGAGGAGTTGCCCGGTAACAGATAAGGAACTGGCACAGTTGCAGGTTCAAATCCCTGGGACCCATACACCTAAGCGCTTCTTTGGTGGTACGCACTTGGCGTTCAACCTGCCTGTTAGTAGCAGGATGGAAAGGGGCTGAGGTGCTGTGCTGAATAGCATTTCTCTCTAGGAATGCCTGGAATTTGGCGGATGTGAAAGTACTGGCATTGTCGGAGACAAGCACATCGGGCAGTCCGAAACAACTGAACACCTTGTGCAACTGTTTGATTGTTGCGGCTGAGGAAGTGTTGGACATAGGGATGACCTCTAACCACTTAGAGAAGGAATCGACCACGAGGAGGAACATAGAGCCTCGAAAGGGACCAGTAAAATCGATATGTAGTCGAGACCATGGTCCGCGGGTCATGCCCATTCCCTGTGAGGAAGTCGAGAACTCTGGCAGTTTTCACACGTGCCCACCAATTGTTCGATATCCGCATCTATCTGGGGCCACCAGAAGTAACTCCTGGCCAAAGCCTTTGCACACATGATTCCCAGGTGGCTGGTATGCAGCAACTTGAGCACCCTTGCACATAGCGCCTCAGGAATGACCACCCGTTGGCCCCAAAGGAGGCAACCCCTCTCTAACGAAAGCTCAACCCTTTTTCAGAAAAATGCTCGAAACTCCTCGGCTGGCAGAGTCGTGGGCCAGCCCTTCATTACCCATAAGCTTACTTGGGACAGAACTTTGTCCTTCGCTGTAGCCTTGGCGAGGTCTGTGGGCCTTATGGGTGGGGAGTTGAGGGATTCGATCAGCAACACTTGGTGATCTCCCTCCACCTCGCAGTCTGCTTCCCCTGGCCCTGGGAGGGGGGATTGGGAGAGCGTATCAGCGTGGCTGATCTCTTTACCTGGACCAGTGTGTACTGGTAAGCATTTTAAAAAACTGCCCACCGCAGCATTCTTGGGGACAGAATCTGGGATGTGGACTTGTTCGTAGTGAAAATCCCCAGTAGGGGCTTGTGGTCGGTGACAATGGTGAACCCCTGACCGTAGAGGAAGTCGTGGAATTTCTTTGTTCCCGTGACTATAGCGAGAGCCTTTCTATCTGTTTGCACGTAATTTTACTCCATCTTTGAGAGTGACCTGGAATAAAAGGCAACCATGGCTTCCTGCCCGTTTTCCAACACGTGACACAGCACCGCCCCCACCCCCACTGGTAAAGCATCACACACTAATAACATGGGTTTCTTGGGGTCAAAATGGGTTAAAATTGCTTCAGAGGAGAGGAGCTGTTTCAACTCTTTGAATGCCTTCTCCTGGCTGTCCCCCCACCGCCAAACCACGTCTTTCTTTTAAAGATGATGCAATGGCTCCGCTACAGATGCTTTCCTCGGCAAGAAGGAATGATAGAAATTTAGGAGCCCTAGGTAGGATTGCAGCTCTGGTTTCGCAGTGGGACGATGGGCATTTCGAACAGCTGCAACTTTTGAATTGGAGGGCTTAACACCATCGGGGGTTATCTTAAACCCTAGGAATTCAACCTCCCTTGCTAAGAACACACATTTATCATGTCTCAATCTCAGTCCCGCTATCTCAAACACAGTCAGTACTTTATCCAGTCTTTTGGCAAGTTCCCCCTCACTTCCTGCTGTTATCAATACATCATCAAAGTAGGGGAGGACCCCCGGGGAGGCCCTTGAGAAGATGTTCCACCAATGATTGGAAAATCCCGGGGCCGAGTTCACGCAGAACTGTAGCCGTGTTACCTTGAAGGCACCTTTGTGTGTTACAATGGTTTGCGCAGCTGCGGCAGTAGGCATAACTGTGAGCTACTGATAGGCTTGCGCTAGGTCAAGCTTTGCAAAACACTTACCCCCATGTAACGTGGCTAGCAAATGGCTCACTACTGGCACCGGGTACGCATTAAGGCGAATCACCTTGTTAATTGTACACTTATAGTCGGCGCAAATTCAAACCTCCCCATTTGCTTTCAATGCCATAACAATAGGAGTTTCCCACTCTGCAGAGTCCACCGGAACCAAAATCCCCTGTCCAGTTCCGCCTCGATTTTGTCCTTGAGGGCAAATGGCACCCTCCAGAGCTTGAGCCTGATGGGTCGGATTTCTGGGTCCAGGTCGAACGAGACTGGGGCCCCCCTGTATGTCCCGAGGCCCTTCTCGAAAATGGCTGGGTGTGCATTGCACACATCACACGCAGGGTCAGTCTCCACGGCATTAATGCCAGATAGTTCAATTCCCAGGGGGGGCGAACCATTGAGTCCCCAGGAGGCAACAGGACCCTTGTTTGAGGACCACTAGGGGCAGTTTCTTTGTGAACCCCTTGAATTTGACCATAAAATCCCCCACCCCCAAAACCGGAATTCCGTAGCCTTGCACGTCTCGTAAATTTGATTTGAGTGCCTTACGTTTTGGCTGCGCATTGGGAGAATGCACAAAAATTCATTTTGGGAGATAATGGAGTAGGATGAGCCCGAGTCCACCTCCATCCTAACCGGGACCCCTTGCAACAGTACCTCAACAAAGAAACGTCGGTGCACCAGAGACACGCGGTTCACCGTTGCGTCATCATTGGAGACCTTTCCAATGCCATTGCCCCCCCCCCCCATTGTGGCTAGTCCACCAACTCTTGGTCTCCTCTCTGCCACCACCTGCATGCTTTGGTGATGTGGCCTCGCCGTCCGCAACTGTGGCACTCGGCTTTCTGGAATGGACACTTCTTTCGGTCGTGGGATGCTCCACAGCTGTTGCATCGACAGCCCTCCTTGTTGCTGGCACTTGCCTCGGTTGTCTTCTTCCGGACCTTTTGGACGTCATCGTCCTCGCTGGAGCAGGAGGCCTCTGGAGCAGAGGCCGCTGAAGATGATGGGGGGCTTGCTGGAGGTCGGGGCAAGTGCCATGTGGCCTGAACAGCCACCCGGCCCTTCTGCCACAGCATTTTTTGCTCAGAAAGTTCTAATGCCAGACCTCGCCACTTCAGCCACCTGAGCCTCCCGCAGGATGACCTAGAACTAAAGGTGTTCACGGACCATCAGCCTTCGCTGGACTTCTTCATCCTGCAGACCGCACAGCAGCTGGTCCCTCAGGGATATTTCCAGGTTCTCCCAGCGGCAAGGGGCAGCCGCTGACCTGTGGGCTGCCACGTAATCAGCCACCGACTCACCCAGCTGCTGGTCTCTCCTGTGGAAGGCAACCCTGGCTGGGAAGATGGACACGGCTGGCTGGAAATGTTCCCGTAGAGCCGTGAGGATCTTCGGGAGCAGAACCGAATCAACCTTCCTCGGTGCGAGTAGGTTGATGAGGCCGCATCTTCTCCTCATCCTCGATGCCCTCGGCATCCATGGCATGCCTGAACTGGCACTCATACAACTCCCATGATTCGGCATCATTGACATTGAACTTGGATAGCTTATAACTTCGGGGAGCCATATCCCACCTTCATCGCCAATTTGATGTTTGTAGATTGATACGTGGTAGGCAGCATTCATGAGGCCAAACACATCTTTATTGTAGAGTAAGCAATCTGAACATGAGGTAATGGCGGAGGCACAGCTCCTTTTATACAGCATGGTACATTTGAAACTGGTTACACAGTTGCTCATTGGTTACTGTATTTGTGACGTCATTGTGACGCACGGCATTCTTCATCAGGTTTACCTGTGGCGGGAATATTTCCCGTGGCTGGCTGTAATTGGTTAACTTGTATCATGTGTGTAGATCTCTATCAGCTGCCTCTCGATACCATCTAGAGGAAGCGGCAGATCGTTGTAACTGTTGCAATACATTGGGTTACATTATTACATTCCCTCTTAAAGGCATAGCATTCCATACATAACATCAATTTATTTATTTATTTCAATGGGGGGGGGAAGATATGACCAAAAGGGCTTCGGGGAATACAATGGAAATAAACATGTTTGTTTCTTAATTTTTCTGCCCCCTCCCCCCCCCATGCCTTCACATTTCAGCTTTCAAGGCTCTCTTTTTCTGGGGGGAAGCCTTCAAAGCCTTAAAACCCTAGAGCATTTAATCCTAAAAAATTATAAAAAGGATCTTCAGAAGCTGAAGTGGGGAAGATAGGAAACTCTAAATTCTATTTATATTTATATTCATTGTTCCTGGCAAGCTGGAATCCACCTTAAACAGATTCATGCCAAAGGCATTTTCCCTGTTTCCAGGGGAAAAAATGTATACTTGGACACAAGAAGCAGCTGACAATGATTCCTGGCACGCCCATTTGGTTTACGACAGCAGAACTGAACCAACAGAATTTTGCCCGATAATGATTAATCAAAAGAAGTTTGAGATTTTACTATGAAATTCAAAACCTTTTCTGAGAAGATTTTAAAAAATTCTTTTTCTCATGCACATGAACAGCCCGGTAAATCACATGTTACCTGAAAAATCGTTACTTTTTAAATTTAGGGGAACGTCACACAGGCCGGGTTGAATCAGGAACCAAGGACCATATTAGATTGTGGTTCAAATAGAAAGGAGTTTATTGAATTGAAGGTACCATTTCAATTGAACAAAGTCCATCCACAAAATGAGCCCCTAACTAGGCTGATGTAGAAAGAGAGCTAGAGAGAGAGAGAGCTGAAGTCACAAAGTCTTCTTATACATGTCTACACATACATACTAACCCTAGTGGCTATCTACTTTAACAATAAAGTTTATACAATGAAACAAAAGAACCCGCAGCAGTTGGTCATTTCATCAATCACAGGTTACAAAAGCAAATATTTATCTAAATGTGGTCAAATAGTAAAAGATTACAATTTCCAGGAAAGATAGAAGGAAGAAGTTGGGGATTAGGTAAAACAGATGCTGATACAGTAGCCAATGTCAGGGCTCAGCACTTCAGGTGTGCCACCAATGGGCAAGCCAGGTTGACGATGTGGTCCAATCAGGATAGTAATACGTCAGAGGCAGGAGATTTGAACAGCCAATCAGCGGAGCAATTCCATGTTATGATAGAAAGCTTCCTTTTGAATGAGATAGGGCTTTTGGACTTGCCCCAGTATGCCCATGGCAAATGAGACTATTCAGAGCCGTTCCTGCTTCAAATATACAAAAACAGAACATATTAGAATATATGACAACATTTTTATAAATTTTTAGGACATCCTAAGCATAACTGCTAATGAAATACTTTAAAATCTCCCTGGGACCTTAAAAGGTTAATTTATCTGCTGTTGAGGTTTGGCTTTAAACAGAAGGAGAGGGGGGGCTGGCTTGACCATGGCCTTTTTAAATAGCAGTTTGAGATCTTTATAAATTAAAAATCAACCCTTGCAGTTATCTACCTGCAAGTGAATCATGGCACAGTGTGCTGCTTGTGGACATGTAAGCCTACCTAGCGGTTAGAGTCAGAGGAAAACGGAAAAATTTTTTTTATTAAAAATAAAAAATTAATGAAAATAAAGGGGTGCAGTTTCCAGTTTTGGGGTAACACACGTGACCGTCTGAAGCCCAAAAATGTTGGGAACGCCTGGTGTATACATACTTTGATATTTATGGATCAGCTTTCTCTTGAGATTTTTTTAAAAATGTTTTCCTGGCATGACATAATTCTCAAATATCCGTGTACATTAGATTTTGAAATGCACCAAGTAGCAATTTAGCCTTCAGCCTCAGGTTCCATTGACTGACTCTGAGAATTAAAATAGCGCTCATACAAAGCCATCACAGCTGTAAATTCTTTTCATAGGATTGCATGATGGTGCACTTTTTCTACAGTTTAAAATGCTGGTTACAAAATTTCTACAGTTTAAAATGCTGGTTACCAACATTACCTGTGTAACATTATGAGACGGCTGGTAATTAAAAGCGTACTTCTTTTCCAAGTAAAATTGAAACTCAGGAACCATGCATTTATGAAATAGGGCACATTCTTCTTTTGTAATAGCAATGAAGTCCCTTTTATATTTCCTTTGTATGCAGAAAAGTTAGTTGTACAAAGCTCCTGGAGAGGAATAGCATGGATGTGTATTTGAAATTGTTCAGTGTGATTTCTGTAATTCTTTCCCGTAGTGGTTTCAATAAAAGGGAAATGCTAAAGCACTATTTTTCTGCATTCAGAGAGTGGTTGTATTAAATTTTGAATCCCAAGGAGTGACCTTTTTATGGTTATGATCATTATACGATGTTTATTTTTGTTATAAAGCTTGTTATGCAAAGGACTTCTGCAGCGTTAATTAACAGCTTCCTCCTACTGACCCTTACATTGTTCCCTGATAAATCCACGTGGGGAAAGTAGTGATAAACTGCCATGTAATCAGTCTACTTCTACTCAGAAGGGGCATGGTTTAATTACTTGTTTCTTTTCATAAGTGTTTGTAATGAAATAGTGCTATTTTGCTAGTTAATGAAATAAACAATAAAATGAATTAAATAATTAAATTCTACATCCCCATCAATGGGGGAGCTAACTAATTAAAAGGCCTCTCACAACTAATATTCCAGGTGTGCAAGACCAGAAGGAATTAACAGAAACTAAAGAGAAGCATTTAAATTGAGGTTTACAGTTTGGGTATATCTAGTGGCAAGCTTTCTGCTCCAGCATCCTCTATGGGGCACTCAACTCTTTCACAGCCATGCAAACAAACCTCCACACCAGACCTAGCAAACCCCCAGAATTAGCTAGAAGACCACTTCCATTTTGGAAAATTGGTGTTTTCTGGTGTTAACTTCTGCATACATGTGTGTCTGGAACCTTCCCTGAAGAGGATATTTATGTTAGCTCAGAAGTGGGGGGAATCTGCTGCTATTGGGAGCATCCACCCCAATATATGCATAAACAACCCCAGGGCAGCCCTTTGTCTGGCTTGATTTTAGACATATGAACCGAGTCCTGTTGTATTTGGGTAGTGTAAACCTTACAAGCTGCAGTGTATGTTTGTTTTGCCTGGCTGTACAGGTTTCAGTATTCATTTGGGAATGCACTGACTATTAATGGAAGTTCAGGGCTGTAATTTGTAGCAAGCAACTTATATGAATCTTAGTGCTGTGCCCAGGGGTATGCTGGGCACCTTGGGAGGGTGGTGGACAGGAAGTGATGGGGGCGCCTGTTAGAGGGTGGGTGGGGGAGAAATCCCATAATTCCCATTACCTCTGCCTGCCTCTGGGGGGGGGGGCAGTCGCTGGGGCGCACTGGGATGAGTCCCTGTATCCCTGTGGGCCAGCACACCAATGGCTGTGCCTAGCATTTCTAGTGGATGCCCTTTTATCTACATACACCTTCTTCAAGTCATTTTTAAAAAAAAGAGAGCCTGTGTGTAGATGGTGCTATAATCAAGTGTTCATTTAAATGTTGTCCCAAAGCATGATCACTGCAATTGGTACCAAGACCAAGGTCTTTTGAAGGAACCAAAAAGGGAAATCTCGTACAATTTGCTTCAGTCTTCAAGAAGATATCACTTACTTTAGGATTCACCAGAAGTTTATATACTCAGCTTATATACTGAACTATCATTGTTAATATAAATATTTCATCATAGCAGAAGTTGCTGATTATTGTAGCACAAGTGTATGACCACTCTAATACGAAGCTATATAATCAATGTATCAAGATGCACATTTTTGCAGTATATAGTGATATAGATTTTTGTTCATCTTTCCTTTAGTCCCTTCGGATGTATTTTTTGTAAATTCATTGTGGAAAGGCTTTTATGAACATCTAGGTCAAAAACAACCGGCAACTCTAACCATTGACTGGTTCAATGCTACAAGCAGCAAGGTGAATGCCACATTCATTGAAGGCTCCAGCACACAATTTAAACTATCAGGTGAGGTTATCTACTGGGTAGGGGTAATTAAATGTTTCCCAGTGCTCAGGCTGATTAAGATGTCACCTGATTCAGTTGAAGTGCAGTAAATGCAAGCTGGCCTGCTGTTCATCATCCTGACCATATTTGTTCTTGGAAAATTCATTAATGATCTGGTTCTATAAGCTAGACAGATTTTCATCTAGATTGGATAATGTTTTTAGTAAATTGGTTTGCTTGCTACCTAGTCTTATTTTGTGTCTTTACCAACTTTTTTCTTCATATAGAAAGAATATATTTGTGTTTTCTTGCAAAAGGTGTACAGTTTTGCTGGTGATTAAAATACTTACCTGCCAATATATGTACCTGTACTCTCCAGTTGTTGGGTGCTATACTTCAGTTATTTTAAGCTGCAGCTGTATCAACAAAACATTGTTGATTTCTTTTAGATTCATTATATAGCTTTGAAGTACATGGAGACTTGTCCAAAAGGAGCTACCACAACACAGGCTACTTTGGTACCTTAAGGCTTATCCACAAGTCCTAATCATTACTTTGTTAAAGGCACCCTTTTCAGCACATATCATTTCAGGGCTTTTCTTATTGATCAGACAACATAGGTCTCAGTCTGATAAGATCTGTGCCTTTTTCTGTTTATACTGAGAATAAGGCTTCTTTTTGTTCTGAGATTTGTTCTGGTGGATGGACGTTAGTACTTCCATCCAACGTTCATTTCGGAATTAGAGGCTACTATATTGAAAGCTTTTAATTAGCCCCTATTTAAGTTTAAAAGGGAAATGTTTTGGAAGTGAATAAGGGTTTGATGAGACAGCCAGAAAAATGCAAACAGATCTGCTTTGAAGTTGCAAATGGAAAACTGGATTTCCCCTAGTTGAAATCACTTTAGCTTCCTCAAACAAGGGTCAGCAGAGAGAAAGGGAGAAATTAGTAAACAGTCTTCTTTGCAGCTTGTGGAGGTATATTGCTCTGGGTGTCCAGATTTGCAAGAGGCACAGTTACGATAGAGCTGCCCTAACAAACTTTAATTTAGGCTGATTGATATGTTCCTCCTCTCTTTCTGCTGACTCCTTGCTCTGTTTTTCTCCCTTTAATCTCCTAAGTATCCTAGCACTAGGGCAACAAACTTTAGAAAAAAATGAAAAAGAAAGGAAAGGAAAGGGAAAACAAGCAGACACAATGCACCACGTTTGGGGCGGAGAGGATTCAAGCAGCAGTAAATTTCCCCCACTACCCTGCCTCTACCCTGCTGCTGTAGCTGAATGCAATGGCTTACCAGAGCCTACAAACTTTTTAACTGATGTAAATACATTCACTATATAAAAAAAAGTAGACACTCCAGTGGTGAAGGAAAAAACCAGATTGTGAGGAAATACTCTGGATTGATTTGCATTGATATACACATCTTGTAGTCAATTGAAGATAATATGAACCTGATTGTCCCAATCCTAGAATATTTCCCACATTAGTTATCAATGTGATGCACCTTGACTGGTTTATAAAGACTGGTTTATAAGAGTCTTTGTGAGTTGGGTGGCTATATAAATATGAATATAAAATAAAAATAAAAAATACAGAAGGAATTTTTTTTTCCTCCAAGAGAAATCAATTTAAAATATGTCACATTTGCAGTGCAGTGTAGTTGTGATACCGCTAAGCTCCAGTCTCATCCAGGAGAAACCGTGACCACTCATCCTTCTTTGGTATGAAGATTTTATTGTCTAATCATACCCTTAGTTTCCTTTATCTCCATTTGAGAAATTCTTTCTTATATTAGGACTTAAAACTTGGACTTAAAATTTGGCTTTAAAGGCTGCCTGTCAAAAAACCTATATTTCCCCATTTATTTAGATGTAGAAATGTCTAATTATTTCTGTTAATGCAAATAAATTTAAAACAACTGGAATATTTATGTCATTTACAGGGATTATAGAGATTTTATACATTCTAAAAAAATACAATTGTGTAAACATATATATTTTTAAATGAATGTAGGAATTTACAAGAAAGAAGAAGCCCATTTGCTTTTGAAAGTCTATCAAGTTAGAAATCTTAGAGAGGGCTTTCCAAGCAAGCTTGAAAATGACAAATGGGCATTAGATGGCTATGTAAGTATTGGGAGAAAATGTATGTGGCTTATCTTCTCTCCACAACTATTTGTATGTTCCTTTTCTCTAGCATGTTTTTACGACTGTGACACTATGCATTATGTAATGTACAAAACTCATCACAAATGAATCCTGCATACATCAGCCTTATTGTTTGCATTATTTCCTTGTTCCTAAAAAATGAGACACAGATCACTGAGGTTGAAAGTGTTATTGTGGCAACTTTCTTATTACCTTTGGGAGAATAACAAAACAAAACAAAAAACCTACTGCCAGTACTTCTCCACAGTAGGTCTGACTGTACAAGCCTTCTGTATTTTGAATTTCTGGGTACTTCTTCAATTGCTGTACCTAATTCCAAATATTGGCTATCATGGCGATCAGCCATGAAGATTGTTCTGGGAACAATATAATGCAGTGGCCTTCCATTTGCCTTGCGCATTGCAGCATGACACCCGTACCACTGATCTAGTTCCGAATTTCTGTGTATCTCCATAAAATACTATTTGTGTCTGAATGCATAGACTGGGGCGGCCGGGCTGTCATCCGAGAGTCCAGGCCACTTTTGCCTTCCCCTGAACTCTGCAAGGCAGTACAACCCTCTACCCCTGCCATCAAAATGGCAAATCATATCCCATATGTGCTAGTTTTAAGTTATTGTGGACCCACACCAATAGTAAGCAAAAAAAAGAAAAGAATAAAAATAAATTATGCGGGTTTGGTGCAAGGAAACTTTCCCCCCCCTTTTGTGCCTCCTTCCTAGGCTGCCTTTTCCTTCCATTGGGAAGGAATGTGTGCTCGTGCCAGTTAATCGGAGCGAGGAGCACATCTGGGGAGAAGGAGGGAAGAAGGCAAGGTTTCCAGTGGTCCCTTCCCCCCTCTTCTCTCCCCCTGTCCCCCCAAGTGGTGGACATCTGGTGCCCGAACTCATTCCCAGTCCCTGGTGGCCAGAGTGGAGCTTGGAGGGCAGAAAGCGGCTCCAGAGAATATCCTGCCAAGCGGATACTAGAGGGCAAACATGCTGCAGATGCTGCAGACACTGCCTCTGATCAGTGTTTGCCATGGCCCCAAGTGTGGGGGAACATGGGCTTTGAGAATTGCACCAATCAGCACTCCTCACGCCCATCCCAGGCTTTGTCTGATGTGACCCTGACCTGACCCGAGCCTGTAGTCCCACATGGGAAAGCAAGAAATGGAGAGAGCCCAGATCCATCAGGAATCCTTTCTTCCCTGCCTTCTCCTCCTTGGAGGGAATCTCCTTGGAATTGGGTGGGGTGGGATAGGATGGTTGAAGGAGGCCTTTTGCTTCCAAGCAAAGACCTTCCGGAGACCACTTAGGGGGCAAAGGAATGTCACATGATGTATAGGAGGAAGCAAATAATCACCCTGGGAGTGGGAGGGAAATGGGGGGCAGAGATGACCTCCAACAGGGGATTATCTGCAGGATGTGTGATGATTTGTCTCCCCTTCAGAGTTTGATACCAAGCAATGATCAAAATGCCTGCAGCTATGGGATGAGGTGGTGGGCAGAATCTCTTTTCTTTACTCAGTGCTAGCCAGCCCCACTCCCACTCCCCACACTTCAGAAGCCCTACCCCCCCCCCCAGCCAGAAATAGTGCACCCATGTTTCCCCGCACTCAGAACCATAGCAAGTGCTGATCAGAGGCAGTGTTGGCAACATCTTTGCCCTGGCAGAACATTTTCTGGAGATGCTTCCCACCCTCCAAGGTCCAGTCTGGCCACCTGGGGCTGGGAAGGAGTTTGGGTACCAGATGGCCACCACTCTGCGGGGTGGGAGTGGGAGAAGATAAGAGGAGGGGAAAGGGACTGCTGGCAACCTCATCTTCCCTCTTCCTCTTCCTCCCCAGATGTGCTCCTTATTCCAACTAACTAGTGCAAGCACATACTCCTCCCCAATAGAAGGGAAAGGCAGCCTAGGAAGAAGGCATAAAAGGGGAGAAAGTGATGCCACCAGCCCTATTTGGGCTTCTTCCTCAGCTGGTGCTCTGTGGGCTGCCAAGGGCAAAGGCAGGAGGCCAGAGCCAGCGGCTGAGCATGGGCAGCCATTACTGGGATCCTGGGCTTGTGGAGGAAGGTCTATCTGAAGCCGGAAAGCAGCTTCATGGAAACCACTTCATGGAAAGAAAGGCAAGAGAGGCCAGGACGTGGGCAGCCTCCTGTGGACAAACAGCTTACCTGCTAGCCGCAGGGGCTGCGCACGTCCCGGACTCTCTTGTGTTTCTTTCCTCAGAGTGGTTTCAAAGGCAGCCACTTTCCAGCTTCAGATAGACCTTCCTCCATAAGCCTGGGATCCCAGCAATAGCTGCTTGTTCAACGGAAAAGCAGGGAGATGAGGAGCAAGGAGAGAACCGCCATGCACATGCAAGGCAAGTTCTCCCCATTGCGACCGCCTTCCCCCCTCTGTGCCTGGGTCACTACTGCAAAGGGAGGGAAAGGCGATCACAATGGGGAGACCTTGTCTTGCACATGCACTGCACCTCTGCTAAAAGCACAGGATGCCTTTTAAAGCTGGCACTTTAGTGAGGGCTGCAGAAGAGGCAAGGTCACCCAGAGTCTAAAATGGCAGCGGGTGGTCTTAAATACCCCAACAGCTATTTTTGGCTCTGGGGAATTCCCGGTCGTAAGGCAAAAAAGTCATAAGCAGGGGCATCGTTTTCTTAGGATTTGCCATCGTGAACCACAGCAAATGTTAACGGAGGCATTTGTAAGCCAGGGTTTTACTGTACAGAGAAAAGCCAAAGTTAAAAATTTGCAAATTTCTCTTGTAGAACATAAATGAAAAGGAATTTATTCATTTTTGTGTAAGTGAATGGCTGAATACAAAACTATGATGAAATAAATAAAACAAAGTACCAGATTTGGAAACAAGGCTTTCATGTTATTAAAAATGTAGCATTCCCTTAAATATTTTAATAATTAAATTTAAACCTTGTATCACTCTTGAAACGCAGCAGGAAATGGTTGCATTGTTCACTCAACATTTGTTTATTCAGTGAACAAATTGGTTTGAAAAAACTTAATACATTCTTCCTGTTCTAGGTATCATCAGGACTTGAAAGAGGCATCTTCACTTATCAAGGTGACATACATGGGAAAGATTTTGGAAAATTTATGTTCCAAAGACAAAGTAAGAATTCCTTGGTAGCCTTGTATATGTTATCAATTACTGCTGTTGAATATTGATAGGTAGTAGTCACTGTGCTAGCAACAGAAGTGAATAAAGCATATTATTCTATTCTTATTCATCTTTCATGTGTAGGCCAGACTTTAAACTGCCAAAATGAACCCACTTTTTGGTAAATTCATTCCATAGTTCCTTTCACCTGGCCTAGTGTGAGAAAGATTAGCTGGTCCAACAAATTAGCTGGCACAACAAATTAACGGAACTCAATCTGTATCAGTAAATCTCTAATTTAACCATTGACTTTATTTCTGATGTGACAGAAACCTAGGGAGAAAACTGATGGATGCTCGTATGTAGAAATCAGTGAGAATATTTATGGGGGAGGGATAATAGCTATTACAATGAGAATTATAGCCTTTTAGGTAAAGGTAAAGGTTTCCCTTGCTCAAAAGCCAGTCGTATCTGACTCTAGGGTTCATTGCTCATCTCTGTTTCAAAGCCGAAGAGCCAGCGCTGTCTGCTTCTGCAGACGTTTCTGTGGTCATGTGGCAGGCATGACTAGATACCAGAGTGCACAGAACAATGTTTACCTTCCCACTGACGTGGTCCCTTTTTATCTACTTGCAATGTCTTGCTTTTGAACTACTAGGTTGGCAGGAGCTGGGACAAAAATGGGAGCTCATTCTGTTCTGCAGTACTTGGGAATTGAACTGCTTTCCTCCTGCCTTCCAGTCAGTGCCTTAGCCACTTGAGCCACTGCAGTTCCTAGGGGGCTTATAAAATTGCTAAAGATTCAGTTTGATAATAACTGCATTTTGAGCATTTAAACAAACTAGGTTGTCTTTAGTTTCCTTGAATTATAAGGAGAAAAGGAAGAGAACAAAAGTCTTACACCATTTCTAGAGCCAATTGCATCTGACTTTTAAAAATGATTATTTATTTGAATACTTCCCCAGCAAAGAAGATTGCAGTGACTGTTGTGGATTAGTGACTAATGCCTCCGGTTAGAGTACAGCAATAGTCCAGGAAAGCTAATGGCACTGTTTAAGACAGCTCCACATCTTAATATGTTTGCCCCAGCAGAGGGTGACTTGATACAGTGCAATAACTGTGCGCAACTTGGGGGTCCTCCTGGACTCACGGCTGCAGCTTGAAGAACAGGTGGCATTCGTGGCCAGGTGGGCTTTTGCACAGCTTTGGTTAATCTGCCAGTTGCGCCCATTCCTGGACAGTCACTCCTTGCACATGGTCACTCATGTTCTGGTCACCTCCAGACAAGACTATTGTAATGCACTCTACTCTACATGGGGCTGCAATTGATGACCATTCTGAGGCTGCAGCTGGTCCAGAATGTGACTGCCCAAGTGGTGATGGGGTGTGGATGTTATGCCCATGCTTCACCACTACTTCAGGGGCTGCACTGTTTACCAGTGTGCCTCCAGGTGCAATTCAAGGTGCTGGTTTTGACCTTTAAAGCCCTACATGGTAGTGGGCCAGGAAACCTGAGAGACCACATTGCCCTAAGGGCATCTGTCCATCCAACCAGAGTGGACTGGAGGGGCTCTCTAATTGTTCCATCAGCCAGAGGGGCTCGCCTCTCTGGCACAAGGAGGAGGGCCTTCTCCGTGTCTGCACCGACCTTCTGGAACCTCCTGCCAACAGAGTTATGGCTCCAGATGGAATTGCTGCCCTTCAGAAAAGTACTCAAAACCTGGCTGGCAAGCCAAGTATGGGGTGCAGGTGGTAGGGTGACCTCCGGGTTGGAGAGATAGGCAGGATATCTCTCAATGCCATTTCCAGGGAATCCTAAACAGGTGAAGGCATCTGATTGGGAATACCCTGAAGCAAATGGTGAGCCACTGTGTAGGACAGAATGCTGGACTGGATGGGCTATGGCCTGTTCCAGCAAGGCTGTTCTTATGTTCTGTTGGGTGGCTAGTGTAGTAGAACTCCTTCCCCCTCGGTCACGTCGGTCCCTGCACCCTATTTTTAGGGGGCGGGTAGTTTTAATCAGTTTTAATCATGCTGTTTTTATTTATGACTGTAAACCACCCTGAGTTGGCCTAGGCCGAGTGGGCGGTATAGAAGTTGAACAAATAAATAAATTATACATCTTCACCAATTGCTTCGGTACATGGAGCATTTAAGGTTCAGTTGTGCTCACATCCCTTTATGCCTGTTCCCTTCTGCTTTCTATTCCTTTTCAGGTCCTCTGAGTGTGGATACTGATAATCCCAACCACTACTATGGTACAAATAGCAGTTCTGTTGCAGCTGCAATCCTGGTACCCTTCTTTGCTCTAATATTATCAGGCTTTGCATTTTACCTCTACAAACACAGGTACTCTAGATTGAATATATTATGACACCTTCATTATGTGTGCAAATATTTGGATCGTACAGCATTTGAAACCCAGTAGCTCTCCTCCCTCAAGGCAGGAAAAAAATTGTAATAAGCAGTAGTAGTAATAGCTGCTGTTGCAGTGGTTGTTCTTTAGCGTATGTCAGATAAACTGTTCCTAATATTGTAAGATTTCATAGAGATATTGGTCATGATCCAACCTAAATAAAGTACTTCCTAGTCCCATAAGTAAACATTTATGCAGGAACTTGATTTTCTCATTTAAACTGATGTAGTTTAAAAAGAATAATGGATTGGACTTCTTTCTTCCAATTGTCTCTCACTATTACAAATTTGTGAATCCATAAAGTCACACAAAAAACAGGTCATAATGAACCAACAAATACCTGCTGAGCAAGTTTCTGGGATGTGCTGAGTGAGTTTGTATAGCATCTCTTATCCCAAAGATGAAACATAGCAGACCTTTTTTTTTACATAAATTATTCTCAAATTGCTATGAACTTATGTCCCTATATGCACTGAATCCATGTACTGCACTATTTGTGCAGAATAACACAATTTGGCCTGGAAATTTAGCAGCATTTCTAATAACTTCACTAACTGCATAAGAACCTGAATGTAGGGATATAAATCATCACTTGACCTCTTGGGCAAAGATAAAGAATAGTAGCATTCTTCTTGACAGATTTCCCCATTGGCAAAAAATGTTTTCCTTAGACATACTGGGTTTTCATGCAAAACTGCCTCCATGTGTGCATGCAGGCGTGTTTGCAAAATCTATAAATTGTCCATTATATATTGCTTGTATTTCAGGGGAATTTCCTTCCCACCTCAGCCACTTGTGTCAAATAGAGGTAGAGGAAAATATTTGGGGGGGGGGGTTGGTGAGCTGTTGCTTGAAAGAATAAACTTAGAAACAAGGTATGAGTGAGTTTTTGTGCCAGTCTGGATTCTGACCAAGTAATGTTTCCTGATATTGGAACTGAGAAGGAATTCCTTGGCTAAACAACTTTATTGGCTACCATTTGTGCATCAGAACCATTTGGCTGAGCCTAATGGGAATACACACATGGTGACAGGATTCCAGCCCATTTTCTCTAGACATACTGCCAAAATTGCTAGTGATATGGAAAACTATGTCTGTTTTATGTATCATTGGCATTGCTGTATGAATGTTAAATTGAAAGGGGGAAAAGTGTACAGTAAATCCTGATACTAAAATACAGAAAAATCGCAGCAATTTGTAAACACCTGAAGTCCATTCTAAAAATGGCCCAAAAGAGGAATAATACAGTAGTTATTTTTTGTAGTTAGAAACTTCTTCAATGCTGGAATGAAAACATTCAGCACCTAACAGAAAGCAATTCCTATCTGTTACATTACACACATTTGGAGCTCCTCTTAGTGCATTGCTTATAATATTTATTTCTCTGAAGTTCATGAGATGAATGGTTAAATCTAGCAGATAAATGAGAATATATTTGCCTTGCGTTTCATCAGAATGTACTAAAATAAACTGGTTTTTAATGTCACTATTTTGTAATTAATAATTCTGCATTCAAATTATGAATGACAGTGAACTTCCACCCTTTCCCAGCCATAGCCTTTCCATCTGGTCTCCATCCCCCTCAACCCTAAGAAGAAAGATACTTGATTTGTCAAACTGGTGACAGTGTTTCCTGAAAGACATGCCCATAATGGATTAACCACTACAACCTGCCTTAATGTTCTTTCTGTTCAGCCCTCTCATAAAAAAGCTTTCAAGGTGACATACAATAATCCGGCAGAAATAAGTGTGAAACAGTAGTAGAAGCAGCATTAAAATATGGCTATGGAAATTCAACAGAAAAGATAAAACAGTTATCAAACCCAGCGTTACATGCTGGGATAATAAAAAGGTATTTCAGTTTCACACTGTCATCAAAAGTTCTTCTAAGTGGCTTCATCATAGAAGGAAGTCATGAATAAAACTACCTGGTACTTCCTCACCTAACTTCAGTCCCTTTCATGATCACCAGAAACTTTAAATTGTTTTTCATCCTTCAGGTGTTGGGTCTCCACTTTTTTTTTACTTTCAAAAGGGATAAGTTATTGGTCACATAGTCTCCCATAGTCTCAGAAACATGTCAAACAGTTCCTAAGCAATTCCTTTTACCCTTTGAACACTACTTGGTTACTGGTAACTCCACACTGTCAGGGCTCACCTGTGAGTCAGGTTGTCAAATGTAACTGGCTTGATATACAAATAGACATGAATCTAATATAGTTTATAGACTAGGATCATAGGAATCATATTGATTGGACCGTATTATTTGCAGTGACTGAAACACAAGCTTCTCTCTCTCTCTCTCTTTTAACTTTATAGAACAAGACCAAAAGTACAGTACAATGGTTACGCTGGACATGAAAACAGCAATGGACAAGCTTCCTTTGAAAATCCTATGTATGACACAAACTTAAAACCCACAGAGGCAAAAGCTGTGAGGTTTGACACAACTCTGAACACAGTTTGTACAGTGGTATAGCCTTCAGTGCCCAGTTTGACTGATTCATAGCCATACCTCTGATGGACAATTCCTTTGGTGCCATAAACCAGTTTCCTCTTCTTCTCTTGGCTTCGCTGCTGTAATCTTCAACATCTCTTGGCATAGAAGCAGTGTGGCTTCCTGGTGAAATGTCTGTCTTCTGGGAAATCTAGACCAAGCTAAATTTCTTCATCTCAAGGGTGGGTTTGAAATATCTGGCTGCATTTGCTCCCAATCAAGGCACATCTCCATCTGTCATATTTAAATGCCTCAGACTTTCTTGTTTGTATGTGGCTAGATGCCTCTCAATGCAATTTTCTGGGCCCTTGGATCACTTCTTTGGCAACCATGATGAACAAGAGCACCATGAATTATCCCAAGGAATTTTTTAAAAATGGGAAGGAGATTTAAAGAAAAATAAGCAAGGAGAAAGAGAAGCTGTCTTGAAGGAGACAACCACCTTCCTTGGAGACTACACATACAGTATCTGCAAATTACTTTACCACTGAAATCTTAGAACAAGCCTGCAGTATATGTTAGATGTTCTTACATAAGGCGATCTACAAACTTCCCAGTCAGCTGTTGTATTGCAAAATGTTAATGCACAATTTTTTGCACTAGTGTGGTATGAATGACTGTGTAAAATACTGGTTTTAAAATATCTATATAGATCTACATATATATATGTATACAGGATTTATACACATGATCCATTGTATATAAGCATTTACAATAATCATTTATATATATATATATATATATATAGACTCCATGATACTTTTTCATGGACTGTATGTACTACAATCACCCCATTATTACATTCCGTCAGGGTAATTTGTGGTCATAAAAACACTAAATTTGGTTTATCTTCTCTGTAGACACCAATACAAACCAGTCATCTGACTAGGGAAGAGGGGAACCCATGTCTACATATCTTTGATTCTAATATTGCTTCTCTCTCTCACACACACACACACATGCACACGCATCCTTCATTATTATCAGTATCACACTCTATAACAGCAGGGGAGCAAGGCAGCTACTGCTGCTTGCCATGTATAAAATGTTAATAGTAAATTATTTTAGATAGTTCATAGAGTCTGTGGGCCTTGTGCTCATAATACAGTCTTCCCTTTGGCACTTGGTTCCCATCTTCACCCACCCCACCACCCACAAAGTTAAATTTGATTTCTGACACTAAAAATACAGTGTTAGTATCGGGGAAACTCCATCCACCATCAAGCTAGTTAGTAATGTAATGCTACAACCATCAACACTTTTCCCACGGGGTGTATGTGTGTGAGAATGTATTTGTCTGCTACATTTTTAACCAATACTGCTTAATGCTTTTGTAATCACACAGCTTGACAGAGCAAGTTTGAGATTTAGAACTCTCTTCAGAGTAAAGCAGCAAGGGTAGTAATTTCCTTCCTGAAATAGAAATGAAAGGTGACAAGGTTAATTGACAGGTTTTTAAATCACACGAGCCTTTTAAATGCATTACAAATTCAAAGATGGTCAACCTTGAACATAGGCAAAAGTTATCTGTGGCATTTATGGGCAGGAATACAGATACCTGTAGACATTGGAGTGCTATAGTCAAATCCCTTCTGATAACTAGTCCACAGGTTAGAGTAAAATAAGATGTTAGAGGTGGCATGTGTTATAAACTTTCACTACCTTTAGCACAATAGTTGGTACCTTCATGTACAAAACACACACACACACAAATTTGGCTAAAATTAATACTGGCTTATGCTGATCTACTGTATTGAGTTTCCAAAATTACAGTTTGTTTCTTAATCCTGCAATCCTGATTATGTGTAGAAATCTCATAGATGTCAATGGAAATTCAGCACACATAACCATGCACTAGATTGCAGCTTTAGGGTATGGTATAGTTTTTACCATTAGAACATGATTCAGCTTTGCACTGGTGCCCCACTGAAGCCAATAGAGTAACATTATGTATTGCCATTTGATATACCCCTGATATAGTATTACAAATAGCACAAAAGCAGATTTCTTTTTGGATACTGATACAGCTTTTTTCAAAGTGGTATATGTCTAGATCTAAAATAACATCAGAGTTATTTTTCACATCTACAAAAATGGCTGGACTCATCAGAATCCCCAGTGGCAACCCCATAGACCACTTTTGAACTGGAAGATGCTTTCAAATAGTGGTAATTTTTGTTTAGAGAAAGGGGGAGAAATCCCCCACAAGCCCATTTCCTTGGGTGCCTAATATAGCTCTCTGGATGCTGAGCAAGATTTTCTCCATTATCTCCAACCTCCAGATGGTTTCTCCCCCCCTTGTGAGAGTAGCTAAACAAATCACCAAAAAGAACCATTATCTGAAAAGGGTATATCTCAGTTAATGGTAAAATAGCAAGAAAAGGTTTTCAGGGCAATCTGTGATTCAAGTAGAAAATCTTACCTAGTTTTTGACGGACAATTCCAGCAATACCAATATACCAGTATATATGAACATACCAGTATATGTTAATGATGTGAATTAACAGAAGTTTAATGCTCCAAACCTATAAAATGTCTGGATATGCTTTGCTTTGCATTATTTGCAGACAATGTTTTTTACCATTCTGTGTATGTTTACAATTTTCTGTGATATTCAAAACTTATTTGCATTCTCTGGAAGGACAACAGCGGGGTTGTTGAGCATGTCAGCATTTCCTAAAGCACTGGTTCCAAGGTAGCTTGAATTGTTGTTCACTGGGGAATGAAAAAAGTGGTAATGCCTTTGAGGTTACATTATTTGAATAATAATGATGGCTAAAAAAACCTCGAAGTCATTTTAAAAAGTAAAACATTATGAGAATTGATTATTTTCTAACTCTTGCCCTGTCTGACTGAAGAAGGGTAAGAAGCAGAAAAGCCTTAGAATATAGTGGTATTATCAGCATATGTCCGGATGAAGAAATCTATGTGCACACCTATATATAAATGGATCTTGTGTATATGGGAGTGCCTTGTTCATTCCAGTGGCTGTTGCTGTGCATGTGCTTGGAGATGCCCCATCCATTGAAATGAACTGGTAGAAATTGCTAATTCAGAATTACCTGGGATCTTGAAACTGAAAATCATAGCTTCACTTTAGTTCAGTGAAGTATAATTATTTGGCCACGGATAAGGCTGTTTATGCTAGAATAATAAATCATGAACATTTTTACTTAATGCAAAGAAAACAGCCATCACACTCAGACCCTCAGTTGACTGTCTATATGCAGCCCCACTGATTGCAGAAGAACTGCAGGAGCAAGTATTGTTTTCTGTTCATAGCACATCTAGAAATACAGCACTATGTAATAAAAATAGGTTTGGGTTTGTTTCATTGTCACCTCTGTGCCTAGTTCCCCCCCCCCCCCCCCATTTTGTTTGTTTGTTAAAATTGCATTGTACTGCTCTGAGCATTTTAGATCTTCCATTTACCCATTATTTCCAAAGTGTTCCATGTATTTCCAGACTTACATATGGTGCACTGACTTAGCCCAGATCTTCAAAGTGCCACCCAAAGTCCACTGATTTGAGTATAGCTTATATTATAGTGTGACTTAAATATCAGAGCCAAGGTCCATCCAGCTGTTATGTGGTCATGCCAGAGGCAGTCACCAGATCTCTATGAGATACTTACAAATGGTTAGTCTCCAAGAAGTAACCAGGCTGATTTCTGAGAAAAGCAAAAGTAAATATAAAAAGAAATAAAAAATCCAAACAGGCTGTGTGCTTCAAAGCTGATTAAATCTGCTGCTTGTATCACCCATCTTGCCTTTCTCCAGGCTAGCTGCAATAATTTTTTTCCTTCTGTAATATATTTTGTAAACAATTTTTTTTTTTTAAAAAAAGCTGTTATTAAAAGAAGGGGGAGAAGCTGGCATCACAATCAAGTCAATTGAATTATCATTCCCGGTATTCTACTCTTCCATTTCACAACATGCTGCTGTGACATGAAGTAGGTGCAAAAGAACTTTTTTTGTACAGAGATATATTTTTTATGAAAAATTTGTAAAATTATTAAATATGCTGTACTTTTTGATTAATGTAGGTAAATTGTTAAAAAATGTTTTTACAATACAAAAAGAAAAAAAATCCTGTAATTTTTTCCCCCAATACTGTAAAATGCACCATCTTTAGCTGAATTTTCAGTTCTGAACCTATTACACATGTATTAATATTAAAGTGGCCTGTTTAAAATATACAGTAATTTTTTTGGCAAAAAAGGTATAAAAGATTGTAATATAGCCTGTGCAATGCCACCTATCTTGAAAGCAAAATCAAAGTTCTAATTAAATATTTAATTTTAGATTTCCAGATTATTGTGTGGCTGTCTGCTGTTGTGGCTTTCAATTTCCTCAAAGACTTCATGTTTACATATGTATCTAGCTAATGTAATTACTGTGCAGTTGACCGTGGGAAGGTGTATATATTTTATTTTTGAAGAAATATGTCTCTTCTATAGAATTGTCTTCTTTACTTGTTCTTGATTTCTGATAGCCACACAAAATCAGCAAAATAATTTGCTTGCCCTTGATTTTCTGAACAAATCCCACACACTTCGGATTCCTATTAAAGCAGTTATGCAAAAGAATATGCCTTAAAAATGTTGCTCAAAGTAGGTGCCACATTGTGAATCATAAGAGCTTTAATTCAAATTTGTTGCCTTGTTTTGAGGTGTGAGCATTTGCACAGTTTATGAAGAAGAGAGGAGTAAAGTCAGAAAACTTAATCCAATTGTTAGTCCCAATTAGTAAATCACCTGGATAAATGGGACTTAATTTAAGCATTGACTTGACAATTTCTATTCATTAAGAGGGCTTTATATGGGACTAACAGACTTGATCATATATATGAGTGCACATGTAGAAACTATTCTTGAAATTATTGACTATAGCTGAAAAAGAAAAATGTGCTTTGCTTATTTGTGTACACATTAGGCATTGCTACTATATTTTATTATCTGTATTGCTCAAAGATGAGAGCAGATTAAATGTCTACATGTATAAAATTTGGATTTATTCATCCCAGGACCTAACTATCTTCAGAAGAGACACTGTGTAAAAGAAAATTCCCACTTGGTATTCCTTTATATTCCATGATGTCCAGTAATTCATAACAGAATTAGGTAAGAATGGTATCCATGTAGCTCTGTTTTGTGGTGTCTCTTTACTATCTCTGACATTTTTCTTATTGAACTCCTGTTAGCACAGTAAATCAACACTAGAGTAGGTCTGTTAAAACAATGGGGATTTAATGAGCCAACATCTCTGTCAGTTTTGGATGTGGCTTACTATACTAAGTAAAATAGATTTAAAAGAAAAAAGTGGGATGCTCCTTAAAATAACACAAATGCAAGAACAGGTAATAGCCTTATTGGACACTTTTAAAAACTGAGCAAACAGCTAGATTTTGAGAATAGTTCTTCAATCTTTGCACCAAATGTTTTGTATGGTTAGAAAATTTCAAATTTGAATTTTTGAGATGCTCAAGCTTCCTGTCCTTGCCCCAATGCTAAATGGAAACTTTCCTTCTGAACTAGAAGCTAGGTGAAGCCAGGTCTAACTAAGCATCAAAGCCTGTGTTCTTGATATTTTATCCAATTTTGCTTAGCTAGGCCTAGCTATCTGGCTTCCTGTTTGGATGTAAAGCTCCCAACCAGTACTGAGCCAGAAACTGAGCACTTGAGCAGAGCGAGGAGGCTTCAAAGCCTTCAAGTTTAAACTTGTCTGTAAAATGTGCTTCATTTAGGTGTCTGTCTGCTAGAATTCCCAGAATGGAATAGCTTCTAGGTGTCTTCATGGCATCTTTACCGATATGGAGGGACTAGGTTGGTACGTGTCTGGCAAAAGCAGCCACACCCAGCCCAACCATCCTGAACCGAGCTGCCTGCACTTACCTTACCATCCTGTGAGGGTCGCCGCAAGGGTTCGGTCGCCGAGAGTGGGGCAAAAGCCCCACAAATGCGACCACAAAAACGAACTACAGTTCCCAGTGTCCTCCACGCCATGCCACCCATCAGGCTGAAGGATGGCAGCGTGGAGAACGCTGGGAAAGCCAGTGTGTGTGTTTAAAAAAAAAACAGCTGACATGCACGCCATTCCAAGATAGCTTCCCTCAGTGAGGTGAAGAAGGTGGAGTGCCATTCCACCTTCTTCAACTCATGGATGGAAGCTATAGCTTCCTTCGGTTGGGGTGGGGGAGAAAGATTTCGCCCCAACCAAGGAAAGTGAGCAACTTCACTCCGTGAGGTGAAAAAGACAGAACGGTGCTTCACCTTCTTCATCTCACTGAGGGAAGATATCGCTACCATCAGTTGGGGAGGATTTTGCCCCTCCCCAACCAAGGAAAGCGAGCCACTTCACTCCGTGAGGTGAAAAAGGCAGAAGGGTGCTTCGCCTTCTTCACCTCACTGAGGGAAGATATCGCTACCATCGGTTGGGGAGGATTTCACCCCTCCACCGAGGAAAGCAAGCCACTTCACTCCGTGAGGTGAAAAAGGCAGAACAGCGCTTCGCCTTCTTCACCTCACTGAGGGAAGATATCACTACCATCAGTTGGGGGAGGGGGAGATTTCACCCGCCCCCCCCCCCCAACCGAGGAAAGCAAGCCACTTCACTCCATGAAGGAATCACCTTCCACAGAGGGGGTATCTTCTCTCTTGGTTGGCTGGGGACAAAGCTTCTGGCATGTGTGTGTGTGTGTGTGGGGGCTCGCTGAGGCTACAGGGGGAAGGAGGAAGAGTCCCTCCTCTCCCCCCGCACCTTCGGCATGTGTGTGTGTCTGTGCGTGCACCCCAAAATCACCCCTACCACCAACACCCATAAAAAATCTGCCCAGCTTGCCGGGCAAAAAAATGCTAGTTCACTCTATGTTCCACCCTTTTATAAAAAAATCAGGCTTAGTAATAAAAAGAATATTGGCTTAGTGTAAGTTTACCAGTACAGTCCATTTCTGCAGTTACAGGTTACTAAGCAGGACTAATCAAACAAGAATAGCAACACTGTCAGAAGCCCACTTTCCTTCTGCCCTGTCCATTGTATTCTAATTCCTCCATCCTCTCTCTCAACAGCAATCTATCTTCCTTCTTATATTCTACTAGAATTTTTTCCCGGCATGGCCTGGCAGGTTTTTTTTTAGTGTTGGTGGTAGGGGTGTACACACACACACACACACACACACACACACACACACACACACACACACACATGCCGAAAGTTTTGTCCCCAGCCAACCAAGGGGTTTGTGGTCCCTCTTTCTCCTCCAAGATCATGGCGGGTGGCGTGGTCCCTGGGCCTGCCCCCCCTCAGTCCCTGTCCCCTGCCCCACTTACCTGTTGCCACCTTGGCCGTTGGCTCTCTGCACATTCCTGGTGCACCCTTGCGGGCTTGGACACTCACTTTCTATGCCTCCATGGCACGACATGTCCTCCGTCTCCACCGTGCCAAGGTCTTCACCGGTCAGGCAGGGGGCACCAAAATCAGGTGGCCCATCCCATGGACCCAGCAACCAGACCCTTGTGGCGACCCTCAGACAGTCTAAAGGTAAGTGTGGCCGGCTCGGTATGGGATGGTTGGGCCGGGTGTGGCCACTAATGCCAGACACGCACCAACCTACCCCCTTCTTATAGGTATAGATTTCTTGTTCCAGAGTAACATTGTCTCCCCTCTCCTCACTGGCACTAACCAATAAATGGGACATAGCCTCATGCCCATTTTAAAGGCCTCAACCAACAACAGTTTGTTTCCACCAAGTAACAGGACAAATTGGAAGTGTTACATTTCCCCTTCATTTTTGGCCACCTAGTGGTTAATATGATAAAGCTTTGCCATGACCTAACCATTACCCTATAGCCATATAGCAATATCCTAACACCAGAATATGGTGTTTTTAATTCATTTATAATAATACAACTCCTACAATTTTCTCAAACTAGACTCTATGATCTTTGAGGCTTTGGCACTGGCCTCTTACAAATATCCCCTGCTAACTGTTGATAATCTAGAAATGATAACAGACAAGGCCTTTATGCAACTGTACACACAGAGAGAGAGAGAGCTTTCTAGCAGGAGAATTTCCAACTCGGAACTAAACTAAGGTCAGGGTAAAATCAATACCCTGACATGCTTCATTTTCCAGAGAAAAACTACAGGGTCTATGCTTTTTCTAGATACAATATCAAGACCAGGGGTGCCCAAACTTTTTGGGCCATGGGCCGGTCACGTGGTTGAGCGTGCTGATCATGTGGTTCCTCCCACTAGAAGAGGAAGTAAAGTGTATGTACATGTGTGCATAATGCACGCCATGCATGTAAGTTTTACTGCCACTTCCAGGAGAGGTGAGGGTGGTCTGGGTCAGATGGAATGGCACCACGGGCTGTAGTTTGGGCACCCCTGATCTTGTCTTGTCTACTGAAGCACTACGATGATACTTTAACCTGTTCTTTTCACAAGTGTGTCCCCTCACACAGACTGGACATCTTACTTAGACCAAGTTAGGTTTCTTCCCAGCAAGATGATTATAGAGTGACTTCTTCCTGAATGGGGGTAGAAAGAACCCCAAGTTTGCTTTCTTGGCTGTTACTGGATGACCTATGATATAGCAGCTCCAAAAACAAAGGGATGACCTCATTATTTAGGAATTGATTACAATTGTTCATGTTATACATTAAGAGTAAATAGTATTTTTAATACATCTGTTCTATCCTGGAAATCATATTTTAATGAAATTACTTTCAGAGTCTTCAAATATTTTCTTTCGTCTGTTTCAAACCCTTTTGAAGTCTAACAAATGTTGAAATCGTGACATGCATTCATTTTCAGAGCTTAACTGGTGCTGTATGTGCTTTGGCAGATTCACCTTAGTTTGCCTGCTCTACTTTGTTATTTTTCTCTCCTCACTGTTGACATTCTGAAAAGTGACATTCAGCTTTCCCATTTTACTGAAATCAAGTCTGTATGATTCCTCTGTAGCTAATCTTGATAAGATATATATACTTTTAGCTTTTACTGTCCAATTAACCCCAGGAAAAGAAGAAAGTGGCATGTGGTATCTGGGAAAACATGGTGGTGGCATTGAGGGATGACAGAAATTTTCAATAACTCTAAAACCATCCATCCTGAAGGCACATCTATCATTGAAGTCTTGCTTACATCTGTAAATATTTTGCTTTTAAAGCTTAATTTAGCATTTAACCTTAACCATGGCCTTCTTCCAGAAGTCAGCAGATTTCATGTGTTCCAAGTGTCTTCTACGCAAAACTGTCTGATGGCCTAGAAAGTTTGACAAAACACTGGAATGGGAAAATGCTACTGTCTTACTTATCACAAGAACATGGAAGTTTTTTATATATTGGGTCTAGTAAGATTTGGGAAAAGTTACTTTTTTGAACTATACAGTAGCTCCAAGAACTGTATACACCCCAGATTCTGGGACCTACAATTCAAATCATTGATCAGACTGTCCCACTAGTTAAATATATATATGGTTGTCACTAAGACATAGGCAAGTCTCTGAAAGCTCTTAGTCAGTTAACTTAAAAACAGCTTCAGAGAGAATTGTTTCAAGAAATCTGATTTTGTTTTTGCATTAAACTGAGGCCATGGGAGACCTTTTCCTGCATCCAACTGTTTTTATTATGACACTACCAAAGGTTGCCCGGCGTTGCCGCGCTGTTTTAAATGGTGTTGGAAAGTTGTTGTTGTTGTTGTTAATGTTTGTAAAGAAGAGGTTAGTCTATAATTGAAATTTTTTAAAATTTTATTTATACAAATTTTTTTTTGATGGCCTGTTATAAACTGTGATGAGTTTTGTTTGGTGTTTTGGTTTTGTGGATGAAAAAAAGAATAAAGGATGATATACTTTTTCGAAAAACTCTTGGGGCCTTTTGTGTGGGCTATTGTGTCTTTTTGATTTTTTTTTATTATTGTGGGCAGCAAGTGCTGCTGGTAGGGGTTATCTTGTATTTTGACTGTTTTTTCTCTCGTGGCCTCTGGGTGGAGCTTCTTCCAGTAAGTAGTCTCTTTCTTTATTCATTTCTTTTCCAGTCATTGTGGTATGAGGTCGTGTGGTGGTGAGTTGGCTGTTTTTCTTTATTTGGGGTGGTGGTGGTGTTTGGATTTTGTGGTGTTTGACTGGGTGCTGGGTGTGTTTGGAAATGTTTGTTGTTGTTAACTTTTTTGGTGTTATTTTTGTTTGTTTTTGTGTATTTTTGAATGTTTTTGATTGTTTGTTTTTGTGGTTTTTTTGTGTCCTGGGGGGGGATCCCCTCTCTGCCATCTCCCCTGGCTCTGGAAGGCTTTGGGGGACAGACCCCTTTTGTCTCCCCAAACCTTCCATACTCATGGGACCCAGGAGAGGGGATCGAATCCAGGCTACCCTCTGATATTAAAAGGGAAATCTCAATTGGGGATTCCCCTTTAATATCAGTGGGGTGTGTGTGATCCCCCTCTCCGCTAGCTTCCTTGGGTTTGGGAGGGTTGGGTTGAGAAAATGGGTGTGTCTCCCCCACCCTTCCGGACCCAGGAGAGCCATCGAGAGGGGGATTCCCCCCCCAACCTCCATTTTTAAAGAGAAGTAACCGCTTGGTTTTTTCTCTTTAATATGGTGTGTGTGTGTGTGTGTGTGTGTGTGTGTGTGTGTGTGTGTGTGTGTGTGTGGAGGGGAATCCCCTCTCTGCCAGGTCCACTGGGGTCAGGAGGGTTAGGGAGACAGGCTCCTTTGGTCCCCCCAAACCTTCCAGACTCATGGAACCCAGGAGAGGGGATCAAATCCAGGCTACCCTCTGATATTAAAAGGGAAATCTTAACTGTGGTTCCCCCTTTAATATCAGAGGGATTGTGATCCCCCTCTCCGCTGGCTTCCTTGGGTTTGGGAGGGTTGGGTGGACAAAAGGTGTCTGTCTCCCCCACCCTTCCGGACCCAGGAGAGCCATCGGAGAGGGGGATTTTCCCCCCAACTCCATTTTTAAAGAGTAACCACTTGGTTTCTTCTCTTTAAAATGGGGCGTGTGTGTGTGTGGAAGGGGAATCCCCTCTCTGTCTGGTCCCCTGGGGTCAGGAGGGTTGGGGAGACAGGCTCCTTTGGTCCCCCCAACCCTCTCAGCCCCAGGGGAGCCAGTAGAGAGGGGGAGCCCAACACCCCCGCCCCCACCCAGTGATATTAAAGGGGAAACTCCGATTAGGAGCTTCAGGCGCCGATGGGGAGGGGGGCTTTGGTTCCCGCGGCTTGTCGGACTTGCTCTCCCGGTGTTTTTGTTTTATTTTTTGGGCGCCGGATTCCTCAGCGTTCTGCGCGTTCATGGCGCGCAGGATGCTGGGGCTTGTAGTTATGGGTTTGTGCTTTGTGTTTGTGCTGCGTTTTTTTAAAACGGTTTTCTTTTGATTGCTGCAGCGCGTTTCCGAACGTTCCTTGCACCGCGCCATGTGAGATCCTCTCAGCCTGATTGGCTCTGGTGCAGCACGGTGCAAGGAATGTTGGGAAAGGAAGTTGTTTCCCTTTTTCGCGTTTGTGGGGCTGTTGCCCCACTGCCTGTTTTCTCAATCCTTTGTTGACCTGTGGACCCAGATCAGCCATTTGCACGAAGGGTGAGTGCAGGCAAGTAGGACGAGGCATAGCAACCTATAGCCAGTTCCAACGGTTAACCCTTGGTTTTATAGGTTAAGATTGAGTACTCTCTATCTAGAAAATCCTGGAAAGGATAATCATAGGTCAGAACTGAATTGACAACACACAATTATTCTTATCTGTTCCCATGATGAGAGTAAAATCAGAAACCAAGGACAACAGCAAAAGAGTGGGGAAGGGTCCTTGACCCTTGCTGATCTTCAAAAAATGTCTGTTTTTCTCTATTCTAATCACTTATTTTTGCTCATACAGGGGTGTGCCCTGCCAATCTAAAGCAGCAGTGGGGAGAAGTGAAACCAAAATCCATTGGCTATTATGCAAGGGCTCAGAAAGAACCTACACAGGTCAAAACTGGAGGGCTGATGGCTGGATCTCCAGATGTTAGGACATTCAACAGAAGGCAAAAATGTGTGTCACATCCTTAGGATTTGTTTTTATTATAAGGAACTATTCATTGTAGCAGGTTCTGGTATCAAAAAAAGTCTGAAGTACAGATACATAACCTGTGGCCAAAATGCTTGAGGCAAGTCCCAGCTGTACTCTTCCTGTCTTCTCTCCCTGCACTCTAGAACATGAAGCATTGTTTAGGTTGGCAGATATTCATGCTCACACGTCATTGGGAAAAGCTATGGGGGAACTGAAATACAAGATCAGTGGTGATTAACAAGTGAGGGGTTATTCATAAATGATTGTGTCAAATAAAACTTGGTAGTCTTTAAGGGGCCACTCAATCCTGTTGAAATTCTAAGTGAACCTCCTGGAAATGTCATCGAATTTGTGGCAAGTCATGTTGTTTTATAGAACTTGCACAGAATGAGACCTACAAAGTAAGTATATTATAATATCACAAACACAGTAAACATTGGTCGAGTATTAAGCCTACAGGGTTTTCTTTTCTTTTTATAGGCAAAAGTAGGTGGAGCAAAACTGGTCCCACCAAAGACTGCATCTCCCTATTATTTTTTTTAATTCCACATTATGTTTTGTGATCTAAATATGATGCAAAGTCACTGGTGTAAATTGAGATAGAAGCCTTCCCACTAAGAAAGGGAAAGATGGCTATAGAGTACAATTGTTGTCAAAGCTCTGCCACCTGCATAATTTTTCCCCTGAACTGTCCATAAAATCTAGTGCTCAGCCTTACAAAAATGAAATGTAATTGAGAGCTCATTGATTCTTTGATTTTTAGTGGTCTAATAAAGGTATCCCTTGTACCAGCATTTGTATTGTATAAACTAATATTTATTAAGATGGTTAAGTATTCTGTTTGCAATTATGAGAACTATACCTTTGTATGATCAGCTGCCAGAGGCAGCCTAAAAAGAGAGGGAATTTTACCTCCTCTCACAACAGAGAGGCAGGGAGTTGTTGAATCTATAAATGCAACCCCACAATGCAGTGGGTTAATAATTGTGTGTATAACCAGCTAATAAGAAGAGTTCTCTAGTTTCCCACCTGTAGGGTCACCTGACCTGATTGGACTGTTTGCTATTTGTTTTTCTATCAGATAGAGTTTTAGTGTCTCTGAGCTTTTTTTCAGTCGTCATGTTAATATTTTCTCCTTTCTCGCTCTCAAAACTCTGTGGAGCATTTTGATTTGCTAGGCTGGAATGGGAGTCTAAGATTTTGGAGAACTAGCTTACTATAACTATTTTTGTTATTCAGGGGGAAAAACATCATTGCACTTTAAAGACTAACTGCTATATTTTTAATGTGAGCTTTTGTGGATCAAGTCCGCTTCATCAGACATAGGAGTGCGACGTCAAGGCATGGATTTATATAAACCAGATACAGATGCATAGAGTGATTAATCAACATGACAGATAAGTATGCAAATCAATACAGCTTCCTGCAGCTGGTAGTAGCAGATGATCTCTGGTTGTTATTCAGATTAGATTTACATGTTCCCTTTGCTTTTGTAAATATTGGGATACAAAACTTACTTCCAGCAAATTCTTATTTTTGTTAAACCTACCCCACCTATTGCTGTGTTTTGCTATTGCATATATTTACAAAAAAATTAATAATAACAGGAGTAAGGGATGATTGATGTTCCTTCTCCCAGGCCAGGGGGCAGAGCTTAGGTGGAAGGCTTTAAAGAAATGGTTCTCAATGGGGGCAGTACCATCCCCGGGGGTGGGGGTGGGAGGATGCTGAGGGGCAGTGAACTTGATTTGGGTGGTAGGGGGCGATGAGCATGTTTTGGCATTCAAACTTAATTTTAAAATGAACTTACGCGATAGTTCCCCACACGCACTTCTAAGAATGGTGAGACAAATTTGTATTCTAGGAAGGATGACCTTGAAGAACTCGACACTATGATTCTTCTCCGATTCCAACCAGCACAGTGCATGCATCAGCTGTTTTCCTGCGCGATTAATTACTGTGCATGCATTGATTGTCCTTTCAATATGAAAGTTTGATTTGGCCCGTGCTTCATGTGTTGCTTTTCATTCGCTTTAGTTTCGATTTACTTTCATTGTTTATTTGGCCAGTCGTCTAGGTAAGTGTGCTTATTGGTTCTTTACTGTGATCGTGAATTATTAATTTTAAGAAATAGTTACCTTTCCTTCATCATATTTTGCAGCTGCCAACGATGTCGGTTAATAAAAAGAAGTGTTGTCAATACAGTTCCACATACTTGAAGTTCAGATTTGTTCCTTCGCCATCGAACTCGCAACTACCCATGTGTTTACTTTGTAATAAAGTGTTATCTAATGAGCCAATAAAACCGTCTCATTTGCAGGAGCATCTACCAAAAAATCATCCTGAAAAACAAAATAAAGATTTGTTGTTTTTCCCGTTTCTTATAATATATCAAAATTAATTGCTAAATCGGGGAAAGCTCATACCATCGGTGAAGAGTTGATACTGCTGGCTGTCAAGGAAGTTTAAGAAATGATTTTACACCATCCAGCTGCATCCAATGTTATAAAAAATGTCCCATTAAGCAATGATACAGTGCAACGACAAATTGATGAGATGGCTGAAGATGTTGAAGCTTCCTTACGCAAACTTTTGATACCCATTGAATTTTCTCTTCAGGTTGATGAATCAACCTAGCCAAGTACTAATGAGGCTTTACTGTTAGCGTATGTCCGGTTTGTGAAGGAGGGAAAAATTATTCAAGAGAGGCTTTTTGCAAGACGCTTGATTGCATATACTAAAGGTGAATCTATTTTAATACTGTCAAAGATTACTTTAAAGAGAAAAATATCCCTCTTGTGAACATTACGTCTGTTGCCACCGATGGAGCTCCTGCAATGGTTGGTCATCATCATAGGTTTATCCCCCTTTTGAAGAAAGAGGTACCAGGTATTTAGCTATTTACTCTGTGATTCATAGACAGCATTTATTTGCAAAAAAAACTCAGCGGCCATTTGCATCAGTCATTACAATATGTCATCTCTGCTGTGAACAAAATTTGCAGTAATGCTCTCAACGATCGATTGTTTGGGCAGCTCTGTAAGGACAACGATGAAGAATTCAATCATTTGCTTCTACATGCTGGCTCTCCAAAGGCGCCTGCCTCAATAGGTTCTGGAATTTGTTTTGACTCTGTACTTCAGTTCCTAGAAGAGAAAGATGTAGCTCTGAGAGACAGATTGCTACAATTTAAGATTGGTGTTGCTTACATGACCGATTTATTCGCAAAATTCAATGGAATTAATTTGCAGCTTCAAGGCAAAGAGCTCAATTTGATCACAACAATACCTGTTATTTCTGCCTTCCTAAAAAAAAAAACACCTCACTTTATGGAAGCAGAATTTTGGTCGCAATGAGTTCAGCCAGCTTCCAATCTTGTCAGATCTGCATAAGAGCAGTGAAATCCCCTTCGATGAAACACAAGTTTACTGTCAACACCTTGAGTCTTTGCACAAGGACTTTTCTGAGTGTTTTGAGGATATTTTGTCTCTAGATGTCCCTCAATAGGTCATGAACCCTTTTATGAATATTGAGACAGCAGAGGTTCAGATTCAGGAGGAATTGGTCGAACTTTCAACTAATGAAACTTTGAAAGCCAACTTCCAGAATGGTGATCATCTCAAAGAATTTTGGCTTCAAAGAAACATCAGTCGCCTCTACCCAGGACTGTGGACCCAGGACTGTGGACTATCATTAAAAAAAATTAATTGTCTTCCCTTCCTCCTACCTTGTTGAGTGAGGATTCAATGCTGTGACAGATCTAATTACAAAAGAAAAGAAGTTGACTCCAAATCATGGAAAGAGGGGACCTGTGCCTTAATCTCTCTAACAATATTTAACTGAACATTCAGAAACTGGCTCTGAACCATCAAGTCACAACCATCACACTTACATAATCAAGTATGTTTCATTGATATTACTCTTTTAGTGTAATAAAATAAATAAATAATAAAAATAAAGAATTTTTAAACATAAAAAAGCATTTGTAAAAAAATAAAGAAATAAAAAGAGCATTAAAATAAATAAACGTATTTACAGCATTTTGAAATAAATGTATTTACATAAAAGAGCATTTAAGCAAATATTTTGTATTAGTCGTTTTAATTTTAATAAAAGGAATGCAATTACACAAAGGTGGGTGTTTAAAATTTTCTGCTCCTTAAGGGGGCAGCAGCTTTAAAAGGTTGAGAATCACTGCTTTAAAGCCAGCTCTGCCTTGTTCCAGGCCTCTTTTTTGGTTAATGTCTGGCTGAGAGCTTCAGCTATACTGGAAAAGAGTTGCTTCGCAGCTGTTGCAATCATTGCAATTTAGGCAGATATGGAGTGTGGCATAAGTGTTGCATTAAAATTATTCTTAGTTTAGTCAGACAATGTGGGAGGAGGGTGGATGCAATGGTGGTCATTTTGAGCAACAGTTTTGTGTACTAGTTTCAAATTACAGTAGAACCCCACACAACCCAAAAAAAAAAAAAAAAACCCCAACAAGTTGTGGGAATCTATCTGCTTTTAAAACTGCTGTAACCTGTCTGTATTATCACATTTTTCACAGAGCCTGTTAACTGTGACAGAGGCAATGCTGGTTTTGCACATGCGTAGTGGTGTGTAAAGTGCTGGGTCATTTCCCATATTTGGAACTGGTTGTAATGCCATTCTGAGGATCTGATAGGGTGATGTGTGTGTGACTCATGTAATCTTATAATCTGTTTAATAAAGCAGACGCCATTATTCCTTTGTTGAGCTCTAAGACTGCAGCAGTATATTTCCTTCTATCATGATTTCTCCTTTTTACTCTATTCCTAACAGAGCTGGCTCTCCGCTTAGGGACTTTTCTTTCTCTAACTCTCTCTGACTCTTCTCTGCTTTGAGTAACTCTGGCAAGATCTCAACAACTGGTGCCCCCCGCTGTGAGGCTCAATTGCGGTGGAAAGCCTTTGAACTAAGACAAAGCACTTAGCACCTCATTACGACCGGGTAAGGTCTATCATCACTCATCCCAACCAGTGGAAAGGTCTGACAGGCGCCTGAAATTCACCTACATCAGTGGGTCCCTCAGGGTGAGTTGATAGCTTTATAATATGGGAAACGTGCTTGATTCATCGCAAAAGAAGTTTTGTAAAGATTTGCTTTATCTCCTGAAAAAGAATGAGCTGAGATCAGATGCCACAGAAGTGATAGAATTACTTAAGACTATACAAAGTGTTTCACCTTGGTTTCCACAAGGGGGTAGTCTTGACTTAAAAGCATGGGACAGGGTTGGAAAGGACTTTCAAGGAAATTCCAATGTTTCCGTTCCTGTGCAGTATACGTGGGGCTTGGTCAGAATTTGCCTGCAGAAACTGACTCCAAAGGACATTCTGTTGTCCCAAAAGCTTGTTGCACCACTGCCACAACTTTTGCCACCTGACAGGGGAGATTCCCTACCTCCTACTGCCCCCCCACCATATGGGAAACAACAGCATGAACCCCCTGATGGAGATGGGGGTGGAGGTGGAGGTGGAACGTTATATCCTGCCTTGCAGCAATCAAGCGCTGTTAACCCTACAAAAACACCGTTCTCCGCTGCTTTAACTGCAGCTGTGCTAGATATGGAACCTGCTGCTGTATACCCAGGTATCAGAGGTGCTCCAGCAATTGGAAATGCTCCAGCAATCCCTGACAGATATGAAACCCTCCATTACAAATATCTGAAGGAACTGAAAGTTAGCATACGTGACTATGGGGTTAATGCACCTTTCACAAGAGCTCTGTTAGAAGCCATTGCTACTCAGAAATTAATACCAGCTGATTGGAAACAGATGATCAAAGCACTCCTGCCCCCTGCAGAAGCCATGCTCTGCTTGCAGGAATGGAGAGATTTGGCATGGAAGCTACATCACACACGCCCTGCTCTCACGATGGACATGTTATGTGGGGAAGGGAATTTTGCAAACCCCACATAGCAATTGGCACTCACTGATGCCCAGTTGGGAGATATTGCACAGATAGCCATGCGTGCCTGGAGTAAGATCCCTTCCCAGGGGGCCAGCTCAGTTGCTGGGTTTGCCGTGATCAGGCAGGGGCCTAAAGAAGACTATACTGAATTTATTAATAGACTCATGACTGCCCTCAACCGCCAAGTGGAAAATGTCCCAGCACAGGAAATGCTCATGAAACAACTGGCTTTGAAAATGCAAATGAGGATTGCAAGGGTGCTCTGACAGCTGTTTATGCTCGCCCAGGCACAACGATAGCAGACATGATGAAAGTTTGTCGAAATGTGGGGACCCACAGTTATAAAGCTCAACTTCTGGCCGCTGCAGTTCAGTTGCCCACAAATCCGGCCCAAAACAAGCAGTGTTTTGGTTGTGGGAAAGAAGTCCAGAGAAAAGGTGGCGTGGATCCTTCCTCTATGGATGGCAGGCTTCTGCCAAAATACAAGGTGGGAGAGGACATACTCCAGTTATTGGCTGATTTTGGATTGCTCAACCCTCAAGCAAAGAGATCAAGAGTGGGCTGTTCCAAGTTACAAGCATCGGGACCACAGGGGAAGCAACTGGAAATTCCCCTGTCCTGTCTGTCAGTGTGGGAGTTACTTGCAAATTCTGGAGAAGCTGTTCTTTTGTGTTGCTGCATCGTCTGCCTCCTGAAATACAGATGGATGTGCCTGGAGCATGAAGGAGTGAGTGTGTTGGCTGAATAGCTGAAGAATTGGTGTGTTAGTATTTGGGGGTGGTTGGTTGGCTTGCTGAGTCTGGGGGCTGGAGGGAAGATGGTGTTTAAATTCTAGTCTGAAGAGATCTTCAATCAACATTTGGACTCTTAATTTGGACATTTTAATTGGACTAAAAAGTTTGTGTGGACTTCAAAGATGAATTGGCCTTGTTTGCATTATAAAACCTGAAAACCTTTTAAAAATTGTCCAAATGCTCACGCTATGCTTTTGAAATGCTCTGCTAATATTTGTACTGTACCTGTTAAGATATTGTATGCCTCTTTCATTTATACCTAGTGAGAGAGAAAATGTAATGCCTTACTCATGTAATTGGGGAGTGGGAAATGCTTGCTAGAATGCTACAGAAACCTCCTTCATGTAAGGAAGAAGAGAAATGTTCATTTTTGTTCATGTTTAAATGCTTTGCTTATTCTCTTGCAGGTGCAATACCTGTCTTTGCTTATGCTATATTTTGCCTTATGTAACTGCATATCTCAAGGTGCCTCCAGAAGTACATGGAAGAGTTTTCAGTACCCTACATATGTAACTGGGTTTGTTATATTGCATTTGTGTTTATATGTCAGGAATGTTTCATGTCTAGTTCCATGGTGCGAGTAATAACATGGCACTGGTCATCAAACATGGCATTTTTCTGTTTCTTAGCTTAGAGGAGTTGGTTGCCCTGTATTGCAGGTGGGCCTCTTGACTCCCTCTTGCAATATTATGATGTTGTAAATAGCCAAATGGTGTTAAAGAATGTTGTTTTCTACTCTGGATGAGGACACTCATCTTTCATCACAGTTAGATAGATAGTCAATTGATTTGAAGGCCAGATATTGTTTAGATAAATTTTTATCTTGATTGGTTTTAGGCCAGATTGAGAAAGAACTCCAGGATTTACAGGAGACCATTACTAATAATGTGCATAATGATGTATCTCTTTTTGATTGAATGACTTCTTGGTTGCCTGATCTGTCCTTCCTCAGACAACTTTACTTTTTTGGGATTATTGCCTTATACTCATATGTTTTTGCATTTTTGTATTCCTAACCTTATTTCTATATGTAATACCTGTCCACTGCGTAGAAGGGAGGCATCTGGTTTTGCAAGACGGCAGTTATACTTGATGCAGTATTATCCTCTTGAACAAGGTTCCAGGAGTCAGGAGGGGTACGATGTCCAGGAGAACAGCGATGATGAATATGGAGGAGGAGTTATGGAATATGCTGATCATCAGGGGTATAATTGGCCGTACCTCTCTCAAAATTAAAATAAAGAAAGAGGACATGTGGGAATCTATCTGCTTTTAAAACTGCCGTAACCTGTCTGTATTATCACTCTGCATTTTTCACAGAGCCTGTGAACTGTGATGGAGGCAATGCTGGTTTTGCACATGCGTAGTGGTGTGTAAAGTGCTGAGTCATTTCCCATATTTGGAACTGGTTGTAATGCCATTCTGAGGATCTGAACATGGAGGGCCTCTGGCAAGATCTCAACAACAAGTCTGTTCCATGGAACTCTTCATTATGCAAAACAAATGGGTGATACCCCACATAACAGGAAAAAAGTTCATTATATGGTTTTTTTAAAGTGAGGTATACCTTGCCTAATGAAAACCCTGTATACTTACTTACTTACTTACTTACTTACTTACTTACTTACTTACTTACTTACTTACTTACTTACTTACTTACTTACTTACTTAATCGCCTCCTCTTCTACCTTGCAATTTTTCATTATGCAGGGTATTGTGCAGAGTGTACGAATGCTTTGATGTTTGAATTTTTCATTATACGAAGTATTCGTTATATTGGGTTACACTGTATTTGCATTTTTATCAGACACTATTTCTGTTCCCTTATTAGTCTGTTCATTAACCAGCAGGGTAGTTGCACTAGTTTGATTGTAGGGTTTGTTATAGTGTTCATTGGGTTCTGTTATTATTATGTATTATTTTCAAAATGGGCTGGGAGGTGCAGGGGCCATTTTGAGGCTGAGTTAGGTTTCACAGTTCAGTTTAATACCTCTGTTCGTTAGTTTAGATTTCATGGTTCATTGTTGATAGACATGTTCTTTCCATTCAAAGCCCCTTGTTGCCACTAAGCTACATATCTCTAGTTAGTAATGATGATGATGGTGGTGATGATGATGATAAACTTAAAATAAAATACAGAAATTAATTATTATTAATAATAATTAATAATAAGCATAATTAATTAAAATAGATAGAGAAATGGGACCAAAGAAAGGCAAAGGGTGTTGGTGGAAACAACTGGCCAAAAGGCCTGCCAGACACTTTTTGGAAGGGGCAAGTCCTAGAGCAGGTAGAAGACTTCAAGTACCTTGGTGTCATAGTTTTAAAAAAGGGGACAAATGAGTCCCAAGATCAATCAGATGGTGGCAGCTGCTGACAGACTCTTCTACACAATCAATCAGGGGTTACTCAGCAAGGACAAAGTTGGCAAGGCCACTAAGATGGCAGTCTACAAATCAACCTTTTTTCCTACACTCATGTATAGCACTGAGACATGGCCACTCACCTCCAGGCATTATTGCCAACAATGGAGATGAGATATCTGTGGAACATCGAGAAGAAGACCAGGCATGACCGAGTACAAAATGTGACCATCAGACAGAACCTGAATGTTCAACCACTGAGGAGTACAATCAAGAAGGGTCAGCTATGCTGTTTTGGCCATGTCAATCGAATGGCTGATACCAGTATTAGCCCAGTCGAGATGTACTTTAGACCTTGCAAAAATTCCCAAGTTAATGAAACTGTGGGATGTTGTGTATGGGTGCCCAGTGGAGCTACACTCAATTTATCCAACAAAATTTCTTTGTGGAACCTTGGGGGGGGGGGGGGGGACAAAAACAGCAAAATTTTAGCACTCTTCTCAGTTTTTCAATTATATCTTCTAAACCATGTTTTTCTTGTTTACTACATGTAATTATAAAGTTGTAGAGCATTGAAATTCCTTCAATTATCACTGGTCAAACCTATTTTTAAGTCTATAGGTACCGAGATACAGGGCTTTGAAAAAGTGCTAAATTTCTCAATTTTTTAAAAAAAATTGCTAAAAAGGCTGGTTTTTGCTATGTATCTTCTATTTCACAACATATTTAATGGAATTTTGGATTCTACTTCAATTTCCAAACATTCAACTACATTCCACCTCCCACTACTCCCTCCTCTGTAGGATGTTCATATTTACAGTGTACATCTAAGGTTCAAATAGCACAAAAACCGAGTTCGTCTTTCAGGTTGGAAATTTTTACCCTCACCCCACCCCCACATACACACCTTCCACAGTAATTGTTCATTCAGTACGTACCTACATGTTTGCAATCACAGGTAAAGATGTCAATCTCCTCACGATACTGACAGCCCTTGCCTCCACTACTCACAAAAAACATCTATTTTAGAAGAGTGGGAGAGGCAATGCCCCATCAACCTTATATTCAGCAGCTTCATGCAAGATTGACCCAAAAGACATTCTGTTTCTTCACACAGCCAGCAGTTGTGACACCACTTCAACCCCCTTTGGATAAGAGAAGAAGAAAGTGTGCAAGCTGTATGAGAAGAACAGTTTCATACACATTTTGGCTGCTGCTTTTAAAGACTCGGAAGCCCTCCTAGATTTCTAAGGCACGGGAGAAGTTTTTGGTAGCACTGTATGGGGGAAACATGGAGACCAACACATTGGACAACCTCCGGTACCAACTGTTTACCAAGTCATTGGCCACACTCACATTCCAGTTGGCCAGAATCCCTCCTACCTAAGATGCTGCCACCCACCATATTTTTCGCATGAACCTCTGTTGTGTATGTAACATTGTACCTTTAAGAATGTAACCTTGTAAAGGAGTCTCTGTGTAACTGAATGCTGCCTACTGCGTATCAATCTGTAAACATCAAATTGGCGATGAAGGTGGGATTATGGCTTCCCAAAGCATCAAGCTACCTCCGTTCAACATCAAGAAGCCAGAGAAATGGGCTCTGTATGAGTGCAAGTTCGAGCACGCGATGGCCGCCAAGTGCATCGAAGACGAGGAACAAATACATTGCTGCCTCCTCACCCAGATTGGCCTCCCCACATTAGAGCTGGTGATGCACATGATGTTGCCCCACTCACAGAGATTCTGGAGGCGCTGCGGAACTACTTTCAGTCGAAAGTGTCCATCTTCCCGGCCCGAGTCGCATTCCACAGGTGAGACCAGTACCCGGGCGAGTCTGTGGCAGATTATGCCGCCGCCCTCAGGCTAGCTGCTGCCCCTTGCCGGTGGGGCGACCTGGAGGAAGCCCTGAGGGACTGCCTGCTATGCAGACTGCGGGACAAGTAAGTCCAGAGGAGACTGATGGCCCGTGAGCACCTCTCCTTTGGCTCCATATTGCGGGAGGCTCAGGTGGCTAAAGTAGTGAGGTCCAGGGTGCGAGCCTTCAGTGGGAAGCCTGCCGCACCCAGGGGGCCCGGGTCCATGGTGTAGGCTGTCCGGTGCTCGCCCTGCCATTTTTCCAGCTCATCTTCCTCTCCGGAGGCCTCTGCATCATCAGGGTCCGGTTCCAGTGACGACAATGATGTCCAGAAGGTCCAGAGGAAAGCATCCCGAAAACACACCGGTGACAAGGTCCACCGGTGATGCGACAGCAGCGGAGCGTCCCATGACCGGAAAAAATGCCCTTTCCAGAAGGCTGAGTGCCACAGCTGTGGACGCCGAGGCCACCTCACCAAAGTTTGCAGGCAACAGCGGAGAGCGGACCAGGAGCCAGCTGAGTGCCCTCAACGAAAGGGAGATGGCATTGGGGATGTTTCTGTGGATGAGCCGACCGTGAGCCGTGTGTCCAACGCACACCGACACTTCTTTGTTGAGGTACTGTTACAGGGGGTCCTAGTTAGGATGGAGGTGGACTTGGGTTCATCCTACTGCATCGTGTCCCAGAAGGAATTTCTGCGCATTCTCCCCAATGTGCACCTGAAACTTAAGGCTCTAAAGACTACTTTGTGGAAGGTTCAGAGCAACATGATTCCTGTTTTGGGGGTGGGGGAAGTTCCAAGTGAATTTCAAAAGTTTCACGGAGAAGCTGCCCCAGTGGTACTGAGACTGGGTTCCAGCTGCCTCCTCAGGAGACAATGGTTTGCTTCTTTGGGTATTGAACTGTCTGGCATAAATGCCATAGAGGCTGATCCAGTGCGAGACATGTGCGATGCACACCCAGCCGCTTTCGAAAAGGGACTCGGAAAGTATAGCGGGCCCCCAGTCTTGTTCGACCTGGATCCAGCAATCTGACCCATCCGGCTCAAGCCACGATGAGTGCCATTCGCCCTCAAGGACAAGATTGAGGCGGAACTGGACAAACTGGTGGGTCAGGGGATTTTAGTTCCAGTAGACTCTGTGGAGTGGGAAACTCCAATTGTGACTGCCATGAAAGCTAACGGGGAGGTTAGAATTTGCATGGAATATAAATGTGCCATTAATGAGGCTATTTACCCTAACGCATACCCAGTGCCAGTAGTTAGCCATTTACTAGTCACTTTACATGGGGGTAAATGTTTTGCTAAGTTAGATCTGATGTAGGCCTATCAGCAGCTTACAGTCAGGTCTGCTGCCGCAGCTGCACAAACAATCGTAACGCACAAAGGTGCCTTTAAGGTAACATGCCTACAGTTTGGCATGAATTCAGCCCCCAGGATTTTTCAATCTTTAGTGGAATGCCTCCTCAAGGGTCTCCCTGGGGTTCTCCCCTATTTTGACGATGTTTTGATTAATGCGGGGAGCGAGTCGGAACTTGCCAAAAGACTGGATAAGGTTTGTAGAGTATTCGAGAAAGCGGGGCTAAGATTGAGATGGGGAAAAAGTGTGTTCCTGGCAAGGGTGGTAGAATTTCTGGGGTTTAAGATAACCCCCGACGGAGTTAAGCCCTCTAACTCAAAGGTTGCAGCTGTTCAAAATGCCCCTCACCCCAACGTGAAACCAGAATTGTAGTCCTTCTTAGGGCTCCTAAATTTCTATTATTCCTTCTTGCCAAGGAAAGCTTCCATAGCGGAGCCTCTCCATCGTCTTTTAAAGAAAGACGCGGTTTGGCGGTGGGGGGACAGCCAGGAAAAGGCTTTCAAAGAGCTGAAACAGCTCCTCTCCTCAGTGGCAATCTTAACACATTTTGACTCCAGGAAGCCCATGGTGCTAGTGTGTGATGCTTCACCAGTGGGGGTGGGGGTAGTGCTGTGCCACATGTTAGGAAACGGGCGGGAAGCCCCGGTTGCTTTTTACTCCAGGTCACTTTCAAAAGCAGAGCACAACTACGTGCAAACAGATAGAGAGGCTCTTGTGATAGTCACTGGAACCAAGAAATTCCATGACTTCCTCTACGGTCAGGAGTTCACCATTGTGACTGACCATAAGCTGGGTATTTTCACCACATGCAAGCCCACACCCCAGATTCTGTCCCCAAGAATGTTTCGGTGGGCCATATTTCTAAATGCTTACCAGTACACACCGGTCCACCACCCAGGCAAAGAGATCAGCCACGCTGATACACTTTCCCGATTCCCCCTCCCAGAGCTAGAGGAACCCGAATGCGAGGTGGAGCAAGATCAACAGGTGTTGCTGATCGAGTCCCTCGATTCACCACCCATAGTACCCACAGATCTCGCCAAGGCCACGGTGAGGGACAAAGTTCTGTCCCTAGTAATTTCATGGGTAAAGAAGGGCTGGCCCACAACTCTGACAGCCGAGGAGTTCAAAGCATTTTTCCGGAAAAGGGTTGAACTCTCGTTAGAGAGGGGTTGCCTCCTCTGGGGCCAATGGATGGTCATTCCCGAGGCACTGTGTGCAAAAGTGCTCAGACTACTGCACATCAGCCACCTGGGATCGTGTTCTCAAAGGCTTTGCCAGGAGCTATTTCTGGTGGCCCCAGATAGATGCTGACATTGAACACATGGTGGGTACTTGCAAAAGTTGCCAGAGTTCTCGACCCGAGGAGTCCCAACTTCCTCACAGAGAATGGGACACAGCCTGCGGTCCATGGTCTCGATTACACATTGACTTTGCTGGTCCTTTTCGAGGCTCCATGTTCCTCCTAGTGGTCAATTATTCTTCAAAATGGTTGGAGGTCATTCCAATGTCCAATACCTCATCTGCCGCAACCATTAAACACTTGTGGAAGCTGTTTAGTTGTTTTGGGTTACCCGATGTGCTTGTCTCCGACAAGGCCAGTACTTTCACTTCCGCCAAATTCCAGACATTCCTAGCGAGGAATGCGATTCAGCACATTACTTCAGCCCCCTTTCACCCCGCAATGAATGGCCAGGTTGAATGCCAAGTGCAAACAACTAAGGAGGCACTTTGGCGAATGGGCCCCAGAGACTTAAATTTGCGATTATGCCAATTTCTCATCTGCTACCGAGTAACTCCCCTGGCATCCAGGCTCTTGCCTGCAGAGCTTCTCATGCACAGGAGACCAGTCTCCCTTTTTGATCGGTTGGATCCAACCAGGGTGGAGGACAGGGGGAGGAATATAGAAATTGTGCACACCAAGGTATTCGAGGTAGGGGACCCAGTGTATTGCAGAAACTATGTGGCCACTGGCTCAACATGGGTCCCAGGGGTTGTGATTGAACAGACAGGACCAGTGTCCTACCAGGTAGAAACAAGTACGGGTTTACTGTGAAGGTGACACACCGACCAGCTCAAACGTCGGGTGACAAATGCACAGGGAGATGAAGGTATGGGTGAGTCAATGTTAGGGTTCTCCCCCACCCACTTATCCCAAGGGGAAGATATGGTGAACAGCCCACAAAGGGATCCTTGTATCAATTCCTTCCATGCCATTCAAGAGGATCCGAATCCCCATCTCTTTCACCCATGGCAGGCGGGCTCTGAGGTCTGCAAGAGCCCAGACCCCGACAATGTAGCTTTTGAGTTTCAGGACCAAGGGGAGTTTGCAGTGTTCCCCCACTCATCCAAGCGAGGAGTGGGGCCTTGAGTTCACCCCAGTAACGCCCCGTCCTTTGGTTTTTGAGTCTTCCTCTACTTCCTGGCAAAAGAGGCAATTTTCTGTTGAGTCACCCACCACTCCGAGTAACAGGTGGGACTTTTCGTTAAGGTATTCTTCTCTCCTTCCAGGTTTTGATTTCGAGCAATCCCTTGCTCCTCCTGAAACAAAACGGGGTTCTGATTTACTGTTTGCCCTTCCAAATTCCTCTTCTGAATCAGACCAAGCTTTCCAACATGCGAGTCTCATTTTCCCATTGCAGGACGAAAGTCTGCGGAACTCAGATCCCCTAGTTCTCCTGAGCTCGGCCGAGCTGCCGCATGGCCCAAACGCACATGTGGGCCACCACGATAGTTGAGGGACTTTGTCCAATCCTAGGGGGGAGGGATGTTGTGTATGTAACATTGTACCTTTAAGAATGTAACCTTTGTTATATATGCATGTACAATGTTACTTTAAATATATGAATGTAACCAGTCCACAATCACAATGTATCTCAGCTGTTAAGGAACGCGAGCAAGCCGCCCATAGAGGGCAGCTGCGAGCGTTCGGTCTCACATGGTTCACATTGCCCAAATCACGAACAGCCGCGGGAATTTCCCCACATGATCAGGAGCAACAGAAAACAACTACAGAAGAGAGGTGTGACCTGGGCGAGGCCACGCCGGTAGCAGCCAATAAGCTACCGTGCAACAAGATTCAAATGTATTGTACTACGGTATATAATGAGATGTACCTCCGCCATTACCTCATGTTCATACTGACCATCAATGAATAAACCTGTGTTAGTCCTTCCTGCGACTCCTTCTTTGTCTTCCGTGCAAGACACTAAATTGGCGACGAAGGTGGGATAGATGGCGAATCCCAAGGTCAAGCCGTACCAGTTCGATGTCAGCGAGCCCGAACAATGGGAGCTCTACGAGTGCCAGTTTCGGCATGCAATGGAGGCAACAGGCGTCGACGATGACGCGAAAATGCGCTCCCACTTCCTGGCTCAGGTGGGGCCGGCCACGCTGCGGATCCTGATGACCCTGGTGGCCCCCCGGAAGGTGGACGAGGTGCCCATCGACCGTATCCTGGAGAGGCTGCGTGAGCACTTCCAGCCGCCCATCTCGATCTTCCCAGCCCGGGTCGCGTTCCACAGGCGAGACCAGCGACCGGGCGAATCCATGTCCGCCTACGCGGCGGCCCTCAGGCTCGCAGCGGTGCATTGCCAGTGGGACGACCTGGACCAGGCCCTCCGTGACCGCATGCTGTGTGGGTTGCGCGACGAGGAGCTTCAGAGGAGGCTCATGACCCGCGACCATCGCCTCACGTTCAACGAGGTACTGCGGGAGGCCCAAGCAGCCGAGGAGGCCAGGAGCGGCGTCCGACTATTCAAGTCTCGAGGGGCCACGTCCGAGAGGGCCAAGTCATCAGTGCAGGTGGCCCGGCGGACACCAGCGAAGACGGCCTGGCGGGCCCCCAAGCCGCCCACCGCCACACCAACGTCGTCCGAGGAGTCGTCCACGACAGCGGACCCCTACTCCAGCGAGGATGACGACGTCCAGAGGATCAAGAAGCGGGGTGAGAAGCAGCAGACCCGAGAACGGCAGGGCCGCCGCTGCGACGGTTGTGGGGCGGCCCACGACCGCACGAGGTGCCTGTTCCGGAAGGCCGAGTGCCACAACTGCGGCCGAAAGGGGCACATCGCCCGAGTATGCAGGCGCGGGCGAGTCGAGGACAAGGGCAGTTCCAGCCTTCCCCAGACGCACCAACGAAAGGCGGCCAGCACCAGGAAGGTCTCAGCCGGCTACAGCGAGGAAGGCATGAACCGCGTGGGCCTGGAGCACCGGCGGTTCTTCGTAGAGGTACTGTTGCAGGGGGTCCCAGTGAGGATGGAGATAGACTCGGGGTCTTCTTATTCCATCCTGTCCCAAAAAGAGTTTATGTGTATTCCCCCAGAGAAGCGGCCCAAACTGCGGGCCATGAGATCCAATCTAAGGGATGTACAGGGAAATGGGATCCCAGTGTTGGGGGTGGGGAATTTCAAGGTGAAGTTCAAAAGCTACTCCGAGAAACTGCCCCTAGTGGTCCTTAAAGGGGGGAGGTGCTGCCTTTTGGGAACGCAGTGGTTTGCTCCCCTGGGGATCGAACTGTCCGGCATTAACGCCATCGAGACTGACCCAATGCGGGACGTGTGCAACGCACACCCGGACGTTTTCAAGAAGGGGCTCGGGAAATACAAGGGCCCCCCGGTTTCCTTTGAGCTGGACCCAGAAATCCGGCCCATCCGCCTCAAGCCAAGGAGAGTGCCCTTCGCCCTCAAGGACAAGATTGAGGCGGAACTGGACAAATTGGTGGGGCAGGGGATTTTGGTTCCATTCGACTCGGCGGAGTGGGAAACGCCGATTGTTACAGCCCTCAAGTCCAATGGGGAGGTCAGGATTTGTGCGGACTATAAATGTACGATAAATAAGGCCATTCGGCCAAATGCATACCCAGTGCCCGTGGTCAGCCACTTGCTGGCCACGTTACATGGGGGGAGGTGTTTCGCCAAGCTAGATCTGGCCCAGGCGTACCAGCAGCTCTCTGTAACCCCGGCTGCTGCCGCCGCGCAAACAATCGTAATGCACAAGGGGGCGTTTAAGGTAACGCGCCTTCAATTTGGCGTGAATTCGGCCCCTGGAATTTTCCAGTCCCTCGTGGAACGCCTTTTAAAGGGGCTTCCAGGCGTTCTCCCATACTTCGACGACGTGTTGATAACAGCGGGGAGCGAGCTAGAGTTGGCAAAGAGGCTAGATGGGGTTCTCTCAGTGTTCGAGAGGGCAGGACTTCGATTGAGGAGGGACAAGTGCGTATTCTTCGCGAGGGAGGTAGAGTTCCTAGGGTTTAAGGTAACACCGGACGGAATCAAACCCTCCGAATCCAAGGTAGCGGCCGTGAGAGACGCCCCTCGCCCCACCGCGAAACCAGAGCTGCAGTCATTCCTAGGGCTCCTAAATTTCTATCACTCCTTCCTGCCTCGGAAGGCATCGGTCGCGGAGCCACTGCATGCGTTACTTAAGAAGGATGCAGTTTGGTGGTGGGGGGACAAGCAGGAGAGGGCATTCAAAGAGCTTAAGTCACTCCTGTCTTCGGACGCGATCCTGACCCACTTCAATCCGAAAAAACCAGTGGTGCTTGTCTGTGATGCGTCCCCGGTGGGGGTGGGGGCGGTCCTGTGCCACGTGTTGGAGAGCGGAAGGGAAGCCCCGGTGGCTTACTACTCAAGGTCCCTCTCGAAGGCCGAGCGCAATTACGCGCAAACAGATAGGGAGGCCCTAGCAATAATCGCGGGAACAAAGAAGTTCCACGATTTCCTATACGGCCGCGAGTTTACGGTAGTGACGGATCACAAGCCGCTTCTGGGGATCTTCACTACCGGCAAACCCACCCCACAAATTCTATCCCCCAGGATGTTGCGTTGGGCCATTTTTCTCAACGCCTACCAATATGAGCTAGTCTACCGCCCAGGGAAGGAGATCTCCCATGCAGACGCCCTGTCCCGATCCCCTCTCCCTAGTTTAGGGGATCCCACATGCGAGGTAGAGCAGGAACACCAAGTCCTGCTGATCGAGTCTCTCGACTCACCCCCAATTGTGCCGGCCGGCCTCGCCAAGGCCACGGCGGCCAACAAGATCCTGGCCCAAGTTAGTTCCTGGGTGAGAAAAGGGTGGCCCGTCTCTCCCCCCGAGGAACATTTCAAGCCGTTTTTCAGGCACAGAGTAGAGCTTTCTCTGGAAAGGGGCTGCTTACTCTGGGGCCAGCGGGTGGTTATCCCAGAGAAGCTGAGGGCCAAGGTGCTGAGGCTACTGCACACCAGCCACCCCGGGATCGTACACTCCAAGGCTCTGGCCAGGAGTTTCTTTTGGTGGCCCCAGATAGACGGAGACATAGAGCGTTTAGTGGGCACGTGCGAGAGCTGCCAGAGCTCTCGGCCCGAGGAATCCCGGTTACCCCATAGGGAATGGGATACGGCCCGCGGGCCATGGTCCCGGATCCATGTCGACTTCGCTGGCCCTTTCCGCGAGTCCTTGTTTCTCCTAGTCGTCGACTCCTACTCCAAGTGGTTGGAGGTAATCCCCATGAACAGCACTTCCTCTGCCGCAACCATTAAACAGTTGTGCAAGCTGTTTGCCTGCTTCGGCCTGCATGACGTCCTTGTAAGCGATAACGCTAGTACCTTCACGTCGGCAGAGTTCAAAACATTTATGGAGAGAAACGCCGTCAAGCACATAACTGCTGCCCCGTTTCACCCTGCCACAAACGGTCAGGTAGAGCACCAAGTGCGCACTACGAAAGACGCACTGCGGCGCATGGGTCCCGGTGAGTTGAACCTGCATCTGTGCCAGTTCCTCATCTGCTACAGGACAACCCCCTTAGCGTCAGGCTTTTCCCGGCCGAACTCCTCATGAGGAGGCGTCCGGTAACACTTTTTGACCAGATGGATCCGTCCAGGGTGGAGGATGAAGGGAGAAATATAAGCATAGGGGGAGAGAGCTCCAAAAGTTTTGCGGTAGGGGACCTAGTTCACTGCAGGAACTACGCGGCCTCGGGGCCAGCGTGGGTACCAGGGACAATTGTTGAGCAAACGGGGCCGGTATCCTACAGGGTCAAGACTAGTTCAGGTCTACTCTGGAGAAGGCACGCCGACCAACTCAGAAGGCGAGTCACCGGTGAGGGGGAATCAGCGTTAGGGTCCTCCCCCACCCGCATTACCCAAGGGGGAGACACAGAGGAGGATACTTTCAAAGAGAGGGATTAGTTTGATGATGATTATGAGTTGCAGTACCAGGGGGATGTAGCAGAGTGGTCCCCCACCCGTCCTAGCGAGAAGAGGGGTTTCAGTTCAGCCCCTGGTACTTCCAGTCCCCCTAGCCCTTTTGTGTTAGAGTATACCATTGCTCCCGCTCCCCGGAGACCAACACCCCCAAGACAGGCAACAGGGGCGAGTCCGCCCACCACAGTCTCTAGCACGCCCGGACAGGCAGCGGGGGGTGGCGAGGCCATGAGGGTCTCTTCGTCGGTCCCGAGATTCGTACTGGGGGGGTCCCCAAACTCCTCAAACGGCAGGCAGGGATTCACGTCCCAACTATTCATTCCATTCCCGTCCCCCAACGCAAGGTTACCACAGACGCCACGAAGAGCCACTAACGAGTCCCTCCTTTCCATTGCAGGGCAGGACTCCGCGGAACCAGGAGCCGCTGGCTCCCCTGTGTTAGGTCAAGCGGCCGCACGCCCAAGGCGCACGTGCGGCAAGCCACAATGGTTGAGGGACTTCGTCCCATCCTAGGGGGGAGGGATGTTATGTATGCATGTACAATGTTACTTTAAATATATGAATGTAACCAGTCCACAATCACAATGTATCTCAGCTGTTAAGGAACGCGAGCAAGCCGCCCATAGAGGGCAGCTGCGAGCGTTCGGTCTCACATGGTTCACATTGCCCAAATCACGAACAGCCGCGGGAATTTCCCCACATGATCAGGAGCAACAGAAAACAACTACAGAAGAGAGGCGTGACCTGGGCGAGGCCACGCCGGTAGCAGCCAATAAGCTACCGTGCAACAAGATTCAAATGTATTGTACTACGGTATATAATGAGATGTACCTCCGCCATTACCTCATGTTCATACTGACCATCAATGAATAAACCTGTGTTAGTCCTTCCTGCGACTCCTTCTTTGTCTTCCGTGCAAGACACTAAAACCTTGTAAAGGTGTCTCTGTGTAACAATGTAACTCGATGTAAACCAGCTGCGATTACAAGTGATTCAGCTGCCAGTAGATGGCAGCTACAATAGCTCAGCTCACATGATCCAGATCACCAATCTCAGTTTAACGTGGGAAACATTCCCACCACAGGTAAACCTTATAAGGTATGCAGTATGTCCCAATGGCGTCACTGATATCACAGCCAATGGGTGCTCTTGGAGCGGAATTCAAATATACTGTACAGTATAAAAGAGCTGCGCCTCTGCCATTACCACATGTTCAGATTGCATACCCTGCAATAAAGATGTGTTTGGTCCCCAGAAGGCTGCCTACTGCGTATCAATCTGTAAACATCAAAACCTCCAAGTCCAGATCTGGCTAGGTAATGACGACGTCATGCCATCAGTTTGGGAGTGGTCACTGACAAAGGAAGGCGTTGTTCCCATCACAGCCACTCGAAACGCAGCCCCTGACAACATCTTGAATATAATCTCCTGTAAATGCAAAAAAGGGTGCAGCACTGCAGGTTGCAGCTGCAAGAAAGCAGGACTGTGGTGCTCCACACTTTGCAAGAATTGCACGGGGAACGGTTGTGAAAATTCCCCCGAGCCTGACCTCCAGGAGGAAGAAGTGGTGGACTGTGAAGAGCAGAGCATGATGGATGCAGTGCTGGATATGGACGAAGAAGGAGAAGAAGAGGAAGCTCCATACAGCACAAAATGTGAAAACTATTAAATGTATGCTTCTCAATGCTTCCTGTTTTACTTTATGTACATACGTATTGCTTCCTGTTTTTTATTACATTTTACTTTACATAAATACTAATAATTTCATAAGAAATATCTGTGTTTTTAGTCTTTATTAACCTAAGTAATATCTTATAAAGGTCACTCAGGATAAAGCCACGTTGGTGTGGGTGTGGGGGTGGTCAAAATTTCCAAAATGAAAGATGAACTCAGTTTTCATCCTCTTTGAACCTTAGATGTACACTGTAAGTATGAACATCCTACAGAGGAAAAGTTAATGAGAGGAGGAAGTGGGGGGAGGGGGATGTAGTTGAACATTTGGAAATTGAAGTAGAATCCAAAATTCCATTAAATATGTTGCAAAAATGGAAGATACTAGGAAAAACCATCCTTTTTAGCAGTTTTTTAAAACAAATTTGAGAAATTTAGCATTTTTTCAAAGCCCTGTGTCTCAGTACCTATGGGTGGTTTAGAAGATATAATCGAAAAACTGAGAAGAGTGCTAAAAAATTGCATTTTTGCCCCCCCCCCCCCAGGTTCCAAATTTTGTTGGATAGATTGAGTGTAGCTCCACTGGGCACCCATATACAACATCCAAAATTTTCATTAACTTGGGAATTTTTGCAAGGGACCTCCCCCCCCCCCCATTTTGGACCTATGGCGACTGGGCTATATACCATGAATGCAGGGTGCAAGATCCAAAGGCAGGCCCCACATCAAGTTGATTGATAACATCAAGGAGGCCCTCCATGGTCATGGTAATGACCTGAGGTGAGCCATGGAGCTATCTAAGGAGAAATCCTTTGTGGAATCCTCTACACCAGTGGTTCCCAAAGTCGGGCATACGCCCCATGAAGGACTTCAGTTCCCAGAAGCCTAAGTCAGTACACTGGCTGACCAGTGCTTTGGGGAATAGACTTAGGCTTCTGGGAATTGAAGTCCACAAACTAAAGTTTGGGAAACACTGCTCTACACTGTAAGGTAGAAGAGGAGGCAAGTAAGTAAGTAAGTTAACTGAGAGTTGCGTAACAAAGCAGAGAGTCCACAAAGAGCTGAGGAAACCTGAAATTGAAACCTATGTCATCTGAATAAATTTTATAAGTACAGTTTTACCTCGTTTTACAAACACTTTATTTAACGTAATTTTCACTTAATGAATAAAAATCCATAGAAAATAAAGGCTTATAATATGATTTTTTTTTCACAATACAAAAAAAGTTTCCCTATAAATTACATGGTATACAGTGGCCACTGACTTTTGGTGAATGAAGCCATTTCCATTTCCATGGACACTTCTTTTTTTAGATTTCACCCAACAATAGCATTTCTGACTTTTGAATTATATATTTTTCCCCTATAAAACTGCATTCACCATCAAAATGAAGGAGACCAAGCAATAGATTGACATTTGAGTGGTGTGTCATACAGCTAAGAAAGATTTTTCTCAAAGATTGTGACATAAAATATGTGGCAACATATAACATATGTATTGCTTTAACAGAACATCATAAAAAGCAATAACAGAAAAGGCAACTGTGAAAATTACTACTGCTATGGAGTGCAACAATGGGCATCATAAACCAGTAAGAAAAGTTATGACCAAGTACTAATTTTTAAATCTCTATGCAGACTAGCTGTTTTTCGGAAACCTCTAAGATGTTTTTTCAAAAGATGTTTCACACTCTTGGAAGTATGTTCCAGCTCTCTATTAACACTGCAAACTTCTCTTCTGCTCTGTTCTCTTTAATAAAGCAAGAGCTTTATTTTAAAACCACACTTCATTTAAGCAACTTTCATTGAAATAATGCTTGCATTGAGTAACTTCTTGGATATTCTTCTGAAGCTACAGAAATTGTTACACACTGCAGGGAAATTTTCTTATAAAATAAATAAACAAAAATGCAACAGCATCCTATCCAGGAATTTAACTGGGAAACATGTTGGGCTGGGAGAGAAAGTTGCCAGCTCACACATATTTACAAAAAAGGAATCATTAAATATATCTTAAGGTGTGATCACATGGAAAAATAGAACACAATTTGGACTAATTGCAGAGTTGTCCAGTGTGATTTCTGTCCCAGCAATCACGTGCCATACAGAGAAATGTGCTCTACCTCAACTCTAATTTGTGCCAATCTGTACATTTTCCATTCAGCTGTAGGGCTTCTTACTTTATGGAGCCAGGATGGAGTGATTTCCCCAGCAGACGGAAATGTTGCTTTAAGGGAAATTGCTTCCATTAAAGTGACACTTTCTGGTTTGATCAAGCACATGCCTTTGAAGCTATCTGATTAGACTCTTAGATAGTTTCATGCTGCTGATTTAAGTGGATCTTAAATTACCAGAACATATGCAGGAAGTTTGGACGTCCTCTGGAAAAGCTAGACCAGCAGTGAAGTTTATGAGAATTTCAGACCAGTAAAAGTTGTTCTTGAAATGGATGAGGGTGAAAGTTCTGTTCACTGGTGAGATAAGCTGCATTTCTGCTGTTGATGGTTTGGCCAACAAACTGGAAAATTATTTAGAAAATGCCCCATCTGTTTAATTATTTTATTTATTATCAATTTATTTAAAATATTATTACAGGGTCACATAACCTTCCTGGTATCTCCTTTTATGAGCCTGCTCACATCAGGGTTAAACTTCTGAAATGTAGACATTCTCCTCTCCGGTTGGATTGTCACTTGTGAAACCTCTGCTGTGACGGTAATGCAACAGGTTTCCTGTGTATCAGACCACATGAATAATTCAGAAGTCTAGGTTTAATCCCAGCTAACAGGGAATGTCATCAATGGAGGTTATACCCTGATGGGGCATCTCAATTCAGAAAGAGCCTCCATGAAGATTGTGAATTTTAATTTAATTTAATTTAAATTTAATTTAATTTAATACTTATATTTCTATAGCCGCCCAACTCACGAAGACTCTGGGTGGCTTACGATATTAAAAAAAACCTAAAACAAATACAACCCCATTAAGGACAGATTTGCCCCATTTTAAAAAAACCACCAGCACATACTAAAAAGAGAGAGAATTACTCTGGTGTTTAGACTATTGAGTGTACCCTGTGCGGCAACCTTGCCGGCTAATCTTTCTAACACCAGATCAAACCAAAGGAACTGAAGAATGCATTCACCAGAAAGGTCTTTGTCAAGACCAACCTAAACAATGATCTCAATAAATGAGTAATAAGAATGTCCTACTAGTGGACATGTGCAGGAGATACAAATGTGACATAATTCTGCTCCAGGAAACACATTGAGAGACAGCAAGATACAGACCAAAAATGGCTGGAATGAAACTAGTGATTGAGAGACCACATGACCAGTATAGGAGTCTAATATTTGTTAGACCTGGACTCAGTATATTATCAGCTACACTGATAGAAACAATATTTAAATGCTCACCATCCGAACCCCACAATTCTCTGTTGCCTCTGTCTATAAACTGCCAGAAGAAAATTATAGTTTTAATGAACCAGACAATTTTACTTATGAAGAAATAAAATTTTGTTATTTGATATTTTAATTGTTACAGTGAGGCTTAGGGATATAACCACAACTTGTATCTTGGGCAGATATCAGTTACAGTAATACCTTGCATAACGAGCACCTCGTTAAGTGACTAAATCACTTAACAATCAGGATTTTTGCCAAAAGGTTGCCCTCAGACAATGACCAAAAACTCAGGACTTAGCGATGCTTAAGGACTTAGTGGCCCTGGCGGAGAATGGAATGTGAAGCAAGCAGTTTTCTTTCCCAACAGTGGTGGCTAAAGCAAGGGACACCAGTTGAACGAAAACATCTCCTCCCGGGCCACTGTTGTGGAGGTTTGTAGGCGCACCCCCCAAAGAAAGACTCAGACACCGGTATATGGATAAAGGAATCGGGCCACTTTTATTGAATAATGCCCTAGTCCAAATTATAACTTTCAATTGGTGTAATCATCCAATTGTAATTCTTTAAGGCAAGCAGGCCGCAGTAACACTGGTAAGGTTCCTCCCAAAATGCCAATGACAATTGGCTACATGTAACTATTTGTATCAATTTGTTTGTTGACACAAACAAATTGTTGACCGGAGTCAATAAACTATCTACTGACCCCACCCTATGACGTGTATCCGTTAAATCTCAAGGTGATGCAGGCTGTAAAGCTCCTGCCATCACCCCTTGCCTGGTTCGCCCTTGACTGGCCAAGCCTATTTCCCCTGTACCTGTCTACGTGTTGGCCAGTCAATTGCGAACCTGCCGGATACCTATGGGTCATAAATCTTTACCTTACCAGTGCTACCCGCCACACGGGGAGGCATCCATGATGACTCACCGCCCTCCCCCCCGACCATCAGCTCGGTCACCAGGCCTGCCTGCATATCCTCAGGAAAGAGGTTCATACCTCTGGCCGACAAGTGGACCCCATCTCCTGCATAGAGATCATAATCCTGCAAACCTATCCTAGGGTGCCGGATGGCTGTCCCCAAGCCCTTGTCTGCCAGGAACCGGGCAACAGCCCTGTTCACTGAGCGGCGAGCGCGGTCAAGGGCACGGAGGTCAACACCTCCTATGTAAGTATGTCACGGCACCATGTCCGACCATAGCAGCCGCGTGGACGGCCATACGTAATGCAAATAGGCTAGGTCCCTGCAAATCGTGAACTTTAAAGAGAGGCCAGTGACCTGGGCAAGGTCATTGCCACCGAGATGCAGGATGAGGACATCAGGCGGTCCAGCATCCCTGCTGGAAAACAGGAATGGCAACAGTTCCCCCCATTTCATACCGCGCTTACCGTACCATCGCAAATGTGCGGTTGCATGTAGCCCGAGATGGGGTCCCCACTCTGTCGCCGCAGCATACTGCGCTGCCCAGTGCATGTAACTGTGGCCCACCAGCCATACTGCCACCGGTGTGTGGGGACACACAGGGTCTGTAAAAGAAGGAAAAAGGAATAATGACATAACTGGTACTCATACATGGATGGGGCGTACGTACAATGCAAAGAGCATGGATCCACACCTGCCCATCCTTCGTATATCAGCCTCAGAGTACCCAAACGCAGCCGCAGTAGAAGCGGCGTGTATCGTAAATGAATGGGTGCCGTAACGAGCCCCAGGGAGGCCCACACTGGTAAGTGCCATGCCGGTCACCCTCCAAAACTGGAATTTAGTAAGGGGAGACCCATCCTGGTGGCAGAAAAACGGGCCAGGGTGCGTACCACGCACGGCCAAAAACAGATGTCTTCAATGGAACATCGTAGCAGTCTAACTCCACTGCCTACGCCTTGCTGATCAACCTTTGAGGACCGTGTCCTCAACTGAGCCCACTCTTGTGTAACATAGACATCGTTGAGTTCCAGTGCCCTACGAGACGCGTCCGCCTTAGACAGTGGTACCAACTCACTGATGCGGAGCGCTCCAAAGAAGGCTACAGTGGTGGCTGCATGAAAAAGAGCCACCTCATACCTATCATAGCATAAATTATGCCAGCCTCGTGCAAAGTGGGTAAGAACCTCTGGTGAAATCGGGTGACGTGTGTCCTGGCGGCGGCCACATTCACGTGTCCACCCTTCCAAAACATGACGTATGCGGAAATCATTCACTCAGTCAGCGAAGCCCCGCACCTTGGCCATAAATGGCAGTGCCAAAAGCCTAGAGGCTATAGTATGGGGGACCAGCCCATGACCGTGAAGATAAACCATGTATTGCAAAATCTGGTCCACAGGTATTTGCCACACTTCGGGTAACCGTAGTTGGCCACAAAAGGTTCTAAATTGTATGAAAGCATGTTGATATACCTTACGCGTGCGAGGTGCCAAAGACATGCCGATCGCCCGGTTCACCTCTCCTCGCCAAATGTCCAAATCTCGGCCAGGAGTGGCCAGGGGAATTCCTCTGCTTCGGGAGCCAAGGCTCGGAACCGGGAGATCTGCAGGCGGGATAAAGCATCAGCAATATCATTATTAATGCCTGGTACATGTCTGGCCTTGAACAGCACATTAAGGTGTAGACTTCTCAAGACAAATTGACAGACCAATGCCATGACCCTAGGGGATTTGGACGTCTGAGTGTTAACAATGTGCACCACTGCAGCATTGTCACACCAAAAATGAACCACTGAGTTGGCCCACTTATTGCCCCATAGCATTAGTGCCCCCAAAATGGGAAAAAATTGCAGGAAAGTAAGACCGCGGGGATGATCCGTGCCCTGCCATGCGTGAGTCCATCGGCCATATGCCCACCTCCCTTCGAAATAGATCCCATAACCCAGAGAGCCGGAGGCATCTGACTGTACTTGAAATTTAGGGCAGACCATAAGGTCCGATCTCCAAAAAGAGACCCCGTTAAATTCTTGTAGGAATGTGAGCCAAACCGAAAGATCTGCCCGTATACCCCTGGTGAGCCGGACCCTGTGGTGGCGTTTTAATAGGCCAGCCATGGCATTACACAGACGCCTGGCAAACGCTCTGCCCTTTGTCACCACCCGGCAGGCAAAGTTGAGGTGGCCGTGCAGTACCTGTAGCTCACGAAGGGACACCTTATGTTTGGAAATCAGTGCCCGAATCGCCGCAGAGATCCGGGCCACCTTGTCCATGGGTAACCTGGATGCCTGTGCGACAGTGTCAATTTCGATGCCTAAAAAGGTGAGCTTGGTGGCTGGGCCCTCGGTCTTTTCAGGTGCTAAGGGGACACCCAGTTCTCGAATAAGGGCCTGAAATGTAGTAAGGAGACGCGTACACGTGTCCGAGCCCCGTTCACCCCTGAACAGAAAGTCATTGAGGTAATGGGCTACAGACCGGGACCATGACCTGTGAACAAAGGCCCATTGAAGGAAAGTGCTAAATCGTTCGAATGCCGAACATGAAATAGAGCAGCCAAAAGGCATGGCCTTATCTACATAGAATTTTCCCCTAAAACGGAAACCTAACAGCTCAACCGCGCTTACAGCTTGGGGTGCACTGGCAGTAATCGGAATGCCGATTTAATATCACACTTTGCCAGGAGGGCCCCAGGACCACAGGCACGTACCATCTGTAGGGCCTGATCAAACGACGTATACCTGACTGAGCAAAGGTCATCAGGAATAGCATCATTGACCAAGGAACCCGCAGGGTAGGAAAGATGGTGGATTAGGCGAAATTCACCTGGGGTCTTTTTTGGGACTAGCCCCAGAGGGGAGACCTTCAAGTTAGGGAATGGTAGTTCATTAAAGGGCCCTGCAACTCTCATAGCCTGCAACTCCTTAGCTATGCTTTGTGCAGCAACCTCCTCATTGCCCTTTAGAGAAAGTAAGTTCGGGGTGTCCTGCGGTCCCCGAACACCCCTAAATGATATATGAAAGCCAAGCTGGAAGCCTTCAAGCAGGTACCTCGCATCATCCCATCTAGGATAAGCGGAAAGCCATCGTCCTAACATGGGAATATTAATTGGGGAGGGGGCCTTTTGCTTGGCCAGCACCATCAGAGGGAGCTCTGACCGCCCCCTGCCCACCCCTACCTCTGCCTCGTGACCCACCAGCCTGCGGGCACGCAGAGGCAGCGTGAGGGCCAGAGCAAGAGGGACACTTGTGCCAGAAACGACACTGACGCTTGTTGCACATGCCGCTAGCTGAGAAGCTCCAACACAGCAGGCGGGCTGGAACCCCCTGCCCCCCGGCTGGCATGGAACCTGCGTCACAGCTGCCCGCTGCACGGCATGGCCACAATGGTACCTATCACCAGGCGCCGGACGCGTGGGAGTCATATACAAGAGCCACAATTGCTGGCAGGGCTCATCCCACCTCATCTCAGGATGTAGGGCCACTCTCATCCTAAATTCCTCATCGTAAGCCAACCACGACGGGCCAGGAAAATCAACCATCGCCCTATAAATATTGTCGAGATATTGGACCATCAGAATGGCCAAATCAGGCTGAGCCCTCAGGTATACCGCCATATATATAAGATATGCCAGCAACCAATTGGCCCAGGTATGTGGTGGCTTACGACGACGGGACAATTCTTTGTCCTGGTCATCCTGTCCCTCCCTCTCCTCCTTAGTGGGCTCACAATTCAGGAGGGAAAAAATATCAACGTACTCCCCTCTCCAAATCTTATCCCTAGTAGCCTGTGAAAGATGATCACGCAGGGGGAGGGAATAACCAGCCGTCGGCAGAGCCGCCGTCGGCACCTGTTGAATGAAGGGTATGCACAGCCGGCCCTGAATAGCCCCTGCGACGCGTGGCATACCCCTGGGGGCGGACACCCCTATCCTAACCGAGGGGCCATTTGGTAACCAGGAATTAACAGGGCAGTGTGGAAGAAACTGGACACCCACAGTAACCTGGCGTGGCCATGGCCACTGTACCCCCCCCCCAGTGTAACTGGACTGTCAGTGCACTAAACTGAACCGAATACTCACTAGTCACACCCCCGTGAGCCGCCCCCACCGGGGGTTCCGGCCCACGGCGGGCGTCGGAGCTCTGGGGCCACACCTGACTACTCCCCACCGGCAGATTTGAACGTGTGGGGAGCTGCGAGGTGCCAGCTTGGGCTGTCCTGACGGCCTCAAGCAGCTCGACCCTGTTGGCGGCCTGCTGGAGAGTCATGGCCGACGTGTCTGAGACTGACGAAGGGGCCATGATCGAAGCAGCAGTCAAACCCCCCTCGGGAGGTGGTTGGGCAATGCCCAGTGAAGCCTCTAGCACCGAAATACGTGCAAGAAGGGCATCAACAGTCTCCGAGCCCCCAGTATAAGGTGGGCCGGGCAGCCCTGTGGCCAGTTGCTGAGCGGGAAACCCAAATGGGAATCCAGGGCCTGAGTAGGGCCATGGGGGCCCGGAGGAATGGTGGGGCAGAAACCGCCACCAAGTCCGAGTGGGCCACCCTGTCCTGAACCAAAGAAATCCCGTCCAGGGGCAGGGATGCCCGAGGAGCCAGCCTGAGCCGGCCCAGCCTGGAGGCCTTTGTCGGGCTGACCAGTGGAAGCCTGCTCGGCCCCACTGGCAGCGGCGGGCAAGGCCGTCCCACCGCCAAGCTGGGGGGGGGGTGCAGCCCGAGTCCTCCGACCCGATGGCTGCCCCCCAGTAGAGGGAGGGGTCGGAAAATCCCTTCCCCTCGGCTGCGGCTTGACCGCTGGGGCCTTGTGCTTGGGAGCCATGGCTCCCGAAAAGCTAATGATGGATCCCTGGCAAGGGATCTGTTCCTGTGCCCTGAGTACCGCCGGACCAAAGAGGAGCGAACTCAGTTCGAGAGAAAGGTATGAAGGGTGAAAAAGCAAGAAACGCGGCAGAGAAAACTTCTCCGCTCCATCGCGTTTCTAAAATGGCAGCTCGGCTGCCTCATGGCCACCCCTTTTATAGAGGGGTGGCCACGCCCCCTAACTCACCCGGATGTCTGAGTCCGGGTGGGGGGGCTGCAAAGAGCGCAGCAGCCATTTTGGCGCCACACTTTCATTTTTTGATGTCTGAAATGGCAAGAAGGCAAGCGTGGTGCCAAAATGGCCGCAACGCTCTTTGCGGCCCCACCCCACCCTCAGACATCTAGGTAGTTAGGGGGCATGGCCAACCCCTTATAAAAGGGGTGGCCACGAGGCGGCCCTTCGCTATTTTAGAAAAGCGACGGAGCGGAGAAGTTCACTCCGCCACTTTTTCCCCTGCTTGCTTGGAATTGCAAGCAGTTTAGCTGCGAACGTCGGAGCAGGGGAACCTGCTCCGCTGGCTCGCTTTTGCTGGGTGGCCAAGCCACCCAAAAGGCTGCACGGTCCCGTGCCGGGGGGGACGGGCTCACCCGACCCCCCACCCAGTTCGCCCGGACCCACGCTGGCACTGGGCTTGGGGACTGGACAGATGGGTTTGGTTCCTGGGAGCTGCACCATGTGGACATAAAGGAGTCGGGACTGTGGTGGCTAAGTGGTTAAGGAGCCCACCTCGTTAGCTGGCAGGCTGCCAAATCGGCAGCTCGAGACCTGGATACTGCATGACGGTTGGATCACCGGTTTTTTCATTCGGGTGTCCCCTGTAAAAATCATTTCAACCCAGAGTAATCTCTGACAGGGAAACGAAGATACTGGCCTATTTCTCTCCCCCCCCCCCCAACTGCCACCAATGAGGTCGGTCGGGCACTTGCCTAACTGCCGTCCAGGCAGAAGACTCGGGCGGGGGTGGGGCAGCCTGGCTCCCCAGGGGCTTCAAGCCCCATGGACCTTGGATCACGGTAAGAGCCCAGGTGGTGTAGTGGTTCAGCTGCTGTTCTGCAGCCAAAGGGTTGTAGGTGTGATCCTTACCGGGCTCAAGGTTGATCCATTCATCCAATGTCAGTATGTTGGAGGCGAAATGCTAATTAACCTGTAGCCACCAATAGAGTGCACTAAGTGCTATTGGGTGGTATATGAGTGTGATGATTGCTTTAAATCAGGGTGGCTCAGTGCAGCCCAGCATGGGGTCACGCACCGCCCTTGCCCCTCCACCCATGGGCCAGATTACTTGGCCTGGCCCTACTGCGGCCACGGGTGCCCACGGGCTTGGTCAAAGCTCGTGGGCCATTCTAGGGCATAGACTGTATGTGGGCTGTCTGTTACATCTGGCCCACATTATTTCGGTGGGCCAGATTTGATCGATCATTCACGTATAGCCCATGTTGCTGCCTTGGAAGCCTCCAAGACAATTGCTTCACCACCTCAGGACCCCGGGGCAGGGCCACATCCGGCCAATCCCCCTTTGCCTGCCCATGCTCTGCAGCAGGCCCTTAGCCGGGTCGAGCTGCCAGGGGCCATCAGACCTATGCCTGTTGGTGCTCCGCAGCTCCCCATGCAGCCTCCCTGGCGGGACCTTCGATTGCTCAGAGCTTGACTTCCATCGCGAGCTCCGACGCCCCTCAGAGGCCAGAACCCCCGGTGGGGGAGGCCAAGGGGGATGCAACTTGTGAGTATTGTGGTCAAATTAGTGCACCATTTACACTGCCACATACAATTACGGGGGTGTAGTCCACACCAACGTCTTTGTCTATTGGGCCTATGGCCCGTTCTCCACTCCCTCGCTTAGTTCCATGCCGACTCGGGCCATGACGACAGCCGGCTACTCACTTCCCCTAGGGGCCAGTTGTCTCAAGCAACCAGGGAGGAGATATGTGGGGCGAGTATGTTGACATCTTGCTCCCCCCCCCTTACCCGGGAACCAACCAAGGAGGGAAGGGAGGGGTGAGACTATGGGGACAAGGACTTGTCCTGTCGTGGCAAGCCCCCTTGTAAGTGGCCTACCTGGCTACCGGCCTACTTGATCTGCATGGCACGAGGTGGCCGGAACTGATCCCATTCCTTACATTCATTAGGGACACACCACCTCCAGATATCTTAGTAATTCACCTGGGAGGTACTGATCTTGCACGGATCACCAGTCTTTGGTTGAAGGTATCTGTGTGCAGGGACCTGGAGGTTTTACACCGCATGTGGCTGCGGCCACGGCTGCTATGGTCCCAGAGCATATACAGGCAACACTATAAAGGAGGGCTTGATCCTCGTGGTTTGGACCATGCCCAGCGGTCAGTGAACAGAGCTGTCGCATGGTTCCTAGTTCTGCAAGGTTCAAGGATATCGGTAACCCGAGGCATGGTCCTCTTCCCTTTGGCGTGAGGCTCACCTGCTCTTTGGGGTACCCGAGGTATGCCCCCTTTTTATTTTAGCATGGGATGGCGAGCCACCTCAGTGTACCTGAGACATGGCCCTACTCTTTTCGACATTAGGCTGGGCACCTCATTAGTGTCATTAAGGTACTGTCCTTTTACCTTATGCATGATGCAGGGCACCTCCTCCGGGCGACCAAGGCATGGTCCTTTTTCATTTTGGCATGAGGGAACTGCCCCCCTTTTTTTCCATGTGACTGCGGCATGGTCGCCTTCCCTACGGCATGCGGCAGGGCACCTCATGGGAGTACCAGAGACATGGCCCTCTTCCTTTGGTCATGAAGCGGGGTGCCTCATGGGTTCACCCAAGGCATGGTCCTCTGAATACGGCATGAGGCGGGTCACCTCATGGGAGTACCTGAGGCATGGTCTTCTTACTGTGGTTTGGGGGCAAGTCACCTCATGGGAGTACCCGTGGCATGGTCCTATTACTGCATGAGGCTGGGCACCTCATGCAAGTTCTTGAGGCATGGTCCTCTTGCTGCAGCACCCAAGGCATGGCACTCTTAATGCGGCTTGAGGCAGGGTACCTCATGTGGGTACTCGAGACATGGTCCTCTTATGGTGGCATGAGGCAGGGCACCTCATGGGAGTAACCGAGGCACAGTCCTCTTACTGGGGCGTGAGGCAGGGCATCTCATGGGAGTACCGGAGGCATGGCCCTCTTACGGTTGCATGCAGCAGGCCACCTCATGGGAGTGCCCGAGGCATGGTCCTCTTAAGACAGCATGAGGTGGGTCACCTCAAGCGAGTACCCGAGGCATGGTCCTCTTACTGTGGCATGAGGTGGGGCACCTCATGGGGATACACAAGGCTCGGTCCTCTTACTGTGGCATGAGGCGGGGCACCTCATGGGAGTACCTGAGGCATGGTCCTCTTCTTGTGGCATGAGGCAGGCACCTCATGGGGGTAACCGAGGCATGGTCCTCTTCCTTTTGGCACGAGGCAGCACACCTCCTCTGTGTGCCTGTGACATGGTCCTCCTCCTTCCGGTGTGGGGCTGTGAACCTAATTAGAATACCTGAGGTATCATCCTCTTCATTGCAGCATGGGTTGTGCGCCCCCTCAATATGCCCAAGGCATTGCACTCCCCCCCCTAGGAATCTGGCAGGGACACAGCTGATTGGCCACTGGATAGGACAAGGGACAGTGAGACTTGGGCTGGCCACTTTAGGGTGGACCAAGAAACAAGGTGCAGATATGATCTATACAGCATGTTACACCTTTAAATTTGCTGACGCTTTATCCCGCCTGCAGATCCCCCGGTTCCGAGCCTGGGTTCCAGACACAGAGGAACTACCCTCTCCACTTCTGCGCAAGATGCAGACCTTTGGTGAGGAGAGGCGAACCGGGTGATCGGCCCCGTGCACACGTAAGGCGTATCTGCACATGTTTCCCCAATTTAGGGCTTTCTGTAGGGAGGTGCAACTGCCTGACATGTCGCCGATCCCTGTTGAACATGCTTTGCAGTACATGGTGCACCTTCATGACCAATGTCTGGCCCCACGCACCATTGCCGCTAGGCTTTCTGCCTTGGCATTTATGGCTAGACACGGGGTTACGCTGCTCACATGGGTGTCTTCCGAATATGCCGGGTGTTGGAGGGGTGAACACGTGAACGCGGCTGCCGCCCGGACACATGTCACTCTGTTTCCCATTTTCTAATGGCAAGCCTCGCTAGAGGTCGGCATAGCTTTCGCTATGATCTGTACGAAGAGTCTATTTTCAGGCAGCTACCTCCGTGGCTTTCTTTGGGGCTCTGAGAATCAGTGAGCTGGTCCCACTTTCAACAGGGGACATGTCCCGCAGGGCACTGGAACTGGAAGATGTGTCGCTTGACCAGGAGTGGGCTTTGTGGAGGATTTGCTCCTCAAGGGCTGGTCAGCGAGGAAAGAGTAGTAGCATGATGCTGCCATCTGTCCGGTTGGTGCCCTACATACGTTTGTGGCAGCGCGTGGTTCACGCCCTGGCCTGTTGTTCTGCCACCAGGATGGGTCTCCCCTTACCAAATTCCAATTCTGGAGGGTTACTGGGACAGTGCTTCACAGTGCAGGGGTCCCTGGGGCTCGTTACGGTACCCATTCATTTCGGATAGGCGCTGCATCAACTGTGGCTGCATTTGGGTACTCGGAGGCTGACATACGTCACATGGGCAGGTGGGGATCTGCGCCTTTTTCTCCGTCTGTTCGTCCCCTCACTGCATGAGTGCCTTGTTATGCCCTCAATTCTCTCTCCTTCTCTTACAGACCCTGTGTGTTTCCACACACCAGTAGCGGTGTGGCTGGTGGGCCACAGTTATGTGCACTGGGCGGCACAGTATGCAGCTACGTCAGAGTGGGGACCCCATCTCGAGCTACGTGCCACCGCGCATATGCAGTGGTATGGTGTGCGCGGCATGAGGTGGCGGGAACTGTTGCCATTCCTGATGTCCATTTTGGATGCCGGACCGCCAGATGTTTTAATTCTGCACCTCGGAGGCGATGATCTTGCACAGATCACTGGGCTGACATTAAAGACTTCTGTGTGCAGTGACCTGGCGTTTTTTCACCATTTATGGCCATTCACATGGTTGCTATGGTCAGACATCGTGCCGAGACACTATTATAGGGGAGGCATTGACCCCCGTGGTTTGGACCGTGCCCGGCGATCAGTGAACAGGGCTGTTGCCCTGTTCCTTATTGAGAAAGGCTTGGGGACAGCCATTCGTCCTCCAGGGATAGGGTTACAGGATTTTTCGCCTGTATTCTGGAGATGGGGCTCACCTGTCAGCAAGAGGTATGGACCTCTTTTTGGAGGACATGCAAGTGGGCCTGGTGACCGAATTGTCGGTCGGGGGGGGGGGGGGGGGCTGATGAGTCATCATGGATGCCTCCCTGTGTGGCGGGTAGCACTGGTAAGGTAAAATTTATGACCCATAGGTATCCGGCAGGTTCGCAATTGATTGGCCAACACGTAGATAGGTACAGTGGAAACAGGCTTGGCCCGTCAAGGGCGAACCAGGAACAGGGTGATGCTAGGAGCTTCACAGCCTGCATCACCTTGATATTTTAACGGATACACATCAGAGGGTGGGGTCAATAGATAGTATATTGACTTTGGTCAACAATTTGTTTGTGCCAGCAAAGAAATTGATACAAATTGATACATAATAGCCAATTGCCATTGGCAATTTGGGTGGAACCTTACCAGTGCTACTGCGGCCTGCTTGCCTTAAAGAATTACAATTGGATGAAACACCAATTGTAAGTTATAATTCGGACTAGGGCATTATTCAATAAAAGTGGCCCAATGCCTTAAATCCAATACCGGTGTCTGTGTCCTTATTTGGGTGGGTGCGCCTGCAAAGGGGAGGTGTTTATCCTGGTCTCCCTTGCTTTCGTCACTGCTGCAGGGAGAGAGAACTGCTGACTTCGCATTCCCTTCTCCACCTGGGCCACCAAGTCCGGAACTTCAAGAAAGAGGAGAAGGGGAAACAAAGTGAGCAGTTCCCCTCACCTAGCGGTGGCAGCTAAAGCAGGGGAACCCAGAACACTTGGAAAAAGTGCTGCTGCCCCTGCCACCATGGTAATGCCATGATAACAACAAAACATCAGTCTTCGCCTGCAGAAGGGGTGAAGTGTTGGGGGTGGGTCTAGCCACTGGCATGAAAATGCTGGACTAGGACTTCTCCTATGCTGCATTACTCTTTGGAGGTTTTTTGAGTGGCGATACCAGGCATGCTGGGAGTGTGGAAGGAGGAGCATTTTCTCAAAGTAAGTTTTAGAGTTCAAACCCTAGGTTTATTTCAGCAGTTTTTGATTCCTTGAGCAGTGCAAAGGTAAGGATACGTTGTGGGGTTTGGTGGTTTTTTTAATTAAATGGAGTTTGGAGGGAGGTAAAATGGACTTTTTAAGGCTTTTTTTAATGGTCCCGAACAGAATTTTGGTTTTCATTGCATTCCTATGGGAAAATATGTTTCACTTAAAGAGCAACTCGCTTAAAGAGCAACCCTGTGGAATGCATTTTGCTCTTTAAACAAGGTATTACTGTACCTCCAACTTGTCCATGATCCAAAACTGCCCGCATCCTTAACAGTAGTAGATGGAGAAGGGGGTATAACCCTGACAACATCTTCATTTGCAAGAAGATAGCAGCACAGTGCATGAAAGTTGTTGATGATCTGATCCCACGCACTCAACACAGACCCGTTGTGTGCATAGAATATGCTGCAGTGAAACCCCAGGAGAAGCCTTTTTGCAGATGTTTTAACTTTAAGATGGCTAAATGGGTGAATTTTTGAGAGCAGCTGGATAAAAGTGTGAAGAAGATTTCTCTAACACCCCCCCCCCCCCCTAAATATCATGGATGTGTCCATCTTGTGAAAGTAATATCAAGGGAAAAAAATTCAAAGATGATGCCACACCCATTACATCCAGGGCCCAACTAACAACATTAAACCTCTGCTGGGTAAGTGTCAGGCATTCTGCAACCATGATTCTTTCCAGGAAGATACTGTTGAAGCTGGGAAAGAACAGTCTTTATCTGAAAATTGGAAACCATAATGGTGCACATTAGTCAAGAGCCTGGATATGAAGCAGAATAGTAGACGAGCTTGGAAACTCCTTAAAAAGTTGGGTGGAGATTTAACACAGCCACAACAACAAAAACAGCAGACCAAATAGCTAGTCAGTTGCTAAAGAATGGAAAAATGCAAGGGGAAAAAAGGTGTGGGGACCAGAGGAACAAGGGTGTTTGTGTGTGTGTTACTTAATAACCTGTTTGTGGTATCCTGAATTGGAGGAAGCTATAAAAAGCATGAAGATTAATAAAGTGGCAGATAGCGATGACATAAGAACACACCAGTAAATGAGCTGGATTCTGTATTCACACAGCACACCAACATCCCCCATTTGAGCATGCTGGTCTTGCATTTAGGGACTCCAACCCTCATCCTATTCAGAGGTATCCAGGTGATGTAGGGGAGATTGAGTTCCTCAGCTATATCCTCCTTTAACGTTGTTCCTTGACCAGTGAGCTCCTTCCTCCACCTTTTAATTCACTTTTGCTCTTGTATACCATCAAGAATGTTTGTTCTTGCCATAAAGCTCTTCCTGGATCTGAGCCAATGGATTTGAGACACACATCCATTCAGAGGTTGTCGAGGGTCATTCTCTTCCTCAGTTCTCGCCGCATCCACTGCTACTTCTCTCCATTGTTATTCTCTTATCTTAGGTGGAGCAATGCCAACAAGAGGGTATATTTTCTCAACTGGTGTAGGTTTGAGGCATCCTGTCACTATATGCATGGCTTTATTAACAATGATGTCTGCTTGTTTTGCGTGTGTGGATGCACTCCATACTAGAGCAGCATATTCTGCTGCAGAGATGCTCAGGGCCAAAGCTATTGTACACAGCATGAATGGTTGAGTTCCCCATTTATAGTTTACTGATGATATTGTTCATTTTACTAACTTTGGCTTTGGTATTCAGGCAGTGCTGCTTAAAAAAGAGTGCCCTGTCAAGGGTCTCAACAAGGTAATTTGGTGTTGGACAATGCTGTAATCAGTTCCCTTGCCATGTAACATCCAACTCAACCTTTACCTCTTGGTTTTGAAGGTGGAATTGACCCAGACCATGTGTTACACTTTGTACTTGCAAAAATATGTAGATAAACATTTTCTTTTAAAATGGATTTGGTCTGATATTGTGATTCCCAGGCTTTTTTTTTTGGGGGGGGGGGGGGGCATGCCCCACTTAAGCATCTCTAAAATTCTGTGACATATAATTCTTACTATTCAAAAAGTGATCTTCTATTCTATCGAGAAAGCCTAAAAGGCCACTAACTTGGTCTAAAAAAGCTTCCAAATTGCCCCCCTTAAAATCAAATTGCCGCCTTGTGGGGTTGTGCCCCACGTTGGGAGCTATGGCTCTGAAATATTCCCCTTACTCATGAGTTTGTGATTGGTAGCTTACCGTACTATGCCCTCAGGCTAATTTACAAAGAATTATTAAACTCTGCATTTCATAGACTCTGTGCAACAAGACATAAACTTTGAGTTCCACATTTTCTGTTATGAGTATGTATGTATTTTTGCAGTTGCCTGCATTTTGGGACTTTTTTTGGCCAAAGATTCACTGATCATTCTTGCGCAAATGTTACATGTAAACATGAGAGGTTTTTTAAAATGAAAATAGAAGATTTTCATGAAAAACACATAGTAGTTTTCTTTTAAGGGCCTCTTTTTTATCAAGGACAAGAACATTCATGAGGATTCATTAAATTTCTAATGAGTGCTATGATCTCACAACTCCTTAATTCAGTCCAGTTTTTGCCCACTAGAAGGCAGTGCTGAAAACAGAAAAAGAGGGGTGGGAAGGAAGGAGTGTGTTGGGACTAGCACATGTATATATGATGTGAGACATCCCCAGAGTTGTGACAGAATTCCCATTGAAAGGTTTTAGAATGATAAAACATCAAATATAGCAACATGACATTTGAGAGGAAAGCCATCTGAAGGTAATCAAGATGATTGCTAGAATTTTATTTCATCATATGTTCCCCAGGGCTGAACAAGCAGGCAAGTTATGAGGTCACAAAGCATTGCCTGATTACTATAGTCTTAGCTCCAACTTAAGGGCAAATTGATGTTACATTTCCTGGAGACATGTGGAGGGAGGAAAGATCTCCCTCCCTCTCCCTCTCTCTGACCCTCTTTTCCTCCCCTAGTTGGCTATCTTTCTATTGGACTTAAAAATGCAGCCTCATCCTGATAGATTAATTTTATTATGAATTTTATACAATGTTAAAGTATACACAAGCATGTACATTCATACACCTTGGAAAGGGAAAATAGAAACTCCAGTCCCTTCTCTTTGCAGGCGCACCCCCCCCCCCCAATAAAGGACTCAGACACTGGTAAAAGTGGATAACGGCATTGGGCCACATTTATTGATTCATGCCCTAGTCCGAATTATAAATTTCTATTGGTATTCAACCAATTATAATTCTTAAGGCAAGCAGGCTGAAGTAACACTGGTAAGGTTCCACCCAAAATTGCCAACGGCAATTGGTTACAATGTATCCATTTGTATCAATTTGTTTGTTGACAACAAACAAATTGTTGACCGTAGTCAATAATCTAACTACTGACCCCACCCTCTGACGCGTATCCGTAAAATAACGGGGTGATGCATTCTGCCTAGCTCGTGCCATCACCCCATTGCCTGGTTCATCGTTGACCGGACAACGTTAACCAACTTGTGCCTGTCTAGTGTTGTCCAGTCAATTGCGAACCTGCCGGATACCTGTGGGTCATAAATGTTTTCCTTACCAGTGCTACCCGCCACACGGGGAGGCTTCAACAAAGGCTCACCGCCCCCCCAGACCGTCAGCTCGGTCAACAGGCCTGCTCGCCAATCTCCCAACAAGAGGTCCATACCTCACGGTGACAGATGGACCCCATCCCCTGTGTAAAGCTCATAATTTTGGAGACTGATGGTGGGGTGTCGTATGACGCGCCACCAACCCTTGTCCAGAAAGAACCGGGCAATAGCCCTGTTCACCGAGCGCCGAGCCCGATCAAGGGCCTGGAGGTTAAATCCTCCCCTGTAAGCGTGCCACGGTATCATGTCCGACCAAACCAGGGTTGTGGCAGGCCACACATAATGCAAGTAGGCCAGGTCACCGCGAATCGCATGCTTCAGCGATAGGCCCGTGACCTGTCCCAAATCATTACCCCCAAGGTGTATAATCAGGACATCAGGCGGGTCAGCATCCCTGATGGAGAAAAGGAATGGCAACAGTTCCCGCCATAACATTCCGCGCTTACCGTACCACCTGAGACTTGCGGATGCACCCAGTCCCAGTCGGGGTCCCCACTCTGTCGCCGCAGCAAACTGCGCTGCCCTGTGCACATAGCTGTGGCCCACCAGCCATACTGTCACCGGTGTAAGACGACACCCAGGGTATGTCAAGGAAAAAGGAAACAGGGCAGTGACTTAACTGGTACTCACTGTTAAAGAGGGTGAACATACAACTGAAAACATCGTGATCCCCACCTTCCCATGTTGCGTATTTCAGCCCCAGAGTACCCAAACGCCGCTGCGGTGGAAGCCGCCTCTATCCTGAATGAATGGGTGCCGTAACGAGCCCCAGGGAGGCCAACACTGGCTAGTGCCTTACCGGTCACCTTCCAAAATTGAAATTTAGTAAGGGGAGACCCATCTTGGTGACAGAAAAACGGGCCAGGGTGCGTACCACGTAGTGCAAGGAAATCCTGTAGGGCAGCAACCGGACAGATGTCTGCCATGGAACATCGTAGCAGTCTTACACCACTGCCTACACCGTGCTGATCAACCTTAGAGGAGTGTATCCTCAGCTGAGCCCAATCATTGGAAACATAGACATCTTCGAGTTCCAGTGCCCTACGACTCGCATCCGCCTTAGACAGTAGCACCAGCTCACTGATGCGGAGTGCCCCAAAAAAGGCCACCGTAGTAGCCGCGTGAAACAGGGTTGCCTCATACCTGTCGAAACACAGGTCATGCCAACCCCGTGCAAGGTGGGTAAGTACCCCTGGAGAAATCGGGTGGCGGTCATCCAGGCTGCGCCCACGTTCCCGCACCCACCCTTCCAAAACATGTCGTATGCGAAAATCACTTGTGCTGTCAGCAAAACCACCCACCTTGGCCATGAATGCCAGCGCTGACAGCCTGGATGCTATGGTGCGGGGGGCTAAGCCCTGGGCATGTAAGTAAACCATAAATTGGAGGACGTGAGCCACTGGGATGGGCCAACTTTCAGGCAGCCGTGATTGGGCACAAAAGGCCCTGAATGAACTGAATGCATGGTTATACGCCTTACGCGTGCGGGGGGCGAGCGACATGCCAATCGCCCGGTTCACCTCTCCTTGCCAAGCGTCCATATCTCGTCCGGGAGCGGCGAGGGAAATTCCTCTGCATCCGGGGCCAAGGCACGGAACCGGGGGATCTGCAGGCAGGACAAAGCGTCAGCAATATCATTATTAATACCTGGAACATGTCTGACCCTAAAAAGCACATTGAGGCGTAGGCTGCGCAACACAAACTGGTGAACCAGTTCCATAACCCTGGGAGATTTTGACGTCTTTGAGTTGACAATGTGGACAACTGCCGCATTGTCACACCAGAAATGAATGACTGAATTGGCCCACTCCTCGCCCCATAGCATCAAAGCTCCCAGAATGGGGAAAAATTCCAGGTACGTGAGATCGCGCAAACTATCCGTGCCCCACCAGGCTGGCGGCCATCTGCCGTAGGCCCACTTCCCTTCGAAGTAAATCCCATAACCCAGGGACCCTGATGCATCCGACTGAACCTGAAAACGAGGAGAAACCAAAAGGTCGGACCTCCAAAATGACACCCCGTTGAATTCCCTCAGGAACTGAAGCCAGATGAGCATATCAGCCCTCATGCCCTTGTTCAGTCGGACCCTGTGGTGGGGCCTGGCCAAGCCAGTCATGGCGTCGCACAAGCGTCGAGCAAATGCTCTGCCAGGTGCGACGACCCTGCAAGCGAAATTGAGGTGACCATGTAACACCTGGAGCTCCCGAAGGGACACCTTGCGTTTTGCCAGCAAGTCCAAAATGAGTGCAACGATCCGTGAAACCTTATCAACAGGTAACCTGGATGCTTGCACAACCGTGTCAATCTCCACCCCCAGGAATGTGAGCTTGGTTGAAGGGCCCTCGGTCTTTTCGGGCGCTAAAGGGACACCGAGTTCCTTCATTAGCGTCTGAAATGTATTTAGGAGACGCGTGCACGTGTCCCAGCCCTGTTCACCCCCGAATAAGAAATCATCGAGGTAGTGGGCTACAGACCGAGACCCTGACCTGCGAACAAAGGCCCATTGCAGGAAGGTGCTGAAGCACTCAAATGCCGAGCATGAAATGGAGCAGCCAAAAGGCATGGCCTTGTCGAAATAAAATTCACCCCGGAACTTGAAACCCAGCAACTCAAAGTCACCCGGGTGCACTGGCAGGAGACGGAACGCGGACTTAATGTCGCACTTAGCCAGTAGTGCACCCGGGCCACATGAGCGCACCATGCGCAGGGCCTGGTCAAAAGATGTATACCTGACCGAACAAAGGTCGTCAGGGATAGCATCATTGACCGAATGGCCAGCCGGGTAAGACAAGTGGTGTATCAAACGGAACTCCCCCGGTGACTTCTTGGGCACTAACCCCAATCGGGAAACCTTGAGATTGGGAAATGGTGGGACAAGGAAAGGGCCAGCGACCCTGCCAGCATTAACCTCCTTAGCAATGCTCATGGCAGCCACCTCCTCCCTTCCCCTGAGTGACAACAGGTTGGGGGCATCTTGGGGGGGACCTGTCCCCTGTGAAAGGAATGTGAAACCCCTGCTGGAAACCCTCAAGCAGGTAAGCTACATCTGCCCTCCTCGGGTACATCGTGAGCCAACGCTCCAAGATGTCCACATTAATTGGGGAGGGGGCCTTTTGCTTGACCAGCTCCCTCCGCGGCAGTTCTGCCCGCTCCCTGTCCACCTCTACCTCTGCCCCACAGTCTGCCTGCCCTAGGACACGCGGAGGCGGCATGGGGGCCAGCACAAGAGGGACACTCGTGCCTGTATTGACACTGCTTCCTGTTGCATGCACCATTGGCCGAGAAGCTCCAACACAGCAGGCAGGCTGGAACCCCCTGCCCCGCCACCTGGCGGGGTGCCTGGGCTGGAGCAGTTTGCTGGACCGCATGTCCACAATGGTACCTCTCCCCTGGCGCAGGGCGCGTGGGGGTCATGTACAGAAGCCACAGCTTCTGGCAGGGCTCATCCCACCTCATCTCTGGGTGTAGGGGCACTCTCATACGGAATTCTTCGTCGTAAGCCAACCACGACGGGCCAGGGAAATCAACCATCGCACGGTACATGTTGTCCAAATACTGGACCATCGGAATAGCCAGGTCAGGATGGGCCCTGAGGTACACCGCCATGTATATAAGGTACATGGGTAACCAGTTGGCCCACGTGCGTGGCGGCTTACGTCGACGTGACTGCTCCTTGTCCTTCTCGTCCTGCCCCTCCCTCTCCTCTTTGGTGGGTTCTCTATTCAAGAGGGAGAAAATGTCCACATACTCCCCCCACCAGATCTTTTCCTTGGTGGCCTGGGCCAGGTGATCCCTAAGGGGTAACGAATAACCTGCTGTCGGCAACGCCGACACCGGCACATTGACAGTGCTGGGCACCATGAAAGGAGCCTGGACCAGCCCCGCCACCCCCAGTAAGTTCCCTGCAGGACAGGGTGCCCCGCCCCAAGAGGGGCCTTGGAGTGTTGGAGCCGTTCCCGGATGGGCCGGCAGCGGCTGACCCGCCGCCCCAGCCAGGCGAGGCCACGGCCACTGTAAGCCTCCCCCCGTTGTGGGTTGTGGTGTGGGTGCACTAGCTTGGACCATATACTCACAAGTTGCACCCCCATGGGCCGCCCCCACTGGGGGCGTCGGAGCTCGCGACCGCAACCGAGCTCGTAGATGGGGCCTGACCATTACCTGCTGGCGGCATCTGCTGCGTGGGGAGCTGTGAGGCCGCGGCTGGCGCCGACCTACGTGCCTCAGGCAGCTCAACCCGTTTGGCCGCCTGCCGAGGACCGGCAGACGTTGAGTTGACCTGTAAACCAAAAGGTGCCCCGGATGGATTAACTATCCCTAAAGATGCCTCCAGGGCCGCTACGCGGGCCAGTAGGGCATCAACGTTTACATAGCCCCCAACGCTGATGGGGGGCAAAGGGCCGGCCGGCCCACTGGTCGCTGGCGCCGGGCCAGGTCTCTGGACCCCGGGGCCCGAATATGGCCATGCCCCAACCACCGGCCCCGGAGGGGCCGGGGGCATGCCCTGCCAGGGAAGGGAACCCAGCCAACCCCCTTGGTTAAAGCCCACCGCTGGAAGCTGCGTGCCAAGGTCCGAAGGCCCAGCCTGGTTATGCGCCAGGCCCGGGCCAGTGGCTGCTAATTGTGGGCCGGGGGCCACAGCCCCTGCCGGGCCGGTCTGAGGCTGCCCAGCCTCAGGCCAGGGAGCAATCGACCCCATCCCGCCGGTCCCGGTGGGCGCCCCCGGAAAGGGGGCCTGCTGAGGGGGCACAGTCGCGGTCCTCCTACCCGGCTGGGGCCTCCGTGAAGGGCGAACCGCGTTCGCCATCGCCTTCTTTTTGGAAGGCATTGCCGCAAATCATTGGGAAGCCGAAGAAAAGGAGCGAAGAGGAAACCGCTGCCCAAAAGAGGCTTCCCGGCTAAAAGGAAGAGCGACGGAGCGATTGGGGAAAAACTTCTCCTCTCCGTCGCTTCGCAAAATGGCAGCGCGACTGCCTCGTGGCCACCCCACGCCCCCTAACTACCCGGATGTCCTAGTCCGGTGGGGGGGGGGGGGGCCGCAAAGAGCGTGGCGGCCATTTTGGTGCCGCGCTTGCATTCTGGATTCACCTGGGCTTAGCCCTTCTTCCTTTACACAAAAGGCTTGCCCAGCCTTTGTTTTCTTCCAGGAAGGCTTCATTTGCATGATTGGCTTCCCAAAATATCCCAAAACCTCTGTTTCCCTGGTTTAAGATTTGAATCCCCTCTGGCGTCTTTTCTCCCATCACTATCAGAAAAGCCAAACTTGCCCATCAGTTCTCCCAGACACAGGAACCATTGTCTCCCAGTACTGATCTGCTCTGAAGTTGCCACTCACCTTTTGTTCTGTGGTTTTCACAGCAGTTAAGGTCTAGGACAGTGATGATGAACCTTTGCACTCTCAGAAGCCCTGATCAGCTGGAGGGCTGACTGGGGCTTCTGGTAATTGCAGTACAAGAACAACTAGAGTGCCAAGGTTCACGAGTCTAGGAGGTCAGTTTAGGGTTTGTCTGAACTTCGATGACCATAGCATCAACTCTTTTTTTCTACACAGGAAGCCTCTCTCCCTGCACATGGCTCATTAGGGGTCAAAAAGCAAGATAAAGTAGCCCCCTCCCTTGAAATATCCTGGTTATTTCCTGTATTCTCATATGATATTCCAACTGTACAGGTGAAACTCAGAAAATTAGAATATTGAGCAAATGTTCATTCATTTTACTTAAAAGGTGAAAACAATATATGAGATAGACTCACTACATGCAAAGCGAGAGATTTCATGCCTAATTCATTATAATTGTGATGATCATGACGTACAGCATACATGAGATTATGTGATGATTATGGGGTACATGAGATTGGGGGGTTGGGGTTTTCATAAACTGTAAGCCTTAAGCATCAATATTATAACAAAGTAAGGCTTGAACTACAGTAAAAACCCAACTTACATATGCCTTGAGTTACATAAAATTTGACTTACATAATGATTTTGTGCTAAAACCATGTCCCGATTTACACGATTTCCTAAGGGTTTGCTTCGAGTTACGTAAAAATTCATTTCCCTATGGGGTTGCTTTGATTTACATAAAAATTTCATTTTTCCTGTGGGTTTGCTTTGAGTTACATAAAAAACCGATTTAAGCAAAAGCCTACGGAACTGACTTTTTTCGTAAGTAGGGGTTTTACTTATCTCGTTTTGCATGCAATGAGTCTATCTCATATATTTGCTTCACCTTTAAAGTTGCATTTCTGAACTGAATGAACATTTGCACGATATTCTAATTTTCCGAGTTTCACCTGTATAAATATACCCCACTGCCCATCCAAAAGGGTCAATACCACCTTAGATTTTGGTCGCTGCTGCATGGGCCCTTTGTTGTTTTTCAGTACCATTTACAATAAACGGCTTTCACCACAGCTATTGGTGCTTAGTCTCTACTTCCTCTACCAAGGAGCCTGCAAAATTTGAATCACTGTCAGCAGTTTTTGCTGCTGATAGCCCATTTCAATTTCTAATAATTCATTAAAAATCACAAGTGCTTTATTTTTGGTGAGACCCCTTTAAATAAAGCCATTAAATATCTTATACACTTTTAAATAAAATTCTCTCTCTATGCAAAAATCCTCATATTCTGAGGACTTTCTCCCATGATGGGCGCTTAAACATGGTGTCAAGGTGCAAAGCTGTGTGGGCATACATGAGGAAAAATGCAGATGTTGCAGCTTTGCTCACAGAATACTATTCTGCACTGTCCTCCCTTCCCCTACCTCCAAAAAATAATTCTGCACAATTCCTTTTTGCAAGTACAGTGGTATCTCACTTTATGAATTTAATGCATTCTACAGAACATTTTTTATTATGGAAAATTTGTAAAGTGAAATGCAGTTTCCCAAAGGAATGCATTGAAAACCAATCAATGCATTCTGGGGAAAATTGTAAATTGAGGCATTATTTTCAATAGATTTTCATTCATAACCACCTCTTGTTAGCTCTCCATTGTTATTACAAATAACTTTCCATTATTTCTAGTTTACAGGAGACAGACTTCTCTCTGTCAAATGGAACTAGGGTTAGACAGTCTATGTTACTTTGTCTTACCCATTTCCTTTGAGCACTTACAGAGTGAATTTTCACTTGATCAACATGTTAACCACTTAATTTCTTGATAAGATCTAATCAGCATCTACTTATCCTCACATCATGTTACTTAATTTCACCTCTGGGTTGAATTTTCTCTTCCTTCCTTCTTAACTTTTCCCCTACTATTATCTTATCTAGTTCATTACAAGGGAATTCAAATTGACTCAGCATTAATACCAGGAGAACTTTATAATACTGCAAACACTAACCAATGTCCTAAACACAGCTGTACAACTAGACTGCATTTATGGCATATGAAAGATTTTGCTATTCTGCTCTCTTCTGCACATGGTCCAGTTAAAGTCAATCCATGAACTCAATAAAACAGACAAATAACTGCAAGTGCAGAACAATAGGCTGTTCATTAAAAATGTGCAAGGCTGTTCTGATGCTTAAAAATTCATTCCTCAAAACAGCAACTAGCAGTCTGAGGATTCCTTCAAGCTATGTCTTCCTGGAAGAGCAACATTAGACAGAAATTAAAGGGCCACAACCAGTACTTATTTACCGTATTTATTCGAGTATAACGCGCACTCGTGTATAACGCGCACCCCTAATTTCCCATGAAATCTTGGTATAAAATTTTTTTTCACACGCCTCGTCTCCCGCGCCACCCAATCAGATCCCGCCAGCCGCGCGCCCCTGGGCCCGTGGGTGGGGCAGACGGTGCATCTCAGCAGTGCCTACCGTACTCGGCGCCGGCTCCTTGAGTCGCGCGGCCCGGGTAGGCGTGGAGCACGCCGCGGCCCTCTCCCGGAGGGTTCCCTTCTCGGCGGGTGCGTGCAGGTGAGCGGCGGCGGCAGCGGGACCTGGGCGCCTGGGAGGAGGGCCGCGGCGTGCTCCGCGCCTACCCGGCGCCGGCTCCTTGAGTCGCGCGGCCCGGGTAGGCGTGGAGCACGCCGCGGCCCTCTCCCGGAGGGTTCCCTTCTCGGCGGGTGCGTGCAGGTGAGCGGCGGCGGCAGCGGGACCTGGGCGCCTGGGAGGAGGGCCGCGGCGTGCTCCGCGCCTACCCGGCGCCGGCTCCTTGAGTCGCGCGGCCCGGGTAGGCGTGGAGCACGCCGCGGCCCTCTCCCGTAGGGTTCCCTTCTCGACCCGGCGGGTGCGTGCAGGTGAGCGGCGGCGGCAACGGGACCTGGGCAGGCGCCCAGGTCCCGCTGCCGCCGCCGCTCACCTGCACACACCCGCCGGGTCGAGAAGGGAACCCTCCGGGGAGGGCCGCGGCGTGCTCCGCGCCTACCCGGCGCCGGCTTCTTGAGTCGCGCGGCCCAGTCCTCGTGTATAACGCGCACCCAAACTTTGAGCCTTTTTTTGGGTATAAAATTTTGCGCGTTATACACGAATAAATACGGTACATTGGAGTGATTTTTCCTCTGTTTTCCTAAAAATAATGCTCATTCTTTTCTGTCACCAAGAGTGCTGCACAATGTTTCATTCCATTATGGGGGAATGAGAATGATTGTGCAGTTCATTATCTTTGCCAGGGGAAGCAACAATGTAAGTCCCAAAATTCAACATGGTCTTCTTAATTCATCTATTTTGCTCACTCTTCATTTTTGCACATAGGTTTGTTACCAAATTTTATGTTATGAAACAAAATGTTATATTTTTGTCAAAATGGTACTTTTTTTCTGAAACTATTCCATTTTAAACTCACCTAACAAAATGTTTAGCAGTCACTTCTCATCATCTTTCTCTGTCTATTTTATGGACCAGTGCATGGTCTAAAGATAAACTATTTTCCATTGCACATGTCAAGAGCTTCAGCTAGTGTCCATTTCAAAGGCCTGAGCCAGCAAAGTGCTGTCAGTCAGTAATGACTAATAGCTGTCATTGAGCTTACTTTAGTCAATTTTTTTCTTAAAGTTAAGCATGGGAGAACAATTTCTGTTGCTAGCTGTCTCCTTGGATAAGAGCCTGTTCTCTTTTAAAATGATCCCCCTTTTCACTAAAAGCTTGCTTCTTTCCTTCCTTCCTTCTTTCTTTCTTTCTTTCTTTTGTTCTAAATCCAGCATAGTGTCAGGAGTACTCAAATCCATTGAAAATAAAAACTTTATGCATATCTAACTGTCAGACTGAGTGCAATACTACTAATATATCGATACTATTCTAGAGAAGACTAGAAAAGTCATTTGCAGTTTTCTGTTCTATTGTTATATGCTATCAAATCACATCTGACATACAACCTCTATTGAATTAATAACCTTCAAGAATGTTTTATAATTATCAACTCTACTCAGGTCTTGAAAGCTATAGGTTATAGCTTTCTTTTGAGTCAATCTATCTCATTGTTTTGTTGTTCAGTCACACAGTTGATTCCAACCCTTTGCAACCCTATGGACCATTGCCCACCAGGCACCTCTGTCTTCCACCATCCTCCTCAGCCTGCCCTGCTCTGTACCCATTGCATCTACAATACCATCTAGCCATCTCATTTTTGGCCACCCCCTTCTTCTTTTGCCCTCCACCTTTACCAGCATCAAGGCTTTCTCAAGTGAATCCTCTCTTCTCATTTAATGTCCAAAGTACTTTAGCTTCATCTTTACTATTTGACCTTCTAATGAGCAGTCAGGGCTGATTTCTTCTAGGATCAAGCTCTTTGTTCTCCTCGCTGTCCAGATTATTAGAAAAACTCTCCTCCAACACCACATTTCAAAGGCATCTATTCTTCTGTGCTCAGCTTTTCTTATGGTCCATCTCTCACAACCATATATTACCACCGGCAATACTGTGGATCTCCCGTGCAAGTGGGAATAATTATATATCAATTAATTAGTTTGTCTCCAGGGGGGTTTGTCCACAGGCCACGGTCGTGCAATGAGTCAGGGTAAAAGTCTTCCACTGGAAGCACGGGGCTCTCTGGAGGGCGCTGATAAGTAATTTGAATACACATTCTTGACATGCCTCCTGACTGACTTGGCAAACATCCGTTAGGCATAACAATAACTGCTGATGTCACCCTTAGTCAAGGTAGACAATAACCACAGATGTTTCCTTAAGTTAATGAAGGTCAGTTAGAGCAAGGGAAAACATATGCTACTGTAGATTAGAAACCTTTTCCTATAAAGTAATATAATGTAGCCAACTGCTTAGTGATTAGGGTCACGTGTATCTAGGGGCTGGCGATCACCTCAGAATCGCCCCGCCCAGAGGCAGGGTAATAAAATATATTTGCCCTCCTCAATTCGAGGCTGGACCACCATTTCCCAGGCTCCACGTGTCTTTATTCCAGCACAGCAGGGTGCCACATTACAACATAGTGGTGACCCCGACGTGATTCTTATCTGAAGCCACACCAATGCAGCTAAGCCACGACGTGGTTCTGAAGCAAGGAAGACCCGACGTGATTCGTATCTGAAGCCACGATGTGATTCCAACGCAGCTAGCGCAGACACTGAGCCACAGACAATCGCACGCTCAGGCAAGCTACTGGCAAACGGGACGGACGCATTCCATAGCCAGGGCAAGTCAGAGCTCAATCCTCCACAACAGCAGAAGACAGCAATGGCAGACCGCCGCAATGCTCGCTAGTCCATTATCCAGTACACTCTCCTGGGGCCATCCTGTCAGACGGTGCGCCAACTCATCCCACGGAGGGTAACTTCGGGGTTCTCAAGGGGCAGGATGGGGGTTAATTCGTCCGTTAGGCAGCAAGAGCTAGTGGATTTTAATTCATCCGTTAGGGGAGCTAGCGGATTTTCTTGTCTATTAGGAACAATGGACCCAGAGATTTGGGACAGAGCAGGGAAATGCCTTAAAGTAAAACCCCGAGTGCCCACTAAAATCATAGGGGCTTGGAGCAAATGTAGGCAGATGATTGCAGCAGTGAGTCCAGCCCAGGTAGGGACCAAGAATGTAGAACCATCAGCCTCAACGTGTCTCTACCTGACCATCAAATTCCAGCATAGGGGATTGGAGGACTTGGGAAGTGCAGGCACTTCCTGGGCAGTCAGGAGTCCTTCCCAACACATGAGAGAGGCAGATTTATGCCAGGGAGAATTGATGGCAGCAGAACTAGCCAAAATTCAGTTGTTGTGTCTAGCCTGTCTAGAGGCAGATGCAATTTCGGGCAAATAAACCACCGTCCACATGCCCACCCTGCGCAGACTGCTTGCGGATACCCACAAAGTCCCTACGGGCAAAGGGCTCCAGAGCAGATTCACTAGGGAAATCAGGAAGAGAGCAGTGCAAAAGGAGGATAGATCCAAAGGAGCTTGCTATCAGTGCGGGAATATGGGACACTTCAAAAGGGAATGCAGATCAAGACCCGGCAGCAAAGGGGGAGCCCCCCCCCCTGTGAGGGGGGGAGGCAGCTCTTCAAAGGGCCATCCGGATCCCAACAATAATTACCCCAGGCATCTCCGAGGCACAGGCAGAGGCACAAAGGCAGCGTAGGATTGGACCTTGAGTGCCAGGCAGACATTAATTTTTAATGATTCCACATTTGCCCTTGACAACACGATGGGTCAAAAGCAGTCTACACAGTGGACTGTTCATAATTTTTCCTGTCCTTATCCAGGTCTAAGATTGTCCTGTTTTTCTCTGTAACCAAAAGAAAAGGAGGACGATGTGTGTGTTTTATATGTGTTAGATAGTGGGACTTGTGTTGCCTCGAAAGTGCCATTCCCTAGGCTGGTTTTCCCTGTGGGAGAGACATCTTGCAGCAGTATCGAGGGATTGCAGTGGCTCAAGTGGCTAGGATACTGACTGGGAAGCGGAAGGTTAGCAGTTCGGTTCCCGAGTGCTGCGGGACAGAGTGAGCTCCAGTCTTTGTCCCAGCTCTTGCCAACCTAGCAGTTCGAAAGCAAGACATTGTGAGTAGATAAATAGGGACCACTTCGGTGGGAAGGCAAACAGCATTCTGTGCGCTCCGGTGTCTAGTCATGCCTGCCACATGACCATGAAAACGTCTGCAGAAGCAGACAACATTGGCTCTTTGGCTTTGAAACAGAGATGAGTGCTGCACCCTAGAGTCAGATACAAATGGCTTTCGAGCAGGGGAAACCTTTACCTTTACCTAGACTGAAGCATTGCAGACCTGGGAAGGGGAAATGCCCCCAGGAAGGAATGCAGATATCTAAGGTTTGATCTAAGGCTTGAATGTGTGTATTTGTGTGTATGTACTGTGTGAATGACTGGTGCACCAGTGTGACTGAGAGTTCTATGTTTGTATGATTGTATTATAAAATGTTGCAACATTAAAAGTGAGATGCCCAGTATTGTGTTCCTTAAGTCATAAGGAGGGTTAACTCTGTTCACATTGCTTTCAATGGGAGGAAGAAAATCGCCCTAGCAGGCGAGAGAGAGTCCGAGAAAGAGTGGAAAAAACCACAAAAAAAAACCCCTCTTTATTATCTGGCTTTGTTTCCTGCTAGCAGCATAAACTCCAGGAGTGAAAGAGGAAGGAGGAGGGGGGAAATTCTAGCCCAAAAAAGGGGCGGGGGTGGCCCCCTCCCTCTCAGGCAAGCCTGTCCTTCCACATTCTTAAGCTTGCTTTTGCAACTAGAACTGTTACAAGCACACACAGCTAATTGGAGAGTGAAGAATGGGGAGGAAATTGATTGATTCATTTGCATTAAAGAGATTTGCGCTGGAAGAGTCAATTTTTCCAGCCTCGCGAACCTGAAAAATTGTCTCTGAGTTTTTTCACCCAGCAAGAGTGCTCCAAAAAAAGGGTGGCCTATCTGAAAACCCTATCTGCAAAATACATGTCTCATTTAACTGGTGAGATGAATAGTAAGTTTTGTCTAGTCTTGTCTACATGTTTTGAGAATATAGTAAAGTCAAATTGTATGATCAAGGTAAAATGTCACTAACCCATTACATTATGAACAAGTCTAACGACTCAGATTTATTCCCACAGCTCTGCTAAGTAGGGACTAATTAGCTGCCAAGGACAGCTTCTCTTTGAACTGAACTTTCATGCAGTTAAATCTAGTCATCTTCTAGCCTAAGAGTACTCAACCTTTTATAGCCGGGGGCCGGGTCACGCTGCTTCAGACAGCTTTGGGGGCCTGGATGGCCATCTTGCCCTTCCTCTACCACATGGCACTTCCTGGTGTAGTGGAGATGGTGATGGGCCACATGGAACAGTGCTGTGGGTCACATTTGGACCGCAGGTTGAGAATCCCTGTTCTAGTCCTTTTTTCTCTTAGTTTACTTTAGATCCTTCTCTCATTGGTTATTTCAAAAAAAAAAAAAAGCTCAGAATTGTTGTTCCAAGATGCAATCATATTTTCTTCTAGGGACTATATTAGGCTCAATCCTTCATGTGCTTTTTCAAACATAGCAGACTTCTCTGACATAGGAGCCACTGCTTGAAAGAGCTCTTTTGTTCTGGGATTTGGACCTACTCTATGTGAGAAGCAATTTACTCAGTGTAAATTTTAAAAGAAAAAAAGCACACAAACATTTTTGCTCTCAGACTTGGTGGTCAACTGTAGCACAGTTGTTTAGAAACAGTTTATACAATTCAAGACATAAATAACACTTTGATTTTTGCAAACGTCTCTCCTACGCACCACATTTCAAAGGCAATTTGCTTGTGAAAGGTGTAGTGTTTTTCCACAGCATCCTTGGTTAATTAACTTTTCATTGACAAAGACTGCTATCTCTTTCCACAGAAACAAGGACCCAAGGGAGTGTTACATTCTCATTAACTGATAAGCATTTGCTGCATGCTTTTGTTATTAGAGTAACACTGTATGCTTCATTTTGATCTTGTTTGCAGGCAGACCCTCCCAGCAGGAAATTCTGCATCTAAATGACACTTTTTACAATTCCAGGTCAAGCAATTGTGGAATGAGTTAACCTACACTGTCTTTTCTTTCAGTTAAAAGAAGGGGGAAGGCCCCCAGATCCTATAAGCCAAGATATTTACTTATAATTACAAAACTAATTTTCTCAGACTTTTTCTGCCAGGATTTTCAAGGCTGCTTCCGCAGCCAGTTTTTATCTCCTCTGCAGATCCATTTTGGTTTTCCACAGCCGGACCAGGCTCAGCCAGAATCAGGCTCCAATTCTAGAAGACCAGGCTCAGACGCCAAACACAGCAAGCGTAGACATTGCCAAAGATGATGCCAGCCACCCATTTTTCCATTTCTCGATAATTTTGGCATGCTTTTGCCCCAAGGGGGGAGGATTTGGGACACACACATACATACAAGTCATTCAATATTACCCACCAATTGGGACTTCAAAGGACAATGCTCAGTTAAATACACAACCTTGCTTTAACTTGGACTGCCATAAATATAGACTCTTCAAGTTACCAATGGACATTTTGAGTTATACAATAAAATCTGCACCAAAGGACAATTTGGACAATTCATAGCTTCACCACATGTAACCCCACTCCAAGAGAAGCAGCTGAATATTGTGTATATGTTTTGTGTATTTGCTATTCGCTTGTATTGTTTTTGCATATTTTATTTATTTATTTATTTATAAGTCACATTTGTATATGCCGCCCACTCAGGCAGAACCCGACTCAGGGCGGCATTACAACACTTCTAAAAATACATAAAAACATTATAAAAACCTATAAAAACCCACATCCACCCCTTTTAAAAAACCCATATCCCACCCACCCATCCCACCTACTATACAAGAAGAGAGAGTTCTTATAAAAGCCAGCCGGCGGGAACCATAGTCCCGTTCGGGCCCCACACCTGCCCTGCCAGCCAGGTCTTTACTCCTTTCCTGAAGGGCAGCAATTCACTTTGAAGTCTTAGATCTGTTGGTAGGAGGTTCCAGAGGGTTGGTGCTGACACGGAGAAGGCCCTCCTTCGGGTGCTAGACAAATGTGCACCCCTCGTTGACGGCACCATTAGAGAGCCCCTCCGGTCTGCTCTGGTTGGACGGGCAGTCACTCTTGGGACGATGTGGTCTCTAAGGTATCCTGGCCCCCTGCCATATAGGGCTTTAAAGGTCAAAACCAGCACCTTAAATTGCACCCGGAGACAAACTGGTAACCAGTGCAGCTCCCGAAGCAGCGGGGAGGCATGGGCATAGCGCCCACACCCCATCACCACCCGGGCCGCCGCATTCTGGACCAGCTGCAGCCTCCGAATGGTCGTCAAGGGCAGCCCCATGTAGAGCGCATTACAATAATCTAGTCGGGAAGTAACCAGAGCATGAGTGACCATAAGCAAGGAGCCCCGGTCCAGGAGCGTGCGCAATTGGCAAATCACCCGAAGTTGGGCAAAAGCCCTCCTGGCCACAGCCGCCACTTGTTCTTCCAGCAGCAGCCGTGAGTCCAGAAGGACCCCCAAGTTGAATTCTTCACCTTTGTACAATGCTCAAGGTGGGACTTTCAAGGGGCATATGAACCAGACTGTGAATTTTGCACACATCCCATTGCATATTATTCTCACATCTGTCATCACAACACCACTCCTTGTTAGGAGGGCAAATCTTCGCAATGGGTGGGGGAAAGTAGCTCAACGGGGCCACATCGACACAAAGGTTGATCATCCCAAAGCCAAAGAAATCCCCCTATTGTAATCTTAAATTACTTTGTGTTTTCTTATGTTCCTGCCAATCACATCTCCCTATGTGTGAATTGCCATAGAAGCCCTTTTGCAAGGTAGCTAAGGACCATTTCTATCACTGGGGGAAAAAGTTAGCTCCCCCAGTGAAAGTCATCAACCACACCTCATTAGTCATTGCCATGTTGAACGGAGAGCGGGATGAACTGGGAGATGCAGTCTTGGACAGCCACACAGCAGTTGACTACTTACTGCTTTTAAACCACTTAGGGTGTGAGTCTGTCCGGAACATGTGTTGTTTCAATCTAACAGACAACTCCCGTATTGTTCAGAATCAGCTTTCCCAACTGAACACCATAGTCCGAAATATTAAGCAAGACGCTCCATGGGCGTGGTGGAATGCTTTATGGGGTGGATTCCGTGGGGATGGGTTCAAACATCGGTTCAAGCCATAGTTGGCACTTTGATCCTTGGTATCACACTTTGCTGTTTTGTGCAATGCGTCCCCTCACTTCTGTCCGTATGTACCTCACGCCAAAGGCCGGGAGAAAATCTCACCCCAAAGCAACTCCTACCTCATATTCAACGCTCCCACAGTCAGGCGGCATTAAAGGAATAAAAAAGGAGAAATGTGGATCGCCTGTGCAAGTGGGAATAATTATATATCAATTAATTAGTGCGTCTCCAGGGGGTTTCATCCGCAGGCCATGGTCATGCGATGAGTCAGGGTAAAAGTCTTCCACTGGAAGCACAGGACTCTCTGGAGGGCGCTGATAAGTAATTCAAATACAGATTCTTGACATGCCCCCTGACTGACTTGGCAAACATCCGTTAGGCATAACAATAACTGCTGATGTCACCTTTAGTTAAGGTAGATAATAGCCACAGATGTTTCCTTGAGTTAATGAAGGTCAGTTAGAGCCAGGGAAAACATATGCTACAGTAGATTAGAATCCTTTTCCTATAAAGTAATATGACGTAGCCAACTGCTTAGTGATTAGGGTCACGTGTATCTAGGGGCTGTCGATCACCTTAGAATCACTCCGCCCAGAGGCAGGGTAATAAAGTATCTTTGCCCTCCTCAATTTGAGGCTGGACCACCATTTCCCAGCCTCCATGTGTCTTTATTCCAGCACAGCAGGGTGCCACATTACAACAGAATACCATTACTTTGACTATGCAAATTTTTGTTTGCAAGGTGATGTCTCTACTTCTAACTATATCCCCCAGGTTTCACCTAGCTTGTCTCCCAAGAATCAGTCTCCTTTTTAGTTCATGGCTGCAATCCCCATCTGCAGTGATCTTTGATCCTAAGAAAGTAAAATCTATCACTGCTTCTACTTCTTGCCCATCTATTTTCCAGGGACTGATAGGGTCTGTTGCCATTATCTTGATTTTCTTAATGTTGAGTCTCAAGCCAGCTCTTGCACTCTCTTCTTTCAACCTAAGCAGAAGCTTCTTTAGGTCTTCCTCACTTTCTGCCATTAGGGTAGTATCATCTGCGTATCTCAAGTTGTTGATGTTTCTCCCAGCAATTTAGATCCCAACTTGTGATTTGTCCAACCCTGCATTGTGCATTATGTGCTCTGTGTATAAGTTGAATAAGCAGGGTGACAAAATGCAGCCTTGTCTTACTCCTTTTCCTATTCCGAACTACTCTGTCATTCCATATTCTGTCCTAGCTGTTGCTTCTTGACTCATGTACAGATTTCTCTTGAGACATATAAGGTGTTCTGGTATTCACATCTCTTTAATTACTTGCCACATTTTGTTGTGGTCCACACAGGACCCAAAGGCCTTGGTGTAGTCAATGAATCAGAAGTAGACTTGTTTCTGATATTCCTTTGTTTTCTCCATGATCCAACGTATGTTGGCAATGTAGTCTCTAGTTCCCCTGCCTCTGCAGAACCCAGCCTGCACTTCTGGTAATTCTCTCTCCATGTGGAATTTGGGAGGGTTACTGTATTAAAATGGAGTGTGGGTGCCATTTTAGGTTTGTCTGGGATGGAATATTTGGTTTTCTATGCATTCCCATGGGAAAATGTGTTTCACTTAAAGAGCATATCACTTAAAGAGCAATCACGTGGAACTGTATATAGCTTTTGTTAATAGTCTCACAGCCATAAAATGGAGAACATAGTACAATCTTATATTGGTCATATCTGTTTTCTGGCCCAACTTTTTGGATGTCTTTATATTCAGTCATTGGTCAGTTGGTCTCTGGAATTCTACAGAATTTCCAAGGAAAACCAGATTCCACAGTCCATTTTTAGCTAGAGAGACTGTGTTGTCTGTCATTATGGTTGAGGAAGTTCCTACTTGTGTAGTCCCCAGGCTCATCATGCTTCCTTGCTTCAGATTTTTTCCCCTAGCACCTCTTTGAAAAAGCAATATCTCATCTCTGAAACAGGTTGCAAGTACTCACTCCTGTGCTTGACACACCCATAAATGCCCAATACACATGTACACCAGATTTTCAAAACCACTTCCAGACTTCTGATATTGCTGTGCAATATTATGGCTGTGTTGTTAGTAGGAAAAAGGATTATAAACTTTGCATAGCAAAGGCCAGCCTAAATGTTAACAACAACACCAGCAGTAATCAAGATGGTTTACATGATACCATCTTGTGCTCACTACCATTCATTCTTTTCAAGTAACCTTGCCATGCCAATTGTTTTGTGTTTGGGTGAGAAGTGGTTGACTGATGAAAGAAGGAGTCACTTTCTGGGATTTTCCCCTTGATTGGACTCTCTATGTGAATGGTGCAATGTGAATGTGCAGCAATATTGTGCAGCAATATTGTCATTTCCTTGCATTTTCAATTGTGGATACAGAAGCACAATATTCCAAATTTGTAAACTGAAACTTTTTTAAGAATTGAAAATCCTGGTTTCTAAAAATGGAAGTTTATGTATTCATAATCTTCCCTCGTGTATAAATTTCCACTGCTAGAGGATCCCAGAAGATGTATTTATGGTCTGTACTATGGTTGCAAGCAGAGAAGAAAAATAAGGACAGCTGGTATGCGGCTATAGCCCCTCTGTGCCAAACTATTCTGAAAGGTTATTTTGGACTTACTGAAATGGTGAAGCAAAGATGTAAGTAACTGCAACATATACAACAGAGAAATAGACACACTCTTTAACCTCTCAGGTAAAGTAGTATTGTCATGCCTGCTACATGGAAGATGGCTTTCTGGAATGCAGACCAGAAAGCCATCTTTCACTTCCAAACCCTTTCCTTAGGATAGGCAACCTGAGGAAGAAAAGCTGTATCAGACCAAAAGGTATGCATGTTTACCTCTTCACAATGATATATTTTAAAAAGACATGAAAGCAAAGACTATTTCCTTGACAACCATAGGAGGGACCAGGGCAACCTCCAGACATGGAGAGTTCAAACGGTGCATCCAAGGCTGGGCTTGCTTGATAATACAAACAATGTGAGGAATGTGGTCAGAAAGGTAAACTAAATTTTACCACAGGGGTTCTCAAGGTTTTCACAGCATGGGCTTGACCACTCACCCGCAGACAGCTGAGCGGGCCGCATTGCAAATGGCGCCACACAAAACTGTATTTGTGCATGCACGGCACGTTTATGACTGTTGTAAATGTGCCCGCTTCCACTTCTGGGGTCGCTGCTGCGGGCCAGATGGAATGGTGTCAGGGCTGGGTCCAGCCCATTGGCTGTAGGTTGTGAACCCCTGGTCTATCTGCTTGGCTATTTTCTTCCATTCTGAAATATTTCCAGAAATGAGAAGCAGAGGATAGTTGGATTTGTTACAGAGCAGTCCTGGGGATGGAAGAGTGAACCATCTCTTACCTAGAAGATCTGTTTACATGTATATGTCTCTTAGAGGAACTGGACCTTGTATGTTATTAGCCAAAATCCAGCTGGCTAAAAAAAAAATACATGCACAAGGCAATGACATAGCAGTTTCCCCCTGCTGTCAGTTCCCCTTCGTACATTCAGGCATTCATTCAAGGCTCCCATTTCTCAATCACTGTAACATGACAGAGAGCTTGTCAGAAGGAAGGAAAACTTTCTTTTTCTTTCTTTCTTTCTTCCTTCCTTTCTTCAAACGCTACAATGGGTGGTTTACACTGGGTGAAAAAACTCACAATCCCTCAATACATCACAGTAACAAAAATGCAATTACATCAAATGAACTGACAATAATTATTTCCATAAATCATTTAATAACATAATGAAAAATCTAAAATTGGATAAACATTAAAAATATCACTAAAATTATGTCTGACGAAGTGGACTTGATCCACGAAAGCTAACATTAAAACAGAACAGTTTTTCAAGTGCTACAATGTTTTGCTTTGTTTGTTCTCTGATATGCTGGAAACACAAACTAACACAGCTACTATTCCATAAAATTATGTGATTGCCCTTTGGAGATTGTGTATATAAACAGGATTCTGGCCTTAGTTTTCTAAGACTGTCAATCTCTCAAAGAGGCATATTTTTCTGTTTCTCTTCCTAAGTTTTCACCTTTCTTTTAATATACAGTTCAGGAAGAAACAGCATCCTTTGCGGAAAATCATTGTTTCCAAGGTGTAATTAAGAAGTATCTAGTATATGTGTTTGTTTGTTTTTTCTTGAACAGGTTAAGTAATGGCTTCCCAAAGGAAGATCCACTGTTTGGTCAGTAAAAATATAAAATGTTGGAAGCTTGTGGCTGGAACTGCTTCATACAGATATTAATATTCTTAAATAAATGGCATTTCCTTACTGGTGAGATTATAGTAGTAAAGGTAAAGGTTTCCCTTGCTCGAAAGCCAGTCGTATCTGACTCTAGGGTTCAGTGCTCATCTCTGTTTCAAAGCCAAAGAGCCAGTGCTGTCTGCTTCTGCAGATGTTTCCTGCCCCCATTTCCCCTTTCAGGCCAATCCAATCATGTGACTCCCAAGCTGTCCAGCTATGGTAATCACTAATTAACAGCGGAGGGTCCATTCAATAGCCAGTAGGCACTATCCGCGTCTTTGCCCTTCTTGCTGCTGAATGAACACCCACCCTTTAGGCAGGAATTTGCTTCCTGTATATCAGCATTGACCACACCACCCGTCACAGTTTAACAATATTACTCCCAATTGTCTAAGTATGGGATAGGCAAAAAAGACTCATCAATGGTAAGTGGGACAAAAATCTCATCTGGCCCTGAAGTGACCAGCAGAACTCATATTTAGAGTACTGGGAGGGAAGGAGGGACAATTTTCCTTAGGACCACAGTTGAAAAAAGAGGGCAAGGCAGGAAGGAGCCACCCTTTATATAGGGTACCCAGCTCCTCCCCACCACACCAATGGCCCCTATAGGTGGCACTGTCTGTCCCCCAGGGAGGGATGGGGCAAAGTTTGTCAGCACTGGTATTCACCCTGCTGCACGTCCATTCTGTACAAATGATCTATGGAAAACACGAACTTTGTTTGCCTTGTCTTCATTGCTCTTACTTTAATGGTTGATTGACTATGTTGCACTAGGTGAAAGACATGGCAGATTGGTGTAGTAAAGGTAAAAGTCACCCTTGCTCAAAAGCCAGTCATATCCAACTCTAGGCTTCAGTGCTCATCTCTGTTTTATAACCGAAGAACCAGCAATGTCTTCTTCTGCCGACGTTTCCATGGACATGTGGCAGCCATGCCTCAAAACAGAACACTGTTTACCTTCCTACCAAAGTCGTCCCTATTTATCTACTTGCAATTTCTTGCTTTTGAACTGCTAGGTTGGCAGGAGCTGGGACAGTATTCGGGTATCAAACTGATTACCTCCCGCATTCCAGTCAGCAACTTAGCCACTTGAGCCACTGCAGAATGCTGTAGGATAGGCATAATGTGGAGGTATTTATATGCCACAGCACATAGATCTACCTCCTGGTTTAGCTCAACACAATTTTCTTTTAGACATTACAGAAGATCCAAATGTCTTGAAATCAGCCAAGCGATTTTCAGGAATTGACCTCTTTGGCTAATGATTAGGAATGTAAACCCTTACATGAATTATTTTAATTCATCCTCTGATTTGAATAAATAATAAAACTTTAGAGAGAAAATCCTAGAAATATTCTTTTCAATATTCAGTGCTTTGCAAGACATAGACTCTCATCCATGATCTCAAAGTGGAAGGAAGAATCTGCACATTTTCATGAAGATGTCTGTAAGTTTGTGTAAAACACTCAGTGCTAAGAAGCATGAACTGTTTGCCTTGCTGAATGAGCCAATGAAAGAAACAGCATTAGATGGGTTGATTGCATCTTTGGAATACATGAACCCTTCTTTCTGTGCTTGCTACATTGTGTTTGTGATTCCCAATGGGGGAAGTTTTATTTTACTTACTTATTTGCTTGCTTGCTTACAGAAGCAGAAATTTTAAGCTGATTATCAACTCAGTTGATGATAGGATTATGGTCTGCACTAGCACTTTATTCAGGGTATATACTGCTTCCTGGTCACTGGCAGAGCAGAATGCTTCTTCAAATGTGTGAATTCTTCAAAAACCACTCTTGCTAACAAGCCATAGATACTGCTTTGCCTTTGGAATACAAGAGTGTATGGCTTGGATCTGAACTGTTAGCATTCAGTAACCTTTCATTTCTTTGTACTATTGTTGTGTCTTGTTTTTCAGTTAAAGGTGAATTTACCAATTTGAACTTTGTGTGATGGATATTAGATGCCAAATTTTCTCCTCCCCTCCACCTTTCCGACAGTAATTGTTTCAGAAAAAGCAGGAAGATCAAACTTATAAACAACCACATGGTCCAGAGTTTATGGAAACAACCAGAACATTTCTTTTTCAGATTCTCCTCTCTCAAACACAACTTATTTGAATATAATTAATTTGATAGCCACACATGCAAATTGTGTGGTTGCCTTTTTCAAACCTCTTTACTGTTGTAGAAATTTGCTTGTTTGAGAATAATGACAACTGTGAGCACTGGGGAAGAATAACGCAAGAGAACTGTGTGTATGAACTTTTCTTGGTAACTAGCATAAGAACCCACATTTAAAGGACCATATCTTTGTTTTTCAGCATTATAGATAAGACATGCTATTTATCATGTAAATCTTTCACTTTGGATGTGAAAGGGCATATAACAGAATAATCAATTTAACTCCAGTAAGCAGGAAATGAGAGGTAATCAAGTTATGTCAGCCTGGAGAGAATGAATGAATGATAAATATATTATTTTAAAAAACTGTATAATCTGGTACATTTCTGAGCAGGTCAGGTGCCTTCATGTTTAATGTGCAGGTTTTCTAAATTGAAAATTAAAATGGGTAGGTGGGACTGATTTAGTGGGATTATGGAAGGCTTTAAGGGTGTTTTAACCCCTTCCTCTCCTACTGTGGAGCTGGAAATACAATGGAAATCTCTTAAATAACAGGTTTCCTTCGAAAGCAAATTTCAATTCTGAATCTGAAAGGGAGGACTGTCTCTGATAAATGCTGATTTGTGGGATTTGATACTGAAAGATATAACTATGGTTATCTCATATGGATGAGGGATGTGAAGAAATTATGTCCACATCTCATTTATGGCCAAGGCTAAGGGTTATGAAGAAATATTGCAAATTTACTCATTTTTAAGGGATAACTATCAAGAGTTCACTAACCTGCAGTGTTTGTCACATCTAGTGCAAGAAGGAGGTGATGCACTCTTTTTCTTTTCTTTTTTTGGTCTATCTCTGCAAGTAGTGCAAACTGTATGCATAGGATAAGTTAGTAAAACCTTTTTGTGTTTGATAAGCAAAAAAGGAGTTGGTGGCAGCTTTTTCAGAATGAAACTATTTCAGTTGGTCAGAGGTCTTAACCTCCTCTGAGCATCCCTCCTAGTTGAGGGTAAAGGTGTATGGAGGGGTGGGAAATAAGTTGAAAAGCCAAGCTGGGGCAGATTTCCTCACAGGAGCCACCACCAAGAAGGCCCACCACCAACCAGTTTCTGGTTGCAAGCTTCCAACCTTCTCTCAGGGTAGGTACCTTAGAGAATAGGTTGCCCAGATCATGTTTAACCAGGAGAGATGCTACACCTGGTCCCCATCTCTATAGGGCCTTATATTTTTTGCAAGTACCTTAAATTGGACATGGAAGCTTATAGTCAACCCTTTAGGAATGGTGTAGAGTCAAGATATACAGCTGAACTTTGGTACCCCTGACACTAGCTGAGCTGTCATATTCTGTACCTGGAGCAACCTCCACATCATCTTCAAGGGCAGCACCATGTAAATAACATTGCAGTAATTTAGCCTTAATATTACTAAGGCATGAAGGAGTGCCATCGATGACCTCCTATCCAGGATTCGTTGCAACTGGGCAACCACCTAAAATGGGGGGAAAGGCAGATCTGGCAGTGGTGATATTTTCTTCTCCACAATAATGACCATATCCCAAATCCAAACTTTCAAATGGATTGTAACAGCAAGATCTCCACCTTGTCTGGATTCAATTTCAGGCTGTTAGCCCTTGCCCAGCTCATTTTCATAACCAGGCAGCAATCTAGTGTCTGGACAGCATCCTGTGCCAACAATATGAAGGAGAGACAGAGTTGTGTGTCATTGGCATATTGATGACCTCACACTCCAAATCTCTGAATGAACCCTACCCCTGAGCATGTTAAAAAGCATTGGGGTCATGATCGTATGATGTTAAATAAATTTGTGTCAGAAATTACTCTGGGTTGAAAAGATTTTTGCTGGAGAAACTCTGCTCAGGGGATGCCCAAATGAGGCCCCTTTCATGTCCCCAAGATCTGATGTGCAGCACTCGGGTATAGAACCCCAACCTTCCAGTCTCCAAGCTCAGCGTCTTAACCAAGGGAATTGCAAGGGACATGTAAAGTCATCAATTTCAACCCTCTGCTCAGTACAGAGTGGCTAGTGGCTTAGGATGAGGAGAGTTGTAGTACCACATTATTTGGCATTCTACACATTCCCCATATTCTCCTCTAAGGAATAGTGTGATATATGTTTGAAGGCAGAAATTGAGAAATTTGGTTCTCCAGAATTTTTTCAACCACAATGCTGCCTGCCAGCATTGCAAGACTTTATGAGAGCTATAATCCAACATCTTCACCAGTTTTGTGATGAAAAATACCAGTCTTGTGAGGAAAAATAGACTGGGTTATTAAAAACAAAGAGAAGTTGGAGAACGGTGCACCCAAAATTGACAAAAATAAGGACTGCAAAATGTCAAGAAAATGCAATAATCTGGGTATAAAGTTATAAATACCAAAGACTGTTATCACCTGACATTTCTATATAGCAGTGTCTAGTAAAGATGGTATATGGGGATAATCCTTTCTGAGATGCCATAAGGAAATATTGGTTCATTTGACATTCATGCTGCATATAACCAAATGTATTGTCCTGAAATATATCAAGTAAAATAATCCTTGCAATACTAATCTCATTTTCCTGGACCCTTCCTTCAATGTGCCATTTTAAAATTAATCTGTAGTGTTCTGTCTTCAATGCTATGACATGATTCCTACAGCTTTTTTTTTTTACCTCACTTCCGAAATTGTCATGTTTCAATGGACATCATCCAAGTGGAAAACTTAACCATACACAATAATATCATTACATGTGCAAAGGTATTGCTTGAAGTGGAATTGTAATTTATTATGTACAATTTATTATTTATTATTTGTAGAACACCCTTGAACTGTAGTGCTGGAGGAGACTCTTGAGAGTCCCCAGGATTGCAAGGAGATCAAATCAGTCAATCCTGAAGGAAATCAAACCTTACTGGTCATTGGAGGGACAAATACTGAAGCTGAAGCTCAAGTACTTCGGACACCAAATGAGAAGAGAGGACTCACTTGAGAAGGCCTTGATGCTAGGAAAGATTTAAGGCAAAAGGAGAAGGGGATGGCAGAGAATGAGGTGGCTGGATAGTATCATTGAAGCCATGCTCTTAGATCTGGCTGGGCTGCGTAAGATGGCAGATGACAAAGGAGCCTGGTGAGCAGTGGTCCATGGGGTCACAAAAGGTTGAACTCAATTGTGCAACTTAACAACAACAACAACAGCAACAATTGTAGAACACCCAGTGTGGTGTGATACCCAGTGAGATATAGTGGAGAGTGTGATGGATTTAAACCGATGGAAACCTGGATTCAAATCTCTGCTGGAGCAGGGGTGGGGTTGGCAGTGGTAAAACTACGTTCTGACCTCGTAGGAATACACTTTTGAAGGCAGCTGAGCGCGTTTATTGATGATCTAGGTACCTTTTCCCCTTCTTATCTACAATCTATTTTTGTGTATCCTTGCTGTTTGAGTGCATTACTTGATATTTATGAATTTTGTATATTAGTTTGTGTACTATGTTTCACTGTTGCAGAGTCTTGATAAAGGACTACGATATATCCATTTTACCGGAAGGATATGGACGATTGATTATCTCCTGCAACAATACTACTATACTCTTGGCATGGCTCCGGATCTGTGACTATTTTGGATTTACCTCTCCTCCTTGGACCTCTCGGCAGGATCTTCAAGCTTTATTTCATACTGGACTTGTACTGGTTACTTATCGGACTTGTACCTGTTATTTACCACTATTTCACCTTTATGACTGTTCGATATCTAATTAGTGGTATACTTTCAGTAGATCCATTGGTTACCTCAGTTCCTTTGTCCGTAGGTTCTCGGGATTTACCTTAGGGATATTGTGTGATTTTTGGATAAATGTGACTTTTGATTAATCTATATAGGATGATATTATGAACCTTATCCCTATTGTTTTCTCCTTTTTGTCTATTCGACCGGGTTGCTGCACTTGATTAGTCATATTAAATTTTTGCTACTTTTATTCCTTTGACTCCTGTCCTTCAGGGTGATACCTCCCCTCCCGTCCCTCATAAAAGGTTATGGAAACATAAATTTCCAAAGGTGTGCCTCCTTCCAAAACTATCTGCTCCTACATTAAGTTCAGCATTAGGTGTGGGATTTTTAGAATCTTGGACTGCAGCTGCCAGAAGTCTGCAGGAATAACTTCAGGAAGACCTTTGCAGCCTTTAATCAAGAATGTCCTGACAGGTGTTCTCAAGTTCTTATAGTGAATTAATTCAGACTCTGGCACCCATTTCCACCTTGTGGAGAAGTCAGGGGAAATGGATTGGTGGGGGCTAAACTCTAGGGGAGTTGCAAAGGATTATGGTTATAACTCTCTGTCCATTGGGCTCTAAACAGGACATCTCTAAGAAAAACCCTACTAGATGCATGGTCCCTTGCAGCTCCCACAGATCTTTGCCTTAGCCATAGTTGTGAAGTCTACTCCCATTAAGGCATAGGTACCAAACCTGTGGTTCATGACCACCAAAAGGGTCACAAAGTGTTTTCTGGTAGGTTGTCCTGATTATGCTTTGCTTCACTAATGAAAAATAATAATCTGGGAATGAAGATGCAGTGTGGAGCTTAGAGGCAGTAACTGTGTTAAGGGTTAAAAATTATTTTTCATGAGTTTTCTTTACCTCATTAAAATGCCTTTTTATGCAAAAGTGATTGAGGGAAGTCACAGGTTGCTTTGCCTTGCTATAGATCTGTAGAACTTCTTCCACTTCCAGGGTCATCACCAGATGATTTGCCACCACGGGCAGGGTCTAGACAAAAAGTCTATCCCCTATCAACCACTAGCTCCTCAGCTAGATACTCAAACCACTGAGTTATCCAGCAGTTCACTGTTGTTAAACTGAAGACAGCAATAGGAAAATTCTCATGGCCTAGTTATTGTGTCATTTAGAATTGTTATTTCATTCTCTGACTGATCTGATTAGAAGTACTGTATGACTACTTCAGCATTGCTTACTGGTAGCAATTGAATAAGTTCATATTCATCATAAAAACCCAAACATGCTGAATATGCCACAATTGTTTCTGAAATACATCATTGGCTATTTTTGCTGATACCATATTTTTATCACAAATACAAATTTTATCAGCGGTGGAGACAAAAATCAACCTCTCCCACCATCTTTGGGATCCTTTTCTGCTTTCTCTTCACTCTCCCTTTCTTAAGGGATATCATTTAGAAAATGGGAAAGGTGATCAAGCAGAGACAGGCTGGTGTTGGATCTCTCATTGAAGAGAATTCTGAGAAAACCCCAACAAGGGTACCAAGTACTTTTAGAATGAGTATGTTATGGTTTGACCTATGCCACTAATGAACAAAAGAATAAGGGGACAGTGCTGGTGGTGTATCTGGAGACACCAACTAGGCCACTATGGTAAGAATAACAGTGGCACAAGTGAACCTCTGGGTTTACCTAGCACGGTTCTTCCCATGTTGAATGCATATTAGGATGATTCAAAGCACTTCTCATGTATAAAAGAGACAAGAGTCTATTCAGTTGCTATGAAAATATGTATAGTCATGTGGGGGAAGATAACATGTTAGACCTGCTGTTCCCAGAGAGTTTCAGCCTGAAGCTAACAACCTGAGGTAGCCACTAGGCTGTATATTATTATTACGTTTATTATTATTACATTTAATTTCTATCCTGCTTTCTTGGCACAGGTGCCACTCAAAGCAGCTTACAACATAGAAAAGTACAATATCATCAAACAGCCAGATTAATAGAAATACAGTTACAATAATATAAAACATACACCATAAAAACGATACATTCACAGAAAATCAGTATCCCAGTATTCATAATCACCACACGTCCCGGCGCAGTAGAAAACTGCCACAAAAAGTCACAGTTACACCCACCCTTGCCAACCTCCTGGACGACAAAGGGGCCAGGAGGTGCAACAGCTCCTCAGCCGGGAGACTCCCTTTATCTCCCCGCTGGTGGAAGGGGTGGGGAGAGCACAGCGGCTCACAGCGGTGGCGTCTATGGAGTCTCCCAGGACGGAGGAGACTCCCTTTAACTCCCCGCCAATGAAAGGGGCGGGAAAAGTGCAGCGACTCACGGCGGCGGCGTCTTCGGAGTCACAAACAAATTGTTGACCCGAGTCAATAAACTATCTACTGACCCCACCCTATGATGTGTATCCGTTAAATATCAAGGTGATGCAGGCTGTGAAGCTCCTGCCATCACCCCTTGCCTGGTTCGCCCTTGACCGGCCAAACCTCTTTCCCCTGTACCTGTCTATGTGTTGGCCAGTCAATTGCAAACCTACCGGATACCTATGGGTCATAAACCTTTACCTTACCAGTGCTACCCGCCCAAAGTGACCAAAATCAACTTACCCCTTTTCTCAAACACTAGCAACAGTGTGGGATGGGCAAAAAAGCGAGAACCAAAGAGCCAATTGTAGGTTCAAGCCAAAAATTCCCACCTGGCCCTGAAGCGACCAAAAATTCACACTGTTCACTAGGGAGGGGGTGGAGGGAAAACTTCTCTGCTCCGTCACGTTCTATAATGGCAGCTCGGCTGCCTCATGGCCACCCCTTTTATAGAGGGGTGGCCATGCTCCCTAACTACCCGGATGTCCGAGTCTGGGTGGGGGCCTCCTGCAAAGAGCACAGCAGCCATTTTGCCTCCACGCTTTCATTGCAGGCGCACCCCCCAAAGAAAGACTCAGACACCAGTATATGGATAAAGGCATCGGGCCACTTTTATTGAATAATGCCCTAGTCCGAATTATAACTTTCAATTGGTGTAATCATCCAATTGTAATTCTTTAAGGCAAGCAGGCCACAGTAACACTGGTAAGGTTCCTCCCAAAATGCCAATGGCAATTGGCTACATGTAACTATTTGTATCAATTTGTTTGTTGACACAAACAAACTGTTGACCGGAGTCAATAAACTATCTACTGACCCCACCCTATGACGTGTATCCGTTAAATATCAAGGTGATGCAGGCTGTGAAGCTCCTGCCATCACCCCTTGCCTGGTTCACCCTTGACCAGCCAAACCTCTTTCCCCTGTACCTGTCTACGTGTTGGCCTGTCAATTGCGAACCTACAGGATACCTATGGATCATAAATCTTTACCTTATCAGTGCTACCTGCCACACGGGGAGGCGTCCATGATGACTCACCCCCCCCGAGACCATCAGCTCGGTCACCAGGCCTGCTTGCACCTCAGCAAGAAAGAGGTACATACCTCTAGCCGACAGGTGGACCCCATATCCTGCCTACAGGTCAAAATTTCTGTAAGCCTATCCTCAGATATCTAATGGCTATCCCCAAGCCATTCTCAGCAAGGAGCCGGGCAACAGCCCTGTCCACTGACCGCCGGGACGGTCCGAACTGTGAAGATCCATGTCTCCTCTAAATTGGTGTGTCGGCACGATGTTAGACCATAGCGACTGTGTGTAAGCCATAAATGATATAAAATGCCAGGTCACTGCACCTCGACAGTTTATGTTTATGTTTATGTTGTTTATGTTTATTCGACTTATACCCCACCCTACTCAACACATGGCCGACTCAGGGCGGCTAACAACATATAAATGACCCCAGGGCAACCCCAGGGCTTACACATAGAATACAATGTTCAAAATACAATAATAAATACAATGTTTCAAGTAAATACAATAAAGCCCAAGGTCTAGTATTACAAATTACAATATAAGGTAAAACAATCCACAAAATGAAAATAACAGCACCACATCAAAATAATTCACAGGGAATGAAAACATCACATAATGCCAACGTAAAATAATAATGCAAAACCCACAAAAACCCCTGCCTTAGAGTCTTTTGAGGGGGGAGGGTGGGGCCCAGAAATGCCAGTCAATGGAATGGCCGGGAGGGCCTCTTTGCCCCCACTGGGGCCGGGAGCATAGCGGCGGTTGTTCGCCCGGCACCCCCTCGCCTTTTAAGTCCTAGGCGAGGGGGGAGGGGGAGCCCCAGAAACACCGGCCGGTGGAATGTATATGTAGAAATACACAACATAGGGGAGCCGGAGGTACTGGTGCTGGCATCAGGTGCAGCGGCGGGAGCTTTTGAGGGCTCCGCCGAGATGGTCATCAGCTGGGCTCAGCTGGGCTCCCACCCCACGTGACCAGCAAAGCCACGGAGGGGAGCTGGAAGCGCTGGCGCTGGCATATTGTTTAAGGAAAGGTCAGTGATCCGTGTGAGATCATTGCCGCCGAGGTGCAGAATAAGAACATCAGGTGGTCCAGCATCCCTGATTGACATCAGGAATGGCAACAGTTCCCGCCCTTTCATGTCGCGCATACATACCACCGCATACGTGCGGATGCACGCAGCCCGAGCTGGGGTCCACACTATGTTGCCGCAGCATATACTCCTGCCCAGTGTACATAGCTGCGGCCCACCAGCCCCACTGCCACCGGTGTGCGGAGACACACAGGATCTGTAAAAGAGGAGAAGGGGTTAAGGACACAACTAGGTACTCATACAGTGAGGGGACGTACATATAGAAAAAATATGCACACACCCCCATGTGCCCACCTATATCCGCCTCCGAGTACCCCAAACGCAGCCGTGGTCAATGCAACGCCTATTCTAAGTAAATGGGTGCGATAACGGGCCCCACACTGGGAAGCGCGGTACCGGTAACCCTTCGGAAATTAAATTTGGTAAGTGTAGACCCATCCTGGTGGCAGAAAAACAGGCTAGGGCGCGCAGCAGGCACTGCCAATCGCATGTAGGGCACCAACCAGCCTTTGAGGGATGAATCCCCAACTGAGCCCACTCTTGTTTGATATAGACATCTTCGAGTTCCAGTGCCCTACAAAACACGTCCCCCTTTGACCATGGGACCAGCTCGCTGAGTCGTCGAGCTCCAGAAAAATGCTACATCGGTAGCTGCATGAAAAGAGACTCCTCCTACCTACTGTGATATAGTCTATGCCAATCTCGTGCAAGGTGGGTCAGAATATCTGTGAGAATAGGGCGACGTGTGTCAGGCGGCAGCCACGTACACGTGTCCACCCCCCTAATGCATGGCTTATTCAGAAGACCCTCACATAGTCAGGAAAGCCCCGTGCTTTGGCCATGAGTATCAATGCTCAAAGCCTGGTGGCTATGGTGCGTGGAGCCAACCCCAGATCATAGGGCAGACTATACAATCTAAAACCCAGTTGACCAATGTCGGCCGCATGTTGGACAATTGCCTTTACCAACAAAAAGGCTCTAAAGTGAAGGATTGGATGCCGATGCGCAGTGCGCGTGCGAGTTACCAATACATGCAATTTGCCCAGTTCACGTCTCCTTGCCAAATGACCATACCACAGCCAGGAGTGGAGAGGGTAGCTCACAAGCGTCCGGAGGCTGCAGGCGGGGGAAAGGATAAGCAATATCGTTATAAATGACTGGCACATGTTTAGCCCAAAGAAGCTCCTTAAAGCGCATGAACCCCAGAACAATATGCAAGCTGAGGCCATGACTCAGGTGATTTAGACATTCGGGCATTGACAATGTGCACCACCGCAGCATTACCACACCAAAAGTGAAGCACAGAATCAGGCCGCCTGTCCCCCAGAGCATAAAGGGTACCCAGAATTGAGAAGATATGTTAGAAACATAAGATCGCGTAAGCGATCCGTACCCTGACATCCCTGGGGCCAATGACCATAGACCCCTGTCCTTAATTAAATACCCCCACCCGGGGAGCCGGAGGCATCCGACTGTACTTGTAACTGGGGCTGACCAGAAGCTCAGACCTTCGATGCAACAGCATGGAAGTCCTGTGGTAATGTGAGCCAAACCAACAGGTCCGCTCGTAAACCCCTAATCAGCTGTACCTCGCGGCTTCGTTTAACAAGACCCGCCCTAGCGTGACCCAGACACTAGGTGAAAGCACTGCCTGGTATTACCACTCTGCAGGCGAAGTTGATGCGGCCCTGCATCACGTGTGACTCTCGTAGGGGCACCTTCCACTTGGCAACCTTGCCACCTTGCAGCAGGGGCCGCTCACCCTGACCGACAATTTGGTCACCTGGCCCTCTTGCACATCATTCAAAAGAGAGGTGCCTCGACTTGTTGACCAGTGACCCCATCTCCGGAATGCAGGCCAAATTCCTGTTACCCTATCCCAGACCACAAATGGCTGTCCCCGGGCCATTCTAGATAAAGAACCAGGCAGCAGCCCTGTTTACTGACCGTCGGGCACGGTCCAAACGCTGGGACAAAGTGTCACCCATGATATTGCATCGGCATGATATATGACCATAGCAATCGTGTAGACGGCCATAAATGGCAAAGAAACACCAGGTCACTGCACTCGGAAGTCTTTAAGTCCGGGCCAGCAATCCGGTAAGATCACCACCTCCAAAGTGCAGCATTAAAACATGTGGCAGCCCAGCATCCCCAATGGACATCAGGAATGTCAACAGTTTCCGCCACCTCTATGCCATGCACCCATACCACTGCATACGCGCGGTTACGCGTCGTCCGAAATGGGGTCCCCATTCTAACGAAGCGGCATACTGCACCGCCCCAATGCACAGAGTTGTGTCCCACCGGCCACACTACCACCAGTGTGTGGGAACACACTGTGTCTGTAAAATAAGGAGGGAGAATAGAGGGCAGACAAGGCACTCATTCAGTGCAGGGACGAATGGACAGAGGAAATTGGGCAAATCCACACCTGCCCCTGCAACATATGTTGGGCTCTGGGCACTGAAACGGAGCCGCAGCTGATGTGGCGCCCAACCAGGAGGAATAGGTACCAATTTCAGTTCAGTCAGATCCAGGGTAGACCCGGCTTGGTGGCAGACGACAGGCCGGGACGCGAACCAAGGGCTGCCACAAACACCTGTGGGGGAGCGACCAGACATATGGCAGCGCCAGGCTAGTAGCCTCTCCCGGCTGATCGGCCCTTGAGGAGTGAAGCCTCACCATAGCCCACTCCAGATCACGCAACCCATGATCTAGCGCCAGTGCCCTGCAAAACATGTCCCCCGTTGAAGGTAGTAGCAGCTAACTCAATCTGGGAGCTCCAGATCAAGGTACAAGTGGTTGCCCAAAAGTGGACTCTCCGCACACAGCATAAGCGTTGCCGCGTAAGAGTCACATACAGTAACCACACTCGCTAACAGGGGTTGTCGCTGGCCTCATAGGGGAAGGGGCCGCCCTAAGCCTAAGGTCTTGACGTATGCCAACCATGACGGGCCAGGTAAAACAACCACGGCCCTACCATCATTGTCCCAGCACTGCACCATTGGAATGGCCAAATGAGGACAGGCCTTCATACATCCTGCCATGGATGCTGAATAGGCCGGCAACCAATCAGCCCCATGGGGGGGCAGGGTGTGGCGACAGGGCAACTCCTTGACCCTGTCGTCCTACCCCTAATCCCCTAATCAGTGTGTTCACAATGCAGGAGGGAGAAAACGTGAATATATTCCCCAAACCACAGTGCCCAGCTAATAGCCCAGTACAAGTGGGCACCCAGGGGCATAGAGCAAGCGGCCAACAGCAGAACCACCGTTGGCACTGATTGTAGTGGATAAACACATAACCGGCCCTACGGGCCCAGGGGAAGTAAATAAAAACATAGGGGCGGTAACCCCATTAAGAACCAGAGTGTAATTGTCCTGCTGCAACTATGGCCACTACACACCTCCCCCAGCATGTCAAGCTAGTGTCAGAGGTGTGTTAACTTGACCAGGATACTCACTCGGTGCACCCCCACAAGCCGCCCCCACTGGGGGTTCCGGCCCGTGGCGTGCGTCGGAGTTCGCGATGTCCCTCTCACTCCGTGTTCCCGTGTGTCCCGGGCTGGATGGGGAGCCGCGAGGCGCCAGCCTACGCTGGCCTGAAGGCCTCCGGCAGCTCAACCCTGTTGGTGGCCCACTGCGCAGCCATGGCTGGCATGTGGGCCAGAACCGCCAAGTTGGCGTGCCCACCATCCGAGGTGGCGGAGCAATGACCATAGATGCCTCCATTGCTGAAGTGGAGGCAAGGGAGCATCCGCAACACCTAACCCACCAAGACGAGGTGGGCCGGATGGGCCGGATGACCCCACCGGGTAATTGATACGGGGTAACCCATAGTAATCCCCGGCCATAAAAGGGGCATGCCTATCAATACGGCCCGTGAGGGGCCAGAATGACGGCGGGGCAGAAACCCACACCGTGCCGAAGTGGGGCGCTACGCCCAATCCGGGCCATAAGCAGCGGGGTTAAGAACCCCAGCAGGGCAGGCCTGTGCCACCCCCGGCCTGAGCCACCAGCCTGGGCTCGTGGGACCTGTGGGGTTGCCATCTGAGCCCTCCGGCCCGGTGGCACTCCCGCAAAATAAAGGGGTGGGCTGAGCCCACCACCTTGAAGCATCCCATTCTGCGGTGCTCGGAATCGAACCGCAGACTTTCAGCCTCTCTGTCAGCCTCTTAGCCACCAGAGCCACTGCAGTCCAGAGCGAAATCAAGCCTCTTGCCAAGAGGCAAGCAAAGTAAAAGAAGCCTCGAACGGAGGCTAACAGGAGAGGAAGCGACGGAGCAAATTTCTCTGCCCCGTCGCTTCTAAAAGCCAATCGAGCCTCTACCACAGAGGCAAGAATAAACGAAGCCTCGAATAGAGGCCAGCGAAATCAAGCCTCTTGAAAAGAGGCGAAAAGAGTAGGGAGCGACGGAGCAAACTTCTCCGCTCCGTTGCATTCTGAAGCAAAGAGGCTAGAAAGCCAAAAGTCAGCCTCGAACAGAGGCTAGCAAACTCAAGCCTCTTGCAAAGAGGCGAAAAGGGGAGAAAGCGACGGAGCAAACTTCTCTGCTCCGTCGCATTCTAAAATGGTAGCTCGGCTGCCTTGTTGCCACCCCTTTTATAGAGGAGTGGCCACTCCCCCTAACTACCCGGATGTCCGAGGCGGGTGGGGGGGCCCTGCAAAGAGCACGGTGGCCATTTTGGCACCGCGCTTTCATTGTCTATCTTTACATTCAAATCTTGCTCCCAACTTAATTTCAAATCCTCCTGTGGGTCACCCTCTTTATTTAATAATGTATATAATTTACTAACTAACCCTTTAATATTTTTATCTCCCTTTCTAATTTTTAAAATCAGGTCCTCAAATTCCGTCCTTTCTCTTTCCAATTCACATTCTCTCAAATATTTGGTATTCCAGTTATTAATCCTCATTATCTGAAACCAATTCATTTTAATTGCTCATACAAAGTTGTCCTTCTAACAGTATCTCTACAAATCCGTATCCAGTCTTTCAACAGGAAAATTTCATTCTTATCCAATACTTCTTTTACTTCATTATCCATCTTTATAGGGAAACTCGCCATATCTGACAATTCCAAAACCGGAGAGATGTTCGGGGCCAAATCCTTCTTTACTTTTTTCCATACACTCATTAATCCTTTCATCATAGTATTTTTAGTTGCTACCTTTCCCACATTACCTCCTATAAACACCATATTACCTATATATCTATAGTCCTTCATCTTAATTTCTTCCCAAATTTCTTTTTCCTTTGCCAAGATCTTCACAACATTCTTAATTTGAAATGCTCGATAATATGCCACCAAATTCGGCATTCCCAATCCACCTTCTTTCTGAGGTAAATACCATATTTTTTTTTGGTAATCTGGACTTCTTTGCACCGTTACAAAAACCATTAAAAAGTTTTTGAAACTCCTTAATTTCCTTGTCTTTCAATTGAATTGCTAATGCATCAAATAAAAAAATTAATTCTAGGCAACAGCATCATTTTGATAAGTGCAATTCTCCCAAACCATGACAATTTCAACTTTTGGAAACTTTGTATTCTACCTTTAATTTCCGTTTTCAAAGTGTCATAATTCAATCTTTTAAGCTCTTCCAATCTATTTGATATAATTATTCCCAAGTATTTCAACTTATCTTCTGATCTTCTTCTCCCATATTACAGAGCATCATTTCAGATTTATCCCAATTTACCTTCAAATCAGTAATATCCTCAAAGTCCTTTAAATGTGCTCTAATTCTATCTATTACCTTCTCAGGGTGTTTTACAATTATTAAAGTATCATCTGCATACATACTTATCTTGTTATTCATAATCCCCTCTAATTTTCCATCCTCTCTTATAGCTTTTGCTAATATCTCCATTGCCATAATAAACAGTATTGGGGATAAAGGACATCCCTGCCTCGTACCAGCCTCTAATTTTACCTCATCAGTAACCTCATCATTTACTCTAACAGTGGCTATTCCTTGATGATATAATTGATCAATTATCCTTCCAAATTTATCCCTGAATCCGTAACATTTGATTATTTCCTTAATTGAAATTCATTGTAAAGAATCGAATGCCTTAAAAATATCCAAAGATATTAATCCCACTTTCTCTTTTGTTTGACTCACCAAATCTATTAAATCTACTACTCTTCTAGTCAAATCCGCCATATGTCTCCCTTTCAAGAAGCCCTCTTGATCTACATTTATATAATTACCCATAAAATTGTTTAAGCGATTAGCCAATATTGCTGTGAAGATCTTTGCATCTTGGTTTATCAACAAGATTGGTCTGTAGGATTCTACTTTTTCTAAGTTCTTTCCAGGTTTTGGCAACAGTACAATTGTGGTCCTATACCATGAAGTCGGAATTTGCCCACCATCCAATATATAATTATATAATTTTACCAACTTTGGTACAACTATATCTTTAAATTCCTTATAAAAATCAGCAGGTAATCCATCTTTCCCAGGAGCTTTCCCCAACTTCAAGCCTGCAATTACCTCTTTTACTTCCTTTTCTGACACTTGTTCTTCCATTCTTTCTTTATGTTCCTGTTTTATTCCACTAACTATTTGTTTCTCTAATTGCTTTTTAAGCTTCTCCACATCCATTTCTTTTCTTGCATATAAGGCTTGATAAAATTATTTCACAATTTTACGTTTATCTTTAATCTTATTACATCTTATCCCTTGTTTATTAATCAAAACTCAAATTTCCCTTTTTTTCCTTCTTATCTTTTGCTGCTTTTGCTAGTAATTTTGAATTTTTATTACTATATTCAAAATACTCTCTATTTAAATAAACCAAATCTCTTTTCACCTTTTCCAAATCTTTGCCAAACAGTTCAGCCTTCAATCTTTGTAAATTAACAAAAATCTTTTTATCCTTTGTCTTTGAATGTTCCTCCTGTAGCTGCTTTATCTCATTTTTAATTTTATCCTGTGCTGACTTGTATTTTTTATAATTGTTACTTGTCAGCTTAATACATTTACCTCTAAAAACCGACTTCATGTCATCCCAGACCACATTGAAATTTACCTCACCATTATCATTCCATTGCCAATTTTCCTTCCAACTCTCTATAATTTGTTCTTTACACTTATGATCGTTAAATAGGTTAATGTCATATCTCCAGCTCCTTCTCAATCTACTTTCACTCTTTAACCTCATTTCCAAAACTACCTTAGCATGGTCTGATTCCTTAAAAATTCCAACTTCAATCTCCTCCAAAATTTTGACCATATTTTCAGGTAGAAATATATAATCAATTCTAGAGTATGAGTCATGCACCTGTGAAAAGTAAGAGTATGCCCTTTCTAACCCCTTTAGCTCTCTCCAAGAATCTTTCAATCCTAAAACAGCCATCCAACTATCCAAAGTTCATCCTTTAATCCCTTTTTCACATCTTGATATATCCGTGCAATCCAAATTTGATTTTACTAAATTAAAATCACCAGCCACAATCATCTTTGTTGTTTTTTCTTTGATCAAGATTTTACGCATTTTTTCTAAAAATTCAGCTTGATGATCATTTGGGGCATATATGTTCACCAAAGTAATTTCCTCATCATCTATTTTCCCTTTTACTATCAAATATCTACCCTCTGAATCAAAAATACTGTTTGTTATTTCAAACCCCAGCCTAGTTGAGATCAAAATTGCGACACCTCTTGCTTTTGATGTACCATAGGACTTTTCATAGTGTTGCATCTATCCTTTAAAAAATGAATTTGAATCTTGAGATTTTTTGATGAGTTTCCTGTAAAAAGACTATGTCCGGTCTATCTTTCCTCAAAGCTGATTCTATCCTCCTCCTCTTATTCTGAGATCATGTACCTTTTACATTCCACATTAACACTTTAATGGCCCTCATAGTTTAATTTGTCACCCTCTTCCACCGCTTCCGAGTTCTCCATTGGACATGCTACCTACTAACCCACAATAATTACAAAAAACTTAGAACAAAAAACATCCATTACCAACCTCCCCACTTTCTTCTTCGCAAAAAAGAAGTCACCTTCGTTTTCCAAAGAGGGGAGGGGGGCTGTGTAAGATGTGTGTGGAAGTTACTGCTCTAGCACATCTTCCCTATTATAAAAACAAATTTATAAAAAGATCTTCCCCTGTAAAAAATTCTTAATTTCGCACCTTTCCCCTTCTAGGCTTTGCTTGACCCTTCTTCCTCCACAATCAATGATAGTTCATCCTCTGCTCCACTCTTGAGTGCTGTGCCACTCTTGTCTGCTCCAGCATAGTCCCTTCTTATACCTCCCGACTCCAGCAGATCTTTCTTTAATGCCACCCAATCATTTGAACCTGCCTTGACCAACTCAATTAAAGACAAATACTCCAATGCATCAGTCCTTTCATCAATCACATGCATTTTTCTATCATGAAAAAATCTTAACTGTTGTGGAAATCGCCAATTATATTTTATCCTTTTTTCATCAACAGCTTCATTACAGGTTTCAGCTTATATCTCCAGCCACGTTCCTTAATAGAAATATCATTGTATACCTCCACATCACACCCATCAATTTTCAGAGCGCCAGAACCAGCCTGTTTTTAAAAAGCCATTACCTTCAACTTATCTCCCCAATTTGCAAATTTAACCAAAACATTTCTTTGGACATATTTTCCCCTTCTCGGACCCACTCTGTAGACACTTGCAATATCCTCTTTAACAAAATCTTTTCCCATGTTCAAATTATTTAACCAATCGACAATTCTATCCCTTAGATGGTCTGGCATTCTTACCATCATATGGTGAATCACAATATTCTGTTTTCTTGTCAATTCTTCCATCACATCTATCCTTTTTTCATGCTCATCAGCTTTCATCTTAGTCTCCTTCTCCTCTTCCTGTACCCTTTTTATTTCCCCTTGCATCTCTTTCACATCACCCTGCATCAGCTTAACATTTCCCTCTATCTTTTGAAAATTTAAATAAACTTTTTTAGAGAAATCAATAAACATTGTAGCCAATTTATCCTGTTTTCCCAAAATTTCATTTTTATCCTTCACCCTTACTTCTTCCATCCTTTCAAATTTCTGAAACAATTTACCAAATTCAACCATTTGAATTGATCATTTGAGTCTGATCAAATGCCGTTGGTTCAGGTGATGGTGATGATGATGAAGGCAGTTCCACAGCTGCTGATTTATCCTTCTTCTTAGGTTTCACCACCTCCTCCTCCCCCTTTCCTTTTCCCCTTGTAATTTTATCCATAGTGATGTCAAATAGAAGCTTCAATGCTGCAACACTCTTAGCTCACACAAACCCCTCCCCTTGAGACTGTTCCAGCACTTCAACTCTCCAAGCCCCCTTCTTCTGTTAATAATCCAAATGAAAACTGCTGAATCAGATGCCACAGTTTATGAATTATATTTCAATTGCAAAAATGTATCCCAATATCTTAGGATCAAATGGAAACTCCAGCCACTATGTATCCAAATAAGCAAGGTGGAGAGGGAAAGGAAGTCACAAAAATGTATCAGCACTTTCACTCAAACAATCCAGCAATGAAGAAAAAATAAAAATTTGTAATCCACAGTGAAGCAGGGAAAAACTATATATCCCCTAAAAAGTAAGGAAGACCCATCCAAATTAGCAATATAAAAAACCTTATAATCCAACTTTGTTAACCAAGGTCTGTGCAAAAAAGTCACAAAAAAATCTCCGAAAAATCCAAACAAAAATTCAAAGAGAAAGATAATGTAACTTAATATCCACAGCAGAGCTGTAGCTTTAACATATAACTGCTTCTCTTGATACCCAGTCAATCAGAGGAAGATTTTTATATACTGTGCTACTCCAATCTTCAAATATATTCCAACACATACACTCCGATTCCAAATATAAGCTTGTAAACAGGAATCTTGGCTCAAAAAATCAGCTGCTCCATTAGCCCCTTTTTATAAACCAAACCGTGGTGGCAGTTTCCCAGGACGATCCTCTCCATCTTGTCTGCCAGACCACACCACCAAATCCTTCTTTATTCAATATCCAACCAGCAAATTTCTTCAGCTTGCCTTCCAATCACCTCACGCACTCACACACTCCAACAAAACCTCCGTCTCCTCTCGCTCGGTCCCCTCTTGCTCCAGTCTCGGTGTGCTTTTCCATCTCTTAGCTTTCCCTTTCCAAATTGCCAGCCGCCATTATTCCAGCCTGTCTTCCTCCTTCTCTCCCAACTTTCACTGCCCTCAGCACTTACTTAAACCTTCACTGGCATCCTCCATTCAATTCCAAATCCGCTCGTCCACCGCCACCATCTCTTTGGTCTTTTATTTTATTAGTCAAGACTCCAAATTCTTTCTTCTTTCGGCAAAATCTTACTTTAAAACACAAAATTCCCACCGACCCCAGAGTAGCTCGAGTAGTGCAGCCTATGCTGCGCCTCTCTCACCCGCCGATCCTCGGACTCCAAACTCTTGCCGATTTCAATTCAAACTTAAAGGCTTCGGAGTTTCACACACTTAATTTCACGGAGTTTATCATTCAATATTTTCAGTTAATCCACATTAAATCCACATTCTTTGGCGTGAGCGAAACAACTTGCGTGTTACTCCAGCACCCATCTTAGCCACGCCCCCAAAAGTAATTTTAAACTTATTTCTTCTTCCTTCCAGATGATACCAGTTTCTCTGATTGGTAATGAACTGGTTCATGAACACCTTGATTTAATGACTTTGAACAGCACTCTTTTTCACAGATATAGTGGTTCAGCTGGGACAGATCATCCCACTACAGCCCATGTTTAGCCTTCTGCGGCCCTCTATACCAGCCACTTCCTGGTTTTCTTTTTGTTTCCTCTATTCTCAAGAATAGAGGGTGACTCATTTTTTTCTGATCTCTTTATATGACTATATGGTGCTCCTTTTCTGATGATGTTCAGAACCTTTGGCAGATACTGCACAAGGGAGGTAAAGTTCCAAATCCATACATTTCAGATTTGAGTGTGCAAAGGTTTTTGAAAGGCTAGTAAGAAAGGCTTCGCCAGTCATTGTTCTTCTCTCCATAATGTGCAACACTTTGCTTTCAGACATTCTGAGGGAAAATTATGACTACCACATAAAATCTGATGAGTGTTTCTGGGAAGTTAAGGGAAAATGACAAGATTTTAATTTAATATAATTTAATTTAATTTTCATGCTTATATGCCGCCCACTCAAGGTGACCCGACTCACGGGGGCCCACAAAGCAGCATATACAGAATACACAAAGATAAAAGCATAAAAACAGATAAAAGCATAAATCAGATAAAACTTCCCCATTAAAACCCACCCTCCCCATTTATAAAAATAGAGGGAGAGGCAGGATCCTGATTATTACACAAGCCAGCCAGGTTTTAAGATCTTTCCTGAAGGGCAGCAATTCCATCTGGAGGCATAGCTCTGTTGACAGGAGGTTCCAAAGGGCCAGTGCGGACACAGAGAAGGCCCTCCTTCTTGTGCTAGAGAGACGAGCCCCTCTAGCTGATGATACAATTAGAGAGCCCATTCGGTCTGCTCTGGTTGAACAGACAGACTTCTTTGGAGACACGGTCTCTTAGGTATCCTGGCCCACTACCATGTAGGGCTTTAAAAGTTATAACCAGCACCTTGAATTACACCTGGAGGCAAACTGGTAACCAGTGCAGCTCCCGAAGCAGTGGTGAGGCACAGGCATAACACCTATACCCCATCACCAACCAGGCAGCTGCATTCTGGGCCAGCTGCAGCCTTCTGAATGGACATCAAGATGTGACAACCTTCAAGCTCTTTTGTCATTCCATCACTGACCTCTTGACTGCTCAGTTTTTCTAGTCACTGGCACTGAATCATCCATCATCACCAAACCAGCAGGGTTTGTATGAATAGAATGGAAGGAAGAGAGCTTGACCAGGACAGAAAGGGCCACACATGCTAACTCAGCCACACTACTTAAAAGTATTCCTTGTGTGGGTGAAGTCCAGACAGGTGAATTCTAAGTAGAGCTGTTGCATTGCTTGAAACTCAGGAATAAAACATGAGAAAATGATAAAATACTAACAGAAAGTGGCATTTCAAAGAGGACAGATTTGTACTCCAACCTTGTAGACCAGTCAGAAAAATATCCAGCCAAGCCAAGGTCTGGGAAGAAATAAAATACAATAAAATAATAAAAAGATCTTGTTCAAGCCACTGCTCTCCATCTTGTGGCTAGTATCTTTTTAATTTATTGACCTTAAACCTGCCAACAGCTTCTTGATTTTCAGGCAGGAATAGGTTTAGCTGTTGCTATTTCCCAGTCTGCTCGTTTGCTTTTCTTTCCAGCCCAAAGTGGCATTTTCGCTCCATAAAAAAGTCGCTTGCAAACAAGGCAAGGAGGGAAGAGACAAGGTTCTCTGTTTATATCTCCAACTTTTTACTGGGTTTAGGCAAAGTCATTCGTCTCCAATGGGGCATTATGGGTTCTTTCTACCTCAAAGAACTGTCACAACAATGTTTTCTTGGGAGCATGATAATTTTCTTATGCTATCATTCGGGTGTTCTGCATCTGACCTTGAGGAAAACATTCTGCCGCTTGTCTCCTCTTGGAATAAATGTAAGTGCACATCCCAAAGACATATTCTGGGATTATTACTATTTCTTATTTTCTTGCACAGAGATGTGCTTTATTCATAATATAATATTTTATATTTCACACAAGAGAAAGGAAGTCTGCATTACTATGATTATAACTGATATTTTGGTCTGTCACTGAAAGGAACTATTAGTTTGGTCAAACCCACTGACTTTGATTACCTTTTAGTCTTAGAATGGCACAGAAGATTTATAAAGACAGCTTAAAGAAAAGTGTGGCTTTGTAAAGTTATCTTTAGAAACATGTTCAACAGATATTGCATTTTTAAAAAATAAACAAATAATAAATAAAAGCAACATCATAGAACTGGCCTACATTTATTTGTTTAACTTTTGGGCAGTCTTGCAGTGAAACTCTGATTTAATGCAAAGTAAGTTTTTAGAGCCATTCCACGATTTAATTGCTAGCTTTATTCTTCATGCATTGTACAGTATCAGCCAGCTGGGGAAAAACAGGACAGTGGACAATAATGAGAAAACCATGGAGGTCAGTTTTCTCTATTAATGATAATAGGACATCAATGCCCTAACTGAGGTGAGTGGTATTGTGTTATAATATTCATAGCAAGGTCAATTCAGGAAGCTGATTTGCACCCATTGGTTGCATAATATTACCAAATTTGATTCACACCTAAAGTATCAGAACTCCAAGTAACAGTGATATCAGGACTACATTAATTTCTTTCCTTTATATGCCTTTTTAAAAAATAAATAAACTGAATGTTGAAAAGAAAGAGATTTGAGGTGCCTTTATGAAGTTTGTATTAGTAAAAGGGAAAGAAAGAAGGCCATCAGTGGAAACAATGTCATTTTGGAAAGGTGAATTAATGGAATGTAGTTAACATAATAAAATTTGATTGAGTAGATCCAAATAGCACAAAAAATGTTGTTTGATTTAAGATGATTAATATGATTAACATGTTATACTGGGGTCTGGAAGGCTCTGTGTATATTTGGGATTTTTTTGTTGGTAAACAATATATATTCAAAATTAATAAAAAACAGCATGTTTTGCTGTTGAAAATTTCAGTGGAATATTGGACAAACTTTTAAACAATCTAATTTTAATTTACACACTCGTATGCTGCCCAATCAGAGAACCCGACTCAGGCGGCTCACATGGTAAAGAAACAACATATACAATATACAATATACAATATACAATATACACACAAGTTATAACCAATACAAAACAATTAAAAACCCTTAAAAACATAACAATATCCCCCTCCGCTGTGCCATCTATTATCTAAAAACAAATATAAAATCTACAAAATTTTAACATTAAAAAAAAACAACCACCAAGAAACTGAAGGGTAACATTTAAATGGCCCCAATCCTTCCATTTGTTTATGCTGGCATAATACAAATTGAATATCTTTAAGAATTTAATGTGAGAAATCACCTTAGACATTATCTGCTGCATACTGAGTTGTGCGACTTAGTTCGCAATTGTTAATAGCTATAACAGTGATGGCAAATCTTTTAAAGACCAAGTGCCCAAACTCAACAGGCTGCTATCCGTGCCACAGAGGGGCAGGGCAAACTCTGTGCTAGGGGGAGGAAGGAAACACTCCCATTGTGCTGATGGGCAGAGGGGTGAGGCAAACTCTGTGCTGGGGCGAAGGCGTGAGTGACCAGAGAGAGGGCTCTGAGTGCCCCTTCTGGCACATGTGCAATAGGTTCGCCACCACTGAGCTATAGTGATCTCTTGGGGCAAATTTTCTCCAAAGTTGTACCATTGGTGTAGCTATGCAAGAAGATTTTGGCCAGTGGTTTAAAACAGGCACAGGGACTCTTTTATTTTAAATTTTAAAAGTGGATACATTTTCTCTACTTCTCACCTTCACAATAGCCATCTCAGTCTCTCTGGCCTCTCCATTATAGGGCTCTGCATCAGCTCTTTGAACAATGTCCAAAAGGGAAAAATCAAAGATAGAGGAGATACAGGGCAGATTAAGAGGCTCCCTCAACTGGTTAGGTTGGCTAATGTGCCCCTGCAGATCTCTGAAATTTATTCTGATGCTCTGGGTGGGTGTGGGAGAACATGCTGAAATTTGAACAAAATGTTTGGTGTCAGTTGCAGAACAGGAAAGCACTGAAGAAGATGGAGATTGACAGCTAAAGCCACAGTGAAAACCAAATTGCAATGGAAATGGCAGTCACTGAGCCTTGGAAGGGCTTGGATTTACCTTATCGGACTTCATTTAAATTCCATCCACCTTGCCAACAGCTCTTTTGCACCCAGGTGGGGTAAGGATGGCTGTAGATTGTCACTTATATCTTGTGAGCACTTGAGTAAAAATCAGAAATGACTAAATAAAATTAGATGAAAGTAGCTATATGATCGTTGACGCCACCATCAGAGTTGGCGTCATTGTTGTTGTTGAGTCACATAGTCAAGTCCAACCTTTTGCAAACCCCATGGATCACTGCACGCCAGGCACCCCTATCTTCCACCATCCTCCACAGCCCACTCAGCTCTACACTCATTGCGTCAACAATGCCATCTTGTGATCTTCCTCTGCCGCCCCTTCTCCTTTTGCCTTTGATCATTCCCAGCATCAATGCCTCCTCGAGTGAGTCCTCTCTTCTCATTTGGTGTCCAAAGTACTTTAACTTCATCTTCAATATTTGTCTTTCCAAGGAGCAGTCAGGGTTAATTTCCTTCTGGATGTATGATCTATACATAGAAACAACTGAGCAATTTGTTGAATCATCAAAAAATTTCAAATGAGGCAATCTTGCAAACTCTTCAGAGCTTATCAACAGGTAGCATAAATTTGGGAGATAAAGGAGGAAGCAGACAATCTTGCAGGAGACTGTAAACTGGTATCTTGACACCTTTGACCCAAGCTGAATTTTTCCTTGCTAGCAGTCTGCGTTCCAGAACAATGATCAGATCTGCTCTAATTTTCGGGACTGTTTCCTTCCTACAACATCCTTCCTTACTTGCTTTATGAGCAATTCTGGAGAACCTAAACACTGCCCTTCTTTCTATTTGTTTAGTGATCTAATGAAGGGATTAGAATAAATAAAATAATATCAATATCAGTCAAGAATAAATAAAAATGTAATCCTCATCCATCAAGTTTGCACCGATGCACTGAGTCAATTATAGAATATCTTCTGATCCTGCGGGTTCCGCGAGCACAATTGGCATATACGGCCTCTGGCAGAGGTTACACCAGTCGAGAAAGCTCCTGGCCACTGGCCCTTGCCAGTATGGAAATTGGGGAGCGGATTAATAATCATAGGGTTGATTCACCCACATCTGACCTGACCGGCAGTTCTGCTGAGGGAAGCGAGATCGCTAACTCCTGTTAGCGATTAGGCAATTACTCACTCTCAGAAGAGCCCAAGCTCTAGTGCAAATAGTGGCCATGTTTACCCTGGTGTAAGCCACGAACAATGGATTTCCCCTGACAGTATTTGCCTTAGTTAATTAACTTCCCCAAGAGAGGTTCCCAATTAACCCGGGTAAATGGGTGATGTGATTTTCTGTCAGATGACGATTCTACCACACACAGCCTTGAACATAATATATACTGATGATTTTCCCTCAATAAACCACTGGTCTTCGCTCCATCTTGCCTCGTGTCGTTACTCGACCAGTCTCCTCCGGGACCCTAAGGGCCGCTTCACGGCCCCAATCCAACATGATCCAGAAAAAAAATGCAATGTAGTATTATGGTTGTAGTGAGGATTTAATGTACATGCCCTGAACCCACTGAGAATTCTAATGCCCCCACCTCAGTAAATGGGGTCAACCTACTGACAACCATGATATGTCACTTTTGCTTCTTGGATTACATGTGCTAAAAAAAAAAAAACAAACTCAGAACATTTTCCTACTAATCTGATAGATTCGTGCAAGAATGATCCCCTAATCAGCTCTCTCAGAGCAACAGATTTATTAGGAACATTTTTGCTCTAGCTAGTTCTCCTCCATGAAAAATGAAATGGAATGAAATGAAATACAACACTGTACATGCTTGAAGCCTTAGGACATAGTTTACAGCTCTGCAGGTAGCAAAGTCATAGAATGCTTACCTCGTAGTTCTTTGTCAGTCCAACAATGAAATGTGAGTCTGGATGAGTAAAATGCCCTGTCCTAGTGCACAAAAGTTAAAAAGTTAGTATTTTAGGTGCACATCCAACTTCTTGGATTTAGGAAGTGTCTTGACCAATTTTACTCTTTTAAAAAATGTTCTAAATTGATGTGAAGATTTAAGCTCAGAAGGAAATGCAAAGACTTGATTTTGCATTTTCTTGATTTGGAGCTTTTAAAGGATTCACTAGCCTGCATTTTGCAACTATTCAATATTCCATCCTTCTGAAGATTCCACAAACCATTTACTCTGCAACATTATTTTCAAGAGCAATAGTCTGGGGCAAGTAGCATGTAGATGTCTAACCTTGCAGTCCCACTGGGAATTCACTTTTCTTTGATACATGCATTTTGTGGTCCCTTTTTATGCATGCAACTTGTTGAAAACCATGTAATCATTTACAGAGTGGCTGGGAAGATGGCAGGAAACACATCAGTTTAGAGTGGCAGGTGAATATTTAAGGGTGAAAATAACTTGCTGTTATTTGCCTCAAATGAAAATAATTTCCTGCTCCTGAATTCAGTGAATTCACTCTTCAAAGTGGGAATAATATAACTTAACTCTTACAATGTCATTTTAATTTTAATTACTCATTAGTGGATTCACTGTTAAAGGCATCAAACCTACCTAGGTTTTGCCCCCCCCCCCTTCATTTGTACAATCTCTCTGCAACCATTTCTTCCTTTCTTTCAAGATCGGATGTGGCACCTCTGATTATGATGTGTCATTTTCAAAGGACACATAAATGATTCAAAGTTTATATCCAAGTGCTGCAAAGCTGTCAGATCCGCACAAAACACACTTCCTGCTATCATGAAGAGCAAGAGAGAAATGAGAAGCTTGGCACATGGATGAGTGATAGATGGGTAGATAGAAGTGGGCCTCTCCTTTCATTTTGTTCTAATGCTAATGGGGCTGTAAAGGTTGCACAACCAGGTGACTCTTCATCACTGCATAATGAGCTGTATTCGTGACATTAATCTAATGTTCCCACTTCATAACGTTCAGAAACATGTACTCATTTGCCAAATGATTTATATATCCTATGTTGTAATACATTTTCTAGAACGATAGATGAAATTAATTATATTGCACAGAGGTTTCCTAGCATCAAGTACTCTCTTATTTGTTATAAGCATAATTAGTTTACAGGGTACCATATTTCATTAATTCAAGACTCCTTGATTGTTTTGATTAATGTTAAGTGTCCTTTTATTAACTACAACCAGGTATCTCAATATTTTAAAGGATTTACAACTTTGCTTGCTTTGTGTTTGTATGTAAGGTTTCAGTATATGATTCATGTAATTGGGATCATTCTTTATTCAGCTAATGGCTAATTAGTGGCACTAATATCCTGAAACTTCTTTTGTCCAATATATAAAACTACTGTATAACCAGAAAGTGGAGGATGAGAGCAGCTGTAATCTACAACCTATACTGAGAAAATTGTTCAGTAGATGGAAGCTGTTCTTAATTCACAAGTGAGTGTTGGGCAGAGATGTATGCCAGCAATTTTTGGTAGTAAAAATTATTTCAGAATCACAGACATTCCTAAAGCGATGTTATCTGCAGTTATCATCACCATTTTATACAATTCACAATACAGCAATACCCTGCTGTTTCATAATATTTTCCACTTTTCACCACCCTCTCAAGAGTCAGCCAGCCTGCCAGTTGTTTTTAGGTAGGCAAATTTCTCCTCTCCTCTCCTCTTTCAACACATTCTTCTAGACAGAAACATGTACTATATACCCATACACATATGCATGCAGGTAGATACGCAGTCCATCAGTCAGTCGTTTGGAGCTCTCCTGTAGCCCATGCTGGTTGTTGATGTTAAACAGTTATCAGAGTGTTATGCAGTGGCAAGCAAGAGGTGCACACCTGGCAAGGTGGTTCCTTGTGAGAAAAACAGGCAGACAGATCTTGGAGCAAAAGGACAACTCAAAGCAGGTTTACTCATGAAGCAAAAGGTGCTAGTATTTACAGCGCAACAACTGTAACACAAAACAGATACAGTAGAACCCCATATAGTGATCACTCCATACAGCGATTAAATTGCATAGCAATGAGACTTGGAGGGGGAGGGAGCTGTTCCGCATAGCGATCATTCCTATAGAAAAATCCATACAACAATTTTCCAATGGGAAAACCGCTTAGTACTAAACATTGTTGTACAGATTTTCTCCATTTGTTCTCTTCCCTTCCTGCTCCTGCTCCAAATCTAGTGACAGAGACTTGGGAATTACTCAGTTGTATTTTCAGGGTCCGTTCCGTTGGCTTTTGCTTAAAACAGTTTTTTTATATAACTTGAAGCAAACCCATAGGAAAAATTATTATTTTAAGTAACTCGAAGCAAACCCATAGGAAAAAGAATCTTTATGTAACTCGAAGCAAACCCATAGGAAATCGTGTAAACCAGGACATTTTTTGTAAGTCAGGGCATTTGTAAGTTGGGGTTTTACTGTATATTATCATGTGCGATTACCACTGTTTCAGTTAGCCCTCCACATTCTATAAATATATCCTGAGGGCTTTTTGGGATATTTCTAGACATCTGCTTCAGATCTATTTAATATGACACCACCCATAATCTGCCTTGCATGTGTATTTTTAAAATGTAGGTTAACATACCAGTTTAAATCTTCTTTAGTCATGTCAAAGCACTGTAGAATTCAAAATTATGGATGTATAAAAATATTGGTAAAATTAAAAGCAAACTAAAATGTTTAAATAATTATACTATTTTTGAAGTGGGCTACTTCAACAGCAATAAAATTATAAATACAATAATACCTCAGATAACGTTTGTTAAGCACTGCACAACGTTAAAACCCTATGGGATGTATCACATAACGTTTGCTGAAGTCTGTGGTATCATATTAAATAGGTCACAATGTATTTCTATGGAGATTGATGTTGTACGATACATCCAATAGTGTTTTAACATTGTGCGATACATTTAAAAACTGCATAATGTTAAGACTCGTGGAATTAAGTTTTAACGTTATCAGGGGTATTACTGTATTTTCCTAATAAGACCACAGGCAAAAAGAGAATTCATATGAATTCGAAAACATTAACACACACACCCCTTGAAAAAATATATCAGCAAAGACATTAGAGTTACTGAGATATCAGAAAATTGTGGGTTTGCATCCTTAAGCTTTTATGAAAATCAATCAGCTTTTTTTTTAAAGCAAACACCAATATCTGGAGTTATTGTCACTCTGAAAGTGTTGGGGAAATGGCAGTTCTGCATGTACATGGTTAACACATAAGCCTTGACAGGAGGGAGCTTCTGTTACTTGGACTAACCTGCTTGCCTACTTCTTTTCTTAACCAATAAGAATGCCATCTCTGTAGTTACATTGAAAAGCAGCTAGAGGGGAGAGGGAGCTTAGCTGCTGCAATTGAGGAAGAGATGAGGAGGGGGACAGGACATGATTGCATCCAACTAGCCATCCTTGGAATAGGGAGAGAAGCTTTATAAGCCTGTCTGACCCTAAGGCTGTGCTTTTTCAATTTACCCAGGCAAATGGCCCACTTGAATGCCTTGTAGGCAAGAGTGCTTGTGAGTTGCCTAATGGGGCCAGATAGGAATTTTAGTCTTAATTTCTCCTGATTGGCAGACTTAGAGAAAAGAAACTTCATATGTTTTTGCCTACCTGATTCTTACATGACAGAGTAGGCAGACTGTGAGTGGTATCATATTAAATAGGTCACAATTTGGGTGTAACCTGGTGTATAGTGTGCAATGTGGATAGTAGCAGTATGTCCTGCATAATGTGAGATTCAGGTGCTCAAGCAGGCAGGCCTCCTGAGGCCTGCTAGCTATAGCCAATATCAGTTTATATGAACCAGACAGGAGAGGCTAATGAAGGGATTGATGTAGCACTGTTCAGGTGCAGAAACTCACCTGGTCCAGGTGTGGGAGGGCAGGGATGGTCCATCTGCTCTGGCACCAGTTTATTTGCACTACCCTAGCCCCCTCTTCCACAGAATAGGAGAAGTAATCTATACCTATAAAAGAGAAATGTCCCCGTGTGGGTCCTGGAAAGGCTTCCATACCCCTTAACTGTCTCCGTTCAAACTGTGCACACACTTACCTGGCATGGGAGAGATGGTCATGATGTGGGTCCCAGGGCCCGAGGTGGGTCCTGCACCCCATAAAATGGGGAGAGGAATGGGAACTACAACTCTCGGGAGAAAAAAAACCAGCAGTTTAACAACAAGGCCTGGAAATAGAATGTTGGAAAGAACTGATTTTCATGTTGGACTGTGATTGGTTTAACAGCAAGGCCTGGAAATAGAAACATGTTGGACTGTGATGGGTTGAGAGTGAATGACTGATAGGGAAAGGTCCTGGAATTCCTGAGAAAACTTACATCTATAAAACAGATGTGGATGGAACAACACATTCCACATTCCAAGACACTATCAATGTACATCGCTGCTGTGGGAGTGAGAGACAGAGAGAGACAGGGAGTGTGTGTTTGTGTGTGCAAGAAAATCCATGAGACAGTGGGTTCCAGGTCAGTCACTGGTGGGTGGGTGGATGTGTGTGCCTCAATGACACACACACACACACACACACACACACACACACACACACACACACACACACACACACACACACACACACACAGAGTTTGTGTGATGGGGTAAATCAGGGGCCAGAAAACCTACACATACAACAAGCACACCCCGGCCAAGGCCAGGCAATCAGCTAGTTTTAAATAAAGTTGTGGATCAGGTTCTACCCAATTATGGTGTCTTCTCTCTTCATTTACTGGTGGCTAGAGGTGGAAAAAGTCTCTGTCTTCCCACTTGAAATTTGATTGTGTGAACTAATCCCTTGCTTCTATGCTTGCTGTGTGTGTTATTGGCTGCTTTGTTCTTGAGGGAGAGGTAGCCATTTTGAGCACTCTGTATCCTATTTTTTTCCAGCCACATGGCTATAATGGAGGAAAATTCTCCACATGTTTTCTCATAACTAAACTGAATAACTATCCTCTTCTAATGAACCTGATGTCAAATTTTCTTTTTATCTCAAGTTCTTGGTCTGAGTATACAGTTGGCTGGGAAGTGCATTGAAAATGAGGAGAGCTTCAGAGGGAACTTGCAAACAAGTCAAACCTTAATAATTGTCTCACTCTCCATTGTGTAACCACATACCACAACAACATTTTAAAACCAGTTCTGCTGTCTGTCACTTTGAAAGTTCATTATCTACACTTGTACACCTCTTTGATCAGTCCCATCCTACTATAAGGTTTCCCTTCATCTCCCCAATTGGTTATTTACCAAAAAGTGAGGCAGGATCCACCTGAATTTACATCTGAGCTAAGCAATCCAGGGTTTTCTAGCCTTCCCACAGATCATGGCCTGAGCATAGACTGTGTAGGACAGGGGTTCTCAACCTTTTAAAGCTAGGGACCAGGTCATGCTCTCTTAGACAGCTTCGGGGGCTGGATGGCTATGTTGCCCTTCCTACATCACATGGCACTTCCTGGAGTGGTGGAGGTGATTGGTAGCCACATCTAATGGTGCCATGGGCCACATTCAGGCCACAGGTTGAGAATCCCTGGTGTAGAAGGTAGTGAAATAAAAAACTAAAACATTTAATACATTTCATCTCTTTACTTGTCGGATGTTCAAAGCAGGTACTGTTTCAGATCAAGCAAAAATAGGAAATACATTGGCAAAGTGGAATATTTTCAATGCAGAAACACAACCAAAATAAGGAAATCTATCTAACTTAGAAGCCATCAGGGCTTCCCCTATTCTAAATTTAATACATGGCTACATGATTACCTGTTTTTCTCAAGCAGAGGAATTCCAAAGAATTAAGAGAGAGAGAGAGAGAGCAGTTGCAGGCAAAATACCTTTTTATTCACTCAAAAGCCCATTGCCCTGTGTGTGCCAGCCTCAACCTATCTTCATAGAAATTCCAACTTCTCTCCTTGGCCCCCTTGGTGCAGGAACCAGGCAGACTCCAAGTTGGCATACTCACTCTGCCCTTTTACACCTACAATGATTCAGTATACCTATAAACATGTGGCTAAATTCCACTGCAGAGAAAGGGATTCTAATCTACAAGAGCTCAGACTGAAATGAATATTAAAGGTATCAGAATACTTTTGTTCTGGTTTTTTATATTTGTGGCAAAAGGCAGAAGGAACATTGGTTCACAATAATGAAAGTAAAGCACTACAGAAAAATCAGCTTTTATTCCTTGCAGTAGATCTTATATAAGTGGGTTGCTATCAACTTCATAAAGCAGCAGAACTTGCCTCTTGATTTATTTGATATTTTTTGAGCACCTAGACTTAACAGTTTGTTTGCTTTCTTAACAGGCTCCATACACATTAAAATTGCAGGCTTTAGGAATTCCTCTTCTATCCTGCACAAATATTTCTCTCAAGGCCATATGAAATACCACTTTTTCATTTTGAACTCATCTATCAGTTATCTTACAACATTTATGCACACAGGCATGGATTCCTCCCCCCCCCCAAAAAAAATGTTTTCTCAACTCCTTTTGAACTCAAGAGCCCCATTATTTACCAAGCTGTCAATATGAACTCAACTGCCAAAACTACCCCAGACAGTACGCAAAGGGGCCTTAATCCGTCACAAAAGTCCTGTAAACAAGATGTTAACATGGGGACATCTAGTTTATAGACATGAAGGTGGGGATGTTCTATCTTGTTCCATGCAATAAAGACCATACTCACTCAAATGCACATTTGGATGTGAATCTGAACTCTTCTCTGATATATACCCATTATTCCCAATTCATCAAGTAATATGTGTGTACCATCAAGTTAGAACCAATTTATAGCAACTCTAATAGGGTTTTCGAGATAAGTGAGATATTCACCAGTTCCACACCCCCAGTGAATTTCTGTGGTAGACTGAGGATTCAAACACAGGCTTCCTGACTCCTAGTCCATCCCTGAAGTACTAATAAGTATTTGAATATGTCTGAATAATCTAAAACTATGATCATGGGCAGGGATGTGGTAGGCACCATAGGAGGCACTGAACAGGGGCGAGGGGCAGCGACCAAGGGATGGGGGAGAAGGCTGCCCCTGGAAATTCTTGGTCACCACCCCTCACTTCGTCCACCTGGTGGGTGGCACTTTAGAATAAGCCATTGCTTGAAGCTGAAGGAGGGAGCTTGGAGCAATGGCTTAATCTAAAGTGCAGTGTGCTGGGCAGATTAAATAATAATAAAATTATTATTTGTGCCCCTGGGTGCCAGAAGCAAGGACACACCAGGATGAATCCTCCTGTCCTGGTGGGCTAGCCCATGCCTGATAATGGGGAAGGTACAATGCTCAGACTTGAAAATGGAGTGAAACTTAGTGCCATATATCATGCTTGCAGCTAGGCTAGGACATAGGAGAGGGAGGTGTGTAGTGATCAGTGGACTGCTCCAACCTGTTATAGGCATGCACACTCCCAAGTGCAGTCTCTCCTGTCACCTCACCAATCCAGAACCTCAGCCTGCTGAGCGGATTCCACTCCTTTAACTTCCGAGAGCATGCAATATTTTACGTGGTAGCATACAAAGCAGAGAGATTAGGGAAATACATGGGTTAGCCTGATTAACTTGACATCTACTCAATAAATCCTTTAGCAGCAATTTATTAAGCAAAACATCTGAAAAAGAACAAATACAGAATACAGAAACAGTTAGTTAGATTCTCCCTCTGGCAGAGCCTCAGGCAAGGCTTGCTCCGTAGATGTTTTATCTCTTCTCAGAGATTGGGACAACGTTCTAGCAATATCAGTTGTTCTCGAGCCAGTGTACCCGAAGAATGAACTTCTTAAATAGCTAAGGAACTGCACTTCTCTCCACCTTTAGGGGTTTGGTGTAGATAAGAAAATCCAATCAAGTATGATCACTGATAAGAGAAAAACCAATTAAGATGATTGACTCCTACCCCTCCATTTAGGTGCAGGTGGAGTTTTATCTGATTGGTTAGAGAAGAAGATAAAGATTAGGGACTTTCCCAGTGCTCCTGGCCCCCTCCTTTGGAGTGTCCTTGAGCCAAGGCCAGGCAGCCTGAAATAGAGTCAGAAACAAAATGGAAGTAGACTGGTTCATCAAGATCCTGACACCATCAACTGCTGGACCTCCAGTGTGCATTGCAGGCAAAACTCCTACATTTTCTTTCCTTCCTACTATTGCTACAGGAAGCAATGCAATTTAGATAGCATTCATCCCTCCTTTAATGTCCCGTGACCTGTCCAACTTTAATTCTGCACAATGGCACAAATTTCACATACACGAGCATTCAGTACATTGGATTCAGATGTGCAACTACAAAACACAAAGAAGAATAAATTCTCCAACTCTCCTTACCTCTTGCAAATGAAAGCAAATACTCTCCCTGTATTCACCAACATATTGCCATTACAAAATGACCACTGATCACATAAGAGGAAAACTTATCTCAGGAGCTCTGTCACCGGGCTTTCCAGAAGAATCTGGGCTTTTATTGCATACCTGTCAAGTTTCAGGAAATTTAAAACAAACCCTCATATTTTACACTCTTTCCCACCATCATCCCATATTAGTTAGATTGCAATTAGACTGGAGTTAGACAGGAGGCCAGCACAGGATAAGCATAGCTGTCCAGTTTCCTGTTTTGGCCAGGAAATTTCCCGAAACTTGACAGGTATGTTTTATTGTCAGCCTCCTAGAGTAATGTTGGGCGCTAATTATGGTGAGATAATAAATAAATAAATAAATAAATTTTGGTTGCCATTGTCAATCTCCTATTTTGGACTTCCTGGTTCAGTAACAATGTTGCTTTCATTTTTATTCAGTTACTTTTTTATTATTATTATCCTTGAAGCACCAAAGTAATATTCAAGGCGTCACTTGCTTTGATTTCACTACCGCTTCAGGTACTTTTGCTTTGGATCACTTTGGAAATAGACAAATGCCTCAACTTGCTTTGGAATCCAAATACAGTGATACCTCATACAATGTCCAAACTTGGTTCCACAAGTTTGGACTTTATACGGATTTGGACTTTGTATGAGGCATGCAAAAGCCTAGCCGTAATGCCTCATACAACGTCCAAATCCTTGCCGCAATGCCTCGTACAATGTCGTTTCCATAGAGATACATTGTAACAGCACAGACTTCAGGGCAAAGTCAAGGATACAGACAGGAAACTGACAGAACTTTAAGAAATCATTGTCTAAAGGCTAAATACATTACAAAAACATGTCAAACAACCCTGATTGTCCAAGAACATGAAGTATGCTGCAAAAATCCCAGAAATGCTTCTAAAAATTCTGACGAAAAAATTCAAAAAAATCCAGTCTTGCTCCAAACCACTCCTAAACACTCTTCACCTCATGCAAAACCCACAAGAGTAATGCACGCATGTGTCCTGCCTTTTATACTGCCCAGGCAGAATACAACCTGGGAAAAACCACAATGCCTCATACAAAGTTTCAGTGACTTTGTATGACGCAACTTTTTTCAAGGAATTAGGTGATGTTGTATGAACCCAATGTTGTATGAAGCAGACTTTGTATGCAGTATTACTGTACTGCAATTCCAAATTCAAAGTACTTGCTTAAAACTATGATCTCTAGAGATTTGCACTATGAAGCAGGGAGAAAGCAGGGAATACTTCAGATACTAGGCTATGTGATCCAGGAGGCAGCAGAAGGCATTTTAAGGACACATTTTCATTTGATGAGGGGTGTTTGATGTATATCATGCCGACACCCATGATTTCTTTATTGAATACTAGCAAATTTTGCCCGGCTGTGCCAGGCTGTTTTAAATTGTGTTGGAAGGTTTTTGTTTTATTAATGTTTGTACAAATGAGGTTAGTCTGTAATTGTGATTTTTAAAATGTTTATTTATACACACAGGCTGTTATAAACTGTGATCAGCTTTTTGGGTTTGTTTTGGTGGATTAAAAAAAGAGGAAAGGATGATATAATTTTTAACAATTATTTTATTTAATCAAATAATGTTTTAGTATGTGAATTTTTTTTAATAGTTGTACCTTGGATAATAATTTTAAAAATGTGTAAGTACATGTTTTTTAAAAAATTCAATGTTTTTAAACTGTGTTTAGATGTTTTGGTTTTTTTTAGTGAAAACTCTACACAGAATTTTAGAAATGTTTTTATTTTATTATTTTGTGATTTGTTTGTGATTTGTGTCAATGTGTGATGTAATGTTATGTTTTTGACTGTTTTTCTCTTGTGGCCTCTGGGTGGGGCTGTTGAGTATTTCTTTTACATTGACTGTTTTTTCTCTACTGGCCTCTGTGTGGTGCTTCTTTCGGTAAGTAGTCTCTTTCTTTCCTCATTTCAGTTCCGGCCATCATGGAGGTAGGACATGCTGGTAAATTGGCTGGTTTAATTTCTTTTGTGGGTTTGTTTTGTATTTCTTTTTTGGTGTTTTTTCTGTGTTTTTTTCTGTTTGTTATTTTTGGTTTTGGTTTTGGTCAATTTTGGATGTTTTTTTTTGTTTTTTTTGTGTTTTTTAATTAATGGTTTATTTATTTTAATTATTTTGGTGTTTGTGTTTTTTAGTTTTGTTTCTCTTTCAAGGGGGGGGAAGCATTGGTGCCTTGGCCCCTCTTGAAAGCGAAACACTTTTAAGGAAATTAAAGTCAGTAGGTGGAGCGCCATCTGCTGGCTTTGCTTCCCTGGGAATGGGTTTACTTTCAATGGGGGGCCAAGGCACCAGTGTCTTGGCCCCCTCTTGAAAGTGAAACACTTACTCGTAAAGTGAAGGCAGTGGCCAGAGCGCCGTTCACTGCCTTTGCTTTGCAGAGGAATTGTTTCACTTTCAAGGGGGGAAGGCACAGATGACTTCGCCTTCCCTTGAAAGCGACACACTTACTCGGAAAGAAAAGGCAGCGGCCGGAGCACCGTTCGCTGCCTTTCCTTTGCGGAGGAATTGTTTCGCTTTCAAGGGGGGGAGGCACTGATGCCTTCGCTCTCCCTTGAAAGCGAAACACTTACTCGGAAAGTAAAGGCAGAGGCCGGAGCGCCGTTCGCTGCCTTTCCTTTGTGGAGGAATTGTTTCACTTTCGAGGGGGGAAGGCATCAGTACCTTCCCCCCCTTGAGTCCCCCCCCCTGTGTTTGTGGGTTTTTCCCACCCCAGCTCAACTTTCCTTGAGGATGGTGGTGGTCTCGCCATGTCTTCGGCGGGGTAGCATGGAGGAGAGGGAGTTCCTCTCCTCCCCATTTCTCCATGAAAGGAGGCCGGTGGGTGTTTGCATGGCTGTGAGGCACTGTGTCCACCTGCAGCAGACTTGCCCTCACATTGTGTTTTTTATTTTTATTTTTCGTGCGGTGGCCTTCTCAGTGTTCTGTGCGCTCATGGCGCGCAGGACTCTGGGGCTTGTAGTTTTGGGTTTGTGTGTTCTGTTTGTGCAGCGGTTTTTTTCCTGCGGCTCCATTTTGATTGGCTGCAGCACATTTCTGAACATTCCTTTTGCTCGTGCCTCTCAACCTGATTGGCTGTGGCACGGCGGGCACATAGGATGTTGGGAAGTGAAGTCCTTTTTCTTTTTTTGTGTTCGGGGGGCTCCTGCCCCACTGGCGCAAAATTCAACCTGACAGTTACCTGCGAACCCGGTTCAGTCGAGTGAATGAATGCTCCGTACGGGCTAGTAGGGCCGGATGCAGGATCCTTTGTCACATTCCAACGGTTAACACCCAGATTTATAGGTATAGATTCCTTTTCGTGAAGTTACAATGAAAGATGGAAGAAAATTAATCTCAACCCTTGCAAAAACAAAAGGAACTTATTGGATAAATGCTTTAACTGAACTTGACATGATGAATAGTGAAAAAGTTCTTTGGAGAATGAAAAGACCTAACAATGGTTAAAATGATAAGACACTGTATACAAACATAACCTCAAGTCAAGTAGCATACCACCTGCTTTTGGCAAAGAAGACCAACCAATGCAAAATAAATCAAAATGATATTCAGGGTGTTTGGTGTTCAAGGAATAAAGATGACTCTTATGAAGTAGTGAAATTCAGCTCTTTATTAGTGGGGTTTGAACACAGTTTGGATGTGGCAAAACTCGGACTTTTATACAGTACAAACAGTAACAGTAACAACAATAAACAAAACCCATTGGCTAACAAAGTGTGCACACATTTCAATCTACTTATTTGCATAAGAATGATACATTCCGCTCCTGTCAGATTCTAATTTGCGTGCCACTCGAAATCTCATGAGACTACGCTGCTGGCGAGATTTCGTAGCTATCAAACAGGGATGCTGTTTGACAGCTAGGAAAGCGCATGAACATGGTGGTTTGAATCACCTTGACAGTTACAAGCATAGTTATCATACATAATATTCCTTCCCCCCTAGGTAAAAACAAAATCCTTGAACCAGGATGGCGGTCTAGTTTCCCTTTTTGGTCGGACGCTCGGTTGAGCTGGCTCAGGGGCTCGTGGGATGGGCAATCTGACTGAAGTGGGGGATTGACTAGAGGGAGAGGATTGTAAACCCAAATCAAAGCCCCGTTTGTCAGATGGAGGAGCAGGGAATCGCTCAAAACCAAAATCTAATGCTGGGGATAATAAAGACAACTGAGGGTCCTTCCTATGTGTACTAAGAGTGGAGCGCGACTCTAAACAATATTGGTCATCATCAATAAAGGAGTCCAGAGTGCTAGGCTGGAACAGTGTAGGGGTACACATGGCTGGAGTAAGGGAGCATTCCTCAATTTCCCCTTGAAATCTGTCCCTAAAACACACTTCTGGGTCAATGTTAGCTGGCTGCTGACTATTACCTCTGCCCCCTGGGTTTAAACGGGTGGGGGCCAACCCTAACGTTGAGTGTCTGTATTCGTCCTGTGGGTCCAGTATTCTGGGTCTCAATTTATCCACATGCCTCCTCCAGATCAGACCAGTGGCTGTTTCAATTCTTTAAGCACCAGGACCAGTTTGATCGATCACAAAGCCAGGCCCCAATGTAGGGCCACCAGCTGCATAATTGCGGCAATGTACAGGGTATCCGGGCGAGAAACCCTTCTGGATTGCTATATTTGTGCCCTTGTCCTCCACCCTAGAGGGATCCAATCTGTCCAGCAAGGATGACAGTTTCCTTCGCTGGAGCAATTCAGCAGGGGACAGCCATGAGGCAAGGGGGTGAGCCTATACGTAAAGAGAAACTGACATATCTGGAGCTCTAAATCCCCTTCTCCCATGCGCTGAAGCACATCTTTGGTTGTGCACACCTGCCACTCCACCTGGCCATTGGTGGCTGGGTAGAATGGGGTGGCAGTGATGTGCCTAATTGCATTCCTTTCCATGAAGGATTGGAATTCTGCAGATGTGAATATGGACGCGTTGTCAGACACTAGCACGTCTGGAAGTCCAAATGCTGCAAACAGCCTCCTCAGGTGCCATATCGTTGTGTCTTGAACCATTGCAATATCATTGTTTGACCTCTAGGAAAGTGCAGGAACATGGCAGTTTGAATCACTTTGAGAGTTACAAGCATAGTTATCATACATAACAGGGTGAATCTAATGAACTTTTAAATATTTTCCTATTGATGGAGCTGGAAGAAATCATAAGAAGATGTAGGAATGGCAAAGCAGTGAGATTCAATGATACTTGAAACAAGAAAAAAATAGGACACACACGCACACACGCACAAGAATGGCTCCTTTGACTCTTTGAAGACTGCTGGCCAAACAAACAATTACCAAACATACAATTTCTCTTGCCAGCTATTTTTATTTATTTATTTATTGGATTTCTACCCCGCCCTACTCAGCGCAAGGCCGACTCAGGGCGGCATTACAACATAATTAAATACAAATAAAGGTAATTAAATACAAATTAAACACAAACAAAATACAATAGAAAAAACAATATCACGATACAATATCAGGATACAATTGCAACAAAATATACAACTATGAATACAGTAACAGTTTACAAAATATACAACTATGATTACAGTAACAATTTACAAATCAAAGAAAGAAGGGGGGAAATACAATAATACAAGGGTGTGTGTGTGGAGCCCAAGGCTCAACGACCTTAAACGAGCCCAAACTAGGTCAAGGTTCAGCCTTAACCTTAACTAGGGCCAGGACAGCTCACGACCATGTCGGAGCCCAGGTCCACGTACTCAGCAGCATCGCCAGGGCGAGGTAACAAGGCCCTGTTCTATTTAAAAATGTTCTTTTTCCCACTAAAAGCTTCTCTCTCTCTCCTCTCTCTTTCTTCATAATTAGAAGCAATGTCAAGGATAGAACTGAGCAGTTTGATAGGCAATGAATCCACTCCACCCCTTTCCTGGATTGTCATTGAAGCCCACATTAACAGCATAATTCCTTCTTGCAAGTAAATTTTAGGAATGTTTGATATGCTGACAAATGAGCACTGTGCTTCTGATTCATTTGATGGAGTGAAAGCATGAGATCAGACAAAGCTTTCAGGTTGCATCATTACTATAGCTTCCCTGCCCAGGGAATGCCCAACCCAGTTGCCCTGTGTGCAGTTGGCAAGGTGCAGCACTGCACAGGGGCTAGGGAGTCACCTGTTTGGGCTAAAGAGGGTCAGAGGAGGTCCACATGCTCTAGCACCAGTTTTTCACAACACTAACCTTAGGCCACACTGCAGATTACTTTGAATTGAATAATATGTGACCTGAGCTTTAAACACAATTCCATGTGGATTAATTAGCCAGGTTTTGGGGGTGGGGGGGAGGCAAAGAAAGAAAGAAATATGAAATAGAATGGATTACCTCGGAAGGCTCATTGCAGACTTTTTTGATAGACTTTAAAATAGACATCTGTTGGAGGTCCTATAGCTGTGGATTTATTTCTGTCTTGGTAAAGAATTGGACTAGATACCTTTGCAGCCACTTCCAACTCCACAGTTCTACCATGCTGTAATTATATGACAATTCTACCTTTTCTGTTGAATAAATTTACCTCCGTTATGTGTATTTGTCTATCCAGTTCATTAGCTTTATCCTCTGTACTTTAAGTTTTGGCTGTTCCTGTCATAATAGGATGGACTAGATGTCTCCCAAACCACTACTGCTGTTCATTAACAATTCCATGCCCCTTCTCTCTGCTTGTTCTGGTGCTAAAGGGATTAAGCCAGTTGAAGAATACATTACAGGCATAGGAGAGCATCTAAATCAAGAACAACAAACGATGAGCCAGTGTAAAAAAGAGCAGCAGTCTGTAATCTTTCAGGCATCACTGAAGAGTAATCCCAGTTCTGGGTTCACTTGACTGACCTCACAGTATGCTCTTCATTTCCAGTGTAGTCTGCTGCCTTTTCCACATCACTGCATCTTGACTCCTTGATCCACCTTTTCGTTAAACCAACTCTGGTTCAGAGTTAACTAAAATGCTATGACTTCTCACTTTCCTTTCCATACAGGATTTGAAGTTTGTTCTTCTTCTCACATCTCTCACCTTTAGGGATGTCACACATATTTCCCGTTTCTAGCATGAATTCTACTTACCATAGTCATTGTTGCAGATCAGTGTGCCAATCAGATAGAATTTTTTTAGATCAGGGGTTCTTGACCTTCAGCCCATGGGCCGGATCCAGCCCAAGGCACCAAATCATCAGGCCTGCAACCTCACTCCATCCGCCACCGCCACTACCTCTGCTTGGCTTGGCATGTCCCTAATGGTGCTCCATAGCAGTGCAGATGTTGTAAGGCTTACAATATCTGTCCTGCTACAGAGCATCATTAGGGACCTGCCAAACCAAGTGGAGAAGACAAGGATTAAGAAGGCGGTGGTGGAAGTGGCAGCTGGAGCAAGGTTGCAAGTCGGAATGATTTGGTGCCATGCAGCTCCTCCAGGCCAATAAACAGGGAAGTGGTGTTGTGGATGGAGTGGCTCAGGGGTGGTCCTGCTGCCACCAGTGGTGATATGAGAGGAGTGGTGGGGGCTCAGGTGGTCCCTCCTCTCCTGCCGGTGGCAGCAGTGGGACCATCCTGAGCCCGCACCACTCCCCCCCTCATCGCTGGCAATACCAGCGGTGCACCTATCTGGCCCACCAACAGTCTGAGGGGGCATGATCTGTACCCTGGATTTAAAAGGTTGAGGACTCCTGTTTTACATTAAGGCAGGATAAGGAGCACACAAACAGAGCAATCAATTAAGCTGATTGAAGTCTCTGCTCAGAGAAAGCCCAAAACATTTTGATACCACAGGTTAGTTATGCAAATTCTAAGATTTGTTTTTGTGTGGTGAGTGGGGAAATGCTAAAGATTTCCTTCCCAATGCAAGCCAATGCCAGATGGTAGACTATTTGAGAGTCTGGTCTTAGAGATAATTGGCACATATTCACAAGGAATTTGGGGTGTGTGTGTGTGTTGCAGTATTGAAAAATGCAACTTTTGCCTTGTTGTATGAACCAGTAAAAGTTGTAACATATTACTGAGTCTTAATCATCAATCTATTCTGTTTCTTGTTATGTTGCCAACCCAGACTAGCCAAATCTGAATAGTTGTTGTTGTTCAGTCACACAGTTGAGTCTGACCCTTTGCAACCGCATGGACCACTGCACACCAGGCTCCTCTGTCATCTGCAATCCTCTGTAGCTTGCCCAGATCTGTGCCCACTGTGTCAACGATGCAATCTAACCATCTCATCCTCTGCCTCCCCCTTCTCCTTTTGCCTTCAATCTTTCCCAGCATAAGGGGTTTCTCCAGTGAGTCTTCTCTTCTCATTTGGTGGCCAAAGTACTTGAGCTTCAGCTTCAGTATTTGTCCTTCCAAATAGCAGTCAGGTTTCCAAATCCAATCAAACTTTATTGCGGTCCGTGACCAGTGCAGTAAAAAGGGTTTAAGTGTATGAAATACTGTCAAAATATTGCACAGGTTTGATTTCTTTTAGGATTGACTGATTTCATCTCCTTGCAGTCCAGGGGGCTCTCAAGAGTCTCCTCTAGCACAACAATTCAAATGTGTTCATTCTTCTGCACTCAGCCTTACTTATGGTCCAGCTCTCACAGCCATACTGGAAATATCATTGCTTTGACTTTTGTTGGCAGGGTAATGTCTCTACTTTTTACTTTTTACTATGTTCCATAGGTTGGTCATAGCTTGCCTCCCAAGAATTAATCTCTTTTTATTCCATGGCTGCGGTCATCATCTGCAGTGATCTTGCATCCCAAGAAGGTAAAGTCTGTCACTGCTTCCATTTCTTCTCTTTCTATTTGCCAGGAAGTGATGGGGCCAGATGCCATGATCTTATATTTTGTTTTTTGTTTTTGATGTTGAGTTTCAGGCCAGCTTTTGCACTCTTCTTTCACCCTCATCAAGAGGCTCTTCACTTTCTGCCATTAGGGTAGTATCATCTGCATATCTCAGGTTGTTGATTCCAGCTTGTGCTTCCTCCAGCCCTGCATTACACATGATGTGTTCTGTATATAAGTTAAATAAGCAGAGTGACAAGATACAGCCTTGTTGTAATTATTTTTGTAATCTAAATCAATCAGTTTTTCCGTATCCTGTCCTAACTGTTGCTTCTTGACTCACATACAGATTTCTCAGAAGACAGATGAGGTGATCTGGTATTCTCATCTCTTTAATGACTTAGAACAGTTTATTATGATCCACACAATGAAAGGCTTTGGTGTAGTCAATGTAACAGAAGTAGACATTTTCCTGGTACTCCCTTGCTTTGTCAATGATCCAGCGTAAGTTGGCAATTTGATCTCTAGTTCCCCTGCCTCTTCGGAACCCAGCTTGTACTTCTGGAAGTTCTCGATCCATGTACTGCTGAAGCCTAGCTTGTAGAATCTTGAGCATGACCTTGCTGCCATGTGAGATGAGCACATTTGTATGATAATTTGAACATTTTCTGTCATTGCCCTTCTTTGGAATTGGAACTTAGACTGGCCTTTTCCAATCCTGTGGCCACTGCTGTGTTTTCCAAATCTGCTGGCATATTGAGTGCAACACTTTACTTGCATCTCCTTTTAGGGATTTAAATAACTCAATTGGAATACCATCATCTGCACTAGCTTTGTTGTTTGTAATACTTTCTAGGGCCCACTTGACTTCACATTCCAGAATGTCTGGCTCAAGGTCAATAATCTCACCACTGTGGTTGTCTGGGACATTAAAGTCCTTTTTGTAGAATTCTTCTGTGTATTCTTGCCATCTTTTACTAATCTCTTCTGTATCTGTTAGGTCCCTACTGTTCTTGTCCTTTATCATGCCCTTTTTGCTTGCTATGTTCCCTTGATTTCCCCAATTTTCTTGAAGAAAACTCTAGTCTTTCCCCTTCTCTTGTTTTCCTCTATTACTTTGCACTCTTCATTTAAAAAGACCTTATCTCTCCTTGCTGTTCTCTGGAATTCTGCATTCAGTTGAGTGAATCTTTCTCTTTTACCTTTGCTTTTTGCCTTCCTTCTTTCTTCAGCTATTTGAAGAGCCTCATCAGACAACAATTTCACTTTCTGGCATTTCTTTTTCTTTGGGGTGGTTCTAATTGCTGCCTCCTGTATGATGTTATGAACCTCAGCACATAATTCTTCAGGTACTCTCTCTGTCAAGTCTAATCCCTTAAATCTATTCTTCATATCTGAAGAATATCTTAATAGGCTTAGGTTCTTTTTAGGATTTCAGAGACAAAATTACTATTTCAGTGGGTAAAGCAGCAAAGCTTTATTTCCGACAATTCCTCAGCTAAATATAGCACATTAGAGACAGACAGAGTACTTGCAAAGGTACAGAAATAAAAACATATCTAACATGTGCAAACATACCTAATGGGTTTCCTTTCAGTCCCTTATTCTCTTGCTACTTAGGATCTCAGGTAAAGTAGCAAAGGACAGTCTACTTGTCAATGGGAGAGCCCTCAAAAACCTGGACAAGGCTACTCCTTATATAATGTAAAAACCCTATGTCATCAGTCTTGGCTCTACATTCCTCCAACTAGAGTAATGAATTGATGCCATATCCTCTACAGCCGGATTCATTACATCAGCCCATGGTCTTATCCATCTTTAACCATTTCTAGAGCTTTGGAGGGGGGAATGGGCAATATCACCTAAAACTCCTCACCATAACAAATCTTTTGTGCAATGTAAATACAGTTTTGCTTAGAGGCATTTCTGCACAAAACAAAAGACCTTTTGCACTGCCTGTGGAGGCTGAAAATAGGCCAGACCCTCTGCTGCTAGAACTCTGTAAGGCTGGCTGAGTGATAATCATACCAGAGAGATAAAGTTGCATCTTGTTAGATTTGCACCCTGAGATCTCATGACAGCCAGTGTTGTGTAATCTTAGTCTTGGACATAATGCAAAAGTTACAAGTCAACATCCCTACCACCAGTGTTTCTCATATGCATTTCCTCACATCAAAACTCATCATTCTCTTTCCTGGTAAGATGCTGGGACTACCTTTGAATAGAATCAGGGGTTGTATGCAAATTAGATTTTGTGTGAATTACAAAGAAAAAGAACATGAAGGGAAAGAAACTTGTTTGGTGTCTTCATGTCACCACACATTTTAAATTGATCAAACAGTGATTGAGGAGGTCCCACAATACAACTCCATTGTGCTGAGATGGCTAGAATTGCAAAAAATATTAGAGGAAGATTTTAGTTATATTTTTACATGTTATGTAAAACAGAACTAATATGGTTTCCTCTCCATTTTGTGAACAGAGACAAACTTGACTGAAGGTTGATTTTTACTTCAATACTGGCAATGAGTAAAGTTCCCATACCCACCATACCTGAGGGCAGACAAGTCTAGCTGTGACATGGTTTTATTCTTCTCTTCCTCCTCTTCTACCCCATCGGATGTCGAGGGAGATGCAAGGTTTTTGTTCTGTCACTCCTAGTGGCCTCCACTGGTGTTATTTGGTATTCTTGTAATATTTTTTGATGTTATCTCTCCACCTTCCACTGGGTCTGCCTCGTGGTTTTTGTCCTTTTCCTCTTTCCACATATGCCTTTTGAGGTATTGAATTCCAAGTCATTTTCTCCAAATGGGCAAACCACTTTATTTGTTGTCTCTGTATGTAGTGCAAGATTGGTTCTGTTCCAATTCTTTCCCTTATGACCTCATTCCTGATTTTATCCCTTCTAGTCACTCCAGCAGCCTACCTCAGTGTTGAGTCTGGACAAAGAAGTAATCTAACCAACAGGATTGGGTTAACAACAGTGATCTTTATTCAGCTCAAGATCCGGACTGGAGAATATGTACACAGTGGACTGCTTATATACAGTGGATTTGACAGTTACAAGAAGATACATTTTGGTGGGCTTCCAGAGAAGCAGGAACATTCAATACAGCGAATCAGTGATCTAGGCTGCTTTTTGAAATACGCACCTTTGGAAAATGGTACGCTGCTTCACCTTAGACTTACGGCGAAGCTGAACACACAATAATAAGTGCTTGGACACAACACTCAGTCATCTAATTTCTGTGGTAACCAACTTTTATTTATGTTTTGTTGTAAGTGTCCATGTTTGGCACTAGCTGGTGGGAATGAATATGCTTTGTATAAGGTGTTTCTTTGTAGTGATTGATATTGTCTTGTGTTGTAAGAGTGGAGCTAACTATCCCAATATTTAGTTTGCCTTACTGTACCATATGTTAATCTCTTTGTCCATTTTGCCATTTTCAGTCAATGTCGTTCCTAGGTACAGTATTTAAACCTGGCCACTTATACTTGTTCCCTCTATCTCAATATCCAGAGTATGCTGTTTCCTTCCAATTGCCATTACCTCAGTCTTCTCTTTATTGATACTCATATTATACATCTTACATTCATGATTCATAGATGCAAGGCATTGTTGTAATTTCTTAGCTGTATTTGCTATCAATGCCTGATCAATTGTAAAAACTAATTCATTGATATTATTTCCATTTATGTGCTTAACTTTTTTTGATTATGCTGTCTATGTACAGTAGGTGATGAATAATAGTGGCATCACTGCCTCACTCCAGATGTTAGTGCAAAGGGTTCTGATAGTCCTTGACTTGTTCTAACTACACTTCTGCAGTCACTATATAAAGTATAAGTATTTACATAATCTGATAAGATGTTCGCTTACTCCATATTGGACCAATGCTTGCCATAGCAGTTTCCTGTGGAGAGGGAAATAGCTGTGGGGGTCAGGAAGGAACAGCTGGGAGCTGTCTGAAGCAGTTGCCTCAGTCAGCATTTTGGTATGGTATGCTTTATGGGTGCTTTCAAGGAGGGAACCTAATGTATGGTTAACCTGATTGAAGTTACAGATACAGTATGTGTATTTGTACATTGTTCAGCAGTGATTCCGATTGCCATTGCAGAAGCCAGCTTTTTCCAGAATAAATGTCCTGAACATATGATACCAGTGTATGGAAAAACAGAAATATCTCAAGCAACAAAGTGCCAAGTTTCATACATGGCCTTATCTTGTATGCCAGATCATACACCAGCAGTGTGCTTGCAGAACTCAGAACGAGAAGTACAGCTTTGAGAATCAAGCAGGTCCTGTGGAATTTCCTCTTTCTCTCTAGCATATTAAAATATTTAATAACCCTGCTTGAATGAATCAGGGATATGAGATCAAATGCAGAACATGACATTTTTTCCAGAGAAAAGGTTTGAAGAGAGAAGAGATTGGAAAGTACTGCAAAGGTCATACGTGCTCATTTGAAATAAGCCAGAAACAGAGAGACACTTGAGTAACATATTAATTAAAATAGGTATCATAAACAAAGTTCAGATAGTATCTGATTCCCCTCCCTTTTTAAGGGAATAGTTATCATTGTTATATAGCGACTCTCATTTTTAGCCTACAGATTTACTATAAATTAAAAATAAAAGTTTAATTAGGTATACTATCCAGTACAGAGTATCCATCACTGTACGGAATGGCTGTATTTAGAGTAGATGGATGAATAAGAGCATGTGCAGAGTGTAAGAATAGATAGAAAGTAGCCTTGGTAAAAATAGTGCAGGTAAATACAGGGAAGATTAACAACAGTGGGTAGAGATAGAATGTTGAGGTGTTAATTTGCATAATGGACTGGGATTGGTTGAGAGTGAATGATTGATGGGGAAGGTTCTAGAGAACCCCGAGGTGAATTAAGAAAAGGTGTCACAAAGAAGAAATGATCCAGCTGAGGAGGAGAATTGAGAGAAGAAAATGAAGGGGCTTTGAAACTGGCTACTGTCCAGGAATCATCCAGCTGAGTAGGGATAAGGTTTACCTAGAATAGTAAGAAAGACTGGTTATTTTGCAAATGTGTGGCCAATGTGTGGAACTGTCTTGCCTGATTTTTTTAAAAAAAGTATTTGATAAAGCTATCTTTCGTGTTTCCCCCCTTTTTGAAATCTGACTGTTGATGTTTGTAAATACCTCAGTTGTATTAAATAAATATTTTTAAAAATTCAAGCCCTTGTGTTTCCTCACACCAGTAAAGGGAATTTGTTTGTATTTGCTACTGATATTAGGCTGAAATACTGGTTATTAGCTAACCCTAGGGAGAGGGGAGGTTGTAATTTATCCAGGTGTCTGGTGTTAAGAAAAACCCAGGCCAGACTTTGCAGTTATAAGCGTCCTGGTCTGGTATGATCTCAGACCAAGATTTTCTTAGGGAAATGAATAATTATCATCGTTCTATATAGACTGTCATTTTTAACCTACAGATGTACCGTTAATTAAAAATAGAAGTTTAATTAGGTATACAGTAATACCTCATACAAAGTCCACTTCATACAACATCGGATTCATACAACATCACCTAATTCCTTGAAAAAAGTTGTCTCATACAAAGTCGTGTGACATTGTATGAGGCATTGGGGTTTTCCCAGGTTGCATTGTTCCTGGGCAGTATAAAAGGCAGGACACATGTGTGCATTGCTCTTGTGGGATTTGCATGAGGCAAAGAGTGTTTAGGAATGGTTTTGAGCATGATTTTGGAAATTTTTTTGAATTTTTTCATCAGAATTTTTAGAAGCATTCCTGGGATTTTTGCAGCATTCTTCAGGTTCTTGGACAATAAGGATTGTTTGACAAGTTTTTGTAATGTTTTTAGCCTTTAGACAATGATTTCTTAAAGTTCTGTCAGTTTCCTGTCTGTTTCCTTGACTTTGCCCTGAAGTCTGTGCTGTTGCAATACAATGTATCTCTATGGAAACGACGTTGTATGAGGCATCGTGGCAAGGATTTGGATGTTGTATGAGGCATCGTGGCTAGGATTTTGCATGCCTCATACAAAGTCCAAATCCATATAAAGTCCAAACTTGTGGAACCAAGTTTGGACATTGTATGAGGTATCACTGTACTATCAAATACAGAGTGTCCAACACTATTTTCAATATTTCATAATAATCAGCTACTTTGGAGCAGTCCATCTAATGACACTTGGGTCCAGTTTTTCAAAGTGCCTGTTTGCTTCCTAATTTCCTAGTTTCAAAACAAAGCTCTTTGCAGGCGCACCCCCCAATAAAGGACTCAGACACTGGTAAAAGTGGATAACGGCATTGGGCCACATTTATTGATTCATGCCCTAGTCCGAATTATAAATTTCTATTGGTATTCAACCAATTATAATTCTTAAGGCAAGCAGGCCGAAGTAACACTGGTAAGGTTCCACCCAAAATTGCCAACGACAATTGGTTACAATGTATCCATTTGTATCAATTTGTTTGTTGACAACAAACAAATTGTTGACCGTAGTCAATAATCTAACTACTGACCCCACCCTCTGATGCGTATCCGTAAAATAACGGGGTGATGCATGCTGCCTAGCTCGTGCCATCACCCCATTGCCTGGTTCATCGTTGACCTGACAATGTTAACCAACTTGTGCCTGTCTAGTGTTGTCCAGTCAATTGCGAACCTGCCGGATACCTGTGGGTCATAAGTGTTTACCTTACCAGTGCTACCCGCCACACGGGGAGGCTTCAACAAAGGCTCACTGCCCCCCCCCCCAGACCGTCAGCTCGGTCAACAGGCCTGCTCGCCAATCTCCCAACAAGAGGTCCATACCTCCCGGCGACAGATGGACCCCATCCCATGTGTAAAGCTCATAATTTTGGAGACTGATGGTGGGGTGTCGTATGACGCGCCCCCAACCCTTGTCCAGAAAGAACCGGGCAATAGCCCTGTTCACCGAGCGCCGAGCCCGATCAAGGGCCTGGAGGTTAAACCCTCCCCTGTAAGCGTGCCGTGGTATCATGTCCGACCAAAGCAGGGTTGTGGCAGGCCACACATAATGCAAGTAGGCCAGGTCACCGCAAATCGCATGCTTCAGCGATAGGCCCGTGACCTGTCCCAAATCATTACCCCCAAGGTGTATAATCAGGACATCAGGCGGGTCAGCATCCCTGATGGAGAAAAGGAATGGCAACAGTTCCCGCCATAACATTCCGCGCTTACCGTACCACCTGAGACTTCCGGATGCACCCAGTCCCAGTCGGGGTCCCCACTCTGTCGCCGCAGCAAACTGCACTGCCCTGTGCACATAGCTGTAGCCCACCACTGTCACCGGTGTAAGACGACACCCAGGGTCTGTCAAGGCAAAAAAAGAAACAGGGCAGTGACTTAACTGGTACTCACTGTTGAAGAGGGCGAACATACAACTGAAAACATCGTGATCCCCACCTTCCCATGTTGCGTATTTCAGCCCCAGAGTACCCAAATGCCGCTGCGGTGGAAGCCGCCCCTATCCTAAAGGAATGGGTGCCGTAACGAGCCCCAGGGAGGCCAACACTGGCTAGTGCCTTACCGGTCACCTTCCAAAATTGAAATTTAGTCAGGGGAGACCCATCTTGGTGACAGAAAAACGGGCCAGGGTGCGTACCACGTAGTGCAAGGAACTCCTGTAGGGCACCAACCGGACAGATGTCTGCCATGGAACATCGTAGCAGTCTTACACCACTGCCTACACCGTGCTGATCAACCTTAGAGGAGCGTATCCTCAGCTGAGCCCAATCATTGGAAACATAGACATCTTCGAGTTCCAGTGCCCTATGACTCGCATCCGCCTTAGACAGTAGCACCAGCTCACTGATGCGGAGCGCCCCAAAAAATGCCACCGTAGTAGCCGCATGAAACAGGGTTGTCTCATACCTGTCGAAACACAGGTCATGCCAACCCCGTGCAAGGTGGGTAAGTACCCCTGGAGAAATCGGGTGGCGGTCGTCCGGGCTGCGCCCACGTTCCCGCACCCACCCTTCCAAAACATGTCGTATGCGAAAATCATTTGTGCTGTCAGCAAAACCACCCACCTTGGCCATGAATGCCAGCGCTGACAGCCTGGATGCTATGGTGCGGGGGGCTAAGCCCTGGGCATGTAAGTAAACCATAAATTGAAGGACGTGAGCCACTGGGATGGGCCAACTTTCAGGCAGCCGTGATTGGGCACAAAAGGCCCTGAATGAACTGAATGCATGGTTATACGCCTTACGCGTGCGGGGGGCAAGCGACATGCCGATCGCCCGGTTCACCTCTCCTTGCCAAGCGTCCATATCTCGTCCGGGAGCGGCGAGGGAAATTCCTCTGTGTCCGGGGCCAAGGCACGGAACCGGGGGATCTGCAGGTGGGACAAAGCGTCAGCAATATCATTATTAATACCTGGAACATGTCTGGCCCTAAAAAGCACATTGAGGCGTAGGCTGCGCAACACAAACTGGCGAACCAGTTCCATAACCCTGGGAGATTTTGACGTCTGTGAGTTGACAATGTGGACAGCTGCCACATTGTCACACCAGAAATGAACGACCGAATTGGCCCACTCCTCGCCCCATAGCATCAAAGCTCCCAGAATGGGAAAAAATTCCAGGTACGTGAGATCGCGCAAACGATCCGTGCCCCACCAGGCTGGCAGCCATCTGCCGTAGGCCCACTTCCCTTCGAAGTAAATCCCATAACCCAGGGACCCTGATGCATCCGACTGAACCTGAAAACGAGGGGAAACCAAAAGGTCGGACCTCCAAAATGACACCCCGTTGAATTCCCTCAGGAACTGAAGCCAGATGAGCATATCAGCCCTCATGCCCTTGTTCAGTCGGACCCTGTGGTGGGGCCTGGCCAAGCCAGTCATGGCGTCGCACAAGCATCGAGCAAATGCTCTGCCAGGTGCGACGACCCTGCAAGCGAAATTGAGATGACCATGTAACACCTGGAGCTCCCGAAGGGACACCTTGCGTTTTGCCAGCAAGTCCAAAATGAGTGCAACGATCCGTGAAACCTTATCAACAGGTAACCTGGATGCTTGCACAACCGTGTCAATCTCCACCCCCAGGAATGTGAGCTTGGTTGAAGGGCCCTCGGTCTTTTCGGGTGCTAAAGGGACACCGAGTTCCTTCATTAGCGTCTGAAATGTATTTAGGAGACGCGTGCACGTGTCCCAGCCCCGTTCACCCCCGAATAAGAAATCATCGAGGTAGTGGGCTACAGACCGAGACCCTGACCTGTGAACAAAGGCCCATTGCAGGAAGGTGCTGAAGCGTTCAAATGCCGAGCATGAAATGGAGCAGCCAAAAGGCATGGCCTTGTCGAAATAAAATTCACCCCGGAACTTGAAACCCAGCAACTCAAAGTCACCCGGGTGCACTGGCAGGAGACGGAACGCAGACTTAATGTCGCACTTAGCCAGTAGTGCACCCGGGCCACATGAGCGCACCATGCGCAGGGCCTGGTCAAAAGATGTATACCTGACCAAACAAAGGTCGTCAGGGATAGCATCATTGACCGAACGGCCAGCCGGGTAAGACAAGTGGTGTATCAAACGGAACTCCCCCGGTGACTTCTTGGGCACTAACCCCAATGGGGAAACCTTGAGATTGGGAAATGGTGGGACAGGGAAAGGGCCAGTGACCCTGCCAGCCTTAACCTCCTTAGCAATGCTCATGGCAGCCACCTCCTCCCTTCCCCTGAGTGACAACAGGTTGGGGGCATCTTGGGGGGACCTGTCCCCTGTGAAAGGAATGTGAAACCCCTGCTGGAAACCCTCAAGCAGGTAAGCTGCATCTGCCCTCCTCGGGTACATCGTGAGCCAACGCTCCAACATGTCCACATTAATTGGGGAGGGGGCCTTTTGCTTGACCAGCTCCCTCCGCGGCAGTTCTGCCTGCTCCCTGTCCACCTCTACCTCTGCCCCGCAGTCCGCCTGCCCTAGGACACGCGGAGGCGACATGGGGGCCAGCACAAGAGGGACACTCGTGCCTGTATCGACACTGCTTCCTGTTGCACGCACCATTGGCCGAGAAGCTCCAACACAGCAGGCGGCCTGGAACCCCCTGCCCCGCCACCTGGCGGGGTGCCTGGGCTGGAGCAGCTCGCTGGACCGCATGTCCACAATGGTACCTCTCCCCTGGCGCAGGGCGCGTGGGGGTCATGTACAGAAGCCACAGCTTCTGGCAGGGCTCATCCCACCTCATCTCTGGGTGTAGGGGCACTCTCATACGGAATTCTTCGTCGTAAGCCAACCACGACGGGCCAGGGAAATCAACCATCGCCCGGTACATATTGTCCAAATACTGGACCATCGGAATAGCCAGGTCAGGATGGGCCCTGAGGTACACCGCCATGTATATAAGGTACGCGGGTAACCAGTTGGCCCACGTGCATGGCGGCTTACGTCGACGTGACTGCTCCTTGTCCTTCTCGTCCTGCCCCTCCCTCTCCTCTTTGGTGGGTTCTCTATTCAAGAGGGAGAAAATGTCCACATACTCCCCCCGCCAGATCTTTTCCTTGGTGGCCTGGGCCAGGTGATCCTCGAGGGTTAACGAATAACCTGCTGTTGGCAACGCCGACACCGGCACATTGACAGTGCTGGGCACCATGAAAGGAGCCTGGACCAGCCCCGCCACCCCCAGTAAGTTCCCTGCAGGACAGGGTGCCCCGCCCCAAGAGGGGCCTTGGAGTGTTGGAGCCGTTCCCGGATGGGCCGGCGGCGGCTGACCCGCCGCCCCAGCCAGGCGAGGCCACGGCCACTGTAAGCCTCCCCCTGTTGTGGGTTGTGGTGTGGGTGCACTAGCTTGGACCGTATACTCACAAGTTGCACCCCCATGGGCCACCCCCACCGGGGGTTCCAGCCCACTGCGGGCGTCAGAGCTCGCGACCGCAACCGAGCTCGTAGATGGGGCCTGACCACTACCTGCTGGCAGCATCTGCTGCGTGGGGAGCTGCGAGGCCGCGGCTGGCGCCGACCTACGTGCCTCAGGCAGCTCAACCCGTTCGGCCGCCTGCCGAGGACCAGCAGACGTTGAGTTGACCTGTAAACCAAAAGGTGCCCCGGATGGATTAACTATCCCTAAAGATGCCTCCAGGGCCGCTACGCGGGCCAGTAGGGCATCAACGTTTACATAGCCCCCAACGCTGATGGGGGACAAAGGGCCGGCCGGCCTACTGGTCGCTGGCGCCGGGCCAGGTCTCTGGACCCCGGGGCCCAAATATGGCCATGCCCCAACCACCGGCCCCGGAGGGGCCGGGGGCATGCCCTGCCAGGGAAGGGAACCCAGCCAACCCCCTTGGTTAAAGCCCACCGCTGGAACCTGCGTGCCAAGGTCCGAAGGCCCAGCCTGGTTATGCGCCAGGCCCGGGCCGGTGGCTGCTAATTGCGGGCGGGGGGCCACAGCCCCTGCCGGGCCGGTCTGAGGCTGCCCAGCCTCAGGCCAGGGAGCAATCGACCCCATCCTGCCGGTCCCAGTGGGCGCCCCCGGAAAGGGGGCCTGCTGAGGGGGTGCAGTTGCGGTCCTCCGACCCAGCTGGCGCCTCCTTGAAGGGCGAACCGCGTTCGCCATCGCCTTCTTTTTGGAAGGCATTGCCGCAAATCGTTGGGAAGCCGAAAAAAAGGAGCGAAGAAGAAACCGCTGCCCAAAAGAGGCTTCCCGGCTAAAGGGAAGAGCGACGGAGCAATTGGGGAAAAACTTCTCCTCTCCGTCGCTTCGCAAAATGGCAGCGTGGCTGCCTCGTGGCCACCCCTTTTAAAGGGTGCTGGCCACGCCCCCTAACTACCCAGATGTCCAAGTCCGGTGGGGGGCCCCCGCAAAGAGCGCGGTGGCCATTTTGGTGCCGCGCTTGCATTTGTTGTTTTAGAATGCAAATATTAACAACAGTAATTTTTAAAAATACAGAAAAGGGATTAGCTACACTATGGGGGAAATACGAGCTGACAGTCAGTGAAGCAAAGTGTGTGTGTGTGCGCGTGCGTGTGCGTGCGTGTGTGCATGCATGCATGCGTGGGTGCGTGCGTGCGTGCGTGCATGCATGTGTGTGTGTCTGTGTGTGTGTGTGTGTGAGAGAGAGAGAGAGAGTTAGATTTCTATACTGCCCTTCTGGTTAGAAAGCCATGCAGGGCAGTGAACAACCAGATGAAAGCTTATTAATAAATACAATACATTAAAACTAAATTAGAATAAAACTACTAAGCAAAATAAATATCAATCAACACAATATCTCAAAATAACATTAAGAAACAGGCTATAATTTAAAAATATATGAGACAATAAAAATCATGGTCGTCCGGTCGAGGGAGACAGAATACTCCCCAAAAAAATTCTATAAAGTTCAACTTTCATATCTCTACAGGAGATAGAGTGCTAAGTGGATGTTCAGTGGGAGGGTATTTTACAACATGGGGGCCACCACCAAGGAGACCTGGTTCCTACTACCAGTATTCCAGGCAGAGAAGAGACTTGAACAGTAATGCCTATGAAGATCAGGTGGCCTGAGCAGAATTTAATTGGAGTGTGAACCTACGTTTGAACCTAGGTCTGGATTCAGCTTCATCTTGTTAGCCTTCATCCAGTCTATTATTGTAGTCAAACAGTAGTCTAAGGTCCAGACAGCTTCCTCTGCTGAAGATGTAAAGAAGAGATTGAGTTGTGAATCATTAGCATACTGATGACAGTGTACCCCAAAGCTCTGGATGATCTCCCACAATGGCTCCATGTAGATGTTAAAAAGCATATGGAAACTGATGGGTCCTGAGAGACCTTACATGAACATGATTTTTTGGACTTTGGACACATGTGCAACAAACTTGATTGGGCACACGTAAATGCTATTTTGCACAGCTACAGTCTAACCTCCTGTATATGGACTCTTTGGTACATTAGTCATTTTTATACCCTGTAATAAATCAACATTTTCCCAAGAGCAGAAAATACCTCATAGTTCACACAATGCACACAATTGAGGTGTGAAATGTCAACACAACATGGAGGAGTCTAAAGAGAAGTGTGAGTGACCAGCTCCAAAGTGTGAGCAGTCATGCTATAGTTTGGTCAATAGGTGCTACAAAGGACCCATTTTATAGAATATCCCCCTCCCCCCCCCCCCCACTCCAATGGTAGGCTGCTGCTGAAAGCTTCCTGTTGAAAAGGTCCCCACAAAGTAGTGACATGGTTGCAACTGAAGTGGTTGGGTTGAGAGATCCACTACTACTTATTTTGAGCAACTTAAAATATTTGACATTTCCCTCTAGATCAGGGGTTCCCAACCGTTTCAGGCTGCGAGCTGGTCACGTGTTTGAATGGGCTGGTCACATGGTTCCTCCCACCCAGAAGCAGAAGTAAAACATGTGCAGAACACTTCAGGCAGCTTTTTGCTCACGCATAGGCACGTTAAGAGATTGTACCACCCCAAGGACATCTGCCCGTCCCACTAGAGCTGATCAGAGGGGCTCTCTGATAGTCCCATCTGCTAGAGAGGCTTGCCTCTCTAGCATGAGAAGGAGGGTCTTCTGTGTGTCTGCTCCGGCCCTGTAGAACCTCCTGCCAACTGAACTTCATCTCCAGGCAGAGCTATTATCCTTCCGTAAGAACCTTAAGACCTGGCTTGTGCAGCGGGTGTGTGGGGGCGGCTGGGGAGATAGCCATCCTGAGCTGGCTTGTTTAAGTATCACCCTAGCTGTCAGCTTTTGAAAAATCTGGTGATGGTGCATTGGAGGGCATTAATTTTTTAAAAAAAATAATTTTAAAACACATTTAATTTTTAATGTTTTTAAAGGTGTTTGTAAAGTTTTTATTTGTTTTATGTGTGAGACAGCTGGAGTCGCCTTGGTGAAGGGGCAGTGGTAGAAACGTGATGAAATAAATAAATAAATAAATAAATTTTACCTCTGCTTCCAGGAGCGGTGAGGGTTGTGTGAGCCGGATGAATTGGCATTGAGGCTGAATCCGGCCCATGGGCCATAGGTTGGAAACCCTGTTCTACAGTAGATGTCCTATGGTGGGCCTTTAAATAGAGGGAGCAGATATATTCTCTGTATTCCAGATGGTCTGGCCACTTTCTTCTAGAGGCTGTCACCCACTTGCTTACCCCAAAGTTCTTTGCCAGCTAAGTGGGTATTGCATAGGCTACAAGAGTCTTCGAGCACAAGCTTTATTCACATAGCGGACTGAAGAATACCCAGGATATACAGGTGGGTGATGACAACAAGGAGAAAGCCACTATCGGTTCCAACACTGCCATGTTCCCCACTATTGAGAGTTGCAGGGGTATATAGAAGTGGCAGCATTGCTTGTGTCCCTTCTTCAGGTGGCAGGAAAGCTTGGGCTGGTGTTGGCTCAAAAAGAAGTGTCCTCCTTACACAGATATTCTATAAACATTAATTGCATTGATTAGGCTCTGGGATACTGCCCATCTTCACAATTAAATGGTTGGATGACTATCCTTGAATCAACCATGATCTCCATATAATAACCATCAATGCACATGAATGCACACTTTACCCCTTCAGAAGGGCTCTAAAAACCTGGCTCTGTCAGCAGGCATGGAGTGTGTCTGACAGCACATCACAGTTTCGTGGCTCATTTAGTTCTGCCAGGGTTTTAAACTAAGGGTGATATGTTGTTTTTTTTTTATTTTGCAAATTTTAATTATTTTATCATTGGTTTTATTCTATAGGATTTTTTCATTCGCTGTAAGCCGCCTTTGGTCGGCAAGGTAAGGAAGGCAGCATATAAATCGAATAAATAAATAAATAAATAATGAATGAATGCACAGGGACAGCATGGGAGATAAGCATGTGGAAGGGGGAAAATCCTAGTTATTATTTCACTGAATGCACAGTTATTCCTGTGGAAAAGTGTTCCTGTTCTTAATAAAAATAATTGCATGCCATCAAGTCAATTCTGATATATTGTGAACTTTTTCAGGGTTTTCTAGGTACAAAATACTTAAAAGTGGTTTTTCATTCACTTCTGGGACTGTGCAGCTTGCTCAAGACCACATAGAATGGCTTTTCTTCCAAAAGGCCTACTGGAGAACTGACTTCCCAACCTCATCACTGAGCTATCCAGCCAGCTGATCTTAGCCAACAGTATTATTTTGTGTGCGTTTAATACAAATTATGTTCAAAGTACAAATTCAAACATGTTGCTAATTTTTTTAAATGTGGCATAGATGCTCAAAAGTAATATGTAATTTTTTGTTTCAGATCATTATTTAAATTCAAATTCAAAATACATTTCATTGATGATCATCAGTTTCCTACATCATCCTTACCTAACTTTTGAACAGAAGGTTCATCAGGCCAAACTCAAGTCCCCAATTTTCTTTTGTAGCAAAACCCAGATGGCTACAGAACCCATTGTGAGTCACCTTATAGGGACAGTGGGTTGCATTCAGCTTGATGGGTTATAAGTAAGGAAATAAAATAAAAATTGTGGCTAATGTGTTATTGTGTAGTATACAATCTGCACCTTTCAAGGCTACCAGTGGAACAGAGTGCATTTATTTATTTAATCTTGGAAATCTTTACATTGTACAGGTTTGTGATATGTTCTGGGAGGAAACAAAATTTGAACAAGAGCATGCACATATCTGAAACATCTGCATTATTTAAAATGCTTAGTTTGGGGGAAAAATACCAATGAGGGAAATAATTCCATTTTCAAAAGATGTGCATGGATTTCCATGCCTGAAGGGAGGAGGCACCTCATAACCTGATAAATCATGAGAAAAAGTGACTAACTGGTTTTCATTTAACTGGTGACAATTTATCCTGGCTTGCTCTAGAACAGCACTCCTATTTTTATCCCAGGATGTGACAGAAAGTGCTGTCACTTGCCTTCAAGATAACACTACATTAACCTTGGTATACTAATCAATGTGGTATAGAGAAGTGCATTTAGTCTTGGCCCACAGGAACAGAGGCATGTAATCTCCTTTTTAATCCATGGAGTGCATTGGCTGACCTTGACACAGTCATCATCTTTCAGCCTAAACTATCTCACAGAAACGCTGTACAGATAACATACATTTTAAACACTCACTGTCCTGTACCCCTCAAGAGAATGAAGAGACTTATCATCATTTAGTTCAATTATTTCTCTGTACAAACTGATACTACTGACTTGAAAAGCTGGTACTTTTTTCTCACTTTTCCCATATAATGATGAAAAATGTTCACAATGCTTTTAAAACTACTGGCATTTCTCATATGTAAATCAAGTAGGTATATAAATGTTGAGTTATCTTCCTGTCTCTTCCTGCTAAGTGAAAGTATTACATAACTGAACTGTGCTTAGCAATATATACAGGTGAAACTCAGAAAATTAGAATATCATGCAAATGTTCATTCAGTTCAGTAACACAACTTAAAAGGTGAAACAAAAATATGAGATAGACTCATTACATGCAAAGCGAGATAGTTCAAGCTAGTTCAATTGTTATAATTGTTCAATTGTTATAATATTGATGCTTATGGCTTACAGTTTATGAAAACCCCAACCCCTCAATCTCATGTACCCCATAATCATCACATAATCTCATGTATGCTGTATGCCATGATCATCACAATTATAGCAAATTAAGCCATGACATCTCTCGCTTTGCATGTAGTGAGTCTATCTCATATATTTGTTTTACCTTTTAAATGAAATGAATGAACATTTGCTCGATATTCCAATTTTCCGAGTTTCACCTGTATATATATATTGGACAAAGTGAGGAGGACTCATAATCCATCAATTAAGAAGGAACTGCTCTTCAGAGCTACAATAAAAGATACTGTATATACTCAACAATAAGTCACCCCAAATATAAGTAGAGCTACCTAATTTGGACCTCTAATACTAGGGAAGTAGATTGACCTGAATATAAATCGGGGGTGAAAAATGCAGCAGCTGCTAGTGAGTTTCAATAATTAAATTACATGAAAATATGGTAAAATTAATTAATTTAGACATTTGTGTGAATTTGTTTTTGAGTTTCTACGGTAGTGTTAGTGCTTTTTTAAAAAATGTGTGTTTGAATTTAAACCACCTCATTTTGGGATGCTAGGGGTTGTTGACCCAAGTATAAGTCGAGTCCCTTTTTTGGACTTCATTTTGGGGGCTAAACTAGACTTATACTTGAGTATATACAGTACTGAAAACATATTAAGATATTAAATAAATCTCTGAAGCATATACTGGAGCAGGGGTTCTCAACCTACAGCCTGTGGGCCAGACCTAGCCTGCATCACCATTTCATGTGGCCCATGTTACTGCCACCATAGGAAGCAGAAGCAGACACATTTATAACAGCTGTTAATGTGCTCACTTTTGTTGTAAATGTGTCTACAACAGCCATAAATCTACCTGCAGCTGTCGTAAATGCATTTGCCACAGCCACATATGTGTTTTACGGTAGCGTTTATGGTAGGGGAACCACCAGTACAGCCCACTCAGCTTTCTGAGGGGTGTGATCCAGTCCATGGCTTAAAAATACAGCCCATGGCTTGATATATACCATGTGATAGACTTCAGTACAGGGGTTCTCAATGTTTTCAAGTCACAGGCCAGATCACACCCTCTCAGACAGCTGAGTAGGCTAGGCTGGTGGTTCCGCCCACCATAAACGCTGCCATAAAATGAATTTGTGGCTGTCATAAACACATTTATGACAGTCGCGGGTGCATTTATATCTGTTGTAGATGCGTTTATGACAGCCATAGGTGCATTTGCTTCTGTTGTAGATGCATTTATGATAGCAGCGGGCACATTTACAGCTGTCATAAACACATCTGTTTCTGGTGGCAGTGGTGCAGGTCACATGAAATGGTGCCATGGGCTGGGTCTGTGGGCATGTGCACATTGCCCCAGCTCCCCTCCCCCCACACCTGAGGTAATCACTCGTCCCTCTGCCTAGCATCCCAATAGGAGCACTTCCTCCCTCTCTCCAGCACAGAGTTCACCCCACCCCTCTGTCTAGCAGCCTAATGGGAACACTTCCTCCCTCCCCTGTCTGGGATAAGGTGGGGAGGCTCATATGCAGTGATGGTGCAGTGTGGATGGCAGCCTGTTAAGCATCTCCTTAGATTCTTGATGTGAAGGTAACCTGGAGAGGTTTGAACCATTTTTGTGCAAGCATATATTTAAATGGATGCCACAAAGACTCATGTCTGATGGAGTGGACTTGATCCACAAAAATCACATTAAAATATGGGCGTTAGTCTTTAAAGTGCCACAATTGTTTTGTATTTTTGTTTTGTTTACTTTCTGATAAGGGACTATGGTGGCTCAGTATTTAAGACACTGAACTTGATAACTGGAAGGTCAGCATGTCAGCAGTTCGAGACCTGAGTGCTGCATGACAGAATGAGCTCCCATCATCTCTCCCAGCTCCTGCCAACCTAGTAGTTTGAAAGCAAGAAATTGCAAGTAGATAAATAGATACTGCTTTGCTGGGAAGATAAACAGTGTTCTCTGTACTCCGGTGTCTAGTCATGCCTGCCACATGTCCATAGAAACGCCTGCAGATGCAGACAGCACTGGCTCTTTGGCCATAAACAGAGATGAGCACTAAACCCTAGAGTCAATGACTGACTTTTGTCATAAACACCCCCTTCCCCAGTTTCTTGCTCTGGAAAAACTCCATAGAGTTTGTCGGTGGATGGCTGCACATATTTTGCTCCCTCCAGTGGTGGGCTGACCCACCAGGCAACTGGGACTCAGCCCAGGGTGCCCAACAGGTCCCCAGTATCATGGCACCCCCTTAGGTGCCAATCCAAAGAGCTGAGCTGAGCTGTGAAGCCCAGAACAATAGAGCACATGAGCGGGGCTCCGTGTTCCTCTGCCTGCCTTTCTCCTCCTGTGCTGCAAAAGATAAGATTACAAAAGCCGCTCCATTGACAATGGAGTTGCTGTGGCTTAGTGGTTGCAATTTTGCCTTGTACCTGTAGGAGGTTGTTGGTTCAAATCCCCAGAGTGGAGTTGAAATTAGAAGGCAAGTGGGAATGGATATATTTTGTTAGGGTTAGATGCCCTCATCACTCCCTGTCCAGCACCCTTTTAGCGTAGCCAGCATGCCCCTAGCTCCCTTGAGGTTTCCCCATGCCCGGTTGGGCATCGGCTGCCCCTGGCAGAGGTTAAACCAGTAGAGCAAACTCCTGGCCTCTGGCCCTTGCCAGAGAGGAAGGGGGGTGAATTAATAGGGATTAATTCGGCCACTTCTAGCCTGACCAACGATTCTGCCAAGAGAGCATTTCGCTGATCTCAGTTATCTATTAGAGTAAATCACTCATCTCCGAGCCAAGGAAATCCCCGGCGCAAATAGTGGCCATATTTACCCAGCCTCTAAGCCCAAAACAATGGGGCTTCCTCTGTCAATGTTTGCCTGCACTAATTAACTTCCCCAAGAGAGTTTCCCAATTAACCTGAGCAAATAGGTGATGTGATTTTCTGTCAGATGACCATTCCTACCATGCGCAGCCTTCTGCATAATATATACTGATGATTTTCCCTCAATAAATCACTGGTCTTCGCTCCATCTTGCCTCGTGTCATTACTCGACCAGTCTCCTCCGGGACCTTAAGGGCCGCTTTACGGCCCCATTCCTACATCTGGTGACCCCGAGACGTGATCTACTCGAGAGTAAGCGACCCCCGAGCGGTCTACTCGTGAGTAAGCGATCAGCACAGCCAGGTTCTGCGCCAGAACCTTGTCCCATCATCCCGGAGGACAGCGCGGCACTCCGGCCGGCAGCCAGCCGATCGGAGGGGTGGCCCGCGAGGCATTCCAGAGAGACATTCCTACAGCTGGCTCCCAGCTTTCGAGGAGGTTTGCCATAGAGGGAAACGCGTTCCGCTCAGGGCAGCTGTGAGCCCCTGACATCGCAGAGGCCGTCGAAGGGCCCGTGGCAGAAGGTCCACGCTCCGAGGTCTACTCCAGACATCCGACGCCCGAACCTGTTGCCTGCAAAGACGCGTCAAACTCGTCCCGAGGAGGAAACTTCGGAGGACCCATCGCAGGTAATATGGGGACTTGTTCTCATAGACCAAGTCCATCCGCTAGCCAAAGAACTCGTGAGGAAGAGTTCAGAATCCTGGCCAGGGTATTTCAGTTACGCTTTCACAGCAGGGAACTAGCGAGACTTTTGGCGTATCTCAGGGAACACTGCCTACTTTACCCAGAAGTAGGTACGTTAACCCTGCAGCTCTGGGATCAGATAGGAGACTGCATTCAGCAACCCCCGAAAGCTCCAGAGGGCATAGCCCGCACATGGAGCAAATGTAGGAAACTCTCAGCAGAGGTAGACCCAGTCCGGATAGAGACCCAGAAAACCCCAGCGCAGTCAGAACCATCAACCCCAAGAAGTCTCTATTCGTCATTTCAGCTTAAGCAGGGCAGTATAGGGAGCATTCCCTCAGTGACAGCTGCAGACGTCACTGAAGGAATTCATGGCATGAGAGGCCTTGGCGCTTCTCTGACAGTTAAAAGTCCCCTGCCAATTAAGAACCCCATTCAGCGCAGGGGTGGGAAAGATCCATTCACGGGGAAATTGCCAGTGGCACAATTAGCTAGCGCCCAACTGCTGTGCTCAGCCCATCTGAAGGCAGACACACGTTCAGGCAGGGATGCTCAGCGCCCACTGCTCACGGAAATCTGCACGGCCCCTGGCCACGCAGGGCTCCAAAGCAGACCCATTACCACACTCAGGCGCAGAGCAGTGCCAAAACCCCAAGGCGCCTGCTTCCAGTGTGGAAAAATGGGACACCTTAGAAGAGAATGCCAATCTAGACCAGGCAGATCTTCAAAAGGTTGTCTGGATACCAAATGGCCACGCTGGCACTGGAAAGGAGGCCCAGGCTAGAAAGGAGGCAGCCATCGCCCTGGCTATGCCAGAAGAACCATCCCAGCAATAGTACCCCGAGTTCCCCCAGGGCACAGGCAGAACCTACTTGTCTCACCTTGGGAGTAGCCCAGAGAAACTCACCCCTAAGTAAAAGCACCCAGATCGTTGTAAAATAGCCAACTGTGTATTAGCCATCTCCTCATGTGTAGTATTGAACACTGCAGATCAGGGGAGAAATGTGCGAATGCGTAAATAGATGTGCGTATGTGTGGTGCACCACTGAATGTATGTCTGCAAGAACTGCGTATGATTGCAAAAGCCTTGTCTCTATGACCACAGTATGACTGAAAAAGTGTTCCTTGTGTGTAACTGCGTGGTAATGTCACTGTGAAATATGTGTTAAACAGTTTGCACTCTGTTCGTGGGCAGGAGCTATTTAAAGTTTGAGGAAGCATGATGAACAAAACGCTTGGCCTTGCCTGCTTAGCAGCTTAGGCAGGAGAGGAGAGGGGGGGGGATCCTAACCTACAATAGGGCGGGGTGGTTCCCCCCCTCCTTCCCTTGAGACTTTTCTCTTTGTCAAAGGATTAAGCCTCTCTTGGAAACCGGTTTTGCAATCAGGAAAACAGATTTTTCTTTTCAGAAGCGCGATCTGAAAACCAAAAATCACTTCTATAAGTTTTTCCTCTCTAGATCATAAGCTATGGGGCCCCTTCCTACGTCTGTGTTCCTCAAACCCCCATCTCTGTGTTTTAAGGTTTTTTGAATGTCTCTTGACTCTTTAAGTCACCTATCTCACTAGGAGTGAGAGAATTGCATTATCTTCATGTGTGTATTGTGTTATCATCTTGTAACCTCGGTTCTCAACCTTTGAAAGTCAGGGGCCAAAGTTCCGGGGCCGCAGGCAGCTCTGGGCGTCCGGACAGTCATCCCGCCCTTCCTTCGCCACACAGCCCTTCTTGGCTCGGCGGGGGAAGTGGCAGAGCAACGTGGGCTCTGGCCCACTCGCCCACATCTGGCCGCAGGTTGAGAATCGTTCTAACTCTCCTTCATTCGCTTAAGAAAGATACTGTTCTGGTATTTTGACTTTAATCTGTGCAAGTAACTCACTCATTGTACCCCTTTCACAGGAAAAAGCACGCAAACATTCTTGCGCTCTGTATATTCAGAAAATGCTTACCTTTTTACAGGAACAAACTAACCAATTTGTTTCCTTCTAAGTCTTAAATTGCTTCCTTTCACAGGGTCCAGAAGCTAATTACTGAGAGGGATTTTCTTAACAGGAGGATCCCAGCCAGTTGCCTTGGTTACCTGACCTAATCTGATTTCGTTATGATAAGAGTGGTTGCATTCTCATGGTGCTAACTTCTGACTTGTCTTTCCTCCTTTTCTCCTTTCACCAGTGGAACTCCCTGCTGGAAATGCTTAACTTGTGTGTCTTTTCATTTTTTGTGTATTATTTCCTTACAGCTGGCACGTCATAGTTGGCTTGTCTTTAATAAGTCTTAGGTCATTTTAAGTATGGCACCTGGCCCACAGCACCCTCTCTAGTGAGCAGACACATTTCGCAAACTCCAGAGCACAGAGGAAGGATTAGTCCCTGAGCTCCTGAGAATGTGCAGAGTGCCACTCATTAGTCAGGACAGCCTAGGACCATTTTAAGAGTGCAGTCAGGTCACACCTTCAATCAGATACAGGCATTTTTAGGCCACCCCTTCCCTTTTTGCTGCTAGTCTAAGCACAGGCAAAAGGCTAAGCCAGCATCTGGCACCCTTCTCACAGGAGCACCAGAATCGCTCCAGTGAAAGTGTGCACGCACACCATGGGCGGATGTGCGCAGGGGGGCCTTCTTGAGAAATTTACCCAAGGGAAGCCTGGCGCTTCATGCGCCAAGGTTTGCCATAAGACCCCAGACTCGTCCCGCTTCAAACGCAGACAGTCACCTTGTGTGGATTGATGTCACTGGTTCCCCTTCGGGGGGCTAGGACAGTTTTCACTTATGGGGGTCGCACATATTAGGTTCTTACTTGGCAAGAGGACCAAGCTTGGCGCACGCTCCTGACTCTTCCGCAAGCGGGCAGAGTCGGCAGCCGTGAACCTCGCTTTGCGCACCTTTGCCAAATAACGCTCCAACATAATTGCTGACAGCCAGTTTCCTAGGAATTTGCTTCACAGTCTACCAGGAGCATACATCACTCCCGCGTTAGACAAAATTTGCTAAGTTTGTTCTTCACTACTCCAATTCAGAATGCCAAAGCGCTCGCAAGGCAGCTCAACCTGCCACTTTCCCAAGCCCAAGGCATAGTCCGTCCCTGCCTGCATCGTGCAGGGGCACTGGGGGGGCCCTCGTGGGGGGTCAACCCACGAGGGACAGAGGCCATTCAGGTGTGGCAAATGGACGTCACACATCCCCACATTTTGGCAAATGGCAGTACATGGACGTTTGCATTAATACCTTCCCACAGTTTGTTTGGGCAACAGCACAGAAGGGAGAAACGGCTCCCCATGTGGAGCAGCATCTCCTTTCCCACTGCCAAGGGCTAACCTCGGCACCCGAAGTCCGATGACGCCCCAGCTTATAGCTCCAGGCAGCTGGCCACCTTCAGGGCCACCTGGGATATTAAGCTCACTTTTGGCGTTCCTTACAATCCGCAGGGGCAAGCGATTGTGGAACGGGTCTATCGGACGCTTAAGTCCTACATTGACAAACAAACAGAAAGGGGGGGAACAACGTCCCATAGTTGCACAGCAATTGCTATCCTATAAGTGCAAAAACTAACTAACTCTTTCAGAATTTTTATCTCCCAAACAAGTCTCTTCCCCATGCAGGTCCCAGAGGTCAGAATCAGACCCGGATGATTGCAAAGAGCAGCACCAGTCACTGCCCTGGATGTCATCAGCTGCCTGTCTGCCTTTATGACTTACATCTCCAAAGACATTTCTATGAACATTTTTGCATGCTCAGTGCTACTTCTGAGGATCATGCTTTTCCCCAAAACAAGACTTCTCCAAACTCAAGTTACACAGGAAACCCCACCAAGAAGGGAAGCTTCATCTCCGGAAAAGCTGCTGAATGTCTTTTTATTATCTGTAGTTGCTCCTTATTTATTCATGCCTTGTACAATGCTCCAGTTGGGATTTGCAAGGGACACTTGAATTTCTGTATATTGTTAATAACGGCCAGCTTCCACCAAAGGAAGCCAGACCAGCCCATGTTTTGCATCGCCCATTGCTGGGAAAGATTGAGTACCCGGTAGCTGGTAATCCCCAGTTAGTTTCACACCTCCCCATAGGTGCTAGGAAGACAATTGCACAATGCCAGAAGCTGCAGAGATAGCTTAGAATCTCCCCAGGTCACAGTAAGAGATCAATGACACATCTCGTTATCTTGCCTTGCTACAGAAAGCAGTCTGAATTCAGACCCACAGCTCTGAAAAACCAGGCAGGAGTATATTTAGTGTGCCAGGCTTAGCCATAGGCAACGCTCAGAGAATTGGTCGACTGGCTTGCGGATTAGCAAAAGCCATTGACCATACCTCCTCAACAATAGCGCTGCTCAGCCAGGAGCAGACAGAGCTTCGCCATGCCATACTGGATAATCAAGTAGCTATCGATTATCCCCTGTGGTCACATCATTTGGGCTGCAAGTCTGTCCATGGCATGTGTTGCTTTGACCTCACAGACAATACCCACAAGATACAGAACCAGCTCACGGACCTCCACACCCTAGTTAAGAACATCAAGGAGGATTCTTCATGGGGGTGGCAGGACTCCCTGTGGTTGTGGTTCCCATGGGGTTGGCTCCAGACGACACTCAAAGTGATTGTGGGGGTGGTAATACTGGGCACAACAGTGTGTTGTTTCATGCAATGTATTCCCTCACTGCCATCGAGATGTCCCCCATGGTGGGAACCCCGAAGCGCCATCAGCTGATACCGCTTTTGCGCAAGATCGCCGGTCAGGCTCTTAAATGAAATAGAAAGGGGAGATGAGGTTTCCCCGTGCCCGGTTGGGCATTGGCTGCCCCTGGCAGAGGTTAAACCAGTAGAGCAAACTCCTGGCCTCTGGCCCTTGCCAGAGAGGAAGGGGGGTGAATTAATAATAGGGATTAATTCGGCCACTTCTAGCCTGACCAACGATTCTGCCAAGAGAGCATTTCGCTGATCTCAGTTATCTATTAGAGTAAATCACTCATCTCCGAGCCAAGGAAATCGCCGGCGCAGATAGTGGCCATATTTACCCAGCCTCTAAGCCCAAAACAATGGGGCTTCCTCTGTCAATGTTTGCCTGCACTAATTAACTTCCCCAAGAGAGTTTCCCAATTAACCTGAGCAAATAGGTGATGTGATTTTCTGTCAGATGACCATTCCTACCATGCGCAGCCTTCTGCATAATATATACTGATGATTTTCCCTCAATAAATCACTGGTCTTCGCTCCATCTTGCCTCGTGTCATTACTCGACCAGTCTCCTCCGGGACCTTAAGGGCCGCTTTACAGCCCCATTCCTACACTCCCTTGTGCATTACAGCAAGTTTGGGGGGAAGTTCCCAGAGCAAAGTCTCTGCCCCTCTTTCCTTTAATTATCTGACCCTCTTGCTTTCTCCATTTCATGGACTTGATCCACAAAAGCTCACATTAAAATACGGGTGTTAGTCTGTCATGGTTCCCTTAAATGGTTATGGGGAGCAAGTCTACCTTCCCAGAGTGGTCCAGAGAAAGGACCACTGGTCCAGGGAAAGGACAACAGTCTAGGATAGAGATCCCTATTTCCTTTGAGAGAAGGGTGGAGATGTGGGGTGGAGATGTGGGGACACTTGCCTCTCAGAATATGGCTAAACATCAGCATTTGGCCAGATGCTCTAGTGAATAGTAGTGGAAATAAGAATAAACCCCTGGGATGGGTTTTTCAAGCGAAGTATTCCACTGATAGAACTACTTATTCCAGTGTGCCTTAATAATTGCTCTAGAAAACCATGAGCACTGAACCCTAGAGTCAGATATGACTGGCTTTTGAGCAAGGGAAACCTTTACCTTTCCTAGAAAACAGGACAGTCTTCAAAGCAGATTTAGGAGGCATGGAGATCTACAGGGAGAGGGCAATCTTCCATTGTATTAGCAGGTGCCCACTAATGCTTTTTACGGAATGTAGCTCATGGCCATTTGATAAAGGGAATAGCACATTTATCCCTGATGTCTATTTGTGGGAGATGGTCTGAATTAACTTTTAAAGAAGCCCATGTCTAACAGAAACAGATGGCAGCAGGGAAAGGAGGGGACCCCTCTCTCAGAAAGTTGGTGTGACTTCTTTGGCTAGGTCATTTTTATGGTTGAAATGAAATGAAAATTTTATTATGGAAATGCAATCCTATTAGAGAATGGGTCAGTAAAGCAGACTGCCACTTGCTCCCTTCAGAATATTTCACCCCCACCCACGGAGTTGCTAAGCGACGACTTGAAAGAATTACTGTCTGTTAGCTGAAGCTCAGAGACTGTGATGGAAAAGAAGTCAACAGCATGGGCAAGGGGAAGAGAGAGAGAGAGGAAAGGACGAAGGGGAAAGCAGAGGAGGGAGTGAGAGTGAGAGAGAAAAGGGGAGCTTTAGATGAATTGTGTCAAATGAACCCAATGGAAAGAGTTGCAAGTCTTAGAACCCATTGGTGGGGGATGTCGTGGCATGACCTAGCAATAGTTTTGCTATTTCTCTTTGTCAAAAGGGGCTTTACAGATGAAACTGTAAATGTTACCATTTTGATTCCCTTAACAGGGGTGTAGGTGTAAACATGCCTATATAGGGTGAGCCTTAGAGAATGTATTATAAAGTGATGTATTATATAGCAGGTGATGTATCAAATAATATCCTCTAAGTCTCATTTGATTTCTGATTCCCTCCACCACACTATTTGTTGTAAAGTAATTTACAATCCCCCCACTATGGTAGCCATGAAGGCCATCCAGGATTATGCTGAAAAGACCTGGTCAAAGGGGCTCTGGTAAAGTTGTGTTGATCCTAGCAAATAACACTGGTGGAGGCCACTAGAGGTGCCAGAACAAGAGAAATCAGAGGAGGAGGAAGAGGGGGAGGGGGAGGGGGAGAAGATGATGATGATGATGATGATGAGCTAGCTAATGAAGCCTAGCCAAGCAAATCTGCTTCAGAATAAATGTATTTCGTCTTCTTCCACATCTTGAGCTTAACTATGGAGGCTATATCATATCTAACAGCTCTCCATCCAGGTTTGGGATATTTCCTTTAGGAATGTGAACCGTTAGTGTTTTCTGGTGAGAGAATGCAGATGAGGGATGAAGGAGCTTCTTCCTACCCCTTACAGAAATTAATGACTTCCTAGGCAGAGATGAGTTATGTGTCCTTCTTTCCTTCCCCTTCATGTTAGAAAGAGAAGAACATGTATTTTGCAGTGGAAGAAACATTGTTGCTGTTTCCAATGGGAATACTGTGAGAGAGGAAGTCAGGAAGAAAGCAGTTTCTTTTCTTCCTTCCTAGCTAATGTGCTGAAGTCACCTATAGTCTGGATAAAGGGGGATTGATGGCTTTGTCTCTACCTCGCACAACTTCAGTTCATATAGAAATCCCTTTCTCGCTGGGGACAAGATGACAGGCTTTTCAAAGGATGAGAGCATCTCTGAACCCCTGTCAGTTCTTGTAGGAGGCTAAGCCCAAGGCGATGTAGTCAGAGAAAATAACTACTACAGAGGACCAAGAAAAGGTCAAAAGTCTTGGTATTCTCACACTAATGAGTATACCTGAAAGGATACCTTCTACAATATGAAGATAAATTGATTGGAGTAGTCCTGAATGCCTACAACAAAGTGGCAGCAAGCCAATGAAATTTCATGAGACTGACCTTTAAGGTCAGCTCATGTAATGCCCCTACCACATCTATCTCTTTTACTGAGAAATGCAGCCAAATTTGCCCTGCGCACCAATTCACAGCTCAATTGATTACTAATGAGAAAATGATTAACTCAACTACAGACAAAGCCATAGAATCTCTAGTATGAGTCAAGTTTTTTGGCTTGTATAATTTCTAGTTTATAAAGTATTACACATGTTAAAAATAGTAAGTAAAATCAAACGAGAAAAACAATACTGGTGATTTTTAGTTTTTACTGAAAGTCTTCCGCTGTCTGGATGGTTCCAGGCTTCCTCATCAAATTCTTTATGGAGAACTTAGCTCCGGTACAAGACCTCGCAGACTTCCCCTAAAGCATTATAAGGACCAGCTGAAACAAACCATGAAGGTGTCAGGTATAAACCCATAAACTTGGAAGGCAGCGGCTGCAGATCACGCCAAACCATCTCTGCTGCTACCAATCATTTCGAAGGGGAATGTCACAGACACGAAGAGACTAAGTGAAAAGCACAAAAGCTTTGTCAAACTCAACTATGCCCTCAACTATCTATTCAGTGTAATGTGTGTGGTTACATTTCATGCCAGGATCAGTTTATTGAGTCACCAGAGACACATCCAACAACTGAGAAAATTACTTCCAGGAAAAATGTATGCTCAGATAAGAATAGCAGCCGACGACAACCATGACAACACCTGAAAGTCTATGGTCTGATGCAGAAATAATCTCAGGGTTTCTCCTAAAAATTACTTCAAGAAACTGCCTGGAAGGTAGTTATTATACTGTGGCCTTGAAATGCTCATTAGTATTTGTTAATGCAGACAGTGGTTGAATGGGGGATCTAATCAAGGTTGCCCTAATAGCCACACATCCAAGGAGAATCCATAAAGACACTGAACCTAATGACTGGAAGATCGGAAGAATCGAGTGCTGCATGACAGAGTGAGCTGTCTGCCCAGCTCCTACCAACCTAGCAGTTCAAAAGCAAGAAATTGCAAGTAGATAAATAGGTATCACTTCAGTGGGAAGATAAACAGTGTTCCATGCATTCTGGTGTCTAATCATGCCAGCCACATGTCCATGGAAATGTCTGCAGATGCAGACAATGCTGGCTCTTTGGCAATAAATAGAGATGAGCACTGAACCCTAGAGTCAGATATGACTGGTTTTCAAGCAAAGGCTACCTTTATCTTTACCCTGAATGAAGAGAGGTAACAAATGTGAAAAATGACAAATGATGTTACTGCCATTTCCTATTAATTAGCTCTGCAGCCAGGATCCACTACAACAGGAATTCTCAACATTTTTAAGCCGGGGGCCAGGTCACATTTCCTCATACAGCTTTGGGGGCTGGATGGCCATTTTGTCCTTTCTCCACCACATGGCACTTCCTGGTGTGGTGGAGGTGGTGGCGGGCCACATGAAATGGTGCTACAGGACACATCTGGCCCATGGGCTACAGGATGAGAATTCCTGCACTACAACATTGGTTTCAGGCATATACATAGATCTAGGTAGATTAACCTTACCCTACTTTTTCACCACTCCTCTAATGATCTCAAGGAAGCATACAAGGCTCTGCTCTGCACTCTAACCTCACCTAGAGATCTATAAAAGCTCCAATTTCAACACACTCCTAGCTGTGTGAAAGTCAGTTATTGGTAATTTAGCTGTGAAAATGGACACCAGTAAAGAAAGTTACTGGGTCAATGTGTGGCATTTCTAGGGTCTGACAGCATGAAAAATCACATCCAAGCAGCATGGTAGACTAGAGGCCTGAAGAGGTATGTTTTCTACATTTTGTTCTCTTCTGTGCACTCAGAATTGTGGTAGTAAATTATTAATGCTCATGTAATGAAGATACTGGCAATAGGCCAGTGCTGAAGATTCAACTATCAATTCAATTTCCTCCTATACTAGGAATGGTGAGGTACATTTTCTCTTTCACCCAACAGAATACCTTAAGAACATTCATCTTTATGACCATGATAAGAATGTTTAATAATACTTAACTCATATCAATGATGTCTGGGAGTCTTTAAGTGACATCATTTCCTGGCTCCCATTGGGTTCACAAAAGGCACTTACAGTACTAGCAATAGCTATTACACTTATATATCGCCCCATAGCACTCTCTGGGCAGTTCACTCTCTGGGCAGTTCACTGGTATTTTACCTCCAAGCTCCAACTAATTTTACCAACTTCAGAAGGCTCAGCCAACCTTGATCCCCATCAAGATTGAATTCACAATGTCAGCAGCAGTACAGCAGTTTAACCACTGCACCACCATTTAGTGTAGACATTTAGAGTAGAAATGATTAACCCACTTTGCATAGAATAGCAAGGGCTGATGGTTATCCATATCTCAAAATTGTCAAAATATAGAGTAAAAGTAATTATATGGGCACTTGGAATTTGAAAACATGCTTTAAAGGGGATGGAAACTAATTCTATATGCCAATCTGCCTGATATCTACCTACTACAGCTGAAATACTATATGCATTCATGGAAGGTATGCATAGGGACTGTGGTGGCTTATTGGGTAAGATGCTGAACTTGATGACTGGAAGGTTGGTAGGTCGAGATCTGAGTGCTGCACAATGGAGTGAGCTCTCATCTCAGTCCCAGCTCCTGCCAACCTAGCAGTTTGAAAGCAAGAAATTGCAAATAGATTAAGAGATACCACTTCAGTGGGAAGGATAACAGCATTCTGTGCACTCTGGTATTGAGGCATGCCTGCCACATGTCCGTGGAAACATCTGCAGACGCAGACAGTGCTGGCTCTTTGCCTATAAAAAGAGATGAGCACTGAACCCTAGAGTTGGACATGACTGGCTTTCGAGCAAGTGTGACCATTACCTTTACCAAAGGTTTGCATAATGTGCTTTGGCTAATTGCAGCTAATTGCACTAATTGAAGTAGTACCAGGGTGTCTGACCTCACACACAACTGAGTTTTACCTGGGTACAACTAGCTGCAGCTATTAGCAAACCTTATGCAAACACAAATAGGAGTCTAGTCAATGAGAAACTGGTCCGTCTGATTGGCAAAGCCTTTCCAACTTCCTAGGCCAGTGATTGTGAACCTTTCAGTGATCAAGTGCCCAAACACAACAGGATGCTGTCCATGCCAGAAAGGGGCATGGCCAACACAGTGCTGGTGGGAGGGATGAAGTGCTCCGATTGGCCTGCTGGAAATAGGGGTGGGGTACACTCTGTGCTGGGGAGAGGAAGGAAGTGCTCCCATTGGGCAGAGGGGTGGGGTGAACTCTCTGCTGAGGTGATGGCTGTGTGCCCACAGAGAGGACTCTGAGTGCCCCCTCTGGCACGCGTGCCATAGGTTTGCCACCACTGTCCTAGGCATATGTTTCCCCCACTTGTTATCTTTTAGCTGAAGATACCAGAGATAAATCCTATTACATGCAAAGCCTTTCTCACCATGAAGCTCACAGTCATAGGAAGGGCACCTTCTTAAGTGTATGATATTCCAATTAGAGTTCACGTGAACAATACAATCATCCTTTAACCTACTGTGAATAGGTCCAGCTCATATTGTGAATGTAGAATATGTCTGGCTGCTAATTTTATCAAAATGATTGCTGCTGGAAATTTAATCACACAGAGCAGAGTACATTTGTTGATAAGATGGAAATGTCACATAATTTGTCCTTGCTGTGGACAATTTATGGAAGCATACCTTAGAATAGTCACTGTGCAGGCATTAATTAATCGAGTTCATTTGAACTGTGTTCATTAGCTACAATAAAGTGAATTAGGTTGCTCACGGCTTATCATACAATTAGCCCTTCCTCATACTTCCTTGACAGGCAATAAATTAATGTGCATCTTAGCTTGCTCTCTGCAGTGCATCATGGTTATTACTTGTAGCAGCGCAACACAGCTAGCTCAAGAAATTTTGCTGCTTCAGATGGAACAGCATATACCAGACTTATGTGTTGTGGCTTGAAAGAATGAATTTTTTTTTACAAAGGACATAGTTAAACAAGGGGAACACCTTCATTTTAAAGCAAAAGCTTTTGGTTAAATTATATTCCCCAAAGGAAATAAATTCAGAACATAGAACATCCCCTTTCTCACTTAATATGTGGGCACTGGTGCACATTTCCTCTGCCTTAACCTCAAATAAATGCAGTAGTATAATGACACACTGGGCTGGCCACTCTCTGTATAGTGTATTGATAATGTTGTGTAAAAGCTAAAATGAAACATAGGCTTTGTTAATGTCAATTATGCTTAAGTCCAGGAAGCTCTTCCTTTCAGGTACATTACCCAGTTTATCTCAGAGTGAGTTAACCCAGACAGTGGTGGGATTCAGCAGGTTCCCACCAGTTCTCCAGAACCAGTAGAAAAAAGTCTGGCTGGCCCCACCCATCCAAGTTTTGAAATAAAATAGTCCTAATTCAGGAGCAATGCAGGGCTTTCCCCCTGGCCATGCCCACCATACAATGCTCACAGAGTAGGTAGTAAAAAAAATTGAATCCCACAACTGAACTCATGAGAATAAACTGTACAATACTTAGGAATGTGGAAACAGTTAGGAATTATATCAACCTGAAATGGTGGAGTTGCCCACAAAACTATCAAAACTCATGGCAGATTGTCTAGGCAAGACCTGGAATTGGTTATACGATCCATCTGAGTGAAAAACCCAGTTTGTGCACAAGTTTCTGTATTTTTCCTGAGGAAGTAAAAGACAACAATTCCAAAAAGTTCATAAACATTTAGAACAAATATATAAATAAAAAGTGATCAAGATGAAAGGGTTAACCCCAGTGCCTTGGAAAGGTTAAACCCTCTGCCGCCAACACACCAGGTAATCTTCTTCTGTACCAGCAGTGGCAATAACCTCCTCATACTCTCTCATATCAAAACACATTTTTCACCTTTGGCCCTCCTTCTGAAGGATTCCAGCCAGTGGTGGGCATCAGCAGGGTCACACCAGTTTGTCAGAACCGGTAGAAAAAATTCTGGCTGGCCCCACCCATCCAGGTTTTGAAATAAAGTAGTCCTAATTCGAGCGCAAAGCAGGGCTTTGCCCCTGGCCACACCCACCATACCACACCCACAGTGTGGTAGTAAATATTTTTTGAAGCCCACCACTGATTCCAGCCAATAACCACATAGCATTAGATGTCTATTAAACTAGGTTTTGTTCCCACAGGACACAACATATTTTGACTAGGCTTTATCTTCTCAAAAGCTACCCAAAGGCCATTCCTTCTATTCTTTGCTCCCTGGGAACTTGAATAGTCTATTGGATAGGGCAGTATATAAATCTATTAAATTAAATTAAATTAAATTAAATTACATTTGAAAACAGAAATCTATTGTTTAAAAAAGCAAGCAACCCCTACTATTCTATCACACAAGAGAACAAATAAGAAAGCTGAACTATTCTACCTAACATACACTGGTGTATTAGCACAGTTCTGATGCCTACAAAGAGTATATCCTTCATTGTTGTTGTCACTGTTGTTTTTACTTACATGGAGATATGCCTGTGAGATATTCTATTTCAGGTATGAAAATAACTATACACCTTGGTTTTCAGAGGAGGGGTCACCATTCATTGCTCTGCTTCAGGAGAGAATCCACTGGTTGTGAATATTTGCTCTCTAAGATTGGGCATTTATCCAGCAGGCAGTACTGAAAATCAGTTACCTCTGTTGATAGTGAGTGGTATGACAACAGGAAGAGCAATACTGTACCTTAAATTCATTACTGGCCTATCTTTCTGTGTTGGGAAATGTCACATACAAGTAGTGCTCAGAGAATGCATTTTAGGCCCACATGTTTTCAGGTGACACTTGTTGCTATCATTGGAGCAAGAGCATTGTGTGTCACACTTTCCCTTTGCTTCCACAATGTGTTGTCACATTCTTCCTTACTCCAAAGTCTTACTAGAATTCAGATGCAGTAAAACCCCGTATAACAAATTTAATGTGTTCTGTGGGGCTAGTCGTTGTAAGATTTTATTGCTATATGCATTTTATAATGACTTTCTCTATGGGATGCATTGTACAATGAATATCTCTATGGGAAAAAATCATACAAAGAAAAAAATCATTGTACTATTTTTCCCATCGTTCATTGTACGATGCATCCCACAGGGAAGCATTGTATTGCAAGGTAAAGGTAAAGGTTTCCCTTGCTCAAAAGCCAGTCATATCCGACTCTAGGGTGCAGTGCTCATCTCTGTTTCAAAGCCAAAGTGGCAGCACTGTCTGCTGCTGCAGACATTTCCGTGGTCATGTGGCAGGCATGACTAGGCATGGAATGCTGTTACAGAACATTGTATTGTACGATAATGAAAATCATTATATGATGCAACACTTTTTCCCAAATTCCATTCATTGTACGATTTATTTGTTGTATAATGCAATTGTTATATGATATTCCACTGTATTGCCATACACCACCTACTCTTTGTTAGCATTTTATTTATGTTTGAGCTTTAAAGTGAAAAAATTGAAAATCCTTTTGGAGCATATGAAATGGAATGTACGAAATATTTTTTTCCCTTTTCTTGTTGATTCTGAAATAGGAAGTGTACAAGCAAGCTGTAAAAAACCAGTTGCCACCAAAGGTCTATTTCTCCAGGGATCAGTGTAAGCCCTCTTTTACTAGAACAAGTTAAAGAATGAGTGCAACAACACATTTGATGGAAAGTAGTCTTTCAATCCCCTGTGGTACCTTTTATCTCTGCTGGAAATTGGATTAACTCAAGTCTTTCTTTCCCTGCTATTTATATTTCTAAGTTCCTCAGCACAGCCTTTCATCTAGAAATTCATATACAAATCTGCTTAAAATTCATGATATTGGATCTGAATATCCATTCTGGCAGACGTTTCTGAAATTCTCTGTGTTCATTTCTATTTGAATTGTTATCAAACAAGTTTCAATATGCAGGATGCTTATAATTCAGTGAGAAAATACAATAGGGAAAGACTAAGAAACTCTGTTTCAGCTATAAACAAATTGAATTAGAGTTCGGTCCTGAAACATTGAAAGTATCCTTCTTAGAGTACTTTAGCAGCAGCCTGCTTTTTGGTTCATGCCTTTTAAGAAATCAGGACCCTCACCCTATTAATTTCCTATCAGCAGTGTGAGTCCCATGCACATGTCAACCTTCTGTCTTTGTGAAAGGTGATTCTCCTGTTGCAATACAATGGAGAGCCTACAAAGGATCCACACCTACCCTGAATTTAATGAAGAAACCAACTCACCTAACTATTTGTCATGGAAAGACAACCTAGACTCCCTCTCAGGGCCAGCATCAGAAATTTCCGGGCCCGGTACATGTCTCCCCATATTTTGGCCACACCCATTTGGTTTCCTGCACATGCATGGTTTATTTGTGCATGTGCACATCAGTGGTTTCCCAGTGGTGCCAGGTCCCCGTCATCTCCGGGCCTGGGACAGGAGTCCTGATGGTCCCCCCTGATGGCGGCCCTGGTCTCTCTCTTAGCTGGTAATGGTTTCTTAGCCAACACCTGAATGAAGACCTGAGAGAGAAGAAAAAAAGTAGCTCATCTTTCCCTCTCAGTGAGCTTCAATTAATATGATTTTGAAGAGTTTTGTGAAAGGAGAGAACCAGATAAAAAGGCCTGCTTGGATTATAGGACAAGTCACAGAGAAGAATCGTCACATATATTTAGTGAAAAATGGCTGCAACCTTTGTAGAATGGGTGAGGAAATCAAGGATCAGTTGATGTGTAACTATATGCAGGAAGCCTGTGGCGTTACTTTGTATGCACAGAAATTTTATAAATCACAGATTAGGAAAATTATTCATTTCCACCAATTATAGGGGAACAATTATTATTTTCTTGGCCATTTCACAAGAAAATCTAGATGTCAGGTATTTTAAAAACAACCACCCAGGAACACAATCAAAGAAAGCTAGTAAAAAAAAATAGCACAGTGCCCATAGCAGAGAAATAGCAAAGGTAATCTTAACAGCCTTAAAAACAACAACATTAAAACAAATGTATCAAGCTCTCAAAATGCCTATCAGGGGAAAAAAAGAGAACTTCACTCTGTACAAAAAGGAGCAAAATGTAGCAATCAGGGAGTCTCTCTCGACAGGGGATTATATACTGAGGGTGTCATTGATGAAAATGAATGTATTTTTTTAAACCTACAAAGAAAGAGAGAAAAATGGTTCCAATGTTTGTTTGTTTTTTGGAATCTGTAGCTTTGTGGAAAATGTTCATTTTATGCCACCATATCACTGAAAATAAAGGATGTGATAAACTATATTTTTTGTAAATTAGGAGTCTATATGCAAGTATTCATGCATGTATGTGTGCACATGCACACTGGCAATTCTGCTCTGGAGGTTTAGAAGATTCTCCATTGAGACCATCCCAGAGGTATTCTGATCCTTCATGGGAATTAGACAGGTAGCACTTTGTGGGTTTTTTTGGGTTTTTTTTGCATTTTTAATGGCTTCCTGCAATCAATTGCCAAGGCTGTAGTGCAGGAAAAGCAATAGCAATACATGTATGTACCAACCCATATAGCTTAGTGCACTGTTTGGGCAGTTCCACAAGGTAATTAGTATTTTGTCCCCAACATGCTGGGTACTCAGAAGTATGGAAGGCTGAGTCAACCTTGCTTCCCTTCAGGACTGAACTTACAACTCAGCAGTTTTGTCTATAAAATAGCAATTTTATGATTCAAAACAGAAAATAATCTGTAGTACTGATTCTGTCCATCGCCTTTGTCAAAAGAGGAATCCCCTTGCCATTTTGCTTCATATATTAAGGTTGGTTTACTGGAAGGTACAGAAGGATTTCAGCTCCTTCAGAAGCTGGTAAGATATGAAATGAATGCCTGAGTGTAAATAATGCTTTTAGTGACATAATGTAAAAACATTATGGGAATCACTTAATGGTAAACTTGCCGTATATACTTGAATATAATCCGAGTCTTTTAACCCCAAAAATGAGGTCCAAAAAGGGGACTCAGTCTATATACGGATCAACAACCACAAGGTCTAAAAATATGGGTTTTTAAAAAGTTATTTGGCAATTTAAAAGTAAGTTTTGGGACTTCCGTGACAAAAGAATCTGAAGCACAATTACACAACTGGCCACAAGAGGGCACAAATTGCAATTTTCCAATAGAATACATTGAAAATCAAGTTCTCCTATTCTGGTTTGTTTTCAATTAATTCCTATAGAAAACCACAAATGAAGAAATAAGCTCTACAATGCAATCGAGTCCAAACTGGTGTGGAAAAAGAAAGGATTTTACTTACCGTTTGTGCCTTTGTCCCTGCTCCATGTGTCCAAGATGGAGGGAAGATGCCATTCTCTTTCCTTGCAAGGGGAGCAAGAGGCTAGGCTAGAGCAACACTTCCTACCTCAGGGCAATTGACCTGCCCACCCACTTTACCTGCAATGCCACCACTGGTGGGAGGAGCAAGTACAGTTTTTAAAAAATCACTAAAATAATTAATATTACTGTATTTTAATGTATTTTAATTAGTGAAACTCAGTAGCAGCTGCTGAATTTCCCACTCTCGGCTTATACTTAGGTCAATCTATTTTCCTGGGTTTCAAGATCAAAATTAGGTACCATGGCTTATATTCAGGTTGGCTTATATTTATGTATATATGGTAAGTGGACTTTACTGGGATTCTCCAGAGTCTGCTCATGCTGCAAATGTCAAAAGATACACAGAAAAAAATTAAACTGGAAATGATTTGACATCCACTTCTATATAAGAAAAAAAAGGCTATTTATGGATGTTAAGTGTTGTGGGGAAGGGGGACATAGTAGTGACTTGTTTAAAATGCAATTGTCATTCCTGAAGAGTTCCAGGAGTTACAATACACCTTTCATTGATGGATTGGTGAAGGCTGGAAGAGAGATGCTGCAGCAGCCGCCGCCGCCACCACCACCCAGCAGTTCTGGAGTTCATATATTTTGCCCATCACTATTACAAATAAGGGGTAGTCAAGGAAGCTATCAGGGTGTGCCAGCTGGCCCCACAGGGAAGTTGCTGTACAGCTGATCATTGGTTCAAAGTGGGGGAAGACTAGCTAGGGCTTCCTGGTATGTCTAAGTAGGTGTCAGAGCCAGGAGAAGTCAAGACGACAGCCCATTTTACTCACAAGCCAGAGTCCAACAAGATTGGTCAAAGTCCAGGTCCAGGGTTGGTAGTTAGGTCAAAGGTAAGGGTGAATGCTCAGGGTTTGGGTCATGCACACGTGTTGTTGTTCCCACAGCGAGCCCTGCCCCTAAGGGTGCCTTAAATGGTCAGCCCAGCACACTCTGCTAATCAGGTTCAGCTGGAGAATCCATTTGAAGTCTCTGGTGTGCAGACCTCTGCCACTCCCGAAATGCTTCATGCCGCTGCAGCCTGTATCACCTGGAAGAGGCGGGCCCATTGTCAGAGTTGCTTGAGCTGTCAGCCTGCAGCTGTCATGGCTCCCCAATTGTAGGCTCAAATGAAGCCTCAGTTGACAGCTGCTTGATCGGAGCATCCTACTGGGGATCAGGGCTGCCAAATGGGGTCCAGCTTTATTGTTGAGCTGTATGCAAACTCGACAGAGGCAGCAGTCACTCCCAAATGTCTTGTTGGTGGTTGTTAAAGCAGTGCAGGTATTGTGGGTGATGAGCTGTAGAGAGGTGCAAATGAGTTCCCAAGTGGAGGGATTTCCAGAACTGGGAAGTAAACTGAGCACCCCAGTCAGAGACTTTGTGCTTAGGGATTCTGTGCAACCAGAACACATGGTGCAGATACAGGTTGCAGTCTCCTGGATGGTAGAGAGACTGGAGCATAGGATGATGTGAGCCAAATTTGGTGAACAAATCCACCGCCACCTAGATGGTTGTAAACTTCTGAACTTTCAAAAGGTCAATGATGAAGTCCATGGAAACCATGTGCCAGGGACAAGGTGGTATTGGGAGCAGTTGCAAGAGTCCAGACAGCTTCCCAACCATGTATTTGGCCCAGTGACAGGTGGAACAATGTTGAATATGCTGGAACACATCCTCCTGCAAGTGTGGCCAATTGAACGCCTGAGTGATGATGTGGGTGGTTTTGAGGGAGTCAAAATGTCCTGCTGCAGGCATGTCATGGTATAGCTGAATGATATTGCCTCTCAGTGGACCCGTGGGCATGAATAGGCATCCCTGAAACCACAACTCATCCCTTGAAGGGAGTAGTCAAAGACCCAGGCAGGGCTCCCTTTCAGTCTAAGGATCTTGGCCCTGTTCTGGGGTTCATGGTTCTGCGGGGCCAGAACCCAGTTGGCCAATGTCAGTGGCTCCACTGTCGCTGAGAAAACTTTGGGAACCAGCACTGGCACCATTGGTGGCTCAGGAACTGGATTGGATTTGTACTGTGGCTTCTTGGACAAAGCATCAGCATGCTTCTCTTGAGCCTTGGGGATATACTGGATGCAGAAATAGAAATGTGTGAAGAACAGAGAGCAACAGATCAGTATCTGGATGAGCTAGTGGGCGGTCTGCAGATGTTCCATTTTTTTGTGGTCTATTTGCAATATGACTGGATGTCACACCCAGTTGCTTTTGAAACCAAGCTTGGTTTCAAAAGATAGAATATTGTGCCTTTTTCAAACCTTAGAGTGACAATTCTTTTGAATTGCCAGAAGGTGGCATCTGTGAGCAGCAGATGTGGAAAGAGCTCCGGTCGTCTTTCCCCCAGCTCCTGCCAAGCTAGCAGTTCAAAAGCAAGATGCTGCAAGTAGACAAATAGGGACCACTTGGGGGGGGGGGTTAAACAGCGTTCTGTGTGCTCTGGTGTCTAGTTATGCCTGTCACATGAACACAGCAAGGGAGGCGCCAACTCCAGGTGTTCGGGAGGGTTTTTTCCTCACCCCTCCAGTCAACTCTTTCTTTCTCTCCTGCCTCTCTCCCAGAGTTCGGGGGTGGAGGAGCCTCTTTCCCCAGCCAGCAGGCTTTCTTTTTCCCCTTTCCCCAAAGTAAAGCTGGGGGAAGTGCTTTCCAGCAACATGAGCATGACTTTGGGGCTTTCGCCTGGTCGGAGGCAAAGAGTTGACAGGAGTGCTGGCTCTTCGGCTTTGAAACAGAGATGAGCACTGAACCCTAGAATCGGATACAACTGGCTTTTGAGCAAGGACACTCCTGTCCCATTTTTGTGAGTGGGAAATATGGCATCCCTACTCCCACCGGAAGCAGAAGTAAAATGTGCTTGCACAAAATGCTGCCGTAAATAAATGTGTTTACGACAGCCATGGGTGCATTATTGCGGCAGCCCGGATGGTGATGGGATGTGGGCGATATGCCCATGCCTCACCGCTACTTCGGGAGCTGCACTGGTTACCAGTTTGTCTCCGGGTGCAATTCAAGGTGCTGGTTTTGACCTTTAAAGCCCTATATGGCAGTGGCCCAGGATACCTTAGAGATCGCATCGTCCCAAGAGTGTCTGCCCATCCAACCAGAGCAGACCAGAGGGGCTCTCTAATAGTGCCATCAGCTAGGGGTGCACATCTATCCAGCACCCGAAGGAGGGCCTTCTCCGTGTCCGCACCAACTCTCTGGAACCTCCTGCAAACAGATCTAAGACTTCAAAGAGAATTGCTGCCCTTCAGGAAAGGATTGAAGACCTGGCTGGCAGGGCAGGTGTGGGGCCCGAATGGGAACATGGTCCCCGCCTGCTGGCTTATGTAAACAATTAAGAACTCTCTCTTCTTCTTCTTTTTATAATGGGTGGGATGGGTGGGTGGGATATGGGTCTTTTAAAGTGGGTGGGATGTGGGTCTTTTAAAGTGTTTTTATGTGATTTTAGAACTTGTTGTAATGCCGCCCTAAGTCGGGTTCTGCCTGTTGTAATGCCGCCCTAAGTCGGGTTCTGCCTGAGTGGGCGGCATATATAAATATGACTATTAAATTAAAATTAAATTAAATTGCAATGTTTTGCACATGCATGGGCATATTTTACTTCTGCTTCTGGGAGTAGTGAGGGCAGAGCAAACAGGATGATTTGATGCTGCAGACCATTGTTTGGGCACCCCTGTTCTACATGCTGACAATAAAACCGTACAGAACTGAGCACAGCTCAGGCAAAATGAATAAACACAGCCTGCAGGGAAAAAGTGGCCCTGTTATACAATGTAAATGTTTTCAAGATTGAGGAGAAAGCATAAGCAAAATTAGGAATAATAGAAACAATTATAGAGTAGTTTAAAACATTACATGTTCATTTAATGCTAAAATTACAAGGTTGAAGGAACTATGCAAGGAAAAATAGCATAGCAATCAAAGTGCAACTTGAAGGAAAACATGTTTTTGATTACAGTATTGTAAAATTATGCATTCCTTTATGGGTGACATGACTGCACATTTGCCAGTAACTTTGACTTCAAAATCCACTGAATTAATTGTTTTATGCTAATGAGAAATATTCTACAGACTTTGTTGTTCTGTGGAACCACAAGAGCCCAAACAATGGGTTATATTTAAGTGTTGTACAAGCAAATAAAGCTTCACAGTTCCACAATTACGAAGCAAACAGTATGTACATAAATATTGCAGTCTTGGTGTCAAATCCTGCACGTCTCATTTTATACATGCCACAGGAGATAGCTGCATGGTCATAGTGTGTGAGTCACTTCATGGCAAGCTGGGATCCACTTTAAACAAATTCACGCCAATGACATTTTTCCTGAAATGATTTTCAGGGGAAAATGTATATTTGGACAAGAGTAGCAGCCAACGACAATGACTATAGCTAAGACAGTAACAAATATAATGGGTATGTAAACTGAGAAATGGTTCTTACTAGCTAAGCAAATATTTCTTCTAGTAATGCATAAGGTTATTTTTTTCAGGTAATCCCAAGGTAGTAAAAGCCATTTGCTTTGATTATCCTTTCCAAGAATTGAATATATCCAAAAGAAAAGACATAACCATGGCTGAGAGCTGTATAAGCTAATAGAACCTCCATGTATTGTTCAAAAGCCAAATACCCAGAGTAAAAGGTACAAGAGGTTTGGAAAAATGGCAGTAAGAATGGCTCTTACCATTGCATGTTGTTTGTACATTTCCATGAAACATTTGGCTACCAATTTGTGGAAGAGTCAGAGTGATTGATTTACCATTTGATTTCAAGTTGCAATTTGCAGTGGCTTCAGGTGAACGTGTTGAACAAACAGAACTGATATGATCCCCAGGGCAATTTTGGGGAACAAAGAGTTACTGGTTGTCCATGCCATGGTGCATCATCTCCACAGAACATTTGTGTTTTATCTAGCATTCATGAAGTTAAAGTTTTAACCAAAAAAACCCAACAGTTTGGACAAAGAAAAATGGGAAATAAAAATATTGATGTGTCTGCACCAAAAGGGAAAGTGAGGGATAGCTAACACCATGACTCATAAAGCCCATGACCTCCGTTGGACAACAGTATCACTGAAGAACTATGGAAGGACCAGATGGAGGCTACTACATGGTGTGGCTATTCCATGTCAGCTGTTTCTGGGGTGAAGTGAAATATTTTTATTGTAATTGCTGATTATGACTCATGTTCTAGAACACCTCCTCTGTAGTTACATCATGGAGCAGCTGGGATGGAGAAGGAACATTCCGTTCCCTCTGGTGAGGAAGAGAGAGATAATTGATGCTGTGGTGTCCATGCATTTTGGCTTTGGGGACAGGATTGGTTTTTTTAATGGAGACAAATACATTAGGAATCTGGTCAAGGATGAAAACATACAGGGGATGTTATGCACAGATTAGGTCAGGTGGCTTCTGTACATTCCTAATTTTGATATTCTCCACCCCACCCCCCTCTTTCTGTTTTTCAATAGCTAGCAGGGAGAAAACTTTATGTATTTTGTACAAAACACATACACAACAATCAAAATAATTGTGCTTGCATATTGTGGCATATTTTTACTCATCTTCCTGTTCTCAATTTTCTTTTATGCTTTTCCTGATCAATAGTGTCAAATAATCAAAGATGTAAAACAAAAGTGTTGAGCCACAGAAACTTAGACAGTTAGACATGCATTAATAAGTTGGATACCTCACAAGGCAAGATCAGAAAGAATAACAAGATGACATAGCATGATCAAAAAGTACACGCCTGGAAACCTCTCATGACCTCTTCAAATAAAATTGAGTGAGCAAGTACTCAATAAAGAAACCACACACAATCAGACTGCTGTTGCTAAAGATGATACATTCTGATGAATTTCAATATTCTGTTTTGTTAGAGAAACTTTGTCATACTCTCTGGGTTTGAGACACAGGTCACAACTACTGTATGCTAGTCTTTTTTAGACTTGGCTCGTATAGTCTAAACAGGGTCATGTGAGATCAGGGGAAGGAGTAATATGCCATTTGGTGTGAAACTCTCATCCAAATGGCCTATCAGCCTCAAGCTACCCTATTTATTCTTTCCAACAATCTCCAATATCGCAAAGTGGCTTAATAAACAAGCCACTTTGAGATATCAACAAATCAAACACTTCCCCTGCTCATCTGCAGAAAGGCAGGGCAAGTGACATTATTATGGAAGTCCGCCACTGAAATTCTTCCCTAGGCCAGCTCTCGGCTTGAGGGAGATGAGGACTTGCCAGACTTTTCCCTTGGCTGTTTAGCCTGGAGGGATGTGGATAAGTCGGAGTTGTTGTAACATATTCTGTAATGTATTTCAGCTTGGGGTTTTATTTTGAAACGGGTATTGTTTTGAAATGTCTATTGCATTATTGTGAACTGTTTTTTTAAACTATGTCTGCAATATTGTATTTTTGCTCTTTGTCATACTGTATCTTTAAATATCTGTAAACCGCTTTGGGTCGCCCACAGGGTGAGGAAGATGGTATAGAAACAAGAACAAGAACAAGAACAAGAACAAGAACAAGAACAAGAACAAGAACAAGAACAAGAACAAGAACAAGAACAAGAACAAGAACAAGAACAAGAACAAGAACAAGAACAAGAACAAGAACAATTTATTTATTTATTTATAGCTCAAATTTCTATGCCGCCCAATCAGGCGAACCTGACTCAGGGCGGCTCACAACAGGATTAAAACATATATATTAAAAACAATTAAAACCCCAACATACCCACCCACAAATTAAAACTAACCACATTAAAACTGCCCGCATTAAAAAGATGGGGAGGCTTCATTTTATAAGCCAACAGGCGGGGGCCACTCTTCCATCTGAGCCCCACAACTGCCCCGCCAACCAGGTTTTTAATTCTCTTCTGAAAGGCAGTAGCTCCGTCTGCTTCCGCAACTCTACTGGCAGGAGGTTCCACAAGGCTGGTGCGGACACAGAAAAGGCCCTCCTTTGTGTACCAGAGAGGTGAGCCCCTCTGGCAGATGGAACAATTAGAGAGCCCCTCCGGTCCACTCTGGTTGGACGGACAGACACTCTTGGGATGATGCGGTCTCTTAGGTATCCTGGCCCACTACCATGTAGGGCTTTAAAGGTCAAAACCAGCACCTTGAATTGCATCCAGAGACAAACTGGTAACCAGTGCAGCTCCCGAAGCAATGGTGAGGCACAAGCATAACGCCCGCACCCCATCAACACCTGGGGTGCTGCATTCTGCACTAGCTGTAGCCTCCAAATGGTCGTCAAGGCCAGCCCCATGTAGAGTGCATTTGCAATAATCTAGCCTGGAGATCACCAGAGCATGTGTGACCATGAGCAGGGAGTCCCAGTCCAGGAGTGAACGCAACTGACGGATGACGCGAAAGACCTCCTGGCTACGGCTGCCACCTGATCTACAAGTAGCAGTCCTGAATCCAGGAGGACCCCTAAGTTGCGTACTGGGTCTGTCTGGGGCAAAGCAGCCCCATCCAAGATCAAAGTTGGCAGCTCCCTGGATAACGCGGGGGCCCCTATCCATAGCCACTCAGTCTTGGAGGGATTCAATTGTAGCCCGTTATCCCCCATCCAGACCCCAACAGCTTCCAGACATCGGGATAGGACACTGACCGCATCACTGGGGTCCCCACGGGCCGAGATGTACAGCTGGGTATCATCAGCATACTGCTGATACCTCACCCCATGGGAACGGATAATCTTGCCCAGCGGCTTCATGTAGATGTTGAATAGGAGAGGAGAGAGCACCGAGCCCTGAGGCACCCCATAATGTAAGGGCCTAGGGCTGGACCTCTCACTCTCCAACCACACTGACTGGGTCCGGCCCTCCAGAAATGAGGAAAACGAGGATAATACAGTACCCTGGATCCCCAATCTTTTGAGCCATTCCAGAAGGATACCGTGGTCGACAGTATCGAAGGCCGCTGAGAGGTCAAGAAGGGCAAGTACAGACGGATGGCCACCGTCCCGCTCCCGCCAGAAATCATCTACCAGTGCGGCCAATGCTGTCTCTGTACCATATCCAGGCCTGAAACCTGAATGAAAGAGATCCAGATAATCCGCTTCATCCAGGACCCACTGCAGCTGTCGTGCCACCACCTTCTCCAATACCTTCCCCATAAAGGGGATGTTGGAGACCGGTCTATAGTTAGCTGGAACTGCTGGGTCGAGGGATTGTTTCTTCAGGAGGGGGCGCACCAAAGCATCATCATCATCATCATCATCATCATCATCATCATCATCATCATCATCATCATCATCATCATCATAATAATAATAATAATAATAATAATAATAATAAATTGATTTTGCATAAAAGCTAGCTGAAAATATTTCCTATTTTACATACAATGCTTAATAAAGAGGAAAGGCAGGCTTCTTACCTATAACTGCCGTTCGAGTGGTCATCTGGGAATTCACACTGATGGGTTCTGCACATGCACTAGAGCCATTTTCTAAGCTCTTAAGCTAATTGGATAATTCAAATTTGTTAGCACCACCCACCATGTCCACCTGCCCTTCACACCAATTTGTTTCTCTTACTAAGTTGATATTAAGCTGCAGTTTTTGGAACGGCTAAGTATCTTGTCCATGCATAACTGAGGGGAGGATGGGCAGGATGTGTGAATAAATGAATGACTACTGGCAAGCTCACTTACCAGATGGTGGGTGGTCATGGAAGAGATGGTTGGAGCCCGGTCGTGAGGATGTCATAGCTGAACCTCATGTCCAAGGTGGTCCTGGTGTCCATCCTGTAATGCCTCATGAAGGTTGATGGTCTTGACCATGTTGCTGCCTTGCAAATGGGAACAACATCAATGAAGGTCGTCGATGTTGCCAGTTTGTCAATGGAATGGCCCCGGAGATGTGGTGGCAGTTTCAACAAAGAGATTTCATACACCAGATGTATGGTTCCTGAGATCCATTTTGAGAAGCATTGGGATGATATGGGGTCTCCCATCTCCCAGTGTAAGATACAAAGAGGAGTGTTGTGTTACTGAAACATCTTGTCCTTGAGAGGTAGAAAAGGAGAGCACACCTGACATCAATCACTAGCTGGCCACTAGCATGTCACATATTCCTTCTGGACAGTGGTGGGCATCAGCAAGTTTTCACCAGTTCACCAGAACTGGTAGCAGAAATTCTGGCTGGCCCCGCTCATCCAAGTTTTGAAATAAAATAGTCCTAATTTGGGTGCAATGCAGGTCTTTCCCCCTGGCCACGCCCACCATCCCATGTCCACAGTGTGGTAGTACAATTTTTGGGAGCCCACCACTGCTTCTGCACATTGTTGCACCCAGCAACATTCCTTACACGGAGGATTTTAGAGCATCGGGAAAGCCCTGAACAAGGAAGCCCCGTTCTTATTTGTAGACAGTCCTTGTCTTCATTGGTTTGACATCGTTTCTTCTTGTGCAAATCTTTACAAGGATGGGTATAAATGATTGGTCAAAATATGTTTTGGCAAAAGCTTTCTATGAATATTTAAGTCATGGATTCTCAACCTGCGGCCCACGGGCTGGATGTGTCCCATGGCACCATTTCATGTGCCCCCCCCAACTGCCTCCACTACACTAGGAAGAGCCATGTGGTGGAGGAAGGGCAAAATGGCCATCGGACCCCCGAAGCTGCCTGAGGGAGCATGACTCCGCCCCTGACTTTAAAAGGTTGAGAACTCCTGATTTAATATCATTCAGTTTCTTTTAAAAAATAATCAAAAATCACTTTTTTGTTGTTTAAGTTAAAAATGGTGGGGTGTAATGAACAGGGATGTTACATAGAAGTTGCTGCTAGGTGCTCCTCAGGCTAAGTCCACACAGGTTTACTTAGACACATATACACATTTGTTGTGCAGAGTATTCAGCAGTTTCCTGTTTCCTTGTGCTTTGTTACTGTCTTTGCCAAGATAAAACAAGGTGTCCTTCTGCCTTGTCCATAAATTATCGCTGTTTTATGGATCCCAGTTAGCATGATCAAGAAGAAATCTGCCTAATGTTAGAATCTTTTCTCCTGTCTTCTTGTAAATTCCTGAGATGTTGGATTCAGTTGGACCCTCCAAATTTGCTGTGAGAATTTGCTTAAGGATACATTTGGTGCCAACTCTAATAAAAATTTTCACTTCAGAATTGTTCAGTATGACAAAGTGGAACTGCCAATGGCTAGATAAACATGTCAGACTTTGGACTGCTATGGTAAAACATCACCTTCCCAATGTCATAGATTTGGAAGCTTTAATCATGAAGATAGGCTCACCAGAACGTGTCACCGTGATTCAGTTAGTCACAGCGGCTTATCTTCCGGAGTAACAAAACTTTTCTGTGCCACTTTGCATTGAGATTTCCCTGTGAGACATTCCATCATTGGGAACAGTACCTCTAGAGGGACCTGTGGTACTTTCTTCCCTCTAACATAAGTGGTGAGAAACCCCTTATTGCTCTATGGCAAAACTGAATCTTCCTCCACATTACCATTCAATGCACACATTCAATTCAATGCAGATGAATTGCTGGAATTCTGCTTCACTGTGGTGAGGCATGGGCTTTTCATAAATTTACACACATTTTCCTCTGAGTTTAGCCTCTTTATTCTAGGAAACACATACCTATTCTATTCAGAACTTAGGGGTGTGCTATTTATAAACACAATGCATTCTCTTGCAAATGCAATGTCCTGCAGGGAAACAAGATGCTCATATCAAACAGGTAATGGCTGATATTCAGTATATGGCCAGTTGTAGGGTTGTGTAAGAAATTAACTCTAGTGATCCTGTGTGACCCTCTCTTTCATGTAAACAGTTGGAGTGCTATTCAATTCAATTCAATTTTATTTTATACCCTGCCCTATTCGGCGCAGGCCGACTCAGGGTGGCATCCAACATATCAATACAGGTACAGCATGGCAATACAATAATACAAAAAGATAAATCCAATGCAATAATCAATACAGAATAGTTACATCATATATTATCCAAGCAATACAATAATACAAAGGCTAAATCCAATTCAATAATCAATACACAATAGTTATGTCATATGTTAACCAAACAATATACAGTACTAAATCAAAGTTCATGATGAAAACCAGCCATCGGAGTGACCATCAGGTGTGCCTCCACCTCTCACTGCCGGCCAGGCCAAAGAAGGAGTTGGGATGGCATCAACTGGAGGAGCGTCGCCAGTGGCTCTTGAAGAATCCTCACATCTATGGAAGCAATTTTAAAGTTTGTAATTGTTAAATTTCTGTGCTGTCTTTCCTTTAATGGGCTTGATGCAGCATCAATGACACTAATCTTCCCAACTTTATCCTAAAAATTCATATCACTGAGAAAATGTTATTGACCCAAGGTTATTCTGTCAGATTCATCATCAAGCAGGGTTTTGAACCATGGATCACAAGTCCAAATCTAACCACTAACCATTAAGAAACACTACCTTGTGTGTTTTTTAAATTGAGTGAAAAAGCACCTCTTTGAAAAGTGCACACAAATGTGCATATTAAAACTGTATACAACCCACTTTCATCAATGAGGACAATGCATACAAGCATTGTAGACTTTTGAAAGAATGCACATTGAAATGAACGCATTTTGAAAAATGTAGGAGGGGAAAAACAGATTTTTTTAAATGGAAGAATCATATTTGTACAAGATATAAAGTGGGGAAGAGAGCAGGTCCATAGATGTGCACAACTCTACCTAAGGGCATGAAAGGACTTCAAAAGAGGTCTCCCACATTACAAACAGCAGCAGTGGGTAGAATAATGGATTATGTTCTCTGTAAATGCCTAGCATAGTATGATTAAAGACTTCTAAAGTGGTGTATAATGTAGTTTCACACTGTATTGCATTGACTTCTGCTATCAATATATGTTATAAAGCATAGCACATCATCAAACAATAAAATGACACTTCAGACACAATGGAAAATAGCATCAAGCTCTGAAGTGAATCAGACAGCTCTTTTACAGATATGTGTGCATTCTGACATTTCTGCAGTTCATTTGGTTCTGCAGTAGCAATGGTGTTGAGTGCTGCATAGCCAATGCAGACTGGCCAGATCCGAAGAGGCTTTTAGGACCTCAGCGACAAAATAAGCATTCAATGGGAAGCAAACAATGTTTTATTGAGACAATCTTCTAAACTAAAAATAGTATAGCACCTTGGAGTGAGAGAGGACTAAGCATATCAAAAAGACAAGAAATCAGAATGCATGTAAGCTCTCTCTCTCTGTGTGTGTGAGAGTGAGTGAGTGTGAGTGACAATGTTGCCCCTCCTGGAAAAAATATTCGCCCCATCTCATCTAGAATCATGGCTACAGCCCTAACATAAGGTCACTGTGACCTTGAAATAACAACAGTAAAGAGTTCAGAGTCTGACCATTGTGTTTTTAGTTGTGCCAAGATGTCTACAGGAATCACTGTTGTTTTCAAAGTATTATTTATGTCATGCATTAATGGGCAAATGGGAGGATTCTAAAATTCCAAATCACTACCTTTGGCAATGTGAGAAACATTTTTCTCATTAGATGTTGACAACAAATGATGTAAAATACCTCCACGTTTTTATTTTTAAAGTCCATTAAACCATTCCACAAACTACAAAAGTGTCTTCAAGCTTAAATGGGAGGAGTAAAATGTGAGACTAATATTCTTTGCAGACTATGATGAGTAAAGAAATCCTTTGAGATGAACTGCAAAAAAGAAAGAAAGAAAGAAAAATGAAAGAAAGAGTGTGCTCAGATTGAGTTGTGGCTGATCAACAAGACAAGTCAGGATCCACTCAAACATTTCTAGTGGGCTCCAGGCAATGATATTTGAGGCTCATCTAACAGCATGCTTAGCAGACCATGCTAATAACACTTCAACCATTACAAGTGTGGTACTTGCATGGTATTGTGTTTAGAAGCTTTTACATAGGCAGTGAGAGAGACAGTAGTAACTATTAAAATTACTCACCCTGTATGTTTTTATTTTCATTAAAGTAATAACAATAAAACAAACCCTCTGGCCTTATTAAAAATCAAGCTATAAATGAATAAATAATATATAATAAATAGTACACTCAGAGAAAGTCTCCTCTTTTTCCTCCTTATGGAAGTCTTATAGGCAGTTTGCAAAACAGCTTCATTAATGTGTTCCCAGCAATGTTGTTATTATTTTGTTGTTGTTGTAACAACAACAACAACAACAACAACAACAACAACAAAAACAACAACAACAACAACAATAATAATAATAATAATAACAACAACAATAACAACAATAACAATAGTAATAATAATAATGCCGTGCAGGTAGGGTTCTTGTTAATCCACATACATCTGCCATCATTGTCTCAGTCCCCTGAGACAATGAAGCCAGGGAGCCCCTGGCACAGTGAGAACTTTGACTAACCACATATTGAACCAACATTTTCATTTGGAGTCAACATTAAAGTCATACATTCATAACTCTTCAACAGAAGCATGTGAAGTGAGCCGAATTGAGTCATGACTGTATCCATATTTAGTGCATTCATTTTTATTATATAACATTCCCTTTAACTTTAAATATTTGAATGCATAACTAAGGGTATGAATATTTCTTTTCCCTTGTAGCATATGTGCCTTATTAACTTTTAGAGGCCTGACTCTGGAGTGTTTCTAGGGAAATATAGTTGACATGGCTCATACATATAACACATCCATAATCACAAGAGACATGAAAGTATTTTTCTTTTTAGTTGTCTTTTTAAAAATAGTGAGAATAGCTCAGTAGTTTAGATATCTGGTATCTAATTTCCCCATGTGCCTACTTGACAAAGGCTGGGCTTCATGATCCATAAAGTCTCTTAGATGAATATTCTAAATCAAAACAAGACAAATTGAGTGAGGTTGTGATTTGTTTGAAAGAAGCACCCTGAAAGGCCAGTAAGGAGCTTTCAATGTAAAGCTGCTCTTCATTTTAAAAAAAGTTAAATAAAGATCAGCTCAGCAGGTTGGATAGCTCAGTGCTTTAGCAGCTGGGAGTTTGATTTCCCATTGTACCTTCCAAGAGAAGAACCAGCCTAGATGACTTTGGTCAAGCTGCACAGTGCCAGGGTTCTTCCAGAATAAAGGTAAAGGTTGCCCTTGCTTGAAAGCCAGTCATATCCAACTCTAGGGTTCAGTGCTCATCTCTGTTTCAAAGCTGAAGGGCCAGTGCTGACTGCTTCTGCAGACATTTCCATGGTCATGTGGCAGGCATGACTAGACACCGGAGTGCACGGAATGCACAGAATGCTGTTTACCTTCCCACCGAAGTGGTCCCTGTTCATCTACTTGCAATTTCTTGCTTTCGAACTCTAGCAGTTGGCAGGAGCTGGGACAAAGACAGGAGCTCATTCCATCCTGCGGTATTCGGAAATCAAACTGCTGTCCTGCCACCTTCCAGTCAGTGTCTTAGCCACTTGAACCACTGCAAGTCCCTTCTCCCAGAATAAGTGAATGGTAAACCACTTGGGTATTTTCTTTACCTCGAAATTCCTGGGAAAGTTTGACATAAGTCAGAACTGACTTGACAACATGCAAATATTGTTGTTATTGAAGATCATCTCTCCATTACTTCTCCATCTTTAGAAAAGGGTAGATAAACTTTGAAGATCGTATGCTAATAATCTGACAGTTTTCCATGATCACTTTCATTATTTTGCTGGAAACGATTCTCTCTTTCACAAAAACAGCATTGGATCCCATGCAAAGTAAGATTAGAAGAAAGGGCTGAGCCACCCCCTTCTCTATTTTTTCCTAAGATTTCTCAGAGTTTTATTTTGTCAGCTTCAAGAAAAGGAAGGTAATTTTATAGAATTTTCTTGGAATACTTCCCCACATTTTAAAAGTAACAATTGCCATTTGCATTGCATTCAAAGCAATGCACTGTGCACATCTATTGGCCTATTCATCTAGAAAGTGCCAGTTAAGTTATTTTGCTTATAAATATGGATGAAATAGAATTCTCCTCTATTCCTATTCATATATAAGTCTCGTTAAACACACTATTCTCAGGGCAAAATTGTATGTGTATAGAATTGCAGCCTAAACACCAAAAAGATGTAAGAACAGTCCTGGGGGTTGTGCTGTGAATTTACTCCAGTGGCTAAAGCATGAAATTCCTTTAAACCTTGTTCTTCTGAATTGAAGCATTTCACTTCAATATTCCCCATTATTTGATATTCCCCATTATTAATTTATATGTACCCTTCAACTTACAAAATGTTTTGCCATATTTTAAATATATTTTCAAAGCATTCCTTCTGGAAGATATGTGCTAGGCATGGATGACTCCCCCAATTTCAACCAGCCTGTCAATTTTTCATCTTTTATTTCTCAAGGTCATTCTGTCCCAATTCATTGAAGAGCCCTAGTGGTGCAGTGGTTAAACTGCTGTACTGCAGCTAGAAGGTTGTGAGTTCAATCCTGACCAGGTATCAAGGTTGAATTGGCCTTCCATTGTTCCAAGGTCAGTAAAATGATTATCCAGCATGTTGGGGCAAAATGCTAATTAAATTGTGAACTGCCCAGACAGTACACCAAGCACTATGGGGTGGTTCTTCTTCTTTCGTGTCCCAATCAAACCCTGGACTGCCAAATCTGAAGCCCCCCTTTTCACTTTGTCATTGCCTAAATCCAAGTCCTCATTGGTGCATGGCTCTGTCAGCAATGGGGTGGTATTTAAGTATATTTGCTATTGCTATTGTAGGCGTGCTTTTAAAAAAAGAAATTGGTCACATTTCATTTTACGGATAACATTTCACATGCAATTTCTCTCTAAAATAGTGCATCTTCACCATAGTAAAGATTTTTGTTCATATTTTTGGTTTCATTAAATTAAACATTTTTGTGCATGTTTTTCTACTAATATATGCACTTTGTGTGTCTTTTGGACTGGAGACATGCATCACAAGATTTGGAGAAGAGTGACTACTGGGGGACAATTGTGTTTCATGTCATAGTGTTTTCATGAATGTTTTTGCATTATTTTTAACACAATATTTGTTTAGTTCATTTTAAATATTGTAGAAACATTTTTAGCTTTTATATTATCTTTTTAAAATTAATGTAAGCCATCTTGAGTCCTTTTTATAGGAGAAAGGTGGGATAAAAAATTTCAGATAGATAGATTTGGCAAGTACAAGTTAGGTAGCTCTCCACTGAAATGCATACTGAACAGATTGCTTCCCTATACCTAATGTGAGTTGATCATGGTTTTGCCAAGTGCACAAGGCATGATCCAGCTAAAGTTATGCATTTTTTAAAATTTTAACACTCACATCACTGGGGACATTTAACATTTGCTTTTATCTGTTCCATTTTGCACAAGAGAACTGAGCAAAACCTAACTTTGGCCAAATCAGATCTATACTTTACACCACTGGGCACTAACCAAATCATAGTTTCATTGGTTACCCATTTTGTATATTTTATGAAATCTAGTTGTCTAGGCCCTTCATCTCATCCATTTTGTAATTGAGGATATGGGGTAGGTCAATATTTAAAATTCTAAACATGGCTGCCCTCAATATTATGCTAGACTATTGGTAGGGAATTTAGTGGCCTCCAGATATTTTAAACAACAGATTCCATTAGTCTCTGTTTGAATAGTCACTGGTCAGTGATATGGGATTTGTAGTCCAGAACACTTATGTTGGGGGGCTTCCAGTTACTTTCCCCAGTACTAAATGATATCCAGAATGGCATCTACAAAACTGTACCATTCTTATGCTATTATTATTGTTGTCAATAATAAATGTTCTATTTCAAACTGCATATAAAATGTAAATTAAAGTATTTTGTTATAAATAAGATGTCACAGTGATTGATTTCACTGACAATAACACTGAAAATAAGTCACCTTCCCTTCATATTACAACTTTAATAATTTATTTAGCACAACGAAGTCTGCAAAATAGGATGTATCATTTTGAACCACTCAGTGAAACATAAAAGTTGATCAGCAGCAATAAAGTTGTTTGAATATAAAGTATGTAATAAAACATATGAAGTTGATAAAGAAGCTTGAATATAAAAATTGAGGGCAAAAGGTTTTAAACAACAATATCAATCATACCAGGCATGGCATTGATAGCAGTCAAACTAGTAGGACAAATTTTCAGGCTCTCAAGAGTTTTATCAAGAATTTGATAAGATGTGTGTGTGTGTGTGTGTGTGTGTGTGTGTGTGTGTGTGTGTGTGTATCTCTATCTATCTATCTCTATCTATCTATCTATCTATCTATCTATCTATCTATATATATATATATTTCCAGATTTATATACTTTTATAAGCTTTTCATGTTTAAATGTCAGTGCTGGGAATGTCCATTCAGAAAAAAAAATGAATGAAAACACCAAATGAAGTGTGTTTTCTCTTTTACAGATTCCTTCATGGCTTTCCAACAGAGACCTTTTGAAACACAATCATTTTGGCTTCCGCAAAAGGAGGAGCCTGAAAAATATTGTGCTTGCATTGAGTTTCCTCTATTGACTTGCTTCTGTTAGATATATATTTAAAGTGTCCCCCCTAAAGACTTTACACATAAGGACTCACTCTCAAATTTCTGCCAAGTTAATGTTCATAATGTAAAACAAAGCTTCTTTCATCCCTCCCAATAAAGAAAACAAAAATAAAGGGAAAATTATCTATGGTATTCATCCCCTTTTCTCCTTATGCCCAACAAAATGAATAATGAGTAGATGCTCAAGGCAGTTTTTCTGCTGTCAACATCCAATCCAACTAAAGTGAAACAAATCAAATCTTCTCACCTTACCACAATGGAGCTGCAACAAATGGAAGCGTGGCGCCAAAATGGCCGCCGCGCTCTTTGCGGCCCCCCCCACCGGACGAAACCATCCGGGTAGTTAGGGGCATGGCCAGCACCCTAATAAAGGGGCTGGCCACGAGGCAGCCGTGCTGCCATTTTGGCGAACCGACGGAGCGGAGAAGTTTTTCCTCCTGACCTCCGTCGCTCGTGTCCTTTTGGGGGAAGCCTTTTCGGGCAGCTTTCTCTTGTTTTAGGCTTCCTAGCTACCTTAGCCATGCCCTCGAAGAAGAAGGCAGCCGCGAACATGGCTCGATCGGCGCGGAGGCGTCAGCCGAGTCGGAGGACCGCAACTGCGCCCGTTCCGCAGCCACCTTTAGCGGAGCCCACCGGGAACGGTGGGATGGGATCGGTAGCTCCTTGGCCCGAGGTGCGGTGTATACCGGCTGCCCCGGACGGGGCCTCGGCCATTGGCCCGCAAACGACGACCACGGCCCCTGCCATGGTCCGCGCGGCTGGGCCCTCTTGCCCGGGCCCGCAGTTCCCCATGGGGGGTGCGAGTCATGGAGGGTGGTTGGGTCCCCTGCCTTTGCAGGGCGTGCCCACGGCTACCCAAGGGCCGAGCATGGGCGCTTGGCCTTATCTGGCCTCGGGGGCTCAGGGACCTGGACAGATACCCGTTACTTATGGGCCGGCTGCCCATTTGCCCCCTGTTGGGGCCGGGGCCTAAGTCGACGTGGAGGCCCTCCTGGCCCGGGTTGCGGCCCTTGAAGCGTCCTTGGCGAGGGCCAACCAAACAGGGGTGTCTCTGGGATTTCAGGTGCCCCCTTTGGCCGCCGAACAGCGGCCGGCGATGGGTCGGGTTGAGCCGCCCGAGGCGCGTGGGCCGGTGGCGGCCACTGCCTCGCAGCTCCCCACCCCACAGGTGCAGCAGTCTGGTGCTGGTCTGGCCCCGTCGACGAGCTCAGCTTCGGTCGTGAGCTCCGACGCCCCCAGCGGGCCGGAACCCCCAGTGGGGGCGGCCCGTGGGGGTGCATCGGGTGAGTATGCAGTTCAAGCTAATGCACCCACACAACTGACTTCCTGGGGGGGGGGCTGTCCAATGGCCGTGGCCTCGCTTGGGTGGTCCAGCGGTCCAATGGCCCCCGGCCCACCAAGCGACTTTACCTTTGTCACAGGGCCTGGGTCGGGGTGGCGCCCCCAATGTGCTAGGAAATGTGTTGGGGATCCCCGGGCTGGCTCAGGCCTCCTTTGCTTTGCCCGCAGTTCCCTCTCTGCCGGTGTCGGCTTTGCCAACAGCAGGGTATTCCTTGCCCCTGGGGGACCATCTGGCCCAGTCCACCAAGGAAAAGATTTGGAGGGGCGAGTATGTAGATATCTTCTCCCTTCTAAATAGGGAACCGACCAAGGAAGAGAGGGAAGGGCTGGACGAGAAGGATAAGGAGCAGGCACATCGTCGTAAGCCGCCACGCACGTGGGCTAATTGGTTGCCAGCGTACTTGATTTACATGGCCGTTTACCTCAGCGCTAGGCCGGATTTGGCCATCCCTATGGTCCAGTATCTGGACAACATTTACCGGGCTATGGTTGACTTCCCGGGTCCGGCGTGGCTGGCTTACGACGAAGAATTCCGCATGAGGATTCCACTGCACCCAGAGATGAGGTGGGACGAGCCCTGCCAGAAGCTGTGGCTTCTGTATATGACCCCCACGCGCCCGGCGCCTGGGGAGAGATACCATTGTGGACATGCGGTCCAACGAGCGGCCCCGGTACAGGTCCCCCGCCAAGTGGCGGGGCAGGGGGTTCCAGCCCGCCTGCTGTGCTGGACCTTCTCGTCCAATGGTTCTTGCAACAGGAAAAATTGCAAGTACAAGCACGAGTGCCCCTCTGGTGGTGGCCCCCATGCTGCCTCCGCCTGTCCCAGGCCAGGAGGATACAGGGGCAGGGGTAGGGGCAGACAAGGGGCAGGTAGGACTGCCACGGAGGGAGCGGGTCAACCGAAAGGCCCCCTCCCCAATTAATGTCGACATGCTGGAGCGTTGGCTCGCATTGTACCCGAGGAGGGCAGACGCTGTGTACCTCCTTCAGGGTTTTCAGCTGGGTTTTCGTATTCCTTTCACGGGGGATAGGTCACCGCAGGATGCACCCAACCTGTTGTCACTTAGGGGAAGGGAGGAGGTGGCTGCTGCCAGCATTAATAAGGAGATTGCTGCGGGCAGGGTCGCTGGCCCTTTCCCCGCGCCCCCGTTCCCCAACCTTAAAGTGTCTCCTCTAGGACTAGTGCCCAAAAAATCCCCGGGCGAGTTCCGCCTGATTCATCATTTGTCCTACCCAGCCGGCCACTCGGTCAATGATGCTATCCCTGATGACCTTTGTTCTGTCAGGTATACATCCTTTGACCAGGCATTGCACATGGTGCGCTCATGTGGCCCGGGTGCACTGTTGGCTAAGTGTGACATTAAGTCGGCTTTTCGCCTCTTGCCCGTGCACCCGGGTGACTTTGAGTTGCTGGGTTTCAAATTCCGGGGTGAATATTATTTTGACAAAGCCATGCCATTCGGCTGTTCCATTTCCTGCTCGGCCTTCGAGCGTTTCAGTACCTTCCTGCAGTGGGCATTTGTCCGTAGGTCAGGGTCTCGGTCTGTCGCCCATTACCTGGATGACTTTTTATTCGGGGGTGAACGGGGCTGGGACACGTGCACACGTCTCCTCAACACATTTCAGACGCTAATGGAGGAACTTGGTGTCCCTTTAGCGCCCGAAAAGACCGAAGGCCCGTCTAATAAATTAGTGTTCCTGGGGGTGGAAATTGACACGGTGGTGCAGGCGTCTAGGTTGCCCGAAGACAAGGTGTCCAGGATAGTGGCCCTTATATCGGACTTGCTGGCTAAGCGCAAGGCATCCCTTCAGGAACTGCAGGTGCTACATGGACACCTCAATTTCGCTTGCAGGGTGGTCGCACCTGGCAGGGCTTTTGCTCGGCGCTTGTGCGACGCCATGGCAGGCTTATCCAGGCCCCACCATAGGGCGAGATTGACACGGGGCATCAGGGCAGATATGCACGTATGGCTACAGTTCCTGAGGGAGTTCAATGGGGTCTCATTTTGGAGGTCAGACCTCCTGGCTTCGCCCCAATTTCAAATTCAGTCTGATGCCTCGGGATCCCTTGGTTATGGGATGTACTTCAATGGGAAGTGGGCATATGGTGGATGGCCACCAGCCTGGTCAGGCACGGGTCGCCTGAGGGATCTCACATATTTGGAATTTTTTCCCATACTGGGGGCCTTGATGCTATGGGGTGAGGAGTGGGCCAACTCTGTGGTGCATTTCTGGTGTGACAATGCGGCCGTTGTCCACATTGTCAACTCACAGACCTCTAAATCTCCCAGGGTCATGGACCTATTGCGCAGCCTGCGCCTCAATGTACTGTTCAGAGCCAGGCATGTCCCGGGGGTGAATAATGATATTGCTGATGCTTTGTCCCGCCTGCAGATCTCCCGGTTCCGTGCCTTGGCCCCGGATGCGGAGGAATTTCCCTCGCCACTACCGCAGGAGATATGGACCTTTGGCAAGGAGAGGTGAACCGGGCGATTGGCATGTCACTGGCGCCACGCACGCGTAAGGCGTATCACCACGCGTTGGTTTCCTTTCGGACCTTCTGTACCCAATCTCACCTGCCAGATACCTGGCCGATCCCAGTGGCCCACATCCTCCGTTTCATGGTTTACCTGCACGCTCAGGGCCTGGCACCCCGCACCATAGCATCCAGGCTATCAGCGCTGGCTTTTATGGCCAAAGTGGGGGGTCATGCGGACAGTACCGCTGATTTCCGTGTGAGACATGTTTTGGAGGGGTGGGTGTGGGAACGTGGGCGTTGCCTGGACGACCGTCACCCAATTTCCCCTGGGGTACTTACCCAACTGGCACGAGGCTGGCAGGACCTATGTTTCGATAGGTATGAGGCAGCCCTGTTTCGTGCGGCTACAACGGTGGCCTTTTTTGGAGCGCTCCGCATCAGCGAGCTTGTGATGCTGTCTAAGGCAGATGCAAGTCGTAGGGCACTGGAACTCGAAGATGTCTATGTTTGCAATGATTGGGCTCAATTGAGGATACGCTCCTCTAAAACAGATCAGCACGGCGTAGGCAGTGGAGTAAGACTGCTACGATGTTCCTTGGCAGACATCTGTCCGGTTGGTGCCCTACAGGAGTTCCTTGCACTGCGTGGCACGCACCATGGCCCATTTTTCTGTCACCAAGATGGGTCTCTCCTCACTAAATTTCAGTTTTGGAAGGTGACTGGGAAGCCACTGGCTAGCGTCGGCCTCCCTGGGGCCCGTTACGGCACCCATTCATTTAGAATTGGGGCGGCCTCTACTGCGGCTGCTTATGGGTACTCCGGGGCTGACATACGCAGCATGGGGAGGTGGGGCTCACAGTGTTTCCAGTTTTATGTTCGCCCACTCCCACCGTGAGTACCTTTTGAGTCACCATGTATCTCTTCCTTCCCTGTTTTTCCCTTGACAGACCCTGGGTGTCGTATCACACCGGTGACAGTATGGCTGGTGGGCCATAGCTACGTGCACAGGGCAGCACGTTACGCTGCGGCGACAGATTGGGGACCCCGACTGGGACTGGGTGCATACGCACATCTCACATGGTACGGTAAGCCCGGTATGTTGTGGCGGGAGCTTTTGCCATTCCTCTTTTCGTCGAGGAATGCCGACCCGCCCGACATTCTGATCATACACCTTGGGGGTAATGACTTGGGTCAGGTCACTGGCTTATCGCTCAAGCATGCGATTTGCAGGGACCTCGCCTACTTACATTACGTATGGCCCGCCACAACCCTTGTTTGGTCAGATATGGTCCCACGGCACGCTTATCGGGGAGGCTTTGACCTCCAGGCCCTGGACCGCGCTCGGCGCATGGTGAACAGGGCTGTGGCCCGATTCCTTTCGACCAAGGGCTGGGGGCGGGTCAGTCATCATCCCGCCATCAGTTTGCAAAATTACGGGCTTTATTCAGGGGATGGGGTCCATCTGTCGCGAGGAGGTATGGACCTCCTGCTGGGTGATTGGCGAGCAGGCCTGTCGACCGAGCTGACGGTCTTGGGGGGGGGGGGCATCGAGCCTTTATTGAAGCCTCTCCGGGTGGCGGGTAGCACTGGTAAGGTAAACATTGATGACCCACAGGTATCCGGCAGGTTCGCAATTGACTGGACAACACTAGATAGGTATAAGTTGTTTAAACGTTGTCCGGTCAACGACGAACCAGGCGAGGGGGTGATGGTTACCACTAGACAGCTGGAATCACCCCCTGATTTTACGAATACACGTCAGAGGGTGGGGTCATTAGTTAGATATTGACTACGGTCAACAATTTGTTTGTTGTCAACAAACAAATTGATACAAATAGATACATTGTAACAATTGCCGTTGGCAATTTTGGGTGGTACCTTACCAGTGTTACTTCGGCCTGCTTGCCTTAAGAATTATGATTGGTCATTTTACCAATAGAAATTTATAATTCGGACTAGGGCTTGAATCAATAAATGTGGCCCAATGCCGTTATCCACTTTCATTTGTGTCTGAGTCCATCATTGGGGGGGGTGCGCCTGCAATGGAAGCGTGGTGCCAAAATGGCCGCCGTGCTCTTTGCGCCCCCCCCCCACCGGACTAAACCATCCGGGTAGTTAGGGCGTGGCCAGCACCCTAATAAAGGGGCTGGCCACGAGGCAGCCGTGCTGCCATTTTGGCGAACCGACGGAGCGGAGAAGTTTTTCCCCTCCACCCCCTCCCTAGTTAACAGTGTGATTTCTTGGTCGCTTCGGGGCCGGGTGGGAATTTTTGGCTGGGACTCGCAATTGGCTCTTGAGTCCTGGCTTTTTCGCCCATCCCACACTGTTGCTATGGTTTGATATAGGGGTTTGTCTGTGCTACTGTTGACTTTGGTCACATTGGCGGGTAGCACTGGTAAGGTAAACATTGATGACCCACAGGTATCCGGCAGGTTCGCAATTGACTGGACAACACTAGATAGGCATAAGTTGTTTAAACGTTGTCCGGTCAACGACGAACCAGGCGAGGGGGTGATGGTTACCACTAGACAGCTGGAATCACCCCCTGATTTTACGGATACACGTCAGAGGGTGGGGTCATTAGTTAGATATTGACTACGGTCAACAATTTGTTTGTTGTCAACAAACAAATTGATACAAATAGATACATTGTAACAATTGCCGTTGGCAATTTTGGGTGGTACCTTACCAGTGTTACTTCGGCCTGCTTGCCTTAAGAATTATGATTGGTCGTTTTACCAATAGAAATTTATAATTCGGACTAGGGCTTGAATCAATAAATGTGGCCCAATGCCGTTATCCACTTTCATTTGTGTCTGAGTCCATCATTGGGGGGGTGCGCCTGCAAAGGGCTCCCCCAAAGAAAGAAAAGCAGCAGGAGCTGAGCTGAGCAATCCCTTGTTCCCTATGATGAACCATTAGCTGATTCTCTTGGGAAAGAGTCACAGTTAGGCCAACCTTCTGTACCAGGATTCCTCAAACCTGGCTCTCCAGATGTTCTTGGACTTCAATTCCCAGAAGCCCTGATCAGCAGGTGTGCTGGCTGGGTTTCTGGAAATTGAAGTCCAAGAACACCTGGAGGGCCATGTTTGAGGACCCCTGTTCTATATGAATCTACAAATCAGGCTTTCAACTTTGACATTCCACTTCCCTGTTCCTCTATCCTCCTCCAGTAGTTTTTTTCCACACTGAGAATTTTTAGCACCCAAAACTTCCTGCATCAAGAATGAGGAAAAAATATGACAAAACAAGGCATGATCATTGTATTAACATTGCACAAGAAAATTGTTATAGCAAGACATTTTAGGTGATATTGCCTGTTTTCCCCTGCAAAGCTCTAGAAATGGTTAAAGACAGATAACACCATGGACTGATGTAATGAGTCCACCTACAGAAAATAAAGCATCAATTAATCACTCCATTTGGAGGAGTGTAGAGCCGAGGCTGATGACATAGGGCTGGTGACATAGGGCTTTTACAGTATATAAGGATCAGCCATATGCCCAGGTTTTTTGAGGGTTCTCCCATTGGTAAGGAGGTTGTGTCTTGCTGCCTTACCTGAGTTTCCAAGTAGCAAGAGAAGAAGGGGCTGAGAGGTAACCCATTAGATAAATAGGTTTGTATATCTGCACATTTGCAAATACTCAGTCTGTCTCTAAGTTTTGCTGCTTTACTCACTGAAATGTTTATCTTGTCTCTGAAATCCTAAAGCCTAGTCAGACTTGGCCAGTCTGTGTTGGCAACACAGTTATTTATTAAGGAGGAAGCAAACCATGGCATGGTTATTGATTGAGGAGATAGCAAACAGCCTATTCAATCTGATAGGCTGTTTATGAGTGAGAAGGCTGCTTTTTATGTGTGAGAAGGCAGTAGCAGGGCTTCGAAGTGTTCTCTTGTAGAACCACTGTTCCCAGAATCCCCCAGTCTACATGAAATGGTTGAATGGAAATAGCCTGGAGACATTGTGCCCTATGTGCTGTAATAAAAAGGCCACACTATGTACCAGATAAAGGGGTGGCCAACTTTCAAAGCGAAGCATGTGATCCCTATTCAGCAAGGGTTAAGCAAGGAGACCAAGCAAACAACAAGAGAGTACTTTCAAGCATGATGGAACTGTTGTGTCTGAAACAGTATACCTTTAAGTAATGTAACACTCGAATGAGTAGATATAATAACCACCAGCTGTAACACTGTAACCTTCTGTAGCAGGACGCGAGCTAGTGACCTCTAGGGGCAATATCGAGCGCCCAGCTCACATGGTTCCAATTCCCCAAACAACTACAGCGCGGGAAGATTCCCGCCTCCACCTCACCTGGACAAGAAGGGCGTGACGGGGAATGACGTCACGCAGACAGTAGCCAATGGGCTATCGAGGAGCCACTTTCAAATGTATAGTCACTGTATATATTCAGCTGTTCATCCACCATTACCACATGTTCCCCCGGACCATCATGCAATAAAGATGTGTTAAGCCAACCCTTCGGCTGTTTCTATTGTCTTGGTTCTCATACACTAAACTGGCGACGAAGGTGGGATAATGGATCCCCACGGAATCAAGACAACGCAGGCCGGTTTCAACATCAACAAACCGGAAGAATGGGAGCTCTTCGAAATGGACTTCCAAAGCGCACTGATGGTGTCCGACATCTCAGACGAGGGGAAGAAGAGGGCCATTCTCATCCGGATGCTCGGGTTTCCCGCCATGAAGGTATTGGTGGACCTGGTGTCTCCGAAGAAGGTGAACGAAGTGCCGGTCAAGCAGCTCCTGAAAGCGATGCGCAACCATTTCCAGCCCTCGGTTTCAATGTTCTCGGCTCAGGACGTGTTCTGGAAGAGAGTCCAGGCACCGGGTGAGTCCGTGGCTGCCTTTGCAGCAGCCCTCCGGTTGGCCGCCGGCCCATGCAAATGGGAGAACCTGGAAATCGCCCTCAGGGACCGCATGCTGTGCGGCCTGTGGGACGAGGAGGTTCAGCGAAAGCTGATGAACCAGGAGCCGCCCCCGACACTGCACGAGGTTGTAAAGGAGGCGCAGGCGGCGGAAGCCACGAGGGCCGGGGTTAAGGGGTTCAGAGCAAGGCCCCCACAACCCGACAAGGCAGCGGGCTCGGTGCAAGCGGCCAGGCGAGCGCCACACTCCTCCACGGAGAGCAGCGAGGATGAGGACGTCCGGAAGGTGCGGAAGGATGGCCGACGCTGCGACGGCTGCTGGGCGGCCCATGACCGCATCAAGTGCCCTTTCCGGAAGGCCGAGTGCCACAACTGTGGGCGTCGAGGGCACATAGCCAAGGTTTGCAGACGGCGGCGCAGAGACCAGAAAGGCTCGACAGACCGCGCACCGAGGATCCAGGAAGGCGTCCGGCCCTCGAGGAAGCAGGACGGCGTGGGCCACATCTCCGACGACAGCGACGACGACACCGCAGTCCACAGCATGTCCTTAGGACACCCCCGTTATTTTTGTGAGGTACTGGTGCAAGGGGCCCCCGTTAAGATGGAGATAGACTCGGGTTCCTCATATTCAATCATTTCCCAGAGGGAGTTTTTGGGAATTTCCCCCAACGCGCGGCCCAAGCTCAGAGCACTGAGGTCCACGCTGCGGGACGTTCAGGGAAATAGCATTCCGGTGTTGGGGGTTGGAAAATTCAAGGTCCAATACAAGCAACGCGCCGCGGAACTTCCCCTGGTTGTTCTCAAGGGGGGGAGCTGTTGCCTCCTTGGGACTCAATGGTTTAAGCCCCTGGGTTTGTTCATTGGGGGGGGGTGCATGCCGTTGGGACTGACCCAATACAGGAGGTGTATGATGCGCATCCCGAAGTGTTCAAGAAGGGACTCGGAAAATTCAAGAGACCCCCAGTTGCATTCGACCTGGACCCGGAGGTCCGCCCAATAAGACTCAAACCGCGCAAAGTGCCTTTTGCACTCAAGGACAAGATAGAGGCGGAACTGGACAAATTGGTGGGCCAGGGGATCCTTGTTCCTGTTGATTCTGCAGAGTGGGAAACTCCAATTGTAACAGCGCTGAAGGCCAATGGGGAGGTTCGAATATGCGCTGATTACAAATGTACCATTAATAAGGCGATACGCCCAAATGCGTATCCGGTGCCGGTAGTCAGCCACCTGTTGGCCAGGTTACATGGGGGAAAGTGCTTCGCAAAGCTTGACCTGGCGCAGGCATACCAGCAGCTCTCAGTAACCCCAGCTGCAGCTGCTGCGCAGACAATAGTCACTCATAAGGGGGCGTTCCAGGTGACACGCCTACAGTTTGGTGTGAATTCGGTGCCAGGCATCTTCCAATCGCTTGTGGAACGCCTCTTAAAGGGTCTGGAGGGGGTCTTACCATACTTTGATGATGTGTTGATAACGGGGGGAGCGAGTCAGAATTGGCTGAGAGGCTAGACAAAGTACTGATGGTATTCGAAAAGGCGGGGTTGAGGCTGCGGAAAGACAAATGCGTCTTCTTCGCAAAAGAGGTTGAGTTCTTGGGTTTCCGGGTAACCCCTGCAGGCATCAAACCCTCCAAATCAAAGGTGACCGCTGTCCAAAATGCTCCTCGCCCCACCTCCAAGTCCGAATTGCAGTCGTTCCTGGGGCTCGTAAACTTCTACCATTCCTTCCTGCCTCGGAAGGCATCGGTAGCAGAGCCGCTTCATAAGTTACTAAAAAAGGACGAGGCGTGGAAATGGGGCGAGAGCCAGGAGAGGGCATTCAATGAGCTAAAGCAACTCGTCCTCAGACGCCATATTAACCCATTTTGACCCCAAGAGACCAGTGGTTCTGATATGTGATGCATCCCCAGTGGGGGTGGGGGCGGTTCTGTGCCACGTGTTGGAAAACGGGCGAGAGGCCCCGGTGGCATTCTACTCCAGGTCCCTGTCTAAGGCAGAGCAAAACTACGCACAGACAGACAGGGAGGCGTTAGAGATAATTGCTGGGACCAAAAAGTTCCACGACTTCCTCTATGGCCGCCCCTTTACCATTGTGACTGACCACAAGCCCCTGCTAGGCATTTTTACTGCAGACAAGCCCACGCCACAGATCCTGTCCCCTAGGATGCTCAGGTGGGCCATTTTTTTAAACGCATACCAGAACGCGCTGGTGTTTCGCCCTGGAAAGGACATAAGCCACGCGGACGCCCTGTCGAGGTCACCCCTCCCCCACACGAGCAGCCACATGTGTGAGGTCGAACAAGACCACCAAGTGCTCATGATAGAGGTTTTAGATTCACCCCCCCCCCCATAGTGCCCGCAGAGATCGCCAAGGCGACAGGCAAGGACAAGACATTGGCCCTGGTCAGTTCTTGGATGCAGAAAGGGTGGCCAATGTCCTCCCCGGCGGCGGAGTTCGCCCCATTTTTTAGGAAAAAGCTAGAACTGTCTTTGGAGAGGGGGTGCCTCCTGTGGGGCCAGCGGGTAATCGTCCCTGAATCCCTGAGAGCTAGGGTGCTTAAACTGCTGCACGTCAGCCACCCCGGAATTGTCCGCTCCAAGGCATTGGCCAGGAGCTACTTCTGGTGGCCCCAGTTGGACGCCGATATCGAGCACATGGTGGGCACTTGCGAGAGTTGCCAAGGCTCCCGGCCCGAAGAGGCTCGACTTCCGCACAGGGAATGGGATGCGGCAAAGGGGCCGTGGTCCCGAGTGCACATTGACTTTGCGGGCCCATTCAGAGGGTCGCTTTTTCTCCTCATAGTGGATGCTTACTCCAAGTGGTTGGAGGTTATCCCAGTTGCGAACACCTCCTCTGCCGCAACATTAAACAATTGCGCAGGGTGTTCAGCACGTTCGGTATACCCGACACCCTCATTAGCGATAACGCTAGTTGTTTCACGTCCGCCGAGTTCAGGGCATTCACCGACATCAACGCCATCCGGCACATCACCTCCGCGCCTTTCCACCCAGCGACGAATGGCCAGGTAGAACGCCTCGTGTGTACCACCAAAAACGCGCTGAGGCGCATGGGCCCCGGGGATTTAAACCTGCAGTTGTGTCAGTTCTTGCTGGGATACAGGGTGACCCCCCTAGCGTCAGGATACTCGCCCGAGGAGCTCCTAATGCGCAGAAAGCTGACTACGATTCTGACAAGGCTAGACCCTTCGAGGGTGGAGGACTCTGGGAGGAACATCGGGTTAGCGGGCACAAAGAGTTTCGAAATAGGCGCCCCGGTTCATTGCAGAAACTACGCTAGCGCAGGGCCAGCCTGGGTTCCGGGGGTAGTCATTGGGCAAACGGGTCCCGTGTCATATTGCGTAGAGACCAGCACAGGTCTACTCTGGAGGCGGCACGCAGACCAACTCCGGCGCAGGGTCTCTGGAAACCAGAGCGTGGACAGCGCAGAACAGGATTCAACGTTAGGGTTCTCCCCCACCCGCTCAGCCCAAGGGAGAGGAGAGGGGGGCCAGTGGTCCCCACCAAGGGGGGAAGGGCCCCCACCAGGGTGGGAAGGGAATAAGTTTGTCCCCAGAGATATCCTGAGGGATACCCCCACAGACACCCCAGTAGATGAATTTGAGTTTGAGTTACAAAACTGGGGGGGGGGGTTCGGAGTGGTCCCCCACCCATCCAAGCGAGAAGCGGGGGTTTTCGTTAGCCCCCAGTGCCCCCGGTTTTTCCACAATGGAGTTTACCCCTACCCCAAAAGCCGCTGAGCCGCGGCAAGTCGTTAACGAGTCTCCCTCTCCCATTGCAGGACAAGAGACCAGGGAACACAGATGCGATAGTGCCCCGGGACAAGCCAGCCAGCCTTGCGCCCAAAACGCGCTTGCAATAAACCATATTGGATGAAAAACTTCGTCTCATCCTAGGGGGGAGGGATGTTGTGTCTGAAACAGTATACCTTTAAGTAATGTAACACTCGAATGAGTAGATATAATAACCACCAGCTGTAACACTGTAACCTTCTGTATCAGGACGCGAGCTAGTGACCCAGCTCACATGGTTCCAATTCCCCAAACAACTACAGCGCGGGAAGATTCCCGCCTCCACCTCACCTGGACAAGAAGGGCGTGACGGGGAATGACGTGACGCAGACAGTAGCCAATGGGCTATCGAGGAGCCACTTTCAAATGTATAGTCACTGTATATATTGAGCTGTTCATCCACCATTACCACATGTTCCCCCGGACCATCATGCAATAAAGATGTGTTAAGCCAACCCTTCGGCTGTTTCTATTGTCTTGGTTCTCATACACTAAAGGAACCAAGACAGTTCTCCTGTCTTTGTTAAATCCAGCAGTACACAATTAAACTGAAGGAGAGAGCCTTCTTTATCTGTGTGGGCTCTCAAATGAAGGAGAATGCTAAAAAAAATCCAGGTTCTAAGTCACATGGAAAGCCTCCATGGACATAAGGGTCTAATTTAGATTTGTTTTCATAAGAAGTGATCTAACTGGTAGTGGAGGTGAAGCTGACCATGTTTTAATTTGACCTAAAAATGACTTATGACATCTCATCAAATGTGACTGGCTTCAAGGAGAAATCTTTCTTATAGTACAGATATGTGGAGCTGTAGATAACCGTACTTTCTGATTTCTTCCTGACTTGGCTGTCCAAAGAAGTCCCAGTGCTCTGCAGAGCATGATAGAGGGCAAGTAAATGTCCTGCAGACTCTGACAACCCATTGCCTCACCCTGAGGACTTCTTCTGAGTGAAGCAGAGCATGAGTAGCTTCTCTGGAGAACCCTTCCAACATTCCTGCATTTAGAACATCCACTGTAATCTTTATTTGTCTTGCCCTCATGTGCAAGGATGTGAATAATTATTCCCCTTATTTTGTAAGAAGGCAAGGTATATTGGTCTGCTTATAATAAGAGAAGAGAGTGAGAATTCTCAATACAGCTGACTAATCACAACATGCCCCCTCATTGTATTGTTTCAAGAAAAATGGTTTCTGGACAGAAGGTGGACAAGTTGTCATCCAAAATGCCACCACCGCAGAAACCAGAAGTGCCCAAATGGGGGGTGTTCCAATATGGTGGGCTGACCAGCTGTGATTCCTCTCAGTTCTTTAAAGGAGGGCTGCTTAATGTGGTTAAGAATGGAAATATAGCATTAAGAATCATCTAAAAATAACGTTTATTGTGTCTCTTATCAAAATTTTGGAGTGGTGGCAGCTCAGGCGAGCTTTACCTGAGGAAAAGTTGCTCTTTGGTTTCCGGTGGCACAGGAGAACGGAGCAGAGTGCAGGACTGATTTTTGGAAGTGACCGGAGGAGTGAATTGCTGGGTTTCACCTGTTTTCTTTTTGATGTGCTTTCCTGGACTTGCTCTGGCCCGTTTATTTTTCTAAGTCGAGGGGAGATAGAGAGAGAGGAAATTGTGAGTTTTGAGAAGGAGAGAATGGGCTTAGTCATGACTGTGCCGTGAGTGCCGTGAGTGGGGAGAGGAGTCCAGGATTGGCAGAAAATTCTTTTGTGGAGAGTTGGAGCAGAGGAGAAAGAGGAGACGGGTGGTTAAATTGACAAGCAGCAACTAAACAAGTGGGCAAGCAGAGCTTCTGGGGTAAGTCTGGGGGGGCCTAGACGGAGGGAGCGGAAGCAAGCTTCAGTTGGCCCCATCGGCGCCTAACAGACTTTGAGCGGTGCTACGCGATGTTCTGTGGGGCTGCACAGTCGATGTTGGATATACAATAGTTGCCATGAGAACAGAAGCCCAGTCAGCTTTTCATTTTGAATAACTGGAGGTGAAATAACATTTATATTTTTGCGTCATCAAGTGGCTCCTTTCTTTTTCTCTCCTCCCCCCTTTGTGGAAATTGTTTGGTTACTCCCCTATGGTGTTTTACATGCAAGAAAAGTTTTAAAGAGAGCCCGGATTAGTTGATACAAAATTACTACATGGTGCCAACTTTGTTTCTCTGGATAAGGAGAACATGACTCTTTTTGTTTTTTCTCTGGCCTGAATTTACAGTACTGACTTTCACTGTGTGGCATTTTTATGATGGACAAGATGGCGATTTAAGATCCTGGCATAGTTATTTTTAACATTGCTTACCCTTCTTTTCTGGAGACTCTTCCACGCCCAATTCATTTTTAAGGTCATACAGACAACACAGAATAGACAGTGATTATTTTGAAATCCTACTGAAGATCTTTTCCGAAGGCTTTTAAACCAGTCCTTTTTCTCTTTTCTCTTTCTCTTTTTCATTTTATCTTATTTTTATATTATTGTTTTAATTCTCTCTTTTTTTAAGGTGGAATCGAATCAGTTGTGATTTTAATGCATATTGGCTTTTTATGTGATTTTATTTTTTCAATATAAAATACTGAAATTTAAATCTTATAAAAACAACAACAATAATAACAACAATAACAACAACAACAACAAAATATTAAGATTGTGAGGTTTCTGAACATAATTTGATGAGATAAATTTTATTCTTTATCTGTGCGTGTATCTGTGTGTGTATAGGTATATGGGTGTGTATACATATATATACATATATACTGATTCTTATTGAATGTGGGTATATTTGAATTGAGTTTTTCTGTAATTGGAAGTGTAAGTGGATGAGTCACCAGGGAAGAGGAAAAGAAAAGGAAAAGAAACCAGGTTGGTTGAGAGATAGAGAAACGTCATCTGACAGGAGTTATTGAAGACTTGTTCAGTTAGAGGTGGAGAGTGACGTAATGAAGAAGACTTTAAAGCAGGAGGTGATTGACACGGAAGAACAAGAGAGAGTCAGGAAAATATTACAGCAACAACAGCAAAAACAACAACAAGGAGCCACTCCTAAAACAACAGCAATAACTTTAACAACAATGGCAATGACGACTACAACAGCAGCAACAACAACAGCCGTAACTATTGCCAAATCATCAGCTATTGCCCCAATAACAATAGCAACAACAATAATAACTGATCCAGAGGAAAGATATTTGATTGTTAACGGGAAAATAGATGAAGAGGAAATATCATTGGTAAACATCTATGCACCAAATGAGCATCAAGAGGAGTTTCTTGATAAGATGTATGGCATTTTGGAAAGGGAAAGATGTGCAAAGATGATTGTTGCAGGAGACTTCAATTTAATAAGATCATCCTTAGATTGCATTAATGTTGATAGGGGTGGTAAAAGAATGAAAGTTTAAATTTTGGATAATTGGATGATGTCTCTAGGGTTGAAAGATACTTGGAGAGAACTGCGTGGAATGGAAAGGGGCTATACTTTTTTCCACAGGTCCACAATATATATTCAAGAATTGATTATATTATGGTATCAGAGAATATGATGAGGAATTTGGATGAGGATGAAACTGGCATATTTAAAGATTCAGATCACGTGATGGTGATTTTAGATTTGAAAATTGAAAGTGAAATTGGTGCAAAAAAGACATGGAGATCTGATACTAATTTATTTAAAGATATAAAAATTAAAGACCAAATCTCTTGGAAATGGGAAGAATGTTGGACTTGGAATGATAATGGAGAGGTGAGTTATAATATGGTGTGGGATGCCATGAAGTCGGTGTTTAGAGGGGAATGCATCAAAATGGCTAGTATAAAATATAAGCAAGCAAAGGCAAAACAAGATGAAATTGAAAAAGAAATTAAACAATTACAGGAGGAACATGCAAGGACCAAGAGTAGGAAAGTTTATGATAATTGGCAGAAATTGAGAATGGAATTAGTGGGGAAGGATATAGAAAAAGTAAAGAGAAATTTGATATATTTAAAAAGGGACTATTTTGAATATAGTAATAAAAACTCAAAGCTATTAGCAAGGGCAGTTAAAGGAAAGAGAGATAAAAGAGAGATAGGAGTTTTAATTTCTAAAACAGAGACAAGATGTAACAAGACTAAAGATAAAATTAAAATAGTTAAGGAATTTTGTCAGGAGCTATATTCAGAGAAGGATGTTAATTTAAATAAATTAAGGGATTTTGGGGGTAATTATATTGGACTTAAAGTAAGTAAAGAACATAAGGAGAAAATGGAAGAGAAAATAACAGGAAAGGAAATAAGAGATGTTATTGTAAAACTTAAAAATGATAAGTCACCAGGAGAGGATGGTCTGTCAGCAGAATTTTATAAGGAATTTTCAGATATCGTGATTCCGAGATTGATAAAATTGTTTAATTATTTGTTAGATCGTGGACAAATTCTGACTTCATGGTATAGATCAATAATAGTATTAATTCCTAAACCTGGGAAAGATTTAGAAAAAAATAGAATCATATAGACCCATATCCTTAATTAATCAGGATGCAATTCAACCTATTGGCAAATAGGTTGAATAACTTTATGGGGAATTATATAGGTACCGATCAAGCCGGTTTTTTAAAAGGGAAGACACATGTCAGATTTAACAAGGAGGGTTTTAGATTTGGTGGATAACATTGTTCAAAAAAAGATCATGGCTGGTTTACTATCATTAGATATATTTAAGGCATTTGACTCGCTTCAATGGATAACTATTAATGAAATAGTAGCAGGATATGGATTTGGAGAAAGGTTTAAAAAGATTATAGAACAATTATATAAACAGGGGAGTGCAAGTGTTAAGATGAATAGTGTATACAGAGAAGATATAAAGTTGGAAGCCGGCACTAGACAAGGATGCCCGTTATCCCCAATATTATTTATAATGACAATGGAGATATTGGCAAATGTTATTAGAAAAGACACAAGTATTGAGGGAATTCTAGGCAATAAAATAAGCTTATATGCAGATGATACACTGGTAATTATGAAGGACCCAAGGAAGGCATTAGAAAGAATTCAGGTACATTTGAAAGATTTTGAGGAAATTACAGGATTAAGGATTAATTGGGAAAAATCCGAAATGATTATGCATTGTGTAGATAAATTGGAGCAACAAAGAATTTTGGATAAATACAAAATTCAAATTAAAGAAAGTTTGAGATATTTGGGGGTTAATATCACGGACAAGTGGGAAAATATTAAGAAATTGAATTATGATAAACAAAGGACATGGATTAAAGAAAAAATTCAGCAATATAAGAAACTGAATTTGGTAGGGTTGCTACCAATCAACACAAGCTGCAGCAATCAAAAAGCATGGAGACTACTCATTCACCTTAATAATGATGTAATCAAACAACTGGTACATGCCAATGTTTCAGCTAACCAAATTGACCACCAGCTATTACTTAATGGGAAACCAGATTCCAACCAATGGAAAAACAAACAGAGGATAAGAAGAAATGAGGAATGGAAGATAAGCAATCTGACTCTCTCTCCACCCCCCCCCCCTTTACCATAGGAGAGCTGGAAGAGGAAATATACAGGTATGAGAATGGTAAAGCAAATGGCATGGATGAGATTTGGATTGAGCAGATCAAACACTTTGGACCAATAATGAAAATGGTTACTTAGCTAGTACATGAACTGCTTGATGGTAGTTCAGATACCAAAGATATGGAGGAAGGCTCAGGTGATAGCTATACTTAAACCAGGCAAATCACCAGAATACCCCAAAAGCTTCAGGCCCATATCTCTTCTTAGCCACCTATATAAGATATATGAACATTTGATTCTGAACCGACTGTCTGCTATTCTACTAGTCTATTGTAGAACCCCTGTTTATACCATAGCAAGCTGGCTTCGGACCTGGCGAAGATTGTACGACACAAATTCTTAATTTAACACAATATATAGAAGATGGTTTTGGACTGAAGGAAATCACAGGTGAAGTGTTTCTATAGCTCACTGCAACTTATGACACTGTTCGCCATGCAGCCTTGCTAAAGGACATCTCCCACATCACAAAGGATTTTAGATTAAAAAAAACATGCTGTTTACTGGAAAACCACAGATTTTTTGTCAATTTTCAAGGGCAACACAGCCAATGGAGAAATCAAAGAAATGGCCTCCCACAGGGCAATGCCCTAGCCTCCATGCTATTTAACATATATACTAATGATCAACCATTGCCGGAAGCCACTAGGAGCTTTCATTATGCCGACAATCTGGCAACTGCCCCTCAGTACGCCACCTTTGAGGCTGTTGAGAAAAAACTGACCAAGCCTTTGAATTTAATGGCTATATATTATAGGGATAACCAACTAAAGCCAAACTGCCCAAAAACTCAACTCTGTGCTTTTCATTACAAAAAGTGCATTACTTTGCTGGCATCCCTTCACAAAAATTCTGTCAAGAAAGTGCTGCTCAGAAAGAGTGGATCAAAGCAAGATTCTCAGAAACACGCCTGCTATTTGATCACCAACTACCAAAGCAGAGACTGAAATCAAGGCATAACTTCCTCAAAACCTATCCCCCCCCCAAACAACCAGCCCCCCACAGACTGCCTTAGAACTATGAAAGGCAAGCAAGAAGCTACCAAATAACTGGACAGAATCACATGACTCTCTACCACCTGGCCAAGGACAACCATCTCCTGTGTGCTAAGTTTTAAACAGACTGTGTGCCAGAGTAGGAAGATCAAGGGCTAATCTGAGAACATGGGGTTTCTCTGTAGATGACAGCCTATGTGAATGTGGAGAAGAACAAACTATCTCCCATGTGATACAATGCACATGATGCCCTTCAACATGCACTCAGGAGGACTTTATGTTGGCAAGAGGAAATACTGTTGATTTGGCCTGATATTGCAAGCGCGGCGCCAAAATGGCCACCGCGCTCTTTGCGGCCCCCCCCACAGGACGAAGAATCCGGGTAGTTTAGGGCGTGGCCAGCTCCCTTATAAAAGGGGTGGCCACGAGGCAGCCGCGCTGCCATTTTACCTAAGCGACGGAGCGGAGAAGTTTTTCCCCTGTGTCTCCGTCGCTCCTTACCTTGCGGGAAGCCTTTTGGCGGCGAATCTCCTTTTCGGCTTCCCTCTCCTTTGGTTGAGATGCCTTCGAAGAAGAAGGCAGCTTCGAGTGCGGCTCGAGCTGTGAGGAGGCGCAACCCGGGTCGGAGGACCACAGCTGCGCCTCCCCAGCAGCCGCCTGTCCAGCCCCCTGCACGGCCCGGCGGAATGGGGTCTATCGCCCCTTGGCCGGACGAGGGGGATCGGAATGCGGGCGCGGCAGGGGCTTCAGCCCGCGGCCCGCGAGCGGTGGACACCGCTACTCTCCCTGCCCATCCTGTTGGGCCTGCCTCTATTCCTCCTGGGCCTTCTAGCCTGGGCGGGTGGGGTGGTCCCCCAACTTCGCAGGTTCCTGCATCGACCCTACCGGGCTTCGGTGTTGGGCAATGGCCCTATTCGGGTCCTGGGTTACAGGGACCTGTACCCGCGCCGGGACTTGGCGGGCCGGCCGGCCCTTGGCCCCAGATCGACGTTCAGGCCTTACTGTCCCACCTTGCGGCCCTCGAAGCGTCTTTAGCTCGGGCCAGCCAGGCTGGGGCCCCCTTTGGTGTCCCTTTTCCGGCGCCGTCGGCGGTAGGACAACATGCGGCGGGCAGGGTTGAGCTGCCTCAGGCGGGTGGCGTGGCTTCGGCCACTGCCCCGCAGCTCCCCAGCCAGCAGACGAGTGCAGGTCAGGCCCCGATGATGAGCTCTACGTCGGTCGTGAGCTCCGACGCCCCCAGTGGGCCGGAACCCCCGGTGGGGGCGGCCCACGGGGGTGCAGCATGTGAGTATGCGGTCCAAGCCAGTACACCTACACACGTTGCTTCTATGGGGGGAGCTTTTCAATGGCCTTGGCCTCGCTCGAGTGGTGCGGTTGCACAGCAGCCGGCACTCCACTCGGCGACGGTAACTGCCACCCAGGGCACCGGGGTGGGTAGTTTTTCTCACACTGCGGGGAATGTACTGGGGGTGGCTGGGTTAGCTCAGGCCCCTTTCCCGGCGCCTGTGGTGCCTTTTTCGGCCTTACCAACTGCGGGGTACTCCTTACCACTGGGTGACCACTTGGCACAGGCAGCCAAAGAAAAGATTTGGCGGGGGGAGTATGTAGATATCTTCTCACTCCTGAACAGAGAGCCCACCAAGGAGGAAAGGGAGGGACAGGATGAGAAGGATAAGGAGCAGGCGCGTCGTCGTAAGCCGCCACGTACCTGGGCCAACTGGCTGCCGGCTTATTTAATTTACATGGCAGTGTATCTGAGGGCGCGGCCTGAGTTGGCTATTCCGATGGTCCAATATTTGGACAACATATACAGGGCAATGGTTGATTTCCCGGGCCCTTCGTGGCTTGCTTATGACGAGGAATTCCGTATGCGGATTCCCCTCCACCCGGAGATGAGGTGGGACGAGCCGTGCCAGAGGCTTTGGCTTCTGTACATGACGCCCACGCACCCCGCGCCCGGGGACAGATACCATTGCGGGCATGCAGTCCAGCGAGCTGTCCCAGCACAGGTTACCCGCCAAGCGGCGGGGCAGGGGGTTCCAGCCCGCCTGCTGTGCTGGGCTTTCTCGTCTAATGGTTCCTGCAATAAGAAGAATTGCAAATACAGGCATGAGTGTCCCACATGTTCGGGCCCCCATGCAGCCTCTGCCTGTCCCAGGCCTGGGGGGACACGGGGCAGAGGAAGGGGCGGACAGTGGGCTGGCAAGGCTGCCACAGATGGAGCTGGTTCACCGAAAGGCCCCCTCCCCAATTAAGGTGGACATGTTGGAGCGTTGGCTCACAGTGTACCCAAAGGGAGAGGATGGGGAGTATCTCCTTCAAGGCTTTAGGTACGGGTTCCGCATCCCTTTCATGGGTGATAGGTCCCCTCAGGATGCCCCCAATCTTTTGTCCCTCAAGGGGAGGGAGGAGGTGGCTGCTGCCAGTATCAGGAAGGAGTTAGATGCGGGCAGGGTCGCCGGCCCTTTCCCTTCACCCCCGTTTCCCAACCTTAAGGTGTCGCCCCTAGGCTTGGTTCCCAAAAAGTCTCAAGGTGAGTTTCGACTTATTCATCATTTATCCTACCCAGCCGGCCGGTCGGTCAATGACGCTATCCCTGATGACCTTTGTTCAGTCAGGTATACGTCTTTTGACCACGCGCTGCGCATGGTGCGCTCGTGTGGCCCGGGTGCCCTGCTGGCCAAGTGCGACATTAAGTCGGCCTTTCGCCTCCTGCCGGTGCACCCGGGTGACTTCGAGTTGCTGGGTTTCAAATTTCGGGGCAACTACTACTTTGATAAGGCCATGCCTTTTGGCTGTTCCATATCATGCTCGGCCTTTGAGCGTTTTAGTACCTTCTTAGAGTGGGCTTTCATCCGCAGGTCAGGGTCCCGGTCTGTAGCCCATTACCTGGATGACTTTTTATTCGGGGGTGAACGGGGCTGGGACACGTGTGCACGTCTCCTTAATACATTTCAGACGCTAATGGAGGAACTCGGTGTCCCTTTAGCGCCCGAAAAGACCGAGGGCCCATCTACCAAGTTAGTATTCCTGGGGGTGGAGATTGACACGTTAGCGCAGGCTTCTAGGTTACCGAAGGATAAGGTGTCCAGGATAGTGACCCTTATCTCGGAGTTGATGGCCAAGCGCAAGGCATCACTGAGGGAACTGCAGGTGCTACATGGTCACCTAAATTTCGCTTGCAGGGTGGTCGCTCCGGGCAGGGCTTTTGCTCGACGCTTATGCGACGCCATGGCAGGGTTAACCAGGCCTCACCACAGAGTTAGACTTACCCGGGGTATCAGGGCAGACATGTTTGTCTGGTTACAGTTCCTGAGGGAGTTTAATGGGGTCTCATTTTGGAGGTCTGACCTCCTGGCATCCCCCAATTTTCAGATCCAGTCTGATGCCTCAGGATCCCTGGGTTATGGGATGTACTTCAATAGGAAGTGGGCCTATGGTGGGTGGCCACCGGCCTGGGCAGGCACTGATCGCCTGCGTGATCTCACATATCTTGAATTTTTTCCTATACTAGGGGCTTTGATGCTATGGGGCGAGGAATGGGCCAACTCGGTCGTGCATTTCTGGTGTGACAACGCTGCTGTTGTCCACATTGTTAATGCACAGACTTCCAAATCGCCCAGGGTTATGGACCTAGTGCGCCATTTTGTGCTGCGCTGCCTGCGCCTCAACGTTTTGTTCAGAGCCAGGCATGTCCCAGGGATTAATAATGATATTGCTGACGCTTTGTCCCGCCTGCAGATCTCCCGGTTCCGTGCCTTGGCCCCGGATGCGGAGGAATTTCCCTCGCCACTCCCGGACGAGATATGGACCATTGGCAAGGAGAGGTGAACCGGGCGATTGGCCTGTCACTAGCGCCACGCACGCGTAAGGCGTATCAACAAGCATTTAATTCTTACAGGGCATTTGCTGCTCAATTTCACCTGCCAGAAACCTGGCCTATCCCGGTTGACCATGTTCTGCGGTTCATGGTCCACCTGCATGCTCTCGGCCTTGCACCTCGCACCATAGCATCCAAGCTCTCGGCGCTGGCTTTTATGGCCAAAGTAGGGGGTCATGTGGACAGCACCTCTGACTTCCGTGTGAGACATGTTTTGGAGGGGTGGGTGCGTGAACGCGGGCGTTGCCCGGACGATCGGCACCCTATTTCCCCAGGGGTTCTTACCCAGTTGGCCCGGGGCTGGCCAAGCCTCTGTTTTGATCATTATGAGGCAGCCCTCTTTCATGCAGACACAACGGTGGCGTTTTTTGGAGCGCTCCGCATCAGCGAACTTGTGATGCTGTCTAAGGCGAATGCAAGTTGTAGGGCACTGGAACTCGGAGATGTATATGTTGCCAAAGACTGGGCCCAGTTGAGGATACGTTCCTCCAAGTCAGATCAGCATGGCGTAGGCAGTGGTGTAAGACTGCTACGGTGTTCTTTGGCAGACATCTGTCCGGTTGGTGCCCTACAGGAGTTCCTGGCACTGCGTGGCATGCACCATGGCCCGTTTTTCTGTCACCAAGATGGGTCTCCCCTTACTAAATTTCAGTTTTGGAAGGTGACAGGCAGAGCCCTCGCCAGGGTGGGCCTACCAGGTGCCCGTTATGGCACACATTCATTTCGTATTGGGGCAGCCTCTACAGCAGCTGCTTTTGGGTACTCCGGGGCTGACATACGCAGCATGGGGAGGTGGGGCTCGCAATGTTTTCAGTTTTATGTGCGCCCACTTCCGCCGTGAGTACCAATCCTATCACCTTACCTTCCTTTTTTCCTAATTTTTCTTACAGACCCTGGGTGTCGTGTTACACCGGTGACAGTATGGCTGGTGGGCCACAGCTATGTGCACAGGGCAGCGTGTTACGCTGCGGCAACAGAGTGGGGACCCCGACTGGGACTGGGTGAACACGCCAGTCTCACATGGCATGGTAAGCCTGGGATGTTGTGGCGGGAGCTGCTCCCTTTCCTGTTTTCCAGCAGGAGTGCTGACCCGCCTGACATTCTCATAATACACCTTGGGGGCAATGATTTGGGTCAGGTCACCGGCTTATCGCTCAAGCATGCGATTTGCGGGGACCTTGCTTACTTGCACTACGTCTGGCCTGCCACAACCCTGGTTTGGTCGGACATGATCCCGCGCCATTCTTATAGAGGGAGCATCGACCTCCTGGCCCTTGACCGCGCTAGGCGCGCGGTCAACGGGGCGGTGGCGCGGTTCCTTGCCGACAAGGCTTGGGGACGGGTCAGTCGTCACCCTGCTATTAGCCTACGAAATTACGACTTGTATGCAGGGGATGGGGTCCATCTGTCGCGAGGAGGTATGGACCTCCTGTTGGGTGATTGGCGAGCAGGCCTGTTGACCGAGCTGACGGTCTGGGGGGGGGGGCGTCAGGCCTTCTTTGAAGCCCCTCCGTGTGGCGGGTAGCACTGGTAAGGTAAACAGTATGACCCACAGGTATCCGGCAGGTTCGCAATTGACTGGACAACACTAGACAGGAACAAATTAGTTAAACGTTGTCCGGTCAACGACGAACCAGGCGACGGGGTGATGGCGATAGCTAGCCAGCATGCATCACCCCGTGATTTTACGGATACGAGTCAGAGGGTGGGGTCATGAGTTAGATATTGACTACGGTCAACAATTTGTTTGTTGTCAACAAACAAATTGATACAAATTGATACATTGTAACCAATTGCCGTTGGCAATTTTGGGGTGGTACCTTACCAGTGTTACTTCGGCCTGCTTGCCTTAAGAATTATGATTGGTCGTTTTACCAATACAAATTTATAATTCGGATTAGGGCATTGAATCAATAAATGTGGCCCTATGCTGTTATCCACTTTCAATGTTGTCTGAGTCCGTTATTGGGGGGGTGCGCCTGCAATGCAAGCGCGGCGCCAAAATGGCCGCCGCGCTCTTTGCGGGCCCCCCCCACAGGACGAAGAATCCGGGTAGTTTAGGGTGTGGCCAGCTCCCTTATAAAAGGGGTGGCCACGAGGCAGCCGCGCTGCCATTTTACCTAAGCGACGGAGCGGAGAAGTTTTTCCCCTCCACCCCCTCCCTAGTTAACAGAGTGATATTTTGGTCGCTTCGGGGCCGGGTGGGAATTTTTGGTTGGGACCCACATTGGCTTCCGGGTCCTGGCTTTTTCGCCCATCCCACACTGTTTCTATGGTTTGATATAGGGGTTCCTTTCATTTCTACTGTTGACTCCGGTCACATTGGCGGGTAGCACTGGTAAGGTAAACAGTATGACCCACAGGTATCCGGCAGGTTCGCAATTGACTGGACAACACTAGACAGGAACAAATTAGTTAAACGTTGTCCGGTCAACGACGAACCAGGCGACGGGGTGATGGCGATAGCTAGCCAGCATGCATCACCCCGTGATTTTACGGATACGAGTCAGAGGGTGGGGTCATGAGTTAGATATTGACTACGGTCAACAATTTGTTTGTTGTCAACAAACAAATTGATACAAATTGATACATTGTAACCAATTGCCGTTGGCAATTTTGGGGTGGTACCTTACCAGTGTTACTTCGGCCTGCTTGCCTTAAGAATTATGATTGGTCGTTTTACCAATACAAATTTATAATTCGGATTAGGGCATTGAATCAATAAATGTGGCCCTATGCTGTTATCCACTTTCAATGTTGTCTGAGTCCGTTATTGGGGGGGTGCGCCTGCAATGGGCAGATGTCATCTAGCCCTTTTAGTTCTATTTTGTTTTAGCTGTGTTAATTTTAGGTTTGTATGTTATATGCTTGTGGTGCATCTGACACACACAAAAAAGAAAGATGGTAGATGTTAATGAATACCCTTTGGCTACTGGAACATGCTCGAGAATTAAAAAATCCCTGAAATAATCAAGTTTTTAAAAATTGAACATGAACAAAAGAAAATAATTTGAATTTTGAGCTTGACAGAAAGGGACTAATTTTATTATTCAATGACGTTAATGTATCTTAACCTCATAAATCTAAATTTGAATCCAGTTAAAATATTAATATCTCAAGCTAAGAAATTGCCAATGGATTTGATCTTTTTAAACTATTGCCTCATTTACCATTTTTATGATTACCAGAAGGTAAAATGTATCTTCCACCCACAATTTTAAATCTAAAAGATTTAAATATACATTTTCACTAGGCTGCTTGACATTGAGAAATAGAAAAATGAAACTATGTTGCATACACCTGCTCTTTATTGTAGGGTGGGTGATTCATAATTAGAAGCTTACTTAAGTAGAATAATATGATTCAAATGTCACTATGCTGGTTCTCATAATTTAATCAAGAGCCTTTCTTAAATAGAAAAGGTCCATTCTGTCACAGCTTGTTTAAAAACAAGTTTGTGATTTTCGTTACCTTTCTGATCTCCTGAAAACTTATTTCAAAGATACGGTCTCATTTTTGTCCTTTCCTTTCTTGGTCAGGTGGAATATATGTGTAATGGAATTGAAGACTGTAAAACCTAAATTATGGCTTAAATTCAGAGAATGACATTGATAAATAGAATAGATTTATGTGCTGCATTGCAGGGACCAGTTCCTTTGCTTCTGCTCTGGGATATCACATTCATGTTGTTAGTTTTTCTCTGAAACCCCCAGACTCATAAACTGCCTGCCATATAACTGTCAGAACTGTCTGGTTTATTCACCCGTTACAGCTCTCTCAATTCTTCAGTGGTGAAATGGTATTCATTTACAGAAAGGCTTGAGACATCTCATGGAATATTTCTTATTGCTTCAGGGAAGCAGAAAAGGGCTATCCCCAATTCCATTCACACAATGGTTTGGAAACGTTCAATGCTATTGCGTGAATTCCTGATCAAAACTAAACATGACAAAGGGCAGAAACAGACATTATAGACATTCTTCTTGTTCTCACCATGTTTATAGTAGAAGATGCTGGACATCCACACAGCAGTTTTGACTTGGGACTAAACTTAAGTGTATTACATTTCCACTTAATTGCAAAAAGAATGAAATTGTATTGTATCCAAACTAGTCTCCAAGGCTGTCCATCAGTAACTTCTTCTCCTTCCCATACGTCTCTCATACTTGCATGATAAGCTGTAACAATCTGATTTCCTCCCACCTTCACTGTATGACCAACATATTCTAGCTTTCTACATGTTATATGTCCTCTCTCTGTGGTCTTTTCCCCTTTTTCTTTATACTGTATGAGTACTGAGTAATTTACAATTATGAATACGTATGAGGTTTAGGTAAAATTTAAAACACATTAAATAGTCAAATGATTATACAGTACTGGTTATTTTTTGACCAAAAGTGGGTTACTTCAATAGTGTTATTTGTAGATAGACTTTTGTACACACAGGTGGGATAGAGTAGGTGGACAATACCTTCAGAATCTTATGATGAGCAGAAAGTCCCAGACTAAACAAGGAAGAGATGGTGACCTGTTCCTATGTTCCCAGATGGCAATGACTGGATGATGAACAGAATTGAGGCTACAGACAGAACTGCTGCCCTTCAGCAAAAGTCTGAAAACCTGGCTGGCAGGGCAGGTGTGGGATCTTAATGGGAATACGGCTCCAGCCTGTTGGCTCATTCCCAGTTAGTACTTAGTTTTAATATCCCTTCCTTTGTGTTGTTGTATTCCCCCCAATTCCCTTTTATTTCTTTTTATTCTTTTAATTGGGGTGTTGGCTAGTAGGGTGGGGAAGTGAGTGGGTGATTTGGGATTTTAAAATCTGTTGTTATACATTTGTAACTGTTGTACGCCGCCCTGAGTTGGGTTCTCCTGATTGGGCAGCATATAAATTTAAATACATAAAATAAATGTGTCCAGCTGCAGAGGATGAAGCATCAATTAACAGATTTCAGATGATTGTTGATGAGTTTGGACATCTTCCGAGCAAAGGGGTATAGAACCATCATTTTAGATTATACAGGTGAAACTCGGAAAATTAGAATATCGTGCAAATGTTAATTCATTTCACTTAAAAGGTGAAACAAATATATGAGATAGACTCACTACATGCAAAGCGAAATATGTCATGCCTTAATTCGTTATAATGGTGATGATCATGGCATACAGCGTACATGAGATTATGTGATGATTATGGGGTACATGAGATTGGGGGGTTGGGGTTTTCATAAGCTGTAAGCCATAAGCATCAATAGTATATCAAAGTAAGGCTTGAACTATCTTGCTTTGCGTGTAATGAGTCTATCTCATATATTTGTTTCACCTTTTAAGTTGCATTACTGAACTGAATGAACATTTGCACGATATTCTAATTTTGCGAGTTTCACCTGTATAAGGAGGAAGGCTTAGGTCCAGACTTTTAGAACTTTTTTGACCACCAGAACTATCCCTGCTACCTATTGTCCACCTACTCTATCTAGCCAAGGACAGATGTTAGACATCATATCTCCTCTTCTGTTCTCCTGCAAAACACTCCCTTGTCTATGTTACTAATTGACAAATTCCATGGCAAAGCATCTTATTCCAGTCAGTACAACTGTGTTCAATGTGTAAATCGCTTGCCAAGCATATTCTAATACACATTATATGATTTTAAACACTTCACAGCTGTAGAGAAGGAAAATAGGTAACATCACCATGACTCTTCATATTTACAATATGTATTATTTTGTTTTATCACATTTGCCAGCATCTCCATCATTAATATAAACAATATTGGAGTCAAGGGGCAACCTTGTCTGGTTCCTCAGCTTAAGTTAATTTGTTCTGTTTGATCATCATTAACCAATACTGAGACCCAATTCTTTGAGTATACTAGTTTTACTACTTGTTGGAATCTCTCTCCAAATCCCATAACTTGAATTTTTTTAAATGTTAAAGGTAGCTGAAGAGGGGACAGAGGGAACTCATGATAAGTAAATATGAATGCTTGCTTGCATTCTGATTATTGCCTCCTGTTTTCTGATATGCTCTTATACTCTGTCTCTGATATGCTCATCCAATGAGTGCTTATTGTATGAGATCTTTAAAGAAAATAATCCCTGAAACTGATCAGACCTGGCCGGCCTGAGCTGGCATTACAGCATCCTGTAATAAACCTCCTTGACAAATCATCTTTTTTATAGTAGTGTGTTGTTACAGGCTGATAGGAATGTATTACTAAAAGAGTATCTGTCACCCCTTGCAATTTGAAAATTAGCTTTATTTTGTGCTTCAGTGATGTCTCTCTGACATTAAAAAAAAAATGATTCCTGATAATGGCTAACTTATAATGTCTGTTTTATATATTTTCACATATATATTCCTACTGTGAAAATGGCAGTTTCTGGAAGTATTATATATTTGAGAGAGAGTAAATATAGTTGAATAGACATTTGAAATATTTTTCCTATTAACCCAAATGACTCAATTTTGGATTTAAAGGAGTATAGGGACTACAGTGGCTCAAGTGGCTAAGACACTGACTGGAAGGTGGGAGGTCAGCAGTTCAATTTCCGAGTGCTGCTGGACGGAATGAGCACTCATCTTTGTCCCAGCTCCTGCCAACTGCTTGAGTTCAAAAGCAAGAAATTGCAAATAGATGAATAGGGACCACTTTGGTGAGAAGGTAAACAGTGTTCCGTGAATAGTCATGCTTGCCATATGACCACGGAAACGTCTGCAGCAGCAGACAGTGCTGGCTCTTTGGCTTTGAGACAAAGATGAGCATTGAACCCCAGAGTTGGATACGACTGACTTTTGAGCAAGGGAAACTTTACTTTTACCTTTACTATGACACCTCTTCTCTATACTCATTTAATTTGTCTAAGACACACACACCAAACTCTGAAATGTATGATCAACTTTCTGCTATCGCATTTACATTTAATTACAATATACAAGCATGAATAAATCCCCACTCTACTTGTCTAAATGGTTTTATTGATTAACATAGAAGACACCATATTATTTATGCTTTAATTAGTACTTCAGTAGTTAATAGTTTGTTATTGCCTGCATATCTGTTCACAAACATTTGCTAATTCGCTAATCTATTAACACATTCTACAAGTCCATGATAGCTTTATCACATAATTGCTCATCAAAGTCAGTAAATATTAACAAATCCCCGGCTTGATCATTCATCAAGACATTGTTTTACACTCCATAAACATTGTCTGTATTCAGTGGTGCACTTCACTTTTATAATTTGAAGGTTATGCTTTACAGTCTTGGAATTTTCTCAACATATAATATTTTTTGATTGCAATAGGAAATATTTCAAAGACACAATGATGGCATATTTTATTTAGCATTGCTGGTGGTTGTTAGCTGTGCTGATAATAATCTGAGACATAGTAATGGACCAATTAGTTTTTAAAATTCAAGAAAACTCTAAGGTGTGTACAGCTTGTGCTCAGAGCTAGTCTGAACAAAAAGGAGCATAGCTAAACAGCATAGCGAAGTAACACAGACATAGCTAAGGCTCTGCTTATACAACAACAACAACAAAACTCCAACTTCACAATGTTCAGGTCAAAATATTGGTACAATCTAGCTAAACCGCCTACAGTACATGTATATAACCAGACTTCTGATGGCAGTTAGGAAACAAAGCATCACAGCTTCTTCACATCTAGTGAAAAATAGAGTATAGCAACATGGAAATAGCAGGGCTTATATCATGACTTCGCTAGTAGTGCTGGCACCCTGGCGGGGAGGGGGGAGGCAATATTGCAACTGTTTCCTTATTGCCTTTCTGTGGTGTGTTTATGCCAAGGAAAAGAGGTAGGGAAGACTAGGCTGGCAGATGACCCATGGTGTCAGTAGCTCTGTATGGGCTGCACAAAATGTTCCAGAAGAATTAAAGCTATAAATCCTTGCTTCTTCTATATTGGAGTTAGGACAAGGAATTACATTATTTTCCCTCTCACTGGTGAAGATAATGAGGGATATCCTGGCAGTTTCAATGAGTACTCTCATTTTTAGTAAAGGTAAAGGTCACCCTTGCTCGAAAACCAGTCATATCTCACTCTAGGGTTCAGTGCTCATCTCTGTTTCATAGCTGAAGAGCCAGTGCTGTCTGCTTCTGCAAACATTTCCATGGTCATGTGGAAGGCATGACTAGACACCAGAGTGCACAGAACGCTGTTCACCTTCCCACCGAAGTGGCCCCTATTTATCTACTTGCAATTTTTTGCTTTTGAACTGCTAGGTTGACAGGAGCAAAGGGACAAAGACGGTAGCTCATCATTCTGTCCTGCAGCATTTGGGTATCAAACTGCTGACTTGCCACCTTCCAGTCAGCATCTTAGCCACCTGAGCCACTGCATTTTCACAAGTAAAGGTAAAGGTTTCCCTTGCTCGAAAGCCAGTCATATCCGACTCTAGGGTGCAGTGCTCATCTCTGTTTCTAAGCCAAAGAGCCAACGCTGTCTGCTTCTGCAGACATTTCCGTAGTCATGTGGCAAGCATGACTAGACACCAGAGCGCACGGAACACTGTTACCTTCCCATCGAAGTGGTCCCTATTTATCTACTTGCAATTTCTTGCTTTCGAACTGCTAGGTTGGCAGGAGCTGGGACGAAGATGGGAACTCATTTCCGTCCTGCAGTACTTGGGAATCGAACTGCTGACCTTCCACTTCCCAGACAGCATTTTAGCCACTTGAGCCACTGCAGTCCCTGCATTTTCACATAAATTACCATTTTCCCCTGCAAAAGTTTACAATTTGAGCAATTGCGGAAATTGTGCAAATTGCTCCAAACCTAGCTGGTCTAAGAATTAGAGGCACTGGATAGGTTGTTAAAATGTATTTTTCAAGTTCCTATAATGCAGTATAGGCCTTTCTCATTCTAGACATTTTAGAAAAAGGATGAGCAGAATATTGTTATCTGTGTAAAATGTAATAGCACAAATTGTGGCAGTGACGTGCTGCTAATTAAAAATTGCCAGTTGCATTCCTGGTTACATGCCAGTTGCACAAATGGAAAATTGGATCAGCAACTTGTTGATTAGTGGCAATTTGCCACCACAAGTTATGCAATTACTCCTATGTGACACCAGAAATGTGCTGATGTCATATTACAGTACAGTAAACTGAAATTGTCTTGGTTCGGCAGAGTTGTGCTCTGTAAAATGATATTATTACCAAGACTGATTTTTTTGTTTGATGCTCTACTGATCCAGTTAAGAGAGAAAGAAATTAAAGAATTTCAAAATATTTTAATAATTACTGCAATGGTGGGCGTAGACCTAGAATTAATAAAAGTCTCTGGTATTTATCACAGAAAGAGGGTGGATTGGGTTTACCAAACCTTAAACATTACTATAGAGCTTTTCAGGTTAAAAACATTGTAAAGATTCTGAGGAAGGAAAAGGCAATTTTGGAGGAAATAGAGATGAAGGAAGTAAATCAATTCGGTAAGTTGTTATTCCTGGATAAAGAAATGAGTAAAATAGGTGTAAAAAACAGAACGATGAAGGTTTTGTTAAACAATTGGAAAAAAGTGAAAAAAGACTTAGTCCCAGGTGTATCCCTGATTATAGAAATAGAGGATATTAAAAAATTTTTCCAATAAATTTAGATAGTAAAGTAAAGGAAATTTTGAATAAAAATGAGATTTTCTTATTGAAGGACTGGATCAGTTTATGTAGGAACAAAGAGAAAAAAATGGAGTTATACACACAGTTAAAATTGAATTGGTTTCAGGTGATATTAGTAGACAAATGGAATAGTAAACATTTGGCCGAAGTATGATTGGAGAGAGATAAAACAGAATTTGAGGAATTATTATAGAAAGTAAGAAAAGGAGAAATGGATATAAAAGGCCTGGTGAGTAAAATCTATAAGATAATAAATAAAGAGGGCAATCCACAAGAAACATTGAGAAAAATATGGGAGCAAGATCTTAAGGTTAATATCACAGAGATGGAATGGAAAAATAAGTGGAAGAAAAGGATCATGAGAACTATGTCTGTCAGAGTAAAAGAACATAATTTTAAAATGCTATGGACGTGGTACCTGACCCCGGTGTGGTTACATCAAATGGATAAAAATAAAAGTCAAATGTGTTGGAGATGTAGTGATGAGCTGGGTACTTATGAACATATGTTGTGGAGTTGTAGGGTGGTAAAGCAATTTTGGGAGGAAATAGAGAAAGAAATCTCCAGAATTTTTGAGGTGAACCTTAAGCTGGGGCCAGATATAGCATTGCTGACAGACACAGGAAGTATGAACTTAGACAAGGACGAAGTGAGCTACTATCTCTGTGCATGACAACAGCAAGACAATGTATTGCGAGACAATGGAAAAATGATCAGATCCCAAAGTTGGAAGTCTGGTATAAGGAGATGTGGGACCTTGCTCTAAATGACAAATTAACATGGGAACTGAATAAGAAAAAGGGCATAATAAAAGAGAATAGATTTTGGCAAATTTGGCAACTGTTTGTTGATTCCACAGGTATAACAGGTGATTGGAGCAGTCCAGTACCAGAACTTCACAGATTTTGGAAATCGTGAAAATGTGTCTACCGCATGCTCCAGGGCATTGTACAGTCACATGTGGTGAATTAGTAATCACTCTTTTTTCATTATTGTGTTATTAACTTGGTTGGGTAATAGGTAAATAGGGTAAATAAAAATAGTAATGCCTGTCTAAAGTCAAGACAGGCCTTGAATATTAGAATGGAAATTTAATATTAAGAATAGTAGATGAGACCCAGTCTGACTAATATAGTTTAGCGCCCTGTCGACATTACACAATTAAGGATTTTAAAGTAGTTCAATATAATTAAAAGTTTATGTATTTTTTTTTTTGTTTTCTTGTGCACTAATATTATTTATATGTCTTTGTCAATGTAAACTGGTTTTTTAATAATTCTTTATTTTGTGCATTTACTTATGTGTTCTTATCTTAATTTCTACATTTAATTTGTATTTTTGTAAAACTCAATAATTAATATATATATATATATATATATATATATATATATATATATATATATATATATATATATATATATATATATATATATATATATATATATATATATATATATATATAAAAAGAAATGTGCTGATGTTAATACAAACAGAGCCCATGTTTTTCTAGGAGGCAAGAAGAAGAGTTTTCTTCCATGGATGGTCAAGGTTATTCTCTCTTGACTACAAGCAGTCACCTAACAGACAAAATCTACTGTCATGATTAGATATACGAGAAAGGTAAACTTCTGTTTAACAGTATAAATTAATTCTACAATGTACAAACCATGCTGGGACTTAGAGATACAATTCAACATAGAGGACTTTTCTAACTAACATAAGTATGCAGTCCCCCCCTGTGTGTGTGTGTGTGTGTGTGTGTGTGTGTGTGTGAGAGAGAGAGAGGGAGAATACAACTAGTGTTTACTTGCCTCAAAATTACAGGAACTGAAGTAGACTTTAAAATTAAAATCAACAGATTCAGAAGAATTTCAGGCAAACCTGCAACTGCAAGGCAATTACAAGTAAGAGTGGCAGAATACAGAGAGGAGAATATACTTAACTTTTGTATCCTGATTTGGAGTTCGAAAACGTTGCTAAATATCAAGATCAAAGATGAGATTTTTAACCTTTAAATACTCTGTGGAGTTGGCTGTAATTAAATAATAATTTTAATTGTCAAACTTTCAAGTATACATTTGGCTTTTTTAGTTTTGTAGATTTCTCCCTCTTTTTAGAAGGAAACTGTTTTGCCTTTTATGAAAAGAGGTACTGGAAAGGCTAAGGAGTGGTAAAAGGTTGTGAACAAGGTTAATGTATATGATTTCTAAAATATTTAATAAAATGCTCTACAGTGAACTTAGATTAAGAAATAGTCAATATCTAAGTTCCTCTGTGTAACCTTACAGAAACCTTTTAAACATGCTTCTATTTTCTAACCAAAACTGACAGTTTTTCCTCTGTTAGAAGCAAAAGAAAATTGGTGTTAGAAGGAAAAATAATACTCCATTTAATAAGGACAGCCAGATATCTCCAAAAAGCTTATAGTAACTTTCTTCTGCTAGTGTTATGTAATAGCTGTTACCCAGAGATTCTGGGATTCATAGTCCAACAAAAAAATAAAATGGTACATTCCTACTGCCAAGTACTCTGTCTAGCATCCTCCTCCTGTCTTCTATTGCTGAATAATATATGAGTAGTTTCATCAAAAATGAGTTGACAAAGCCCTTTGTCTCTCTCCTGTTGGACCTAAAATTCCAGATACAAAATTCCAGATACAGAATTCCAGTGTTGCAGTGATGCTGTTTGATGCTAGTTAGTGTACAAGGTTATTTTGTCCTGAGTCATACAAATGAGAAGGGAAAACATTCCATCGAATAATCTTGATAGATTCTTTAAGTATGCTAAAAAAGAAATAAATAAAAAAGTGTTCCACCAGAGTCATATAGGCTTCATTACTAACAAAATGTATTTTTAAAAAAAAACCACTTTCTTCCTCTCCTGTTTAATTATACTTATTACAGATACCACATTAGTGATAGCTATTCTGAACTTTCAAATGTAAAGAAAGCAATATATTTATGGTATAAGTTAATTAAAATGCTGCTTATATTACTTCTGCTTTCACAGCTACTTCAATGTGAGAGAAACTTCATTTGAACTAATTCCTCAATTTATCTATGTGTATATATGTTGCGATATGTCACAACTGACTTGACGGCATGCTACTGCAGTTGCTAGTGCTGCTGCTGCTGTTGCTGTTGTACATACATATACATAGAAACCACAAAGCATATACAATAGATAGAATACACCAAATATGATATCAAAACTTGTACTCCAATCCGGAAATCAAGAGGTGGTGAAAACAGTGCCAACTTAATTAACTAGAAACAGGGAAGATGGCAAGGGTGTGGTAACAAAGGGAGGAATCACCCTAAGGAGGAGGAGTCAAAGAGATAAAATCAAAAGTGTTTAATATCTAAAGTGTGGCAACCCGGTCGAACTGTAATAAGAATGAAAGCGCGGTGCCAAAATGGCCAACGCGCTCTTTGCGCCCCCCCCCCCCACCCGGACTCAGACATCCAGGTCAATAAACTATCAGACATCCAGGTGAGTTAGGGGGCGTGGCCACCCCTCTATAAAAGGGGTGGCCACGAGGCAGACGAGCTGCCATTTTAGAAAGAGCGACGGAGAGGAGAAGTTTTCTCCGTCGCTGTTTGTCCGTAGTCTTCGGCTGTTTAGCCCTTGCTCCTTCCCGGCTGGGAAGGGAGGATTAGCACAGAGCCTTTAGCTTGCTGGCTGCTCTGTGCTTTTGGCGCTAGGTTTTCGATCCCTGGAAAGGGATCCTGCTCTTTCTTCGAAGATATGCCTCCCAAACGGAAGGCCCCGGCGATGAAACCGCGGCCACAGGGGAGGATTTTTTCAGGCCCTGCGCAGGTACGGGGGGCAGCCATCAGGTCGGAGGACCAGGGCTGTGCCCCCGCGGCAGGGCACTAACCCAGCCTTGCCCACCGATACCGGTGGGGTGATTCAGGCTGGCACTTGGCAGCCGGGCTTCAGCTCGGTGGCTGGCCAGCTTACAGGCTGGCCCCTCAGGGGCTTCGGCCCCTGGCCGGCCGTTACCGGCCATGGGTCAGAGCAGCGTGGGAGGGCCTGGTGTGGGCATACAACTCGTTCCCCCTCCGGCCCCTCATGGGCCGGAGTTTTGGGCATGGCCCTATTCTGGCCCTGGCTCACCATTTCGGGTTACCTTTCCAGCTGCCTAGTGGGCCGCCCGGCCCACCCGGCCCGCCTTATGTTAGGGGCTCTGTGGCAGTGGATGCTTTGTCAGCACGTTTAGCAGTGCTGGAAGCATCCTTCGGCATTGCACAGCCTCCCGGGGAGCGGGGGGCGCTTCTCTTTTTTTTAACAGGGGCCCCTTCATCGACCCGGCTACCTTGCCGGCCGCTATGCTTCAGCGGGCGGCCAACCGGGTCGAGCTGCGTGAGACGGTCCGGCCGGCCCAGCTGGTCTCTCGCAGCTCCCCGTTCTACCTGATGTCCAGGCTGGGAGCAGTCAGGGGTGATCCCAGAGCTCGATTCTGGTCGCGAGCTCCGACGCCCGCCGTGGGCCGGAACCCCCGGTGGGGGCGGCTCATGGGGGTGCACCTAGTGAGTATCAGGTTCAATTTAAGTGCACCAACACCACAGCCCACTTACGGTGGTGGGGTCAGTGGCCCTGGCCTCGTCAAGTTGATGCGAGCGGGCATCAGTTACCATCTTATCCCAGTATCCCATGGTTGCTAAATGGTCCCTCGTTAAGGGTGGGGGTGTCCGCCCCTGGGGCAGTGCCGAGCATCGCAGGGGCTGTCCAGGTCCTGCTGCGTATGCCCTTTATACAGAATGTGCCGTCGATGGCTTTGCCGACGGCTGGTTATTCCTTGCCCCTGGGTGATCATTTGTCGCAGGTCACGAGGGATAAGATCTGGAGGGGGATACGTGGATATTCTCCCTATTGAACTGTGAGCCCACTGAGGAGGAAAGAGGGGACAGGATGACAGAGACAAAGAGCTGTCCCGTCGTCGTAAGCCACCGCGCACCTGGGCCAACTGGTTGCCGGCATACCTTATATATATGGTGGTATGCCTCAGGGCCTGGCCTGATTGGGCCATCCCGATGGTTCAATACTTTGATATTATTTACAGGGCGATGGTTGATTTGATGAGCCCGTCGCAGTTGGCTTACGATGAGGAATTTGGATGAGGGTGGCCCTACACCCTGAGAGGAGGTGGGATGAGCCCTGTCAGCAATTGTGCTCGTGTACATGACTCCCACGTGACTGGCGCCTGGTGATAGGTACCATTGTGGTCATGCTGTGCAGTGGGCTGCTCAGACACAGGCTCCACACTAACTGGTCGGGCAGGGGGTTCCAGCCCGCCTGCTGTGTTCGACCTGCTCAGCTAGCGACGTGTGTAATAAAGCGCCACTATCGTTACTGACTTGGGTGCCCCCTTTTTGCGCTGGCCCCTACGCCGCCTCCGCGTGCCCGCGGGTTGGTGGGTTACGGGGCAGAGGTAGGGGTGCATAAGGGGCGATCAGAGCCCCGTCTGAAGGAACTAGCCTTGTCAAAGCCCCCCCTCCCCAATTAGTGTACTCATGCTGGAGCGATGGCACTCAGCTCATCCAAGAAGGGATGATGCGGGGTAACTGCTGGAGGGTTTCCAATGGGGCTTTTGTATTCCATTCGGGGGTGTTAGGGGCCCCAAGATGCTACTAATCCAGTTCCCTTCAAAGGTAATGAAGAGGTTGCTCCACTGAGCACAGCTAAGGGAGTTGAGGCTAGGAGAGTAGCGGGCCCCTTCTTGGAACTACCTTTCCTAATTTGAAAGTCTCCCCTATGAGACCAGTACCGAGGTAGAACTAGGGTGAATGTCGTTTAATCCTCCATTTAGCTTACCCTGTGGGTTCTCCGGTCAGGGATGCCATTCCTGATGACCTTGTTCAGTTAGGTAAACGTAGTTTGTTCAGCCCCTATGGGTGGTATGCTCATGCGGTCCCAGTGCTTTCCTGGCACAGTATGATATGCACTTGGCTTTCCGATTACCGCCAGTCCACCCAATGGATTTTGAGCTATTGGGGTTTTTTTTAGGTTCCAAGGGGAATCTTACTTAGATAAGGCCAACCCCTTCTGACTGAGTTATTTCATGTTCGGCATTCAAACAATTAGGTACTTTCATTCAGTGGGCCTTTGCTCGCAGGTCGGGGTCTCGGTCTCTAGCCCATTAACTCGACGACTTTTGGTTCGGGGGTGAACGGGGCTCGGACACGTGCATGCGTCTCCTCACTACATTTCAGACACTCAGGTGGGAACTGGGTGTCCCGTTGGCGCCTGAAAAGACCGAGGGCCCAGCTACTAAGCTCACATTTCTAAATTGACTCTGTCGCGCAGGCATCCGGGTTAACCATGAATAAGGTGGCTCGGATCTCCACGGCGATTTTGGCATTGATTGCCAAACATAAAGTGTTCCTTTGTGAGCTGCAGTTACTTCATGGCCACCTTAATTTTGCCTGCAGGGTGGTTCCACCCAGCAGAGCATTGGCCAGGCACCTGTGTGACGCCATGGCTGGCCTGTTAAAACGTCAACACAGGGTCCGGCTGATCAGGGGCATACGGATGGAGCTTCCGGTCTGGCTCAAATTACTCCTGGGTTTTAACGGGGTCTCTTCCTGGAGATCAGACCTTATGGTCTGCCCTAGATTTCAAGTACGGTCGGATGCCTCCGGCTCCCTGGCTTATGGGGGTTTACTCTGAGGGTAGGTGGACTTACGGCCAATGGCAGCACGCATGGCTTGGCACGGATCGCCTCCGTGATCTTACCTTCCTTGAGTTTCTTCCCAATTTGGGGAGCACTGATGCTATGGGGCGATGAGTGGGCCTACTCAGTGGTCCATTTTTGGTGTGATAATGCGGCAGTGGTGCACATTGTCAACACCCAGACATGCAAATCCCCCAGGGTCATTACATTAGTTTGTCTATTCTTTTTGAGAAGGCTATGCCTAAATGTGCTGTTCAGGGCCAGACATGTTCCAGGTATTAATAACGACATTGCTGCTGCTTTATCCCGCTTGCAGATCCCCCGGTTCCGTGCCTTACTCCGGAATCAGGTGAATTCCACTCGCCACTCCCGGCCGATATTGGGACGTTTGGCGAGGAGAGGTGAACTGGGCATGTCATTGGCACCTCGCACGCGTAAGGCGTATCAACATGCTTTCATGCGATTTTGAATTTTTTGCGAGTAACTACAGTTACCTCAAGTGTGGTCAATATCACTGGACCAGGTTTTACAATGCATGTTTATCTTCGCAGTCAGGGTTTGGCCCCCCGTACTATAGCCTTCAGGCTTTTGGCACTGGCATTTATGGCCAACGTGGGGGGTTTCAATGACTGCGTGAGTTACTCCCGTATGTATTGTGTCTTGGAGGGGCGGACACGTGAACGTGTCCGCTGCCCGGACACGCGTCACCCCAGTTCGCCAGAGTTTCTGACCCACCTTGCACGAGGCTGGCATTACTTCTGTTCGGATAGGTGTGAAGTGGCTCTTGGTCACGCAGCTACCACGGTAGCCTTTTTGGAGCGCTCCACATCAGTGAGTGGGTGCCAGAGTTGGTACCATCTGTGTAAGGCGGATGCATCTCGTAGGGCACTGGAACTCGACGATGTCTCTGTCACACTTGAGTGGGCTCAATTGGGGATACGGTCCTGAAAGGTTGTTCAGCACAGCGTAGGCAGTGGAGTCTGACTGCTACGAAATTTTATTGGAGACATCTGTCCGGTTGGTGCCCTGTTTTAATGCCACCAGGATAGGTCTACCCTTACCAAAGTAAAGTTACTGAGAGTGTCCGGTGCCGCGCTTCGCGGTGTGGGGCCCGTTTTGGCACCCATTTATTTAGGATAGGCCTTGTGTTGATCGCGGCTACGTTTGGGGTACTCGGAGGTGGATATATGTGTACGCGTAATTTCTTATATGTACGTCCCCTCACTGTATGAGTACCTAGTTATGTTCTTCACCTCTCTCCTCTTTTACAGATCCTGTGTGTCTCTGCACACTGGTGGCAGTGTGGCTGGTGGGCCGCAGCTATGTACACTGGGCAACAGTATATGCTGCGGCGACAGAGAGTGGACCCCGACTTGGGCTGTGTGCATCCGCACGTATGCGATGGTATGGTATGCGCGGCACAAGGGGCGGGAACTGTGGCCATTCCTGATGTCCATCAGGGATGCTGGACCGCCCAATGTTCTTAATAGGCACCTCGGCGGCGACGATCTTATACGGATCACTGCTGTTCCTAAACTGTCGAGGGGCTGTGACCTGGCGTTTTATATCATGTATGGCTTACACATGGTCGCTATGGTCTAACATCGTGCCGAGACACCAATTTGGAGGAGACATGGATCTCCGTGGTTCGGATTGTTCCGGCAGTCAGTGGACTGGGCTGTTGCTCGGTCCCTTGCTGAGCATGGCTGGGAGACAGCCATTGGACACCTGAGGATAGGTTTACAAAAATTTTGCTGGTAGGCAGGAGAAGGGGTCCACCTGTCGGCTGGAGGTATGTACCTCTTTCTGGGTGTGTTGCAAGCAGGTCTGGCGACCGAGCTGACGGTCTGGGGGGGGGGGCGGTGAGTCATCATGGATGCCTCCCCGTGTGGCGGGTAGCACTGGTAAGGTAAAGATTTATGACCCAGAGGTATCCGGCAGGTTCGCAATTGACTGGCCAACACTTAGACAGGTACAGGTGTAATAGCTTTGACCGGTCAACGACGAACCAGGCAAGGGGTGATGGCAGGAGCTTTTCAGCATGCATCACCCCATGATTTGATGGATACACGTCATAGGGTGGGGTCAGTAGATAGTTTATTGACTCCGGTCAACAATTTGTTTGTATCAACAAACAAATTGATACAAATGGATACATTGTAGCCAATTGCCATTGGCAATTTTGGGAGGAACCTTACCAGTGTTACTGCGGCCTGCTTGCCTTAAAGAATTACAATTGGATGAATACACCAATTGAAAGTTATAATTCGGACTAGGGCATAATTCAATAAAAGTGGCCCAATGCCTTTATCCATATACCGGTATCTGAGTCTTTCTTTGGGGGGTGCGCCTGCAAAGTAAGAAAGGTAAGGATAAAACTCAATATGTACAAACTGAAAATGAAATCCAACAATGATAGCAAAAATGTAAAACCGCATTCATCCACAAATCAAAGAGTATCCCTTATGTGAATCAGATAAACGAGGAACAAATCGGGCGTGTGGGACCACAAATGAAAAAATAACTAGTTCTATGTGAAACGCAATATAACATCAAGATGTAGGTAGTATCAAGTTCATGTATGAAGTCCAAAACGGGAATACAAAGTCAGAGGGTCCAAGCCGAAAAGTCGAAGTCAAAAACAGTCGCAAGTCCGGGTGCTACAGCAAAAGAGAAACTTCAAGTATAACACGGAGGTAAGTCGTTGCAGAAAGGTATATAATCAGTCGTCCATATCCTTCCGGTAAAATGGATATTTCGTAGTTCTTTATCAAGACTCTGCAATAGTCAAGCAAAATACATATACTGATATACTATCCATGCATGATATATAATCTGATATTCTCATACAGCAATATGTTAGCAATATACAGAAACATACGAAAAAGGGGTAGTACCTGAATCATCAACAAACGCGCTCGCAACGACCTTCTGTGTGAATTCATATGAGGTCAGAGCATTAGGAAGTAATAGTATTAAGCTCTAAATATAGCTAGTGGAACGCACATGCATATAGTCCACACCTGTGATACGTAAACGGACTAACATGCTCTCTACAATCATTAAAGACACACATACATAAAACCAAGTACTATATGGAAGTGGAAATAAGAGTAGTTTCATAGAAAGGCTGAAAGATCATAATCATTGTTAAGACCCTTGGGGACCAGAGTAGAAAATCGATGAATATAAAACGCTTCCCGTTGGAGTAGAAAGTGTTGTTTGTCCACATTATGAAACTTGTGTGGCGAGAAAGTTTCAAGTATAACCATTCGCATGTCCATGAAAGAGTGTTTTTTGTCATGGAAGTGGGCAACAAGGGGAGCTGTGACAACGTTATGTCTAATGCAGGACTGATGTTCTCCTAGGCGAGTTTTTAATGATCTACAAGATTGTCCGATATAAGCAAGATCACAAGAACAGAGGATCATGTACATGGAATCGGTGGTATTACAATTAGAGAAGGAGGATAAATGAAGTATAAAATTACTACTAGGGATGTTGACCAAATTAGTCGTCCACATGAATCGGCAGAAAGAGCAATGCCCACAAGTATGATTTCCCACCGGGAACCTTGTATGAGAAAGGGATCTGGGCAGACAGTCAGTTCTCGAGACCATAGCCGCAATAGTTCTTGTTTTACGAAATCCAATAATTGGTTTGTCCTGACAGCCCGGAATCATGTCCATAATATGCCAATGTTTGTAAATCACATTTTTGATTTTCTGGGCTAGAGGTGTACAATCTAATGACCAGATGATGTTAGTGTCTGTAGAATCAGCATAGCGCTGGAATAAAGTATCTCGAGATCTGGAGCTTACTCTGGTGTAAGCAGATTGGATGATCTGTTCAGGATAGCCTCTATGCCTTAAAGAACGCTGGATATTCGAAGCGGCCTTGTGAAAATCTGAGTCCCTGGTGGAATTGCGTTTGGCTCTGAGAAACAAATTAAATGGAATTTTGGATTTAAGAGAGTATGAATGGAAAGATCTGTACTGTAGATAAGCATGTCTGTCAGTGGGTTTGTTAAATAGTTTCATGTTAAGTTTATGATCCGAAATGAAGATCTCCAGGTCCAAAAAGGGGATGGAGTAATAATTAACGGAGTGGGTGAAGGTTAAATGATCATGAATAGAGTTGATCCAGTGTACAAAATCTTGTATGGCTGTAGGGTTATTGAAAACAAAAAATAAATCATCGATGTACCGTTTATAAACTAAGATGTGCATGAAAAAGGGATTAACAGCTGGGTCAAGTATAAAAGTATAGTCAAAGTCGTTCATATAAATATTTGCCACCGAGGGAGCAAAATTGGCCCCCATGGCCACCCCTTGTGTTTGCAGAGAAAAAGAATCCTCAAAACGAAAAAAATTGTGCTCGAAAACGATGTCAACCAAATCCATAAGAAAATGAGTAGGAGGGTCTGTATGGGAGCGGGAAGATAAGTGGTATTCAATCAACTGGCGCACATCCTGTAATGGTATATTGGTATAAAGGGACGAGACGTCCATGGTAAGTAGGGCGCAATTATCAGGCACGGAAGTGTATTCTAAGGATTGAATAAAATGAGAGGAGTCCCTAACATAGGATGATGTCTCAGAAACAAAGGGTCGAATGTGATGATCGATATATATGGAAATGGGTTCTAATATATCGATCATCACATTCGACCCGTGGATTTCTTTCTAAGACTGTAATATCCCTCAAGACCACTTTTCTGAATGCTTCAATTGAGGCATTTTCAATAGGGTGTATAAAGGTAGAGCGAGGTGTGAAAATATTCCTGGAATGACCTGAGGAGTCCTTAAAGAAAGCACACAGCTTTAATAATCGGATGAGTTTGAAAATGTCTACCCGTGTTTTAAAAGAAGAATATTTGGGAGTGGGAACAAAGCCCAAACCCAAGTTTAATAATTCGGTCTCCCTTACCGTAAGGATCCTGTCAGACAAATTAAACACCAAAGATGGAACTATTTCTTCTTGTTTCGACGGGTGACACGTTGTCCTAAAAAATCCCCACCAGAAGTATTCTTGGAAGCGGAGGGTGGTTGTTTGTTGCGATGAAGTCTGAAGTTATATGGGTCTCTCGGTCGCTCATCAGCGGAGGATTCAGCCACATCAGAATCCGTGGTGTCAAAATCGGTGTCTTCGAGTGGGCGGCACCATGTGACTTGCTTATGAGTGTTAGGGCGAGTGAACTGCCATTTGTAGATACGATTGGTTTTATAATCATTACGATCCCTATTTAATTTTTTATTCTTGAAAGTTAGCAAGTTGTTTCTGAATTCTTGTAATTTGTTATCAAGAGCATCGATCTTATCTGAGGTGATGGAGGACTTCGAAGATGAAAAGTTACCATTACTTCCCTCTACGGACACCGATACTGAAGACCTTGACCATTTAGAGTCTCTTGAGAAAAAACGTATCGGGCTGAATCTTCATTCCTCTTTTCTATGCGAGTATTACAAAAATTCCATCATATCCCGTGGATTAAGGATGCCTAAAGGTCCTACCTTATTTTCTAATAATAAAGACTTTCTAGATAAGTGGACCTTAATTCTTGATAGATGTTCTTACGACCTGATCCTATTGATTATCGACCAGTGCAACAACGATTCTGATGTCTTAAAGGGTGGCATTAAAAAGATCAAAGATAACTTTTCATCTTCGAACACCTCCATCACCTCAGATAAGATCGATGCTCTTGATAACAAATTACAAGAATTCATAAACAACTTGCTAACTTTCAAGAATAAAAAATTAAATAGGGATCGTAATGATTATAAAACCAATGAGTATCTGCGGACACTCAGCTGTGGGGGCTGGAGGCATGGTTGCTCCCAGTACTTACGTTTTCGACACAGGTGCTGCCGACAAATACTTTTTTTTCAGCTTCATGCACAGTCTCTGACACTCCGCATAGTGGTGGAAAGCTTTTCAGAGAATTTTTGCTCTGTTTTGGGATTATTATTATTTTGCCAATTTGGGGAGCGTAGTTTCAAAATTCAGGCACTGTGTAATCCAGGGTCATGAACATTGATAGAGAAGTGATAGGTAAAGGTTTCCCTTGCTCGAAAGCCAGTCATATCCGACTCTAGGGTTCAGTGCTCATCTCTATTTCAAAGCCAAAGAGCCAGCGCTGTCTGCTTCTGCAGACATTTCTGTGCTCATGTGGCAGGCATGACTAGACATCGGAGCACATGGAACACTGTTAATTTCCCACTGCAGTGGTCCCTATTTACCTACTTGCAATTTCTTGCTTACAAACTGCTAGGTTGGCAGCAACTGGTACAAAGACAGGAGCTCCTTCCGTCCTGCAGTACTCGGGAACGAACTGCTGACCTTCTGCCTCCCAGTCAGCATCTTAGCCACTTGAGCCACTGCAGTCCCTTATAGAGAAATGATACAATCTCTATATTAGCTATACCCTTTCCTTTTGGTTGGTTTATGTGAGCAACAATGAGCCTGATTGGAAAAAGTTCCTGCTAATGCATAAGCTACAGTACATATGAGAGTAATAAACTAGATTTTCTCAACTCATTTGAAGATAGCTGCCCCCTGTGATGGGCAAATTAAAAAGGAAGACATTTATTCTCATTAATTTTAATTGTGTGGAGTAGAAATGTCCAGTTAGATTTTTATTTGGTGATGTAATACCTATTAGCAGATGTTAGAGTGTCCAGGTGGTAGTTCAGAATTCTGTCACACACTCACTGGACATGCTGATGCCAAAGATAAGATAAAGAATGTGTTTACTAGTCTTGGACAAATTCCTTGAACACCTGCTATCCCAAGGGAGGGGAGCCCCCTCCTGTCAGTCAAACTAATTATCCCGGACACCTGCAGATTGAGTCATCTCAAGAATGCACAGGTGGGGGCTAGATGTCACACAGCACGAACACTTGTCTCATTTCTCAAGGGAACACAGGTGCACGTCAATGAGATCATTATTAGGTCATAACATTCCTAAGCTCTCTTTTTATTATAAAAAGAGCACTGTTTGAACACTCAAAAAAGCATACTCCTGAGACCAAGGGAGAAGCCCTTGGCTCTCAGCCACTTCATAGGCAAGATGTCTCTTCGGGAATAGAAGAAAGCCATGTGGGGCTCTTCAGCCCCTACCTATTAAGAAGGTAACTGCTAGAAAAGTTAGAAAGATATATTTTTATGTTTATTTCTTTGTTTTATGTTTTTATGTAAGTAAGATTTGTAACTGTGTTTCTAACAATAAAACTACAAAAACCTGTAGTTTGAGTGACTGCCTTTTATATGAGAAACCAGCTTGGAAACCAACCAGAGCAACTAGCAGTAACTTCAACGGTCCTCATCGCCCAGCCAGAGGGAAGAGGTGAGAGGGGGTTGCTCTGTCTAAGGGAAGGGAAAAGTAAGCAGTATTTGGAAGCTTAGCTTCAGCCATGGAATATAATTACCTGCCATATGCAGAAGGCTTCTCTTACCCTGTTCCCCAGCAAATCGGGCTAGGGGGAAGTATGCTCATAGAGGCAGCAGGTTGCAGGATCTCTGGTCCGCCCTGTCGGGTGTTCCCAAGAAGTTCTGGGTGCCCAATGAAGCCCCTGTGAGGCATTTTCGTCCCCCTATGTCTCTTATATTGTGGCAGCAGTGGGATCCTGGAACCCATCGTCCACCAAAGTGACTCCAGGTCCCACGTACCAGATGACAGCAAAGATGTCCAGAGCCAGCCAGACGGAAGGAGGTGAGCGAGAGTGTGTCTGCCGAGCATCTGTCGCAGATAGAGGTGGGAGAAGAAATCTTCCTGGGCGGAGGAAGGACCTTCTCAGAACCTGCACACCCAGATCATCTTACCAGCACCTTCCCGGGGCTGTTTCCATGCCGTTGCCAGAGGAAAGGAGCAGAGAGAGGAAGGTGGGGGCTTCTCCAACGTTCCTGCCCAATGCAGCAAAACGGCATGTTCCTCTATGTTCAAGTTTTTTTCAGCACCGCTTCTACAGCCAGCAGCAAGAAGCAGAGCCGATTTATCAGTGTCTTCCTTGCCAGCAGCAGCAACAGCAGCTGGAAGAAGCGCCGAATGTGTGTACATTTGCATACAGCATCAGAGACTATCTCTAAAGTTCCGGTCATCAAAGGACTGAGTTCGTAAGCTTGTAAAAACAAAGAACAAGTGCCTGCAGCACTTAACAACTCTACAGATCTGCGTGTCTGCTTGTTAGTGTTATTCCCTGTAGTACATTTGGGGAAAGTGAAAGTAAATTGTACTGATATGTTCCTAGTTAAGAAATGTCAGTTAAATGGTTAATCTCTCTTTTAGGAAAAAGGGAACATTGAGGGCTGGAGTCTGGTTGACGAACTTAGGTGAAAATCAGATTTCCAGTAAAGCCCTGTCTCTTGTTAAGGGAAGGAATTTCAGAGACATATATGGAGTGTTATTTTTATATCTGTTTAAAAGAGTTTATAGTGCAACTAGCTGGTTGCCCGGCTTTGCCTGGGGATGTTTTTTTTTGGGGGGTGGGGCGCCAAAGGATGGGAGACCAACTCATTGAAGATAAACCTCTCTGTCAGGGCTAGTGACTGGGGTCTGATTCCAAAGAATGGAAAGCAAGCTCTCCTCTGCCTTTATCCACCAGCGCAGGCAAGAGAACTATTCTATTTTCACCCCATTCACTTTCTCCACTTGGGACACTAACTCTGGAATGGGGGAAAGGAGAGAAAGTGTTGAAAAGTGAACAGCTGTCTCACTTGCGCTGCAGAAGTTCTAAAAAGATTTTTTTAAAAAGAAAAACACAAAAACAAGTGTCTTGACCAGTGAGAGACACAGACAGGGTTTTGTTCCTAGGCTTTTAGATTTACAGCAGGCCAGGAATATGGTTAGCATGGCTAAGGAGGATTTTCTCTGCTTTGGCTAACTATACCAAGATGGACCTCCTAATGCCCAGATTAAACTGGTTATTAAAATGGCGACCCCATACTAAACAGGTGTCAGATAACAGGGACCCTTCTTGCCACCTCCCAGATCAGATAATTAGCAGGGACCCAGTTGGCCTTCAATGGGTGTTGCATAGGTACCTTAGAAGTGAAACTCAAGGTTGCACTGATAAGGATGCTCAGCCTGGAAATGAAACCTTCTGAATCTTCCTCCATTCCTCCTCCTTGTAAAACCCCTGCAAGTTGAACTTGAGAAAAAGGCCTCCTTTTGTTAGTTCTTATCTTGTCCCTGTTCCTTCCTTCCTTTCATCCAGTGGAAGGAAAAATGGAATGCGGCTTCTTCAATTAGCAGCGTTTATTGTAGCAAAATTAACAAGCAGAGTATGCGGAATATCTCTGTTAAAAAGTCATCTAATCTACAGCAAGTTAAATACTGGATACAGAAATAAAGAATAAAAATCAGCATCTTATAAATAAAAGAATGATATAAAGTGGGCATCTCTGTGCCCCCATGGACAGAGTCTAAGTCTGCAGAGTTTAAGTCATCTTGAAACAAAGTGATGCAGCTTCCCAAGGAAATGACAAGACCCCTGGCGAGGTTAAAAAAAAACCTTGGTTTTTATACAGCACCTTGGTTGTTTTGACTATTGAACCACCTATATTAAACAGCTCTTCGATGCACCTGCGTCTCAACAGTTGTTCTTATTTTGGGTTCCATCTCTGAGAGATAACCCATCTCTTAGATTCCAATCATAGTGTCCTCAGACATGTGACAAGCTTTTGTTATGCTAAAGCACCTGCTTGATGGGTGGTTAGTGTGGGCTATTGGAATGATAAACAATGACATCATAGCTTAAAGTACTCAAACAGAAGTAAATGCATTCAAACTTCTAAGTAAATTAACTTAACACATTACTACTTTAAAAGTAACATCCTTTAAACGTTCCCCGTGACACAAAGCACTGTCATAACTGTATCAAATAAATCATTTCTATCTATTTATCTACCTCTAATTATACTCAGTAAAGTCTAGAAACAAACCAATATTTAGGCAGATGGCATAAATGACATAAATAAATGCTGTTCTGTTGATCTTGCCAGTTTTTGGAAGGTGACAGATTAAAGCTTTGTATGCTGACAATTAAAGCCTGTCTACACACAACAACAAATTAGTTCTGGGAACTTGTCACTTTGGGATTAAAAGAAATAATACAGTACTTTGAATGTGAAGATTCAGAAGAGATATTCATATTTCCTTAGCTTTTGTGAACAGGCAAGTTTCAAATCCTGCCTGGCATTTGTTTGAAGATGATTAATGGATGCACATTAATGAATATTAATTAGTTAGCTTAACAAATTTGAGAGTGTGGAACCTCTACCTACTCAAACATATGATAGCCTGTTATCGAAATGAACCTAAAGGGTCTGTGTGCCACTGTTTGCTGTTTTCTTAATGGTTCTAAAACAAAATATTGGAACGGTCAGTCAAGCTGAAAGAAAGATTTCTTTTCATCCCTTGTTCTTTGTAACCCTTCTTCTTTTTAAAATGTTATTTAAATATTTACTACATTTTTATAGGTTGAGATTACGACCCTAAACCCACATGCTGGGGAGTATGCTCCTCTAAAGAGCAAAGCAATTATTTTTGAATAAGCGAACACACGTTGATGATGTAATCTGGTCTTCCTTGAAAAAGAGGCAAATGTAAAACACAAGGATGAAGAAGTGCCTTAGAAAGGAGATACAAAGACAGACAGATCAGAAATGAACTATTCTGACAAATTTTAAAGCCTAAGGTTGCAAGAGGAAAACAATGGTTGGCATTTTACTTTTATGTGATTGTTGTTTTTCAATCGCACAGTTAAGTCTGACCCTTTGCAACCCCATGGACCACCACATGCCAGGCTCCTCTGTCCTCTGACATCCTCCACAACCCAGCCAGATCTATTCCCATCACAGCAACAATACCATCCATCTACCTCATCCTCTGCCACCTCCTTCTCCTTTTGCCTTCAATCTTTCCCAGCATCAGGGCCTTTTCCAGTGAGTTTTCTTTTTTTCATCTGGTGGCCAAAGTACTTCACCTTCATCTTCAGTATTTGTCCTTCCAATAAGCAGTAAGGGTTGATTTCCTTCAGGATTGACTGATTTGAGGCAACCGGACACCAGCCTTGCTCTCTCTCGGTCAGTCTGGCCAGAGAAGAATGGAAACAGCTGTGGGAGGGCTTCAGGCAGCTACAAAAGTCCTTTTGCTGCCTCCACTGCAGCGGCAACTGGATGCCCACCTTGCTCTCTCTTGGTCAGTCTGGCCGGAGAAGAGTGGAACCAACTGTGGGAGGGCTGCAGGCAGCTTCAAAAGACCTTTGCTGCCTCCACTGTCGAGGCAACCAGATGTGGCCACGGGAAGCCCGAATATGTCACCGCCACCGCCTGCCGCACCCTCCTATCCCCTTCCATCGGGTGGGGTGGATAAAGGGGCTTCCGTGGCCTTGGACTGGTCTTGGACTGGCTTCTTTATGGTATTTTTTTGTATTTTTTTGTACTTCTATGTATTTACTGATCCTGGTATAATGATGGCTTTTGTATTGTATTTTTGTATTATCATGTATTTATTTGCCTATTTTGTTGTTATATTGTCTTGACATTGATATGTTGTAGCCACCTTTAGTCGGCCTCGGCTGAGAAAGGTGGGGTATAAATTAAAATTGTATTGTATCGATCTCATTGCAGTCCAAGGGACTCTCAGGAGTCTCCTCCAGCACCACATTTGATTACCTGTATGCAAGAGCCACACTGGCCGCTATCAGCGGTTATCCAAAACTGAACAAGCTTTTCCTTCACATCAAATGTAAGGGTTCAAAAATATTAATTTCAAAAATTGTTAGCCTGAGACAGTCTGAGATAAAACTGCAGAACTTAGGGTGTGAAGGCCAAGTTGTCTCCTGTTCTTCATTCTGAATTAACTAAAATGTTTCTTGCTATGATTTGTGTGATGCTGGATGTCTGACCCAGGATGCCTGACAACATGAGTAAACAGCAAAAAATAACAAAGTTCAGGGGTGTTGGGACAAGCACCAAGGACATCTTTATTAAAAGAAATCACAAGAGAAGTCTTCTTGCTTCAACTTCTGCTGATATAACCTAGAATATTTTGGAGTACTTTTAAGGATAACAACAAAAAAGGGGATTCTTCAGATATTCTCCCCTCCATCTATTTCACATCTGCCCATATATATATATATATATATAAACAAAAAGGACTTACCTTTGGCATTGAAGTGGATCATCATCAGCAGAAAGACTTCCTGCCTCCTTAACTGAACATGACTCTCCAGAGTAGGGATGTGAAGAATTTTCATCAATATCTGCTCTACAGTTAGATAGATTTCCTTAATATGGCAAGACAAACTGTTGAAAACTGGCAAGCACCAGTTCCCCAAGAAATCTCACCCCAAGTATGAAATTGAGAAAAGAACTGTGCAAAATGCTTCTAGAATCTTTGTGGTTTAAGAAGCCATACATTTGTAAAGCATAAGTTCACAAAGCACAAAATGATAGTATTAAGTATTCGCCATTTTTCTTCTTCCTTAGACAAAATGGTGAATACTTTTCATTTAATACACAACAGATAGCCTGGCTGTTTGCCATCCTCACCTAGCTAGTGTTTTCCCCTTTAACAGTCCTCACAGAGAGGCAACAGTTATTGCCCCTTTAAATGTTAGAAGCTGGCACATGTCAGTCTTGCAAATTCTCAGTGAGATCAAAAAATGAAGAAAAATGTCCCTGTCTCACTGAGAAGGTTTTGTTTTGTCTGTTGTTCCCTTTTTCTCTCTTACTGTATCGAACCAACCAGATGAGGATGTTTATTCTTCCAGCTTAGCTTCCTCAAGAGCATTGTGTCTTGCTAAGTGCTTAATTTTCTTTGACATAGAAGTAAAAGGTTTATTCTAGCCTTTTCCTTGGATGTCAGTAAAGTTCAAATCCCATGCCTCCTTTTCAGTTTCTTTTCAGATGTCTCGAAAGGCCTCACCTGTACTTGCAAAGCTCTCTTCTACATCACTGACAAACCTCATCCCTGCTGTTTGGGAAAACTACAGGGTGAGAAGAAGGAAGCAAGACTCAAACCTGGGACTTTTGGTATAGACCAGGGGTCAGCAAACCTGGCTCACCAGGTGTTCTTGGACTTCACTTCCCAGAAACCCTGATCAGCAGCACTGCTGACTTGGGCTTCCGGCAATTGAAGTTGAAGAACACCTGAAGAGCCAAGTTTGCTGACCCCTGTTATAGACAAGATATGCAGTCCCACTGGAATTATGGTGTATCCCTACTAATGGGATTAAAAGTTTTATGAATCAAATGGTACAAGAAGTTGGCCAATGGTTCCTAGGTACTTCCTATATTGTCAGTGGAATCATTTGCATTCACGTGTGCACTATTTGCAAATGCCACAATGGCTTATTGGTTAAAATGCTGAGCTTGATGATCAGAAGTTCGGCAGGTCAGCAGTTTGAGTCCCAGGTGAGTGCAACAGAGTGAGTGCCCAATGGCTATCCCAGCTCCTATCAACACAGCAGTTCAAAAGCAAGAAATTGCAAGTAGATAAATAGGTACCACATCAGCAGCAAAAGTGATATTTCATGCCTGCCACATGACCACAAAAACATCTGCAGATGCAGACAGAGATGGTTCTTTGGCTGTAAAGTGAGATGTGCAACACCCTCAAGAGTTGGACATGACTGTCTTTCAAGCAAGGGAGACCTTTACTTTAATGCACTATTTATTATGTACTGTATTTCATTTTAGAGATTACCCTTGCACTCACCCAACTACACCTATGGAAAATGGTACTGCCAAGGGAGACAACAGAATAATATTTCTATGCCATCAAGTCAGTTCTGACTCATGTTGACCCTTTTGCAGGGTTTTCTAGGTGTGGGGGTGTCACTGGGTCTGTGCAGCTTACCTATGTCTACACAGACTGACTCTTCTCTCAGGTGGCACAGAGGAGAATCAAACTCCTGACCTCAGGCTCTGGAGCTTGATACCTAAACCCCTGAGCTAACAGTCGTCTTTATTTTCTCTAAAAATGTTATGACAGTAAATAAAGCAACTTCAGCAACTGAAATATCAATATTCTAGTATTTTCTGCGAGTTATTGATCCAGTATAATGTACATTAATAAACTTTAGTGATAATGTTGTACATATGCTAGAAGAACAGGTGGCAGCCATGGCCAGGAGGGCCTTTGCACAGCTTCATGTAATTCGCCAGTTGCACCCGCTCCTGGATAGGGATTCCTTACTCATGATCACACATGTACTGGTTACCTCCATACACACCTGCCACTCTACCTGGCCATTGGTGGCTGGGTGGAATGGGGCGGCAGTGATGTGCCTAATTGCATTCCTTTCCATGAAGGATTGGAATTCTGCAGATGTGAACGTGGATGCATTGTCAGACATCAGCTCATCTGGAAGTCCAAATGCTGCAAACAGCCTTCTTAGGTGCATTATCATGGTGGCTGAAGTGGTATTAGGCACTCTAATCACTTCCAGCCACTTAGAGAATGAATCCACAACCAAAAAAAAATAGGACACCCCTAAATGGACCTGCAAAATCTATGTGCAAAATCTATGACCACGGGCCCTGAGCAGAATCCCATTCCCAAGAGGGAAGGTGGGATTGCTCTGGGTGAGAGGATTGACAACTGGCACAAGTGCCGACCATTTGTTCTATGTCTGGGTCCAGTTGAGGCAAATGGCTTCCCTGACCCCTGGCAGTGGAGAACATGACAGGGCATCAGCGTGGCTGATGGTCTTGCCGTGCCTGTGCACCAAAGTAAAATCGTATGTGTTTAGGAAAATTGCCCAATGCAACATCCTTGGGGACAGAATTTAATACCAAGTTCTCAAATTCAGTCCTACTCTTTTCCAAACTGGTTTCCCTCAAATACTTACCAATTCATCCTCAATTGCATATATATTTCTAATTTCTTCTCTCTATCTTCACAAACCCATATCCAGTCTTTCAACAAGGAAACATCATTTCTAAGGAAAACTTCCTTCACTCTCTTATCTATTTTTATTGGAAATGTTTTCATGTCCTCCATTCCTATAATCGGAGATATCACCAACTCATTTCTGAGTTAAGCTCTGGTTTACTGAAGTGTATATTTCTGAATAGCAGCAGCCCTGGTCTTAAAGCCTCCAAAGGAAAAGAGATACATGTACTTCTTGTTCATTGTTCCATTGACTAATTATCTCACTTCTAAAATAAAAATTCTTTTCTTTTTTGCTTTTACTGTGAATATGTCAGGCTATAAAGCAGTGGGTTTGTGTGTGAAAGGGCTGGAAAATATCTGTACATTGGGGTATTTGGGCAGCAGATCAGTGACCAAGATGAAGTGCATTGTTCTTGTCATGATACAATCTGAAAAGTCAAATTTACTAGAGATTAAACATAAAAGCCAAAAGCTGGTTAAAAGCAGGGCATGCCTTGCAACCAGACTTTAGCTATGCAGACTTGTGTTTCCTATCATGATATCATCTAGAGCCATAATTTTTTGCACTTTCTTTATAGTTGTGATTGTGGTATTTTTGCCTTTATCAAGTTAATGAGAAGCTTGGAGGGTCAACACAGGCATATAGCATGTCCTCAATCAGTCCCAACCCACTCCATTTTGAGACCCATCAGGAGGTTCTCCTAAATTGGCATGCTTTATTTTAACTTGCATGTAGGGTGGGCGTTTGGTCGGCTGACTTATCTTGGGACTTGGGAATGTTCAGACGCAGGCAAGAGCTGGTGGACTGAACTGTTAGCTTTCAGCCATGCTGGCCCCTCCTCCTCTATTAGTAACAGTTGTAACATTATTAATCTTAAATAGTAATTTTACTACTCCTTAAATCTGAGCAGAAACACTCCTTTTGAATTAGCAAAAATAAGCCATGTGATGTCCCATTGGTAAAATAAAAACAAATGCAGAAGGAAGGCAATAGCTTTTATAGGATCACTTTAAAAAACAACATTGCAAACTTTCTTGACTCAAAGGTAAAGATATTCAAGCCAGGTTGGTTTGCTTAGATGTTGCTTGGAAAAATAGACAGCAGGCTATATAAAAGCACTCCTTTTTAAGTGCCCTCATTTTAAGTTCTGTTCATTTTGCTGTACTATGCTGGTCTTGGAGCATAATAAAGATTGATGGATGGATCGATCGATCGATTGACTGATTGATCGATCTCTGCATGCTGAGAATGGGATAAAATAGAGCAAAGCAGCTGGAACCCCTGCTGCACTACCACCAAACAGCTGGGAAGCAATTTTGACAGCTGCACAGCTGTTTTTACTTAATTTATTTTGGGACATATTTACTTAGTTGGTCTCTTTTTTGATTCATTGTATGTTTTGTTCTGTTACCTGATGTTGTGTGTACACTGCCCAAGGTGGGAAATTTCCCAAATGGGTGATATAAAAATGTAATAAATAAATAAATAAATAAAATAAACAGCAGCATGTGACTGTAGCATCTGCTTCCCAGCTGATCAACAGCAGCACTACCCACCAATCAGCTACACTGTTGCTCCTGCAACTCCAGCTGTGCTGCCTCTGATCAGCTAAGAAATGGTTGCTCCAGCCATGCAACACTGATTGGGGTGTATGGTAGAGTGTTAGTCAACTTTGTGCCTCCAAGTGTTCTTGGATTTCAATTATCAGAAGCCCAAGTCAGCACACCTGATGATCAGGGCTTATGGGAATTCAGGTCCAAGAAATATTGGGGGGGGGGGCAAGTTTGAGAAACCTTTGCTGTTCTGATGCATTGATTACATCCCATATCATCTAAGCCAGTGATTCTCAACCTATGGCCCATGGGCCGGATTCAACCCATGCTGCCAATTAATCTGGCCCATGGTGAGGACACTTGCTGCCGGAAGTGCCAAAAACACACCAGAAGTTCCAAAAACATGCCAGGAGTGTAGAAAATGCACCGGAAGTGAGGAAGACCACTGAAAACTGCCAAAATGCATGGAAACACATGGAAAATGTGCCAAAAACTGCTAAACACACACTGCCCTTGCTCCTACTGCCTTGGGAAGCTGCGGAAGTGATGAAAACATCCAAAAACACACTGTGCATGAACCCACCATTGCCACCGCCACTGGAAGAGGTGAAAGTGACAGGAGGAGACACGCCTCCAGCCTGCACAGCTTTCTGGGGGGCATGGTCCAGCACAGCCTGAAAAGGTTGCAAACCCCTGATCTAAGTGATGCAGTGAGAAGACTATCATCTACAGATTTTTTTAAAAAAAAACACAGCTCAAACAGCCTGATCATCATCACATGGCTGTGTAGGAGAGGGTTTCAATCTAAAAGTTATTTAGCTCTTCCCCTCATCTTCAAGCAACACAAACCCCAACACAGGTTACGTTCAGAGGGCTGATGTAGACAGGGCCTCAGAATAATAAAAGTAAAAGTAAAGATAAAGGTCTCCCTTGCTTGAAAGCCAGTTGTATCTTACTCTCGAGGACGGTGTTTATCTCTCTTTACAGCCAAAGAGTCAGAGGTGTCTGCATCTGCAGATAGTTCCATGGTCATGTGGCAGACATGACTAGATGCCAGAGCACACAGAATGCTGTTACCTTTTTCACAGAAGTTGTACCTATTTATTTCAAATTCAAAAACCTTTATTGACATTACAACCAGTGGTACAGTGCCAACAGCATCTCGGGCAGTTGATACAACAAAGTGTGGTACAAATAAAATCATGGGGAACCTGGGATCCGCTACTCCCACCTCTAGGGTGGACTTCAATGACACACACTAAAAAGACAGCCATTCTATCCATAAAATCAGTAGAATCATTGTTTTAAAGAAGCAACAGTCTCTAGATGAATCTGGAAGTCCACTGAAATTGGTCAAAAGGGGGTTTAAAAATTTAAGGTGGATTGTCTCATAATAATAATAATAATAATTTCATGTCAGAAATTATTATGGGTTGAAAGGCTTTTTGCAGAAGAAACTCCACTCAGGGGACACCCAAATGAGGCTCCTTTCATGTGCCCAAGAGCTGGGATAGAGATGGGTACTCACTCCATCATGCAGTACCCGGGTCTCGAACTGCCGACTTGCCATTCTTCAGGCTAACAAAGCAAGCTTCTTAACCACTGAGCCATGGCAGTCCCTTGTTTCCTCATTAAAAGGACAAGAATAACAAAGTTCCAATTTATCTGCTACAGACTTCAGAAAACATACCTGGCGGCTTAGGTAAAGTTAAAGGTTGCTGTTGCTTGAAAGGCAGTTGTATCAAACTCTAGGTGTTGGTGTTCATCTCTGTTTATAGCCAAAAAGTCAGCACTCTATGCATCTGCGGATGTTTCTGTGGACATGTGGCAGGCATGACCAGATACCAGAGCACATGGAATGCTGTTTACCTTTCCACTGGAGTAGTACCTATTTATCTACTTCAAATTTTTTTTTTGCCTTCAAACTGTTAGGTTGTCAAGAGCTTAGATTAATACCAAGAATGAAAAATCATCCTGTGTTCCATGCTTTAAAAAACCACCTCCACTAAACATTGGTTAGTTTTTCTTTTTTCTACCCCTCCCCCCCAGGGGGGACCAGTTCAAGTGATGAGAGTCTAATGCAATAACAAAACAAAGAGAAACATTCACCAGAGGAGATAAACTTCAAAGTGTTTTTTCCCATTTTGTTTAAAGGGAGCTGCTTATAGGTAATTTTCTACATGGATTACTAGTAGATAAATCCAATGCCAAGGGATTAGTGCTAATCCCATAAACAAAGGAGTGGGGGTTAAAAATACAGCAGGCCATATCACTTATAAAGATTGTCTTCAATGTGTAGTTGTTGTTGGCAGAGTTGAAAAACCTAGTATCCAAAGCAGAGCACAGTAAGAAGGTGCCACAAACTCCCATTGGAAACTTTTAATTTAGTTCTAATGTTCCTTCAAACTTTCAAAAACCATTTATTGAAGATATATGATTTTTTTAAAAAAAGACAAAATAAAGAAGTGGGGGTTTCAAGAATGCATTGTGGACAGAAATCCCAGTTAAGATTTGCACTTAAATGATAACTGGCACAAAGCAAGGAGGAATAAATGTTCCATCTGGGTGAGCTTTTAGTGAAAATTTCCTATGCATAGAAGTAGGTGTTGCAGGGTGGGGATAGGATGAGGTCCTATTTTGATGTAGAAACACCAGTTTTATGCCTGCCAAAAGAGCCAATGGAACGGAGTACAGCATACAGTACTTCAGAAATCTATGCACTGATGATCCTCACAGGAGGCTGTGTTAGCAGACAAGTCTGCTAGCAATTGTAAATGGAAGCTCTCACATGAGCTGGGCTTGCTGGCATTTCTGGAAAAAACAACTGTGTCCTTTCAACAAGTCTCTAAGTGGAACTGAGAGTTTCTTTTTCAAGACAATAAAGCTTTTGTCTAACTTCCTGACTAATGTATCCAGCCAGGTCTGCTAAAGAAACACACCAGTTAAAAGAAGACACCACCACCACCACCACCACATTTTGTTGTTGTTAATGGACGTGCATAAGTAATACTCAGAAAAATTACAGTGCTGATATGCAATAGCATTTGCATAGAGTACAAAAGGTGTCTCATATTTATATCCCTTTATTTTTTGAGAAATTGTCCCATCCGATATTGCTTCTTATCTGTCTCCTCAAGACTTCAGAGGTCAGACTGAAACAGAGAAACAGATTCCATAATACTGTATCTAAGTTTTCTTCTCTGTTTTGATGCTTCTCTTTCTTGATATTCTCCTCTTCCATTCCTTATACAGGAGACAAAACAAAGCCTTACAATTGGACAGAAATAAATAGATTCTCCAGAAGTGTGCTTTTTTCCATTTGCTTTTAATATTTCATTTGAAATATTTTCTTAATTTAACATAATTAGCTGCCTGAACTCGAGGGACATAGTGATAGCAAAGAGGGTGGATAAGGTTGAGAAAAGCATTTTGAAATACGTTTACTGGTCCATTTGTTCAAGAGACTTTGGTATTCTTTGTGTGTGTTTTCTTTAGGCCTGCAGAAGCAAAAATGATAATAAAAAATCCAACCTGCACCACTTTACTCCTCTCCGTGGAGATGGAACCATTACCATTCTTTCACTCTTACTGGATAGAACAAACTCATTTAAAAAACAATGTACAAAACTTACAAAGCCAGGAGGGTCCACCATGTTAATGAGAAAAGACAGCTACTAAGAATTGATTTCTAGTACTCTGCATTTATTCATTTAATGATATTGGGCAACTGGGTACAGTTAGTCCTTAGATCACATCCATTGTGATGTAATAGAAGCATGTATACACATCCATAAGATCACTTATGAAGTATTGTTGGTGGGAAGTACATACGTTTGGTGTTCCAAATATACCTTTGCAGGCGCACCCCCCCAATAACGGACTCAGACAACATTGAAAGTGGATAACAGCATAGGGCCACATTTATTGATTCAATGCCCTAATCCGAATTATAAATTTGTATTGGTAAAACGACCAATCATAATTCTTAAGGCAAGCAGGCCGAAGTAACACTGGTAAGGTACCACCCCAAAATTGCCAACGGCAATTGGTTACAATGTATCAATTTGTATCAATTTGTTTGTTGACAACAAACAAATTGTTGACCGTAGTCAACATCTAACTCATGACCCCACCCTCTGACTCGTATCCGTAAAATCACGGGGTGATGCATGCTGGCTAGCTATCGCCATCACCCCGTCGCCTGGTTCGTCGGTGACCGGACAACGTTTAACTAATTTGTTCCTGTCTAGTGTTGTCCAGTCAATTGCGAACCTGCCGGATACCTGTGGGTCATACTGTTTACCTTACCAGTGCTACCCGCCAATGTGACCGGAGTCAACAGTAGAAACGAAAGGAACCCCTATATCAAACCATAGCAACAGTGTGGGATGGGCAAAAAAGCCAGCACCCGAAAGCCAATGTGGGCCCCAACCAAAAATTCCCACCCGGCCCCGAAGCGACCAAAATATCACACTGTTAACTAGGGAGGGGGTGGAGGGGAAAAACTTCTCCGCTCCGTCGCTGAGGTAAAATGGCAGCGCGGCTGCCTCGTGGCCACCCCTTTTATAAGGGAGCTGGCCACGCCCTAAACTACCCGGATTCTTCGTCCTGTGGGGGGGGCCCGCAAAGAGCGCGGCGGCCATTTTGGCGCCGCGCTTGCATTGCAGGCGCACCCCCCCAATAACGGACTCAGACAACATTGAAAGTGGATAACAGCATAGGGCCACATTTATTGATTCAATGCCCTAATCCGAATTATAAATTTGTATTGGTAAAACGACCAATCATAATTCTTAAGGCAAGCAGGCCGAAGTAACACTGGTAAGGTACCACCCCAAAATTGCCAACGGCAATTGGTTACAATGTATCAATTTGTATCAATTTGTTTGTTGACAACAAACAAATTGTTGACCGTAGTCAACATCTAACTCATGACCCCACCCTCTGACTCGTATCCGTAAAATCACGGGGTGATGCATGCTGGCTAGCTATCGCCATCACCCCGTCGCCTGGTTCGTCGTTGACCGGACAACGTTTAACTAATTTGTTCCTGTCTAGTGTTGTCCAGTCAATTGCGAACCTGCCGGATACCTGTGGGTCATACTGTTTACCTTACCAGTGCTACCCGCCACACGGAGGGGCTTCAAAGAAGGCCTGACGCCCCCCCCAGACCGTCAGCTCGGTCAACAGGCCTGCTCGCCAATCACCCAACAGGAGGTCCATACCTCCTCGCGACAGATGGACCCCATCCCCTGCGTACAAGTCGTAATTTCGTAGGCTAATAGCGGGGTGACGACTGACCCGTACCCAAGCCTTGTCGGCAAGGAACCGCGCCACCGCCCCGTTGACCGCGCGCCTAGCGCGGTCAAGGGCCAGGAGGTCAATGCCCCCTCTATAAGAATGGCGCGGGATCATGTCCGACCAAACCAGGGTTGTGGCAGGCCAGACGTAGTGCAAGTAAGCAAGGTCCCCGCAAATCGCATGCTTGACAATTAAGGAAATAGTTAGAAAATATGGGTTTGGAGATAAATTTAATAGGGTTATAGATTTACTATATCAAAAAGGAAATGCCAGGGTTAGAGTAAACGAGGAGCTCACGGATGTGGTAAAGCTAGAGGCAGGCACTAGGCAGGGTTGCCCATTATCTCCTATCTTGTTTATAATGGCAATGGAGATTTTAGCTAAAAGTATAAGGGAGGATTCAAATATAGAAGGGATTATGGGTAATAAAGTGAGCATGTACGCTGATGATACATTGCTTATGGTGAAGCACCCGGAACAGGTAATGGACAGGATTAAAGATCATCTACAAGTATTTCAAGCTATAACTGGATTAAAGATAAATTGGGATAAATCTGAATTGATGTTGTGTAATTTGAAATTGAGCGAGATGGGTAGGACGGTGTCGACACTTAATATACAAATCAAAGATAAGTTGAAGTATTTAGGGATAATTATTTCAAACAAATTAGAAGAACTTAAACGATTGAATTATGACAGCTTGAGAATTGAATTTAGGAATAAAATACGAGAACTTCAGAAGTTAAAGCTGTCATGGTTCGGAAGGATTGCTATGTGTAAAATGATACTGTTACCAAAGATTAACTTTTTATTTGATACGCTCGCGATCCACTTAAAAGAGAAAGAAATTAATGAGTTTCAAAAAATGTTTAATGATTTTTGTAATGGAGGAAAAAAATCTAGGCTTCCAAAGAAACTATGGTATTTGTCTCAGAAAAAAGGGGGGTTGGGTATGCCAAATCTGTTAGTATATTACCAAGCATTTCAAGTCAAGAATGTTGTGAAGATCTTGGCAAGAGAAAAGGTAATTTGGGAACAATTGGAAATGAAAGAATACAGAAATATTGGAAACTTGAATTTTGTGGGAATGAAGGATAAGGTGAAAAGGTCAAATAATACTATGATGAAAGGTCTCATGGAGGTGTGGAAGAAGGTAAAAAAAGATATGGTTCCGAATCTCTCCCCAATCTTGGAATTGACTGATATGATGTGTTTCCCAATAAAATTAGACAAAGAAAAAATAGAAATATTGGATAAAAATGGGACGTTGTTACTGAAGGATTGGTTAAAAGCATGTGATGTTGATGCCGAGCGGAAAAAAATGTTTGAGATACTAAATTTGAATTGGTTTCAGAAGTTAAAGGTGGACAATTGGAATAAAAAATATAAAAGAGAACTAGGGTCAGATAGAGTACTTACGGAATTTGAGGAATTGGTAAGGAAGATTAGAAAAGGGGAAAGTAGTATTAAGGGTCTTGTAAGTAAGCTTTATAATATATTGAATAGAGGTGCAGATCCACAGGAGGATTTGAAACGGAAGTGGGAACAAAATTTGAATATAAAAATTGGGGAGATTGAATGGAAAAATAAATGGAAAAAGAGAATTATGAGAACAATGTCTGTAAGAATTAAAGAACATAATTTCAAGATGTTGTGGCAATGGTACCTGACACCATTAAGACTTTACCAGATGGATAATAAAAGAGATAAGTTATGTTGGAGATGTAAAGAATTTGATGGAACATATGAACATATGTGGTGGAGTTGTAAAAAAATAAGGGATTTTTGGGGAAGAATAGAAAATGAATTTGGTGAAATATTGGGTAAAAGTGTTAAGTTGGTGTCGGGTACTATTCTTTTGACGAATGTGGAAGATCTGGGTTTAAACAAGGAGGAAAAAGAATTACTGGAAATTGTACTGACAACGGGTAGACAATGTATAGCCAGAAATTGGAAAAACGATGTAGATATTCAGGTTGGAGAATGGTATAAAGAAATGTGGAGTTTAGCATTGAACGATAAATTGACATGGGAGATTAAAGTCAAAAGAGATAATTTAAAAGAGAATAGATTTTGGAATATATGGAAACCGTTCGTGGATCACTCTACTATGGCAGGTGATAGTTCAGGACCAGTACCATCTCAAAGAAGTTTCTGGAGCTGAGTAGAAAATAAACTCTCCGGGCATTGTATATATTCACAGGGTGTTTTTTATTGGTTAAAAAGATTAGTGGTAGTACAGAAAGTTTCTTTCTATTATTTTGGACTTTGAAATAATGGTTCTTAATGTTTGGTGGTTAAATAGTAGTTAATGAATATAGATATTGTTATGTGCTAGCATATAGTAATGTTTGTTAGTATGATATTATGGACTTGTTAGTGTAATGTATTGTTAATGTACTGTTAATGTTTTCTTTTCTTTTTCTGTATGTCTATTAAAAACTTAATTAAAAAAAATTTAAAAAAAAAATCGCATGCTTGAGCGATAAGCCGGTGACCTGACCCAAATCATTGCCCCCAAGGTGTATGATGAGAATGTCAGGCGGGTCAGCACTCCTGCTGGAAAACAGGAAAGGCAGCAGCTCCCGCCACAACATCCCAGGCTTACCATGCCATGTGAGACTGGCGTGTTCACCCAGTCCCAGTCGGGGTCCCCACTCTGTCGCCGCAGCGTAACGCGCTGCCCTGTGCACATAGCTGTGGCCCACCAGCCATACTGTCACCGGTGTAACACGACACCCAGGGTCTGTAAGAAAATTAAGAAAAAAGGGAAGGTAAGGTGATAGGATTGGTACTCACGGTGGAAGTGGGCGCACATAAAACTGAAAACATTGCGAGCCCCACCTCCCCATGCTGCGTATGTCAGCCCCGGAGTACCCAAAAGCAGCTGCTGTAGAGGCTGCCCCAATACGAAATGAATGTGTGCCATAACGGGCACCTGGTAGGCCCACCCTGGCGAGGGCTCTGCCTGTCACCTTCCAAAACTGAAATTTAGTAAGGGGAGACCCATCTTGGTGACAGAAAAACGGGCCATGGTGCATGCCACGCAGTGCCAGGAACTCCTGTAGGGCACCAACCGGACAGATGTCTGCCAAAGAACACCGTAGCAGTCTTACACCACTGCCTACGCCATGCTGATCTGACTTGGAGGAACGTATCCTCAACTGGGCCCAGTCTTTGGCAACATATACATCTCCGAGTTCCAGTGCCCTACAACTTGCATCCGCCTTAGACAGCATCACAAGTTCGCTGATGCGGAGCGCTCCAAAAAATGCCACCGTTGTGGCTGCATGAAAAAGGGCTGCCTCATAATGATCAAAACAGAGGCTTGGCCAGCCCCGGGCCAACTGGGTAAGAACCCCTGGGGAAATAGGGTGCCGATCGTCCGGGCAACGCCCACGCTCGCGCACCCACCCCTCCAAAACATGTCTCACACGGAAGTCAGAGGTGTTGTCCACATGACCCCCTACTTTGGCCATAAAAGCCAGCGCCGAGAGCTTGGATGCTATGGTGCGAGGTGCGAGGCCAAGAGCGTGCAGGTGGACCATGAACCGCAGAACATGGTCAACCGGGATAGGCCAGGCCTCTGGCAGGTGAAATTGAGCAGCAAATGCCCTGAAAGAATTAAATGCTTGTTGATACGCCTTACGCGTGCGTGGCGCTAGTGACAGGCCAATCGCCCGGTTCACCTCTCCTTGCCAATGGTCCATATCTCGTCCGGGAGTGGCGAGGGAAATTCCTCCGCATCCGGGGCCAAGGCACGGAACCGGGAGATCTGCAGGCGGGACAAAGCGTCAGCAATATCATTATTAATCCCTGGGACATGCCTGGTTCTGAACAAAACATTGAGGCGCAGGCAGCGCAGCACAAAATGGCGCACTAGGTCCATAACCCTGGGCGATTTGGAAGTCTGTGCATTAACAATGTGGACAACAGCAGCGTTGTCACACCAGAAATGCACGACCGAGTTAGCCCATTCCTCGCCCCATAGCATCAAAGCCCCTAGTATAGGAAAAAATTCAAGGTATGTGAGATCACGCAGGCGATCCGTGCCTGCCCAGGCCGGTGGCCATCCACCATAGGCCCACTTCCCATTGAAGTACATCCCATAACCCAGGGATCCTGAGGCATCAGACTGGATCTGAAAATTGGGGGATGCCAGGAGGTCAGACCTCCAAAATGAGACCCCATTGAACTCCCTCAGGAACTGTAACCAGACAAACATGTCTGCCCGATACCCCGGGTAAGTCTCACTCTGTGGTGAGGCCTGGATAACCCTGCCATGGCGTCGCATAAGCGTCGAGCAAAAGCCCTGCCCGGAGCGACCACCCTGCAAGCGAAATTCAGGTGACCATGTAGCACCTGCAATTCCCTCAGTGATGCCTTGCGCTTGGCCATCAACTCCGAGATAAGGGCCACTATCCTGGACACCTTATCCTCGGGTAACCTAGAAGCCTGCGCTAACGTGTCAATCTCCACCCCCAGGAATACTAGCTTGGTAGATGGGCCCTCGGTCTTTTCGGGCGCTAAAGGGACACCGAGTTCCTCCATTAGCGTCTGAAATGTGTTAAGGAGACGTGCGCACGTGTCCCAGCCCCGTTCACCCCCGAATAAAAAGTCATCCAGGTAATGGGCTACAGACCGGGACCCTGACCTGCGGACGAAAGCCCACTCTAAGAAGGTACTAAAAAGCTCAAAGGCCGAGCATGATATGGAACAGCCAAAAGGCATGGCCTTATCAAAATAATATTCGCCCCGAAATTTGAAACCCAGCAACTCAAAGTCACCCGGGTGCACCGGCAGGAGGCGAAAGGCCGACTTAATGTCGCACTTGGCCAGCAGGGCACCCGGGCCACACGAGCGCACCATGCGCAGCGCGTGGTCAAAAGACGTATACCTGACTGAACAAAGGTCATCAGGGATAGCGTCATTGACCGACCGGCCGGCTGGGTAGGATAAATGATGAATAAGGCGAAACTCGCCTTGAGACTTTTTGGGAACCAAGCCTAGGGGCGACACCTTAAGGTTGGGAAACGGGGGTGAAGGGAAAGGGCCGGCGACCCTACCCGCATCTAACTCCTTCCTGATACTGGCAGCAGCCACCTCCTCCCTCCCCTTGAGGGACAAAAGATTGGGGGCATCCTGAGGGGACCTATCACCCATGAAAGGGATGCGGAACCCGTACTTAAAGCCTTGAAGGAGATACTCCCCATCCTCCCCCTTCGGGTACACTGTGAGCCAACGCTCCAACATGTCCACCTTAATTGGGGAGGGGGCCTTTCGGTGAACCAGCTCCATCAGTGGCAGCCTTGCCAGCCCACTGTCCGCCCCTTCCTCTGCCCCGTGTCCCCTCAGGCCTGGGACAGGCAGAGGCTGCGTGGGGGCCCGAACATGTGGGACACTCATGCCTGTATTTGCAATTCTTCTTATTGTAGGAACCATTGGACGAGAAAGCCCAGCACAGCAGGCGGGCTGGAACCCCCTGCCCCGCCGCTTGGCGGGTAACCTGTGCTGGGACCGCTCGCTGGACCGCATGTCCACAATGGTATCTGTCCCCTGGCACGGGGCATGTGGGTGTCATGTACAGAAGCCAAAGCCTCTGGCACGGCTCGTCCCACCTCATCTCCGGGTGGAGTGGAATCCGCATACGGAATTCCTCGTCAGAAGCAAGCCACGAAGGGCCCGGGAAATCAACCATTGCCCTGTATATGTTGTCCAAATATTGGACCATCGGAATAGCCAACTCCGGCCGCGCCCTCAGATACACTGCCATGTAAATTAAATAAGCCGGCAGCCAGTTGGCCCAGGTACGTGGCGGCTTACGACGACGCGCCTGCTCCTTATCCTTCTCATCCTGTCCCTCCCTTTCCTCCTTGGTGGGCTCTCTGTTCAGGAGTGAGAAGATATCTACATACTCCCCCTGCCAAATCTTTTCTTTGGTTGCCTGTGCCAAGTGGTCACCCAGGGGCAAGGAGTACCCCACAGTTGGTAATGCCGAAAAAGGCACCACAGACACCGGGAAAGGGGCCTGAGCTAACCCAGCCACCCCCAGCACATTCCCTGGATTGTGAGAAAAACTACCCACCCCGGTGCCCTGGGTTGCAGTTACTGTCGCCGAGTGGAGTGCCGGCTGCTGTGCCACCGCACCACCCGAGCGAGGCCAAGGCCATTGAAAAGCTCCCCCCATAGAAGGAATGTGTGTAGGTGTACTGGCTTGGACCGCATACTCACATGCTGCACCCCCGCGGGCCGCCCCCACCGGGGGTTCTGGCCCACTGGGGGCGTCGGAGCTCACGACCGACGTAGAGCTCATCATCGGGGCCTGACCTGCACTCGTATGCTGGCTGGGGAGCTGCGGGGCAGTGGCCGAAGCCACGCCACCCGCCTGAGGCAGCTCAACCCTGCCTGCCGCCTGTTGTCCTCCCGCCGACGGCGCCGCAAAAGGGACGCCAAAAGGAGCCCCAGCCTGGCTGGCCCGAGCTAAAGACGCTTCAAGGGCCGAAAGGCGGGCCAGTAAGGCCTGCACGTCGATCTGGGGCCAAGGGCCGGCCGGCCCGCCAAGTCCAGGCGCGGGTACAGGTCCCTGTACCCCAGGACCCGAATAGGGCCATTGCCCAATACCGAAACCCGGTAGGGTCGGTGCAGGAACCTGCCAAGGTAGGGGACCACACCACCCACCCAGGCTAGAAGGCCCAGGAGGAATAGAGGCAACCCAACAGGATGGGCAGGGAGAGTAGCGGTGTCCACCGCTCGCGGGCCGTGGGCTGAAGCCCCTGCCGCGCCCGCATTCTGATCCCCCACGTCCGGCCAAGGGGCGATAGACCCCATTCCGCCGGGGGCCTGGACAGGCGGCTGCTGGGGAGGCGCAGCTGTGGTCCTCCGACCCGGGTTGCGCCTCCTCACAGCTCGAGCCGCACTCGAAGCTGCCTTCTTCTTCGAAGGCATCTCAATCGCAGAAGAGGGAAGCCGAAAAGAAGATTCGCCGCCAAAAGGCTTCCCGCAAGGTAAGGAGCGACGGAGACACAGGGGAAAAACTTCTCCGCTCCGTCGCTGAGGTAAAATGGCAGCGCGGCTGCCTCGTGGCCACCCCTTTTATAAGGGAGCTGGCCACGCCCTAAACTACCCGGATTCTTCATCCTGTGGGGGGGCCCGCAAAGAGCGCGGCGGCCATTTTGGCGCCGCGCTTGCATTCTTCATGTTTAATCTATTTCTTTGAATAAGTTATATATTTCAATTATTACATCCAATCAAATTTCAGTAACACCTATTAAATCATGTTTGCATTCCTGTATTAAGAGTTCATGTTCTTCTTGTTTACCTCCAGTGGATTGTGAATACAAATTCCCTGAGCCATTCCATTCTGCAGCTTTCTTATGGCTTCCCCCATCTTTTAACAATTCCAGTACATAATTCTGGTTTTCTGAACTTAATTGACATTTTGTCTCCAGCATATTCTGTCCTCCTGTCATCCGGATTGCTTTTCCCCTCACTCACAACATTCAAATTCTTGGCAAAGGCATATTTTCACTCACGAAATATGAGATTCTTGGCAAACACACTTTCTTCCTTATTAAAATAAGGTTGATACAGCTTCCTTCTTCTCTCAGCATGAAACTGACACTTCTCTGCATAGGAGCTGTTTATGTTTATCACTTCTTAAGGAGGCAGAGGAAATTGCAAATATACCAGAAATGTGAGGATTAACTTGGGACAGTAGTGGTTCATTATTTTTATGTTATCTTTAAATTGTCCTTCATGCCTGAGGTAAACTAGCAGTGAGTCAAGTGCTAAAGCAAACTAAAACACCAGACTTGGAAATCATGTATCCCATAACAAATTCATTAGTTTTCATAGTTCCCTTTCAATCTTATGTGAAATACCTTAAACCCCCCCACACACAGTTGACTCCTAAACAACAACAACAACAACAACAACAACAACAACAACAACAACAACAACAACAACAACAACAACAACAATAACAATAACAATAATAATAATAATAATAATAATAATAATAATAATAATAATAATAATAATAATAATAATAATAATAATAATAATAATAATAATAATAATAATAATAATAATAATTTGTATGCCGCCCACTTGACAACACGACTCCGGGCAGCTTACAGAACAATACAGCATCTAATATACATTATACATATCATATACATACATAACACAATACGATGAAATACAATACAATAATAATAATAAATAAATCACATTATCATATAAATCATAGCATCATAAATCACAACCATCATAAAACATTGAGGAAAAAGAAGAAAGTCATTCATTGAAAAAGTCCCACATATCATCCGCCAAAGAGTCCAAGGCCTCAGCTGCCCAGGGGGTGATGTCTGGCCCCCTGTCCTTAATGCCAGTTCTTCACACTGGTCCTTTACATCCATCCCAGTGTCCAGTCCATTGCATAAATGGCCCAAATAGAACCACACATCCCAAACTCCCAGTCTGTCCAATACTCTGCCACCTCAGGGCCACTGCCACCGGCCCCTGTGTGGCTAAGCCACCTGTTCTGCAGCTCCCGGGGCCTCTACCACCAGCCCCGAGAGGCTGAACCTTGTTCCATGGCCTGCAGATATCTAGGTGTTGAAGAATTAATTAATTAATGTGTATGAAAAAGGGGAGAGAGTTAATATTGTTTCCACGGTTGTCACTCTCCATAGTGCAAAGTGAAAGGCTGAAGAGGAAACAGTCTGCTACATGTGGCAATTCTGTTCATGGTTGGAGACACAGAAAAATCACAGCAAAACTTTCCTGATTGTGTGAAAAGGTTCCAAGTGTGGAAAAGACTTTCCTTTTCAGACAGGCACTTTCTACAAATGGAGAGCAATAGCAGAAGGTAGAAGAGCTAACCATCTCCCCCTTCTCACATATTCAAGTTATAATAATAATTTTGTGTCAGAGATTACTCTGGGTTGAAAGGATTTTTAGGAGATGCCCAAATAAGGCTCCTTTCATGTTCCCAAGTGCACCTGTCAGGTATCAAAACTCGACCTTCCAGTCTCCAGCTCAGCGTCTTATCCAGGTTTTATCATCAATAAATAAGAAAGCAACTGACATTTCTCACATCTCTACACAGCTATGCACATTTATGAAGTCTTCATTTCACCCCAGCATTATAAACTTCCTGAATACATATCCCTGATAAAGATACTGCAACAACCTTGTTATTTCAAATTTTCACACATTTCCATTGTGTGTGTCCTTTATCTGAGTGAAGTTTCAACTCATTAGGCAACTGTCATAAGCTATTAGTCTGTAACATTATTCACATATATTTATATATAAGTGTGTGTGGAATTAGGGGAGGAAAAAGAAAAAAGCTATCACTCATTTCTTGTTTCTTTAGCATTACAGGATCATTAGCAAGATCAGAGTAGAAATAGGACTCTCGTCCTTCACAGAAAACGTCCTCATAAGAAGCACAAGCAGATCACCTGTCACCATGAAAGGTACAATGTGCCCATTTTTCCTCTCATCTTCAAAACAGATTAAAAAGAAACTGAAAAGGACCAGCTCCATTAAAAATGTAACACCTTATTTATCTACATAATATAGTCACTAAGAATTCATGGATTTCAAATTAATATAAAGGTTCTTTCCAAAGGAAATGTATCAAAATGGATTTCTTTGTCATTTTGTCAGCTTAAGCTACAATGGGACAAACATCAGTTTAGCTGGAGTATGCCCATTAAACAGAATTGAGCTCTTTGATTCTTTCCTAAGAGACAGTTACTTTGTCTTTTCTTTTTAAAGATGGACACTGTCATTAGCATACCTTCAAGATGCCACATAAATCTAGGGATGATAGTATAGTGCTGTCTTCTCATACAAAATATATAACTACAGTAATACCTCATACAAAGTCTGCTTCATACAACATAAATTCATACAACATCGCCTAATTCCTTGAAAAAAGTTGCCTCATACAAAGTTGCTGCGACTTTGTAAAAGACATTGGGGTTTTTCCCAGGTTGCATTGTGCCTGGGCAGTATAAAAGGAAGGACACAAGAATGCATTGCTCTTGTGGGTTTTGCACGAGGTGAAGAGTGTTTAGGAGTGGTTTTGAGCGCGTTTTTGGATTTTTTTTAAAAAAATGTCAGAATTTTTGGAAGCATTACTGGGATTTTGCAGCATTCTTCAGGTTCTGGGACCATTATTTGGCGCAGTGGAATGGTAGATAAATGAAGTTTTCTGTTTCCGATTGGCTTGGGGTGAGGGGTAGATGGGGGAGGGCAATTTTTTGGTGGGGTGGGTAATTGTTTGGTGTTTGCTGCTGTTTGGATTATTAACACTGTGCTGCATGATGGGACATGTTGGCATCCATTTTGTCCTTGCTTCCATCCAGTAATTGTTTACAGTAGCTTGTACAAAATGGGTGATCGGCCGCATGGCTGTAGATTAACACTGTGCTGCATGATGGGACATGTTAACTTTTAAACCTGCACTTCATAAAGTTTTCAAAAGTTAAAAACTTGTTGTATGTTTTGTCCCCTAAAATCAGGGTTGTTTGACATATTTTTGTAATGTATTTAGCCTTTAGACAATGATTTCTTAAAATTCTGTCAGTTTCCTGTCAGTTTCCTTGACTTTGCCCTGAAGTCTGTGCTGTTAAAGTACAATGTATCTCTATGGAAATGATGTTGTACGCGGCATCACGGTAAGGATTTGGATGTTGTATGAGGCATCGTGGCTAGGATTTTGTATGCCTCGTACAAAGTCCAAATCCGTATAAAGTCCAAACTTGTGGAACCAAGTTTGGACGTTGTGTGAGGTATCACTTTATTTCTCCATTAGCATCTTGGAAGGTCTGATTTCCACCTCAGTGTAACAGAAATCAGTAGCCATGATCTTTTGTTAAAGATGAATGTAAAAGTGAACTAAATGGGTGCCTATTTCATCCATTATTCATTTCTTCAAATTCAAAGCTTATAAATGTGACTCTTGTGTTCAGAAGGGGAAACATCACAGTCTCAATTTTGTTATATTTCTCTGAATCCCACCTAATTTTTCTTCTGCATTCTTGTTTCATGATCATGTTCAGTGGTTATGCTTCCTTTATTCCCCCTCTTCATTTTCCCTAACACACATATTTTCCCGCTGACTAAAGTATGTTTATGGATAGCATTTCCTTGGTACATTTTTTAGCTATGTACAATTTAAAATATGTGCATTGTTTGACATGTACTGTGTCCAAATTCCCTCATAACCTTTGCAACAAATGTACGTTTTCAAGGCAATATACATTTCTGAATCATATGAGCCCTCAAAGAAGACCTAATAAGGCTATAAACAAGTGCAAAAAAGCTGTCAAGTATTTTTTAAAAATACTTTTCATCTCTGATCACATATGAAACTTCCACTCATTATCAATTCAGTCCCAGCTACTCCTGCAAGTGGCCATTTTATTTACTCAGAATGCCTGAGACATTGTATCATTCTGGGGAAAATGGTGCCCATCAGGAACAGGAGAAAAAAGCTCAGCTGTCACTTTTGCTGTTGCCTCTGAAGGAAGCAACGATAATAGTAAAGGAACAAGAAACAAAACTAAAACAATGAAAGCAAATGAGATAAATACTATTAATAAGTCTGTGGTCCAAGTATGGGTGAAGAGGATTTGGAGCTCAAGTTATGCCAGTTTCTTTTCACATATAGGCTCACCCACCCTTGCCTCAGGGCTGTCCCCTGCTGAATTGCTGCAGTGAAGGAAATTGTCATCCTTGCTGGACATATTGGATCCCTCTAGGGTAGAGGACAAAGGCACAAATATAGCAATCCAACACCAGAAGGGTTTCTCGTCCGGAGACCTTGTGCATTGCCACAATTATGCAGCTGGTGGTCCTACGTGGGTGCCCGGGTTTATGATCGATCAGACTGGCCCTGTTTCTTACAGAATCGAAACAGCCACTGGTCTGATCTGGAGGAGGCATGCGGATCAATTGAGACCCACAAGATGAATACAGACACTCAATGCTAGGGTTGGTCCCCACCCGTTTAATCCCAGGGGGCAGAGGTAATAGGCAGCAGCCAGCCAACATTGACCCAGAAGTGTCTTCTAGGAACTGATTTCAAGGGGAATTTGTGGAATGCTCCCCTATTCCGGCCAGGTGTATCCCTACACTGTCCCATCCTAGCACTCTGGATTCCTTTATTGATGATGAACAATTTTGCTTGGAGTCACCCTCCACTCTTAGTACACACAGGAGGGACTCTGAGTTGTCTTATTCATCCACAGAATTAGATTTTGGTTTGGAGCAATCCCCTGCTCCTCCATCTGACAAACAGGGCTTAAATTTGGGTTTACAATCCTCCCCCTCTAGTCAACCCCTCACTCCAGTCAGGTCACCCATCCTACGAGCCCCTGAGCCAGCTCAGCCAAGCGTCCGACCCAGAAGGGAAACTAGACCGCCATCCTGATTAAAGGATTTTGTTTTTACCTAGGGGGGAAGAATGTTATGTATGTTAACTGTGTTTTCTGACAGTAGCAGAATGTATCTTTTCTCATGTATCTATTCTTATGCAAATAAGTGGATCAAAAATGTGCACACTATGTTAGCCAATGGGCTTGTTGTATTATTGTTACTGTTACTGTTTATAGGAGCGGAATGTATCTTTTCTCATGTATCTATTCTTATGCAAATAAGTGGATCAAAAATGTGCGCACTCTGTTAGCCAATGGGCTTGTTGTATTATTGTTACTGTTACTGTTTATAGTGTATATAAGTCCGAGTTTTGTCCCATCAAAACTGTGTTCAAACCCCACTGATAAAGAGCTGGATTTCACTACTTCACTCATCTGCTTCTTCATTCCCTGAACACGAAATGGCTATAATGTTGACAAATAGGTAGACAATGTATTGCAAAAAATTGGAAAAGTAATGTAACTTTTGAAAATTGAAGATTGGTATAAGGAAATGTGGAATCTTGCACTAAATGATAAGTTAACATGGGAATTGAATACAAAAAAGGGTATAATTAAAGAAAATAGATTTGGAAAATTTGGCAATTATTTGTGGAGTCCAAATTGGTTGGAGGTGCTGGGGTTGGGCTAGTACCAGATCAATTGAGTTTTTGAAAATAGTGAAGTCTGCTGTGATATCCTGCATCCTCCAGGGCATTGTATAATACTCTGGGTGTGTAGTGTGATTCTGTGTTTATTATACTTTTATTATTATATTCTTATTGTACTTTGTTCAGGGAGAATTATGGTAATACTGTAATAGTTAATAATTTTTAGGTAGATTAAAAAAGGCAAGTATAAACAGTTATAGGTATATATAAATGAGGACAATTTGGACATTCAATGTCACAAGAAATAGAAGATATTGAAAATGTAAGTTTTATGTTGCTATAATGAATTGGTGTATAATAACTGAGATTTAGTGAAGTATGTAGAGGTGTTACATTGATAAAGTAGAGTTATTGTTATTATATTATTGTTGTTGTTTATTTTCTTATGAATTTTTTGTATTTGTATTGTATATTGATTTTGTGATTCTTTTGTATTGTATGGTAATTTCTTTTTTTGTTCAGACTTTGTTATAATCTTTTGAAAATTTAATAAAAATATAAATAAATAAAAAAGAAATGAGTTGGTGAAATACACATGTAAGGAGGGACATTCAAAGTATTTAAATAGGAAATGCTCTGCTTTGTTTTAGAAATCATATCACTGATTCAAAAAAAGCTATGCTTGGTTTGAATTATACAGTGCTGAAGGACTTAGTGTCCCTTAGCACTGTCAATACACTTGTTAAGTGGTATGTGAGAACAAACTCAAACCTACTTGTTTCTCTCTCAATGTCATTACTCATTATTCCTTGTAAGAGAAAATTTAGGTGTTGAGTGCTGACAGCCACTACAGGACTGAAGCCAAAATGAAGACTAGTGGGGGGAAAAAGGAAGTTTCCCAAAGCATTGCAAAATTACAAAAATAATCTTTAAAAAAAATAGAGCAAATCTTCCCAAAACTACAGCCCCATCCACATCCAAAGAGAACTGAGGATGCTGATAGTAATAAAGGTGTGCCATCAAGTCAACTTCAGTTTATGGTGATCCTTTCCAGGGTTTTCAAGATACTGAATATATAGAAGTGGTTGTCATTACCATCTTCTGGGGTTGCCCTAGGACTATGCAGTTTGCCAAGGTACACACAGGCTGGCTCTTCTCCCAGCATGCACAGCAGAATATTAAACTCCACAGTGTATTATCAGGGACACTCTGTGAAGAACATATATGAACTCACGCATGTTCAGAGACGTAACCATAAAGGATCTTTGAGCTATGGCAATATTGCTTCTTGAAATAGTTGGGGAAGAGAATACCAGACACACATTGAGCTATTTGCAAGTGGGAAATTTATTGAAATCAAAAGCATTCAAATATAGCAAAACGTAAGAATGAAATAATATAACTCATAGAGGGAAATATACTCAAAAGAAGTAAACTAGCATGACTGAGAGGGTTCTAGAGTTACATGTTCCAGCAAAGTTCTGCAGTGCCTGAATGGACTATATGTAGTGGTGCTGCAAGAATTAGAAGAGGAGAGAAAGAAAATATCTGTTGTTAAATATCACCAAACTTTCTTCGTCTTAAATATCACCAACCACATATATAGGAAAGTGAGGGTAGATTGGTGAGCAACCAACGTGTGGAGAAAATACCTCCAGAAGATAGATTAGGGTGATGAAGATTAACTTTCCTTAATCTTGCTAGACTGCAGAGCCATAGCCAGGATTCTAGATTTGCCGAGTGAGTGGGTATTTTTTTCAAGAGGGGCAAAAAAAAAATTAAGGTGGGGCAACAATGTCACACTCACATATCTGTATAATATTGGCACCACGGGGTGGGGTGGGGGATTGGGCTGTTAGCTCAGGTGGGTTTTTTCCCCCTGCCCCCCTGACTATGGCCCTGTTAGACTATTTTGGATCTGGGGTCCATTGTGACTCCAGCTGGCAGGGATCAGCTGGAGCAGGGATTGGGCAGAGACACAGCTGGAAGACTTATCCCAGCACCTTCTCCCCAGAACCAATAATATGGCTATTGTATGTCTTTTATAAGGTTTTGGTCAAAATGACTGAAGTGATCTGGCCTCTTGTTCTTCACGTGCCCTGCTCTGCCTTGATCATCATCTTTCCACCTGGCTACTCCAGGGACAATGGACATATAATGGACCATTTGGCTAAAGAGGAAGAAGATGGATAGATCATCCCATATTGCTTACTCCCAAACTTCCCACAATCTTTTAAGCATAAAAACACATCCAATAAAGTTGGATAAGGAAAAAATGGAAATATTGGATAAAAATGGGATGCTTTTATTGAAGGATTGGTTAAAAACTTGTGATTCTGATGTTGAGCGGAAAAAAATATTTGAGATATTAAATTTGAATTGGTTTCAAAAGTTAAAGGTGGACAACTGGAACAAAAAATACAAAAAAGAAGTAGGGTTAGATAGAACATATACAGAATTTGAGGAGTTGGTAAGGAACATTGGAAAAGGGGAAAGTAGTATTAAAGGTCTTGTAAGTAAGCTTTACAACATACTGAATAGAGGTGCAGATCCACAGGAGGATTTGAAACGGAAGTGGGAACAAAATTTGAATATAACAATTGGGGAGAATGAGTGGAAAAATAAATGGAAAAAGAGGATTATGAGAACAATGTCTGTAAGAATTAAAGAACATAATTTTAAAATGTTATGGCAATGGTACTTGACGCCATTAAGACTTTACCAGATGGATAATAAAAGAGATAAGTTATGTTGGAGATGTAGAGAATTTGATGGAACATACGAACATATGTGGTGGAGCTGTAAAAAAATAAGGGATTTTTGGGGGGAAATAGAAGGTGAGCTTGCTGAAATAATGGGTAGAAGTGTTAAGTTGGTGTCAAGTATCATTCTTTTAACGAATGTGGAAGGTTTGGGTTTAAACAAAGATGAAAAAGAATTATTGGAAATTGTATTGACAACGGGTAGACAATGTATAGCTAGAAACTGGAAAAATGATATAGAAATACAGATTGGAGAGTGGTATAAAGAAATGTGGAGTTTAGCACTGAATGATAAACTGACATGGGAGATTAAAGTGAAAAGGGATAATTTAAAAGAGAACAGATTCTGGAATATATGGAAACCATTTGTGGACCATTCTTGTACGGCAAATGATAGTTCAGGACCAGTACCATCTCAAAGAAGTTTCTGGAGTTGAGCAGCAAATAAACTCTCCGGGCATTGTATATATTCACAGGGTGTTTATTATTTATCTAAAGATTAATGGTAGCACAGAAAGTTCTTATTATTTTGGATTTTGAAACAATGGTTTTTTCTTAATATTCTGTGGTTATATAGTAATTAATGAGTCTAGACATTGTTATGTGCTAACATTCAGTAATGTCTGTTAAGATGATACTATGGATTTGTTTATGTACTGTATTGTTAGTCATTGTTTTCTTCTCTTTTTGTATGTCTTTGAAAAATTCAATAAAATTTAAAAAAAAACACATGAAGAATAACTAATCCATATGGCTTCTCTCCATGAGGGCTATCCTGTGAGATGACATGTCCTCCAGGTAACGTTGATAGGGGGTCCTTAAGAGCTATACTCCTGTCATTTCATCTTTAGGGCTTGACTCAACTTTAGATCCTAGGTTATTTCTTCTCAGCTGCTGTTTTTAACCTACATTTGTCCTTGGCCTGACACGTTTTCCAGTTAAAATAGTCTGTGGCATACACATGCATGCATAAGCAAAAATGAGACTCTGCAGGAGTGCTCTGCAAAATGTTCCAGTTTGGATTCCTAATCCACTAAACTCTCCAGGATGTTAAATAGCCACAAAATGTTAGGTCAGAGTGCAGATTACATCTGCAGCAGCACTCAATATTTTCTATCACTCAGATATTTTAATAAAAGGAAAAACTATAAAGCAGTTGATTTTGAAGATGGAACTTTTCAAAACTTTCCATGACTTGACTTGTTACTTGTTTTGGATTACAAAGCAAGTACATCTGATGGTCAGGAATTGTAATCAAAAACAGATCGGTTACCCTTGTCTTAAGACTTATAACTGATATCCACACTAGACAAAGCAATAGAGTTTCATACTGTTTTCACTGGGTTATGTTCTCTTTCTGTGTATATATGCACTTCAGCATGCACCATCATGAAAATTTAATATCAAGGTTCTTTGAGAATTAACATTAGTTTAGGGCTAAGAACTATGTAGGTCCATGCTACAATGCTTTTTTACCAATGGCTCAGGGAAATAGAGAATAATGTAAAAGATACAATTCAATTCTGTTTTGTTTTGTTTTTTCAAAATCCCACTGGCATTTTTGACACATCCTTGTATCATATCAAGTTGTGAGACTGTACTTTTTTACATTTTGTTGCTAGTTTATTTACACAGTTCCTTCATTGACTAAAGTGTTTTCATATTTTTTAAAAATTGTATGCCTTTTAGTAATTCACATTTTAAAATATGTGCATTTTTGTACAGACTTTATTTCTCTAAGACAGTGATGGCAAACCTTGGCACTCCAGCTGTTCTAAATTTCAATTGAATTTTACCACTCAGTTTAATTCTTTTTTAATATTTTTAACCTGTTATATTGTTAAGTTATTCTTTTTTATCTCTGTTATAAGCCACTTTGGGTCCTAGTTTTGGGGAAAGTATGGATATAAATACAACAACAACAACAACATTTTGCCATGCTAGCAGTGGTGGGCATCAGCAGGTTTGCATCAGTTTGCCAGAACCGGTAGCAGAAAGTATGACTGGCTCCACCCATCCAAGTTTTAAAATAAAGTAGTCCTAATTTGGGTGCAACGCAGGGCTTCCCCCCTGGCCATGTCCACCATGCCACGCCCATAGTGTGGTAGTAATTTTTTTTTAGCCCACCACTGCATGCAAGTGCAACATGTTGGGAGTAGCTGCACCTTAGTCAGCACATAAGGGGTATATTTTTATTGGGTTCATTTCTTATATGTGCCTTTATAAATTTGATGGAATGAACTTTCAATTAAAAAATTCTGAATGTGGGATGAAATAAAGTTTATAATTTGAAGGAAAGGTACACATACAGTGTGAGAAGATTTGCTGGTCCCAAGTCTCATGTAGAAATTGTAGCAAAAAATCTGGGGCTAAAGGTTAGGAATCCAAGAAAAAATAACACCGTTAAGGCCAATAAAGATATATATGTAACCAATCAGTAGAAAAAAGGTAGAATACTGTGTCAGATGGTAAGAATAATAATGAAGAAACAGTTCATGAATTTCAATGTACTTTATCCTCTGTTTCACCACAAATGAAAATAGTTAATTCACTATATACAAAATCCAATTATATCTTCTTATAAACGTAAACACTCTATATGAAGAAAATAAGTGAAACTGAAAACTGTGCAGCATCTGTAAATCTTTGTAAAAAGTCCGCTGGAAATTCTTAATGTGTCTTGGCTTGACTACATGAAAACGCTTGGAATTACGGCTTGACTGGAAATACTGTGTCTTTAACTGTGCTAAGCTTCCTTCGTTAACCTCTTCGAACCCATTTGATATACGGTTTTGGAGACTCTTCATCAGGAAGATAATAGCGTATCTACAATAAACATTAACAATTATAAACATCACATTCTAATTTAGTCAAGCATGACTCAAATACAAAACACAAATAACTTCAAACATACAATCATTTACTACCAAAGGTGCCCCTTGTTAATAAAAAATAAGGACAAATTCAATTGCAAACGAGGCACGCTTACCCTTTCGCATTAATGGCCTCACAAGCTTTTCTCTCTTGGTGCCAAATAACGTTAACAATCTGGGTAAGAACCATGTATTTAACCATCTATGCTCAATCGGTGAAATTATTGACATGTGTTTTAAATTAGAATGGCCCCATTATTCAAAAATAGTGCCTTAAAGTTGTACCGTTAAAAGGTGACTCAGCGTATATTCCCTTGCCCTACAAAGGACTAATATACTCTACTTGTCAGAATACACAATTAGAGAAAACATGAAAGGTCGATATCATGATTCAATCCTCTTGGTGCTAAAGATTTTAATACATGTACATAAAAAGCTTCTCTTTTCAAAAGAATTTTCTCTATATTAGCTGTAGAAAAAGTTGCGGTTTAACTACCTCTATAACTGTAAATTTCAAATCATCATGAGAATGATTCATGTTAACAAAATGTGAAACCATGGGTGCTGTCATAATATGATTGCGTATATGAGAGTTATGTTCCGCTACACGAGTGCGGACCGGCCTGCTGGTCTGGCCCACATAAATCTTGTCTCACAGACAGATTATTAGACAAATACAACTGGCGGTGCCACAATTAGAAAATTTTTGAAGTCTACAGTAAAAACCCAATCGAGGAAAAGAAATTTCTTTGGCATCCCAAGTGTGTTTACAAAAATAGCAATTGCAACTTAGTTTTCAATTTATCATCTAGACCCTTATCACACAAGGAATTACGTTTATTAAATTACGGTTTCAATTTTGTTTCGCTTATTTTCTTCATATAGAGTGTTTACATTTATAAGAAGATATAATTGGATTTTGTATATAGTGAATTAACTATTTTTGTTTGTGGTGAAACAGAGGATAAAGTACATTGAAATTCACGAATTATTTCTTCATTATTATTCTTACCATCTGACACAGGATTTTACCTTTTTTCTACTGATTGGTTACATATATATCTTTATTGTTGGAACTGACCATCAAACTACAGGAATGGTGATGCTATGGGATCAGCTGCTCGGTATCTCATAGCAGACTACAAGGATATAATAAGACAGGGGAGCGTTCAGATGATGGTCTTCTGGGATGACTTTTAGAACATTCATATACAGGAAAAACACTGACTTACGTATGCCTCAAGTTACATGAAATCCAAGTTATGTAATGATTTTTGCACTAAAATCATGTCTCAATTTTCATAAATGTCTCGACTTACACAACACAATTTCCTATGGGTTTGCTTTGAGTTATTTAAAAATTTCATTTTTCCTATGAGGTTTTCTTAAATTTACATAAATATCATTTTCCTATGGGTTTGCTTTGAATTAAATAAAAAAAAATTCCTATGGGTTTGCTTCCAGTTATGTAAAAATTCATTTTTCCTATGGGTTTGTTTCGAATTAAGTAAAAAACTGATTCACACAAAAGTCTACGGAACAGACTTTTTATGTAAGTAGGGGTTTTACTGTAGTCACTTATAGAATGGCAGAGTGTTAGGCAATCAAGGGAGTGAAGAAATCTGAGAGCAGAATTAAGAAGGTGTTGTTAACTAGCTTTGGGGAAATATATCCCAAATGGCTAAATTAAACATTCTATGAATGTTTCTCATATAGGGGAGGTGTGATTAATTTCTTTTTCACTTGCAGTAAGTCCTACAAGACATTTTGAGGAGGGAAAATGAGGCTGAAGCAGACTCACTCTTTGTAACAAGTTCACCATGGGCAGAGAGGGTATTAATCAGAAATTATCATGTACTTCAAAAATGGGAAAGAAGCACTTATCTAACCTACACCTCACAGCTAATAAATAATAAATTTCATGTCAGAAATTACTCTGGATTGAAAGGATTATTTTCTGGAAAAACTCCGCTCAGGGGATGCCCAAATGAGGCTCCTTTCATGTCCCCAAGATCCTCACAGCTAACTGGCTGAAGGGTCTAAGGAAGGAATTCTGATTGTCACATCACATCTACGACTGACCAACAATGCTCATGACTTTTATCTAGTGTTGATGGGCCTGTGATAAACGTTGGGTGGCTTTCTACTAACAGGTTCTTGCTCTTTGTAGATCACTGCAAGTCAGTGAAGGTGGTGCCCATTTAGCCTTTATTCTTGGTATAGGGAGAAAACTAGAACTTGATGTGTACCAAATGAAATTCAGGCAAATAAAAAAAATGAAAAACAAAAACACAAAAATAATTAAAGAAGACAAAAACATTGTGGCACTTTAAAGTCTAATAGCTACATTTTAAGGACTGCAGTGGCTCAGGTGTCTAAAACACTGACTGGGAGGCGGAAGTTCAGCAGTTCGATTCCCGAGTACTGCAGGACGGAATAAGCTCCCGTCTTTGTCCCAGCTCCTGCCAACCTAGCAGTTTGAAAACAAGAAATTGCAAGTAGATAAATAGGGACCACTTCAGTGGGAAGGTAACAGCATTCTGTGCATTCCGGTGTCTAGTCATGCCTGCCACATGACCACAGAAACGTCTGCAGAAGCAGACAGTGCTGGCTCTTCGGCTTTGAAACAGAGATGAGCACTGAACCCTAGAGTCAGATATGACTGGCTTCCAAGCAAGGGAAAACTTTACTAGCTACATTTTAATGTGAGATTCCATGGATCTGGTCTATGTCCTCTGACATAGGAGTGGGACTAACATGAAATTCAGTTCTACATTGTTTTGCTAGCTTGCTGTTTCATTCAACTGCTGCTCTGAATTCAAATAAGAGTGCTGTGATTCTAAAAAATAAGGAACTAAAATGATTCAGTGTGTTTACATTTTAAATAAACAATGTTGGCTTGTTTTTTAAATGATAATAGTGATACAGCCTAAGCAGATCTATCACCCTTCCAAAAACAATTTATAGAATGTGGTAGCTGAAAGTTAATGTAGTATATCTGTGGCAGACTGATGGTTAAAGATTCCAAGATGTATAAGATTTGTAACTGTTTGCATTTTGTAATGGCTTTTACAAAAGACCTGGAGGTTTTGTGAGTCATGCTAATGCCACTATTTTTATGCAAGGCCTTGCAAAATTTTAACAGCATCATTTTGGCTATTCAACAACTACCCTACATTCATTCATCTATCCTCCGTCTGAACAGTTAAGATGAAATGCACTTGTCAGAGTTATACCATCTTTCCTGTTATGCTAATGAATGGGAAAAGAAAATCTCATAACAGTTTAAAATGTTTTATTGAAAATGAATTGAAAAAGACGAAACCAAAGCAGAAAGAGTTGCTTACAGTGAGGTAAGCTCAAAAATAGTTTGCCGGAAGAGAAAAGATGTGCATACTTTGGCAAAACATATGCAAACAGATCCCCTAGCTTCAGCTAAAAAGATGTAATTAATTCAAAGAAAACATCATAACTCTATATATCACATGGACACAGTTGCTGTATCTCATGCCAATGAATGCTATATAATCAAGCATGAGAAAATAAAATTGCATTACTCTTGTAACAGCAGTGTTGTTTATAAACAGTGGAAATAACAATTCAGAGGGGTTTCCCCCCAGAGTTATCAGGGCTTAGTGGTTAAGATGCTGAGCTTGATGACTGGAAGGTCAGCAGTTTGAGACCCAAGTGCTGTGCAATGGAAAGAGCACCTGTCATTTCTTCCAGCTCCTGCCAACCTAGCATTTTGAAAGCAAGAATTTGCCTTTTCCACAGCACAGGGAAAGCAATGGCTAAAAGTCCATCTCTATCCGGAGCCACTCACCTCCAGAGGAAATTCTCTCCACCTGACCTCTCCTCCCATGTTGCCAATTGGCAGCCTCATTGCTGTGTAGTTGAGAAACAAGTATCCCCACATTTTTAAGTGAGTTGTTTTCATTTCTGTTGTAGATAGCCATAGCAATTGCACTTATATACCACCCCATAGCACTTAGTGCACTCTCTGGCCTGTCCAAAAGTTAATTAGCATTTTACCCAACCTCCAAAGAATGGAAGGCTGAATTCGCCTTGAACCCTGTCAAGATCAAACTCACAACATTTCGGTTTCAGTACAGCAGTTTCACCACTGCAACACCAGGGCTCCTTCAGCCTCGTGACCCAGTTGTGACTTATCGTCTCTACAATTCCATGCCATTTTAAAAATTGTTTTACCAACTGAATAAATAGGTTTTTTTTATTCATGCAGGTCTTTGGCAACTTGCTCTGGAAGGGGCTTGGAATTGGATGGGTGGCGTTGCCACCGCCTCCGGCTCTCCCGGTGGGGCAAGGAGGCAGCCGGCTAAAGGGAGGTGGTGGGGAGGAAGAACTTGCCACACCTGGGGCTCACCTTTCAGCAGCCCCATAAGCTGCTACCCTGACTCTGCTACCACCACCAACGCTGAGGCTTGGAGGACCCATGGAGATTGTGCTCCTTCCCCTGGCCCTGGACTGGCCACTGGGAAGTTGGAGCATTTGTGCCCTGTTCACCTGGACTCCAACGCCGCTCGCACTCCTTCCACCGGCCTTGGACTGGCCATGGGGAAGTTAGAGCTCCCAGACTGGAGGATGCTAACATCTCTCACATGCAACTCTGGTGCAGGATGTGGAATAACTCTCGTCCCCCTCCTTTGGCCGGTTTGGCAGGAGAGTTGAGGCGAGAGTGGCCCCAGCTACGCAAAGCTGGCACAGCGACCACAAGAAGAGCATGCCACCATGACTATGGACAGACACACCCCTGGACGTTCATCCGTAGGATTTCTCCCATTGTCAGTCTTTTCCTGTGGCTCATCCTGGTTGCGAGCAAGATGGGTGAGCAGCTGTTAGTGTCAGTATCTGTAATATTTTTGGGCTTTTGTGATGTACATTGTGCCTTTATGATATTTGTGATGGGCAAATTAAAAAGACATTTATTCTCATTAATTTTAATTGTGTGAAGTAGAAATGTCCAGTTAGATTTTTATTCTATGATGTAATGCTAATTACCAGATGTCCAGGTGTTAGCCAGGCATTCTTTTCACACACCCACATATTGACACCAAGATCTGAAGACCCTATGTCTGAGAATCTGACAGATACATTTATCTCACAGGATGAGAGATAAGAATCTCACGCATGCACGCAGGTGCAAATATCCAGGTGGCAGAGCCCAGGTGCCCAGTCTTAATGTCGCCAAGATGACATAACTGGGAGTTTTTACATTTTTGAAATGGTGGGTGGGAGGAAAGAAAAACCTATATAAACTGATGCTTTTTAATCAACAGCAGGTCAGTTTTCTCAAGCCTTGAGAAATGCTGTCCGATTTTCCTTTTTCTTAGAAATCAGATCATGCTGGTCTAATTTCTATGGTGGGGTCTTTGGCCCCAGGTCTTAGCTTTATTTAGTTAGCTCAGTTGTTCATGTTTGTTTTTATTATTTCTATTTTGTATTTTTAAATGTCTATTTTAACCGCATAATAATCTACCTCATTTTTGTAAACCAATAAAAGCTGCTAATTTGATGATATTAGTAGTTTCTGATTTGTCCTCCTCTAAGCTGAGAAAGGGGAGATTTTTAGAAGTCCAGCACAAGCCATAAATTTAAGGTTTTGTCAGGAAGGCTCGATTCCAGCAGCCCAGAAGAGGACAGGGCCTCTCCTGAGTTTGTTTTGAGAACAATTTTATCTTTGCGGTGCCTTCCTGCTCTGAGACAATTATTAAATCTCAAAGTATCGCTGGACTCTCAAAGTGCCTTAAGCGGGAGGGGTAAGCATAAGAAGGCTATGTTTGGGTTAAGAAGAAACAGTCTCAAAAATCCTTCATGGCTATTTTTAATTGTCAGCTGAGGCTGATTAATCAGAGAATCAGTGTACCTCAAAACACTGCCTGCAAAAGATACCCTGAGCAGGGATATCTCTGAGAAAGTGTTACACTGCCTCTGCACTATAAATCTTTTAGGCTGTTGTCTGTTTAGTTACCCAGAACAGAGCTGTTAGTCTAAAAAAGAGAGGCCTGCGACATGGTGGCAGTGGTGGGATTGAATTCCACATTTTTGCATTTTACCCGAAGAGAAGCCTAAAGTTTTTTTGAGCCACGAACAGATTTGAATGGGGAAACAGCATTCTGCGAGGCTGAGGCAGTGCAGAAATACCAGACACATGGGAGCGACTTTTTCTGCTTGCCGGAGGTCTTCACCAATCCCAAGACAGGGTGAGCAGAGAGTGCCAGAGCCGGTTGCCAAAGCCAATTCCCAGACGGAGCAGCAACGGAGAGAAGGCATTGGAAAGGAAGAATTGGGACATGGTGAGTTGCAATCATCCACTTTAAATTCCCCTGAGCCTACCTACTCTCCTGAATTGCAGAAGGTTACTTTAGAAGACCATCCCTTGCTTTTTGTTACAACTTCCCAGAAGGGCAGAGAGAGAGAGGTTTGGATCGGAGAGCCAGTTGTTTTTACAAGGCTGCCATTCTATAACAGAAGGCATCACAGACTGGGAGAAATCAAGCCCCAAGAATTTGTAAAATCCTCACTGCCAGAAAAACCAGATGTGCACTCATGCTTAGTGTAAAAGAAACTTCACAGCGTGTGTTTGACAACAACTTGCTAAGAAATAGCAACCTGAAGCTTTTGCCAGAAGCCATCAGATAACAGGTGAGCTAGGAAATGGATAGTCAGTTCCGTTTCAAATTTCCCAGAGCTGAAGGGCAGGGGAAAGTTTTGCAAGCTGGTGAAGATGAGTTCCAGGATTTTGGATGGGGAGAAATTTCCAGGAGTGGAACAGTCCCCTGCATAGTCAGAAAGTCACCATTTTTCGAGGGAGTTTGGGTGGATCAAGTCCGACAGGTGGAGTCCATGCTTGAAGCTAGAGTCAGCCAACCAATGAGGGTGTGGTGTGGCAAAGTTAGCAAGCATTCCAGAAGGAAGGAGGTGGGGAGCCTGTCTTGCTTTCCTGAGGGAATCGGAAGGGGTGAGAGTTTCTGTTACCCAAAATCTGAGAAGTCTTTCCAGGCCCCTGAGCCATTATACCAAGCTGGAATTCTGAAGCAAAGTTCAGATACCATGGGGAAAACTATTTTGACAAAGGATCAGCTCAAGTGATGGTACAATAAGCTGAAAGGAGCTAGACGCTTGCGATTAAAGGTGGCAGAGGATCTAATTTTTTCACCCTTGGAAGTTCAAGTTTCAGGAGGATTAAAAATTCCAGACCCTGAATTCCAAGCTTGGGTGCAGAGGGGAAGAGCCTGCCCTTATCCGATGGGAGGGAGTTTCCAGATGGCAAAGTCACAGCTGAACGGAGCCACCCCTCAGACAGACCAGAGTCCAAGGTACAGCTGAGAAAGGAGAGATTTTTAGAAGTCCAGCACAAGCCATAAATTTAAGGTTTTGTCAGGAAGGCTCGATTCCAGCAGCCCAGAAGAGGAGAGGGCCTCTCCTGAGTTTGTTTTGAGAACAATTTTATCTTTGCGGTGCCTTCCTGCTCTGAGACAATTATTAAATCTCAAAGTAACGCTGGACTCTCAAAGTGCCTTAAGAGGGAGGGGTAAGCATAAGAAGGCTATGTTTGGGTTAAGAAGAAATAGTCTCATAAATCCTTCATGGTTATTTTTAATTGTCAGCTGAGGCTGATTAATCAGAGAATCAGTGTACCTCAAAACACTGCCTGCAAAAGTTACCCTGAGCAGGGATATTTCTGAGAAAGTGTTACACTGCCTCTGCACTATAAATCTTTTAGGTTGTTGTCTGTTCAGTTACTCAGAGCAGAGCTGTTAGTCTAAAAGAGAGGCCCATGACAATATTATATTGTAAATTGGATTGTTATGTGATATTTGTATTGATTATTTTACTGTATTGTTTATTTGATGTTTTGTTATATGCTGTATTTTATTGTACTGTAATTGTTTTTTTTCCATGTTGTAATGCTGCTCTGAGTGGCGATCACATCAGGAGAGCGGGGTACAAATAAACCTATTATTATTATTATTATTATTATTATTATTATTATTATTATTATTATTATTATTATTATTATTATTATTATTATTATTATTATTATTATTATTATTATTATTATTATTATTATTATTATTATTTCTTCTTCTCTTTTATGAATATTCTTTTAAACTGTGTTTCAATTTGAAACACTTCCATTCATTTTATGTTTTTGTTCTGCTTTGTTGTAACTCATCCTGAACCACATCATGGAAGAAATAGGTATTAAATAAATAAATAAATAAATAAATAAATAAATAAAATGGTTAATTTAATTTGGGCAAGAACCATATTATTACATTTCATTGAGTGGTCTGGGTGAATAGGAGTTGAAAACGCAGCATCATCTTGGGAAAAATATGAATACAGTATACTCCATCTATATACAGTATAATTGTGTCACTTAAGTCTCTTGAAAACAAATGGAAAGGGAGCAGAATTTGGCTCTGGAAGTTATTTTAATGACTGTTCCAAAAGTAGTTACTGTCACAGATACATTTTAAAAACCAACAGTCCTGGAAAGAAACATAAATAGTTACTTTTAATTCTTATTATTTTGGGGGTACAAATGTAAGTCCTATAGGCTGATGACCCGAGGTTCATAACACTACCTATCCACCTCAATGCAATGCAATGATGACAGAAGGTGAAATGGCAAAACCATTTAGTGAAGCTGTGCCCTCAAACTTTAAAAGTTATGAAAAATTTGCACTGTAAAAGGATCAAAGTTATCCCTCATGATCTTATACCTGTAATTGTCATAAGATGCCATAGCTCTGCCCAGTTATTTTAAAAGTGAACTTATTACAAATAATTAGTTCAGAGAGTAAACAAAACAAAGCAAAACAAAGACAAAAAATACTGTGACACCTTAAAGATTAACTCCTTGATAAATTAAATTGGAAATGCCACACTGCATTTATTTTACAGAACAGACTTAAAATGTAGTGAGGGGAGAGGTAGATGATTCTCAGGACAGTTGACCTCTGGTTGTGCCTCTCCCATGAAACTGCCTCAATTAAGCCATTAGCCAGATGTGTAATTTCAGAATGCTTATTTTTCAAAACAGACTCGTCAAACTGCCTGCCATCAGAGATTCGCAGCCAAACTGATTGCATGTCATTACTGATTGCAAATAACTCATTGATTTGCATATCCATCTCTTAAACCAACCAGCCACTCTGGGCCTCTATACCAGAAATGTACATGATATCCACTCTTATGTCTGACAAAGTGGACTTGATCCACAAAAGCTAATATTAAAGTACAGTAAACCTCTGGTTAAAAAAAATCACCATTTTCAGGTCCCTGTTTCAGGCTCTCTGCCTCTCCAGCAGTGTGTAGGTGGCTTGGAGGACCTTTTATGCCCTATTCCCACCTTCCTAGGTGCTCCCTGTGCCACACAACAGCTGATAATAGTTGTGGCCACCATTTTGAAAAACAAAAAATCCAAACAAAATGGTGGCCACAACTACACAACTATAATCAGCTGTTGCATGGTACAGGGAGCACCTAGGATGGCGGGAATAGTGCAGAATAGGTCCTCCAAGCCTCCCACACACTGCTGGGGAGACAGAGCACTGGAAACAGGGACACACACACACACCCCGATGGTGATTTTCCAGCTTGGAAAGCTGGAGATGAAACAGGGTCCCTCGGTTATCAATGCCAGATCGTTAACCGAGAGATGACTTTTCACAAAAAGTCACATTGTTAACCGAAAACGACGTTGTCCGAACGCACCGTTCACCAGGGGTTTACTGTGCAGGAGTTAGTCTTTAAGGTGCCAAAGTGTTTTTTGTCTTTGTTTTGTTTACTCTCTGATATGCTTGCACAGACTAACACTTCAAAAAGTAATTAGTTGTTTGTAATAAATTACAACTGCTTACTAACTCTGGAAGAAACTGTGCAATAACTCAACATGATTTTCAGCTGCCTAAGATTTTTATAGCTCTTTGCTGAGCTCAGCAGGACCCTTCAATTAAGCCCTCATGAGATTTTATTTCTTCTTCACCCAACAAATACAGCCTCTCCTTCTCTGCTTCATCTCTCCTCACAGATCATTTCTTCCATTATTGCTTCATAGACTATAACTGGCAGCTATCACAGCTCTAAAGGGAAGATCCTTGCCCTGTGGTGAAGTCTGCAGCCCTTGATAAGCGGGCATCTGTTCTTAAATGTACTTATATGCTATCAAGTGTTTTCCAACATATGGAAGCATTTTCAAACATATGTTTTCCAACAAAAGAGTTTTTGAGATATTTGAAATGTTCAAGAATGGTTTAACACTGCTGCTTCCATGTGAATTTATTAGGCCAAACAAAGGATCTAAGATCTTATATCCTGAGTCTTGGTCCTATGTTCTATCCACTATACCACAATGGTCCATGTTCATATACATGTATAAAGAATTCTATCTGTACCTAAATTACTTCAGTTCTTTAGCCCACAATGGTCTTCTTCTTTTGTGTCCCGGTCAAACTGTGGACTGCCAGAATGAAGCCACTTTCTTGGCTTTTTTGGTGGCCAAAGTTAAGTCCTTGTTGGTGCATTTTATTTTATTTATTTTTTTGGTATTAATCGGCAGACCAGCAAATGAGCTGGGTTTTGTAGCTCTCCACATTCACAGAGCATGTTGTTGTCCACCAGCAGTCCCCAACTTGAGCATGTTGGTCTTGGATTTAGGAACTCCAACTCTCAGCCTATTCAAGGTCCTCCAGGTGATGTAGGGGAGATTGAGATCTTCAGCTATATCCACGTTTAATAATGTTCCTTTCCCAGTAAGCTCATTCCTCCATCTTCTAATTTTGTTTTGCTCTTGTGTACCCTCAGGAATGTTCTTTCTTGCCATAATGCTCTTCCTGGATCTGAGCCGGTGGACTTGAGGCTCAAATCAATTCAGAGGGTGTCGAGGGTCATTCTCTTGCTTAGTTCTCTTGGCATCCACAGCTACTTCTCTCCTTATCTTAGGTTTATGTTCATATACATATATAAAGACTTCTATCTACTTAAATTATTTCTTTAGGAGGCTTGCCTGATGCAGAAAAAGTGGGGTAATTTTTTTCTCTTACACACCTTTCCCTTCCCAAAAGAAGGTATTCTTCAAGAAAAAAGTAAAACACCTAGGTCTAAGCATGTGTATGGGTCAGAAAGATCAATTGATTGAATTGGGAGTTCCTTTCTAGTAAGTACTTTATTTATAAAACCACAGCATGCGGACAATTTCCCCCCTGTAGTTGATTGTCCAAGGTCAAAAGGAGGAAAGGAGGGAGGATACATTGATGGACTATTCTGACCCCTGTTTTAGATTTTTAGCCAAGTAGCAGTCCTGGTTTAGGGAACCTTGTTACATATAAATATTGGCATAAATATGTTGAAGATTTTTCCATGTTTGCAGCTGACAACAGCCTTCTGTTCACGTTGCAAACAACTGCAATGTTGTAAACAACTGCATATATATATAAAATGTCTGTGCTCTTTAAGAGAGACTGTATGTGGAGGAGATTCAGGAGCACTGAACTGCATGTGCGAGCATCTTAGTACACAATTGGGGGTCTGTGGTTGTAGCAACAATTAAGTCTGTGTTCACATTAAAGATAAAGGCTAAGGTCTCCCTTGCTCGAAATCCATTTTTGTCCAATTCTACGTGGTGGTCCTTATCTCCATTTATAACCAAAGAACCAACACTGTCTGCACCTGCAGACATTTCCATGGTCATGTGGCTGGCATGACTAGGCACCAAGGCACAGAGAACATTGTTACCTATTTACCTACTTGAAATCTCTCATTTTCAAAATTCTAGGTTGTCAGGAGGTGGAACAGACGATGGGCACTCACTCTGTAGCGCAGCACTCGGATCGCAAACTGTTGATCTGCTGATCTTCTAGGCATCAATCTCAGCATCTTAACCACTAAACTAGGATTGCCATACATCCTTGAAAACCAGGATTGTCCTGGATTAAAGGTTGGGGGAATTGTCCCAGGTTCAATAAAAATCATGTTTAAATCCCGGATTTTTAAAACTTACTGGCTGTGTATTATAACACCCCTCTCAAAAAACTGCTTTTGGCTACACTGTTTCAAAGTTCATTATGCTTTATTAATAAAATAATCTGAAATCAGTCTTGTGTATTTCTTATTTCTTCAATAGTCTTGTTCAATTTCACAGACAATATAAATTTCTTCAATCCTTCAAAATGAGTAATATTTGATTCATACAACAAAGGAGTCTTCTACGTTCCAAAAATATGCAATATTAAATTGATTCACTTGTTAATTCCAAAATCTATCCGGTTCAAAGATTTTTCGATTTTTCTTCCTCAGGAAAATATAGCTCTGTGCAAGATACAAATCATAATTTTATTAAGTACCTTCAACTAGCATTACAAAATTCTTACAAAATCATCATTAAACCTATCATAAAATAGTCATAAACAGCTTACCTATCTTCGCATTCAAATGGCCTCAACGGTAATTCTTTTAGTGCCAGAACGTTATTAGGGAACTAAACCCTCGTACTCATATACTCCCTAAATTATGATTCATAACACCTGTGCTTGCAATCTTTTCCTGGTCCTAATCCTGCTCTTAATGATGATATCTCGGTAAAATGTAGACTGGTTTATCTCTATAGCCAATCTGAGACTGCTGATAATATACTCGGAAGTGGTCCACTCTATAAAAAACATCTGAAATCTATCTCTTGATTCAAGCTCTTCGGTGAAAGAGTTTGAAATTTCTGTATGTAAACTGACTCTCTTTTGAGGAGTAAACAATCTAAATCTACTGTATAATATTGTTCTGCTTTAACTGTTTCAATGATCACAAATTTAAATTCGTGGTCAGAGTGGTTTTTTCCAACGTAATATTTTACTAAAGGGGTGAACAAATTGTGATTCCTAATTCTACTTCTGTGTTCAGCTAGCCTGTTCCGGATTGGTCGAGAAGTCTTCCCCACATAGAACAGCCCATACCCACATTTCCATAGACACACACAGAATGTTGTCTTGCAATTGGAAAACGAACACAATGTATGAGTGATCCCCAAATGCGGAATGTTAACTTCTTTTGTTTCCCAAGAAAATTACAGTAAGAGCAATCCTGACACTTATAATGCCCTACAATCAAATCCATAAATGGAGCCCTTGCTAAACTATCACTGCACATCACCATATTGCCTATGGTGCGTGTCTTTCTAAAGCCTCTTGTCGGATATAACTCACAACCTGGAATGTCTGTAACCGGATACCAATGTTTTCTAATGATTTTTTTTTTATTTTATTCACCAACGGCGTATACTCAAGTGACCAAAAAATCCTTTTACTCTCTTCTGGTTTTTTTCTCACAAAAAAATTCACTCCTAGGGGTGCGTTCGACTTTCTGTTGTGCCTGTTTAATCACATCTCCAGGATAACCCCTGGAGGCCTATTTATCATGTATCTCGACAGCAGCTGTTTCAAAATCCGTATTTAATGTGGATTTTTTTTTTGGCCCAAGCAAAAAAGGCTAAACGGTATATTTCTTCTTAAATGGCATGGATGGAATGATCTAAATTCCATTATATTCTGTGAAATTGAACAAGACTATTGAAGAAATAAGAAATACACAAGACTGATTCCAGATTAATTTATTAATAAAGCATTATGAAGTTTGAAACAGTGTAGGCAAAAGCAGTTTTTTGAGAGTGGGATTTCTACACTGCTTTGCCATTGTGTTTCTCTGTGTATTATAACACAGCATTAAAAAAAATTCAAAATCTCGACATCAAATGAGCAATATCCTGACACATTGGAGTTGGAGTCTACCTGGAGAGAAATCTTAACGTCCTTGCCTCACATCACTGCCCGATAAGTGTGACCAGTGTGTTTCCTTGAATTGAGGATGTTAAGAGTTGACTATGATGCAACTTCTCAGAAGTACAACAGATCATCTTACAGTAAGAATTAACTGTTGTAAATAAATTCATTTATATATTGCCATATTTAATGTGAAAGTGTTTTATAGCTGTCACTATAGTATGTTTGTTTTAAAAAAGGCTATTTTGTAAATAAGCCGCCCATTTTTGTAATGTATACTTCTGTCCCGGTTTTGTGGGAGAGAATTATGGCAACTCTACACTAAGCCCCAGTGGATTTGATAAAAGACCAAGAACTAACGGATGCCTGCTACCTCTGATGGAAATTATATTCCATTTTATGACATAGGAAACTGATTACCAAATCCCCTTACCATTATTTCTGGACACTTCTGACTTTGTTTTTTCTCTTTCTGTGACCAGTTTAAGATTGAATGAGCTACTGCAATATTCTCCATGAATCCTGAAATATTATTTTTGAAGAACAAAGACTCTATCGCATCTTTTTATTCTTTTTACTCTGTAAAGATTTAGTAGTAATAGGTTCTTGAATATTGGATTGAAACCATTGATTTTAATGGTTATAAAAAGATTAGATTTTATAAGCAATGGCTTTTCAACAACATATTAATAGTGCAAGAATACTCACCTCTTTACTAGTGGACTCCCCACCAAGGTCAAAGATTACATTTAATTTAATTTAATTTTAATTATGACCAACGACTTCATTCCCAATTAAGTAAATTGCTACATGGATTTATTTTCATCATTTCAGTTACAGGAGACCTTTTACCCCTTTGGAATCAGTTCTTACTATATGAAAACAATCAAACACTAGAAACATGCTACTTAATTACTTCAGGCTACAAAACTGATGGTAGAATCTTACAGTAAAAAAGGAGAGCAGAAAAAGGAAGGAAATGATGTAAATTTAGCAAGTGCAAATGAAGACAAGAACAGAGGGAAAAATACAAAAAGATGCAAATTATCATAAACAAGCCTCTTGCAAATGACAACAGGTCAAAAAAAAGAGGTAAGAACAGAATAGGGCAAAGCAGGAAAGCTGAAAGGAAGAAGAAAAGATGAGAAATGAGAATCTACCTGTCTTTTGACAATAAGAAGCAGGCTGAGTTCCTGCCAGAGGGCAATGCGCACAATGATCTAAAGGGACAGTCAAGCACCAACCTACCAGGAGCCCAACCAAAGGATCTCACTCTGTCTTTGCATTTTAAGTGTAGGAAGGAAGTTTCAAAGTCGAAAATAATGAAGATGTTTTAAAAGAAATTATATTATAGAGGAGCATTATCACATGTCCTTTGTAAAGAGAGGACTCTGGCCACCGCCCTGCAAGACCTCCGGCCCTTTTCCACCTGGCTTGAGGTTTAAAAGCCCTGAAGCTGTGGAGGGCAGGTGGTGAGAGAGGACTCTGGCCACCACCCTGCAAGACCTCTGGCCCTTTTCCACCTGGCCGGAGTTTGGAAAGCCCTGCAGCCATGGAAGGCAGGTGGCAAGAGAAGATTCTGGCCACCACCCTGCAAGACCACTGGCCCTTTTCCACCTGGCTGGAGTTTGACAAGTCCTGTAGCCATGGAGGGCAGGCAGTGAGAGAGGACTGCAGCCACCACCTCACGAGACCTCTAGCGGCTGTGGCAGCAGCGGCGGTGCCATCTCTGCCCCAGCCATGGCCAGGTTGGTCGGGTGTGGTGGGCCCATCGTTGGTTGAGCCGTGGTGTAGTGGGAGCTTCGGAGCTGTGGAATGGGGGCTTGACCACACAGGGGGCCTGGTGTGGCAGAATCTCATGCCCCCTATGCTGCCTGGTGCTGTGGACGTGGCCACTGACTTGGCCACTGGGGTGCAGGGCCGGACATCCCCCCTCCTCCCATCCAGCCTAAACTTTGGACTCTTAGGCTTGGATTTTTGCAGTTGAATTCTTGTTTTGGGATATTTTGACTTAGGTGACAGTTATTATTGTATGCTAATTGTATTCTGCTAATTGTATCTTGTTCTCTAGTTTATGCTAATTGTATCTTGTTTTATATTGTACTAGCAGAGGTCCCGGTGTTGCCTGGGGGTAACCAACTAGGCCCCCGTACATTGCCAGGCCCAGGCCCCCCTCCTGCATTGCCTGCTGCCATGGGCATTTCACGCCGACACACCACATGCTGCCAGCCCCAGCCCCCCACCTGAATTGCTCACCACCAAGGGCATTTCATGCACCCCCACGCACTGCCAGCCAAGCCCCCCATGTCACCAGCTGCCCCTGTGTGCTGTAAGCCCCCCCCCATGTTGGTTGGAGACCCACAACTCCCAGATTTGCTCACAAGTCATAACACTTGCTTTTTCCTAATGATGATGGCAAGGGAAGGATCAAGCCAGAAGAAGAGCATTCAGTCCTTTGAGACCAGTGACTCCACACTTTCAACTTTCTTTTTCCAACAAATGAACAGCTTTATCTGGCTCCAAGGAAATTAGGCATGAAAAGCCATATAAAAATGTTTAGTTCCTTATCCCAATCTCCCCAGCAAACATCCTCTTATCATATGTAAGGATAATGCCCCTTCATTATCCCACTATCATAGGACTAATTCCACCTTCCAGAGAACTGTGCCCCTTCCAAAAGCCCACATAAACATTTGTGCTATTTCAGAGTACCTGTGGTTCTGATCCTGGCTAGAGAAATCTATGATAAGTTTCAATCAATGTTTATGCTTACAAAGCAGCCAGATCAGGTAGGACATGTAGTGTGAACTTAATTGTAGTGTTACCAGCAATGAAGTGAAAGAACTGGATTTCTCCACCAGTTTAAGCTCTATGTAATAAATACAACATCTTCTGGTTTCAAACAGCATTATTTAGAATTAAAAATAGAAAAGTTAAGGATCCGGTAAAAAAATAGAAAAAAGGAACATTTTTACTTGCCCCACTCCCAGAATAAAACAAGAAAAGCATATCTAGTTGTATTTCTCTGGCCTGACCTAGCCAGCCAACACATTTGACTACATATTAGTGCTGGTCAAAGACCATAATAAATTAATTTGAATTTGAATTGACTACATATTACTATTCTTTACTTACAAGTACACTATTTCTTGTTCAGCATCTTGGCAATCAGAGTAATCGCAATAGCAATAATAAATCATGGAAAAATCATGGCATCTCCTCCTCACATTCCAATATAATAAAGCCCATCTTTTTTAACTCATCCTGAATTTTAACCAATTAAAGCACAGCATACAATGTCCATCATCATAGTTTCATTCACACAGTTTTCAGCCTGTTATGACTACAGTAAAGCCTTGCATAAATAGTGCCTCGCTTAGAGACTAACTCGCTTGAAGAGCAGAATTTTCTCTGAATGGTCACCTCGCTTAACAACTGAAACCAACCAAAAACTCACTTAACAATGAAATGAGGGATCACAATCCCCCCCCCCTCCGCCAGAAGTCAAAACTGGTCACTTACAATGGTGTTTCGCTTAAAGAACAAAACTCGTTTGAAGAGCAATCCCATGGAACACATTATGCTCTTTAAGCAAGGTACCACTGAACATCTAAACAGTGTGAGGTTACATGCTTCTGTATTATAAAATCTAGGATGCCTACAAGTATTTGTTATTCTACATTATTTTCATAGAAGGCAAATCTGAGCAACAAATAAATGTTGGCCAATGAAGTGAAGAGTAACCAACAATTAATTTATACTTTGGGACATGCTTTCAGGGGAGAATTTTGTTTTACACTGTTGAGAAGTTTATTTTTTAAATGTTTTCAAGGGACATCACAAAAATAATATGATAGGGAACACAGTGGCTGTCCTATTGGTGTCATCTGAAGGACATATTTCTTCAAGAGGCTATGGAATTTTTATAGTTGGGATGATAATTATTATTTCTGTTGCAAATGCCACTTTTGCTTGACCTTGGCTCTGGCTACTGTCAACAAGAACTTCCCTCTGGATTAGATTAGTACACATACTTAGAAACCATTAGAACTGTCATGTATACAGTTTTATCTAAAATAATGGGATTATGTTCTATATGAATTGAGAGCTAATTTTGAATTTGTGCCAATCTCTCTCTCTCTCTCTCAGTCACTCACTGTCTCTCTCTCACACACCCTTATTGTCTGTTTTCTTGCATGGCATTTTGTTTTTATATTGTCATCACTGTAAATGTACTTTATGATGAAGTGAAATGTTGGCACAATTTTTAAAGTGATAACTGCAAAGTGCTGATAGTGCTGATAGCTGATATTCAGCATTCTGCATACTGCTGAGATGTTGGCTAAATATACAAAGTACCACACAAGCAGAAGAGGAAAGAAAATAAGGTGGGGGGACAATTTGATAAATATGCCTCCTTGCAACCTGAAGTTGATCTTATTCCAGCAAGGACTTTGATGTAAATGTGAACAAGCAATAAGGTATGAACCTGATGGTAGACTTATAAAATAATGTTCAACACCATCGTCAGTGAAATGTAGATTCCAAAATTACATCCGGAAACATAGCAATAATTCCACTACCAATGGAAAGACCAATGGATAGAATAGAGCAGGAATATGGACCCTGTTGGCCTCCAAATGTTGATGGACTTCAGCTCCTCTCATTCCAGCCAGTATAAATAATGAGAGGAATGTTACTTCAACAACATTTAGTTCAACAACATTTAGAAGCTGATAGGTTCCTCAAACTATTCTTAGAAGCTCCTGCACTTAAAACTGGCAGGCAACGTAATTTTTTGTTTCCTCCCATCTTCTTTAGCCTCTCTGAACCACCTCTGTGAATGTTTTCAATGGGTTCCTGAAAAATATTTTCAGCAAATTTGTGGAGGGCCAAGGACAGGTGGGTAACAGACATTAAGGCAAAAGCAGCCTCTTGTGAGTGGGATCTTTCCATGACTGGAGCTCTGTTCATGAGATTTCAGGTTCAAACATGACATATTACAGTATACATTTTGATCTAAAATAAAAAAAAAATGCTCCTATCCCTTTTGAAATAATAGAAATTTTGCATGCAGTAACACTGGGTCTAAGTGGGAAGGGGCTTTACAGCTTAATGTGATTGTCCTCTTAATTGATAAAGTTCTCTTCCTGCTTCTGACATTTGAGGTATTCTTTGCAGGCGCACCCACCCAAATAAGGACACAGATTGGATTGGATTTAAGGCATTGGGCCACTTTTATTGAATAATGTCCTAGTCCGAATTATAACTTTCAATTGGTGTTTCATCCAATTGTAATTCTTTAAGGCAAGCAGGCCGCAGTAGCACTGGTAAGGTTCCACCCAAATTGCCAATGGCAATTGGCTATTATGTATCAATTTGTATCGATTTGTTTGTTGTCACAAACAAATTATTGACTGAAGTCAATATACTATAATGACCGCACCCTCTGACATGTATCCATTAAAATATCAAGGTGATGCAGGCTGTGAAGCTCCTAGCATCACCCCGTTCATGGTTCGCCCTTGACCGGCCAAGCCTGTTTCCCCTGTACCTATCTATGTGTTGGCCAATCAATTGCGAAACTGCCGGATACCTATGGGTCATAAATTTTACCTTACCAGTGCTACCCGCCAAAAGTGACCAAAGTCAACTTACCCCGTATCTCAAACACTATCAACAGTGTGGGATGGGCGAAAAAGCCAAGAACCAAAGTGCCAATTGTAGGTTTAAGCAAAAATTCCCACCTGGCCCCGAAGCGACCAGAATAAGTCACACTGTCCACTAGGGAGGGGGTGGAGGGAAAAACTTCTCCACTCCGTCGCTTTTCTAAAATGGTGAAGGGCCACCTTGTGGCCACCCCTTTTATAAGGGGTTGGCCATGCCCCCTAACTACCCGGATGTCTGAGTCCGGGGTGGGTGGGGGCCCGCAATGAGCGCGGTGGCCATTTTGGCACCGCGCTTGCCTTCTATTTGTTTGTTTGCTTCCCTTGTCTTGTTGATAGTCTCTTATTCTTTCTGTAACCAAGCAACAAGCATGGAGGATCTCTCTATGTGCTGGAGATTCATTTCTCCCTGATTTTCATTCCAACTGTATCTTTTTTATTTTAAATGTTCTTGTGTGTGTGTGTGTGTGTGTGTGTGTGTGTGTGTGTGTGTGTGTGTGTGTGTGTGTGTGTGTGTGTGTGTGACACCTGTCAAGTATCCCATATTGGCTGGGATTTCCCATATTCCAGTGCTGATTTTCCTCTTTTCCTGTCCGGAGCCACCGCCATCCCATAATTTGATGGCGGAGAAAAGTATTTACTGTGCATCCCCTTCTGCACAGAACCCTTCTATGTGTGCGTAGAACACTTCTATGCATGCGCAGAAGGGTTCTGCGTAGAAGGGTTCTGCACAGGTCCCGTATTGTCTGGAGCCATGCTTGACAGGTATGGCGTGTTTGTGTGTTTGTGTGATACCCATCAAGTATCCCGTATTGGCTGGGATTTCCCGTATTCCAGTGCCAATTTTCCTCTTTTCCTGCCCGGAGCTGCCGCCATCCCATAATTTGATGGTGGGGAAAAGTATTTACTGTGCATCCACTTCTGCGCAGAACCCTTCTACGCATGCGTAGAACACTTCTACACATGCACAGAAGGGTTCTGCGTAGAAGGGTTCCACGCAGGTCCCGTATTGTGTGTGTGTGTGTGTGTGTGTGTGTGTGTGTGTGAAATCCAAAGGGACAGGGGGGCTAAGACCAAACTGATTGGTCCACATTTTCTCTGTGTTGCTGTTGCTTTGCTATCTCATACTCTGCTAAGAGGAATAGTTAAAATTCCCCAATAGTCCAGCCCTCAGTGATATAAGTACCAAGCTCAGGTTCAACACTCAGGTTGCAAATGTTTGTGTGTGTGGTGTGTGTGTGTGTGTTTTTTGGTGGGGGGGGGGGAAATCAGGCACTTTCTCTTTTATTTTATTTGAAAACTAGCCCTTGATGACAATTCAGAGACTGCAACTGGTGCAGAATGCAGTGACCTGCACGATGATGGGGTATGGCCGTTATGACCATGCCACACCCTTGCTGGTTACCGGTGTGCCTCCGGGTGCAATTCAAGGTGCTGGTTATGACCTTTAAAGCCCTAAATGGTAGTGGACCAGGTTACTTAAGAGACCGCGTCGCCCTGAGAATATCTGCCCATCTCACTAGGGCGGGTCGGAGGGGCTCTCTATGTGTACCAATAGCTGGAGAGGCTCGACTCTCCAGCACTAGATGGAGGGCAATTGCAGTATCCACCCCGGCCCTTTGGAACTTCCTACTGATGGATCTCCACCTCCAACCACAACTGCTGGCCTTTAGGAAAGACTTAAAGACATGGCTGGCCCAGCAATTGTGGGGTGCTGCTGTTGGATCTACTCCACCCCACTGGCTCATGTGACCGTCTGACAATTTTGTAATGGGGAATTTAGATTTTTAGATTTTAGATTTGGTGATTTTTAGATTTCAGAGATTTTAGAATTTTGATGATGTTTTCTATATATGTATGTGTTGCTGGAGGGTGTTATGTTGGGGGTGTTTCTTGTGTTGTAAGTCACCCGGAATCACTTCAGTGAGGGGGCAGCTAAACAAGTTAAATAAATAAATAAATAAATTCTTGGCCTCTGAATTTAGGTATACACAGAAGAACAGATACTCTGATTTTAATTTCTTTTAATTCCTTCATATGTATGTAGATAAATAGGGACCACTTTGGTGGGACGGTAACAGCGTTCCGTGCGCTCCGGTGTCTAGTCATGCCTGCCACATGACCACGGAAACGTCTGCAGAAGCAGACAACGCTGGCTCTTCGGCTTAGAAACAGAGATGAGCACTGCACCCTAGAGTCGGATACGACTGGCTTTCGAGCAAGGGAAACCTAAACTAGTCTTGATTTGTAATGCTTTGAGGATTCACCCAAACCCCACACTTCACAGACCTTGTTTTCTATAGCTGAACTATAGTGTTTAAGACAAATGAAGCTGCTTAAACAGAGGCACCATTTCCTGTGCTTTTGTCCCACTATCACCTGTCAAACAGAGTTTGCTAGATTAGAAGCACTACAAAAGCTATAAGGGAAGGTGACAGTGGCTTGCATTGCTCTTCACACTAGGGCAACGATACCTCTGCCATGTCGTTTATGTCTCTTGGGTGAAAACATCTCTGTCACTTGTGTTTGGCCTAGAGTACAGTACAATTGCTTGCTTGTCAAGGCACGATAAAATGGATGCTAACATAAGGAAAGGATGGTGTCTTAAGAGAAGAGGAAACCCTAGCAATTCTGATGCATTATACACAGCCTAGAAATATATTTACTAAAGACAAGGATGCTGAAGAGATCTTTTTGATCCATCTTTTAAAGAGAATCAAGCAAATCTAGAGTTTTCCAAACAAATCTGCTGAAAAGTCAGCACCTGGAAAAGCTACACATTAGACTATAGCTCATAGGCTCCTTCAATGAGAGTGTTCTCCCAATCCTTGAATTTTCCAGGAATTCACTGGGCAGAATTGGGGGGGGGGGGTTTTCCTGCTGTTATGTCCGGCCCTTATAAGCATCAGTCCAGACAACGATGAACAAAACAGCAACAAGTCTTTATTCAACAGTCATTTAGAGATGAGCTTACAAGGAGCTCCGGACACAGAGATGGCTATACAATCCCAGTGGAATCAGTCCCTCCGGACTCTTGCCATGTAAAAGGCAAAGGCTAGCTACCATAGAAGCGTAGCATAATGGAGGAGACCCAGGGTTAGCACTTGCTGGCTACCTGTACGGAGTGGGAAGTGTAGATCCGGTCCGGCCGCACCCTTGTTTATTCATAGGGCTTATATAGTGTCTCCTTGGTGGTGGCACCTTGTTACAAAGTAGTGACCCACCAGACAAACGTAAATAACCAATCATAATGGGATATATATATATATATATATATATATATATATATATATATATATATATATATATATATATATATATATATATATATATATATATATATATATATATATATATATATATATATATATATATATATATATATATATATATATATATATATATATATATATATAAAATTAACCAATGGGAAGCAGGATCCAAAACTGTAACCAATCACAGGGCTTGGATTAGCAAAATGAGTGTGCCCTGTGCAGGGGGGTTTTGTGCCGCTTTAGGCTCCTAATTTGGATGGCGGGAAACCACCATTTTCCTTTTGCAAGGTGCTGCCTGCACTACTTGCAATTGCACCTTAATACACAACACCTGCCCAGAATCAGATGTCTGCCAACACCTACATTTCATTCACACACCCTACCTCCTAGGTTGCATGTCTTTCTTGGGCCTTTGTTTTTTCTGGGAAGCAGAAGAAGAAGAAGAAGAAGAAGAAGAAGAAGAAAGTGATGTAGTAATTTATGGTGCAAACAAATAGTTGCTAAATCAAATATTTCTGGATTGTGGGTGTTGACATGTAAAGACTAAATTAGAAAACTTTGGGAAATTTCACACAAAATTACCAAAACTACTTTCCTCATTCCACTACTACACACATAGACATCATAGGAAGGTATATTTATTGGGTCATCATTTGGACTTCTATGTAACTTTGAACAAAATGTTTACTCCATATGTTGCTGGGGGATTCCTCTTGGACATTATTTTCTTTTTAAAATCAACATCACACCAGAATACAGGCACCAAACATTATCTTGATTTAGTATCTAATATTAACACATTCCCAAATTTCACTGAAAATATTATCATGAAGAATACCATCAGGAAGCACTGGTACCCAATACCAGTAAGGATCTTAATTGCTGCCACTACTATGGATGTAAATGTCCAAATGTCTTGATCTTTAATGCAGAGAACCTTACCTTGACTATTGATCTTAGATATACATATAGGTTTTTATTGTTATAACTTTTAATTATTGTTCATCACACAGAGTGGGTAGACTATCCAGATGGTTGGTCAGTCAGTCAGTCAGTCAGTCAATCAATCAATCTCTTTACTTGTGAGAGAGTAGGAGCCCTAAGGGGTTCCAACTTAGTTGAGGAGCAGGGAGATAAAGAAGAAGAAAAAGGGAGGAACAGATGCTGGAGTAGGTATCTTCTTCTCCTCTTAGCTCAAGTTATTGAACTACCTCCGCTCATTGAGGTTAAGATGTCTAGTACCCTTTATGGAGGGAAGTCCACCAGCACTTACTACTTTCCCACTGAACTGTCCAATCCAGAGATGCAAGAAGTGGGAATCACTTGTGGATTGAAGAAAACTTCTGAACTCTAGAAGCACTCTAGATGAATGAGACAGACTGCCACTTTGCCATCTGCAAGCTGTACAAGACTCTAATTAACAGAGTGAAGGATCTGGCATACCCTTTCTATAAAAGCCTGAACTGGCATTGAAAGCACATCCACCCTGCAACATAGCTGGTGGTGGAGGATGAGGTTAATATGCCAACTACATCATAAAGCAGTGGCAGGACAATGGTTGGTAGGAAGCCATTGGGAAGCATTCTATAACTCTGTACTCAAGGATATGGGGAGGACAGGTAAGACTGTATTTTCAGGTTCAGAAAGTCACTACTCTGATTGGAGAAACAATCATCATCAATGGCATTCCCTACTTGTTGATCAAGCAGGTGAATTTCTATAGGCTGCCTTCCTCTTATTAATGTAGGTGCATTTCAGTTCCACATTTGATTTTCCTTCTTTGCATGGGTGCTGTCCTGGAGCCCTTCTCTGCAGATTCCTGACTGAAGATGATGGTATGGGCAGCCCTGTCCTGTAATGCCATCAAACACCAGTCTTGCTTGCATTCTCTGCTGTTGGAGATGTCCTAAGGTGACAGCACTGCTGGCTTCTAATGAGAAGGTGGAAGAACTGGATCTTCTGAATGTTAACCTGTCCTGGGCTATCCCAACCTGTCTGCAGAGTTGGAAGAGGATGAGTAAGAGAGTGGCCACTGCACTCATGCAAGTTGGGAAGGATATGCTCTCCCTTAGTACCAATGTCTCCCTTTCCTTAGCAAGTTCTCCACAGTTTGCAGGAAAATGAAAATGAAAATTCTTCCTGGAAAATGCAATAAATAAATCCAAATCTATTACTCTCCCAAGATATATGTGCCAACCAGCCAAAACCAAGGGGAGAGGGGAAGAAGAGAGGACTGCATGATGCCAGTAAGTCAAATTCCCTTCCTCTTTGTCCAATTCTGAGGGCAGCCACCGTCTTTGTGCACCCAAAGGTTACTTATCCAAGCAGACAGGGTCTCCTTCGCTGTCTCAAAATAACTTATTGATGTAGATGACACTATGAGTGGCCTTAACATCACTAGTGCTGAGTGCAGTCTGTGCACAAAAAGAAAGAGTTGGGTTACAACAGGCCTGCAATGATGATGATGAAACTAGTGTCATTTATATAGGTCTGGTGATAATGATTTTTCTTTCTTATTTGTACTCCCCCCCCCGATCATTCTGGGTTGATGAAGATGAAGGAGGAGGAGGAAGAGGAAGAGAGCCACCATTGTATTTCCAAAAGCCATACTCTCAAAAAAATAAGACTCACAGTAAACACTATGCAGCTTTTTCCTTTCTTAAAAAAATGATAGGTGTCTGCAGGTGTGTGTTTGTGAGCAGAATTCTGCCGGATAAATTCTTGGAAAATTTTCGGAGTTGAAGTCCAAACCCCCCAAAACAAAACAAAAGAGGACATATCTACTAGACCTTAGCTTTGCTAACTATGAGATCATAACTAGAAGCTGTCAAAGCTACTATGCAGAAGCACTACAGAACACTAGGAAAAAGAAATGTCCATCATTAAATACAATTTGTTATTTCTGCTTTTCATTTTTGCTAGGGCCTATATTATCTGCATTTGTGATTCAAACCATCTCTTTCTTCTGTTGGACATCGAAAGTAGATTTGCCATATGTCCCAGCCAGTTCAACCAAAAAAAACATGTAAAATCCCAGAAATAAAGGGTTAATTTCATAGAGTCGCTATTCCTAAAGAGGGATGACAGAAAATAAAGAGTTGTCCGCTGCAAAATAAGTCACTTCCTGTCTCCTGCTTTTCTCCTGGAGGAAAACGGAGGCTCCATGGGCTGCATTGCCATTCCAGGCCATAGAACTTTCTTCCAAACGCCCACAACTCACATTTTGTTTGTTTTGTTTCAACCAGTTTTATATTACTTTAATCCACCTTGAGTTTAATGGTCCTGGAATTCTCTTGATTCTACATGTAGAAATATTCCTATATTCTTGGGCATTTAGTCATGGGGCAAGATATTGAAATTCTCACTGATGTCAGAAGATTCCCCCCAAAATCATACCATGCAAGTCCATTTTTATCCTAAAGTGTGAGAATCAACTAAGTTAAGGCTCCATGTTCCAGGCTTCCAAATCTGAATTGGTTAATTTGCATATTATGGGAAATGGGCACCCTTATTTGAAATGTCTTGGAAGAACATCAGTTGTTCAATTGTTTAAAAGTCCTGAAACAGAAGATCCCAGTTCAAACCCAAACTTAGTAAAAAAAAGTTTGTTTAGTGCTCTCTATTAACCAAACATCTCTTATACTGTTGCTTTTAGAATAAAATGGGGAGAGGAGAACCATGTAAAAGTGATCATGTACTTTGCTGATGCATATAAATAAAGCAACAATGACATTTTTCCATGCATGGCAGTATCTGGTGACATTATCAAGAGATTGTTGTGCATTGCCACCAATTTCCCTCAAGCAGAACGGGTATTGATTTGATTGACTAGTTAATTCTGGAATTTGTAGTCTCAGAAAATAGTGTTGCAAAACTTTGCTTACTAAAAATTACCGATACAGTATATCAGTTTCTTAGGAATCTTCTGAGAAGATCCTTTTAAATTTGTAGGACTAAATAATGATTGGCTGAATTGCTATGTGAGTTAGGTATGAATCAGAGGTCAGGAGTTTGATTCGTCACTGTGCCTCTCAGAAGAAGAGCCTTCCTGTGTAACTTTGGGTAAGTTCCACAGTCCCAGAATGGCCTCATGTCTCTGTATTCTATACTTAGAAAACTCTGAAAAGGGTCACTATAAGTCAGAATTGACTTGATGGTACACTATTGTTATTTCTATGTAATTAGTTCAAAGATAAATGTATGTAGAATTTATCCCTTTTGAAGAATATTTTCATTTATCATTGCTTAAAATCTCTTGCCCCCAACCCCTGAGTAAAGAGAGTTTAGTGTATGAGAACCAAGACAATAGAAACAGCCGAAGGGTTGGCTTAACACATCTTTATTGCATGATGGTCTGGGGGAACATGTGGTAATGGTGGATGAACAGCTCAATATATACTGTGACTATACATTTGAAAGTGGCTCCTCGATAGCCCATTGGCTACTGTCTGCGTGACGTCATTCCCCGTCACGCCCTTCTTGTCCAGGTGAGGTGGTGGCGGGAATCTTCCCGCGCTGTAGTTGTTTGGGGAATTGGAACCATGTGAGCTGGGCGCTCGCTATTGCCCCCTAGAGGTCACTAGCTCGCGTCCTGATACAGAAGGTTACAGGGTTACAGCTGGTGGTTATTATATCCACTCATTTGAGTGTTACATTACTTAAAGGTATAATATTCTAGACACAACAGAGAGGGACACGATATTGGATTTCAACTTAGGGCCACTTTATTAAGTGTAACTCTGCCCTACCTACAGTGGGGCCTGAGTAGTACAGGTCTATGGAATGGAGCCAAGGGAAGAAGATTTGCTGGGTGGCTCCTCGCAGTCCTGCGATAAAACAGAACCTGCATTACTACTCTTACTCTGCTTCCAGGTTCGCCATCCTCCGTTGAAGAGCCATAGCCATGCCCTTCCAATTGGTGGCTCAATGGGGCTCAGAATCCCTGCACAACCACTAGGGAAGCGATGTGTCCTCATGTGCCAGCTTCATACCCACAGCCCTCTCCAGGACTGCAATTTGCACCGTTAATTCCCACGGGTCAGGGGCCTTGTCTTCCTCCGAGGATGAAGGCACCCTTGGTGATGGAGGGAGGCCTGCTATTTTGCATGTTGTTTATCTGCATGGTTGCCCGTTCCCTTCTTGGGGGGCATGGGCCAGTTGAGAATTGCACCTGCAAAGGCCAGGTTGGCCCAGGGCACAAAGGGACCATCACCCTGTAACAGGCCCCTGAAAGAGTAACCCTGGCTCCTCCCTTGCCCAGGCACCAATGAGTCCCACAAACTATGGGGCACCCAGGGGCAGCCGGTAGTAGATCGCAGGGAGGACACCCCCGCACACTCCTCATAGAGTCACGGGATTGCCAGCACCAGCCCTCCCCCTTTGCCCCCAGTACTTGAATGGGGACAAAATGGCCTATTTCAGGCCTTCCACCACCACACGGCCCCAAAATGGCAGCCACGAGTATGTGCATGCCCACTCAACACACCCTCAGCATTGGCATTGGGTTCTGGCCACAAACTGGGGCCGAAACGCCTGAAGCCATGGCCTGTTCCTCCCTGCCGCTCAGCAATGTGGCACTAAAGCCATACCAAGCAGGGAGGCTCAAAATTCAGCTTAGCAGACAGGGGAGTGACTATCCAACTTGCCCTACTGCCAAGACAAAAGGCTGAGGCTGGGGAGGAGTTTCCTTATAAGACAACACCCGGCTCCTCCCCCTCCCAGCCTGGCATACTTCCGGGCATGCCCTTTCCGTCCTCTTTCAGGGGAAAGGGGCGAAGCCACACCCTGGGGGCATGGAGCCGTTGGGTGTTGTCCCTTTCCAGAAATCTAAGATTTACAGCAGCCATAAACTTTACCACCACTACAACAAACAGAAGTTCCTAATTATTTAAACTCATTCTTTCTCTTATATTTTTTTCTCTTTGTTTCTTTGGAACAGCACATATCTAAGCTCCCAGCTAGGTTTTCTGCAGTCTGTAGCAAATACATTGGAACTTGGTTTTTCATGGAAGGAGGCAGGAAAATTTATAATGTGAGTGTTTGTAAAAAGTTCATTTTTGGACTGTATATTTCATAGTCTTCTAGCTAGCATTCATTTCAATAGCTTTCCTATTTAAAATGAATTGTTTGCAGGCAGATCTGCAAACAGTTTTCAGTTGCAAACCAGGTAGAACCAGGCTTTCCTAAAATTTCAGCACGAATCCATAAAATATAGGTCTTTATTTTATACACTTATGACAGCCAGTCAAACACATTGACAATTATATTCTACCAAACTCATTTACTAATTTACAGGGAGAAATTTGTTTCTCTCGAAATAGCTGAACAAAATAGCAAAGGCATGTTTTGTTTTATATCACCCCTTCTGCACAGGTGTCCCCTTTCACCGAATGAAAATTTGAAATATGGCCCAGCACAAATTCTGAGTATCTTGTCCAAATAGTTAACATGGTAATCCTAAACTAGAGGTTGATCCTAAGAATTAAATTTTTACAAAAGCTGTTTCTTCACATACAAATACTCTAAATGCAGATACGGTTGCTTCTGGCAAAACTTTACCCTGTCTTTAATTTCAGTGAAATTGTAGCTTTCACAATGATGAGGGGAATATGGAAGACATTATGTTTTCCAGAGAAAGATCAAGAAAAGCTATATTTATCTCTGCATAAATAAGGTAATATAATTGTAATTATTGTTTAATAGGCAATTTATGGAATTATAAAATATTCTCTTAGAGGAATGATGTTCACAGCTAATTGAGCCACCCATTTACATACTTCTAAGTCCATAGCACTCTGACAAATCCTACTTGCTGACAGAAACATGGCTACCAATATGAAAGATGGAAGCCATTAGCAGAAATCTTCCATGCTCAGCAGCTTATGGGAGAAGGCTGTATTGTGAAACCGGATTAGCTTCTGGATAGTTATGTGGAAAGCAGCATTTCTGAGGCCAGTTAGACCTACTATAAATATACAGTACAGCAATCTCATTAGCGCTTAAAGCCATTTAGACTGATTCTCTTTAATGTCTAAATGGCGTTAAGCATAACTTTTAAGACTTTTCTTTGAACAAACAGCAACACTGACATCCAGTGTCTACTTAAATTAATAACAGTAGAATAATATGTATAGATATTACAAATACAAAACCTGCATCTTTGTAGTTACCCAAATGTGAAAACATGTCATCTGTGCATGATGATTTAGATTACTGAAGAAAGTGATGTTTTGATATACAGAAATATGTTAGATAAGCAAAATAAAAGATGCTACAGATGCTACTTTTATTCTTATTCATTATTAAGTGCCATGATCAAATGGAGGTAAGATGAATAAAAATTATGTCTTCCCTCTATTGATGCAAGTTAATGTACGGAGTGTTTTCAATTTTAGAGCTGTATTATGTGTACAAAGATTATAAAACATTATCTTTTATAACATTTTTTTAAAATAGGCATATCAAAGCAAGTGTGCATTTAACAAACATCTTTTTGGCACAGATGTTCAGAGCTGAAGGCATTAGAGTTGTAATTAGTGGTGTAAGCAATAGGACAAGAAATATGGATTTCCATTTGAGATGTGTTCTGGGTTCCATTTCTTCTTTCTGCATCACGGAAAACATGGTTAAGTCCTACCGAGTGGACCTATTGCAAAGATAAATATCCCATAGGTTTTAATTCAAGGATCAAAAGAAAGGGCAAATGCTTCAGACAGGAAATTAAGAGTAGGGATATCACTGTGGAAATAAGACCTGAAAGTTCCTGTGGTGAAGAAATAACATCCTGCACAATTCAGGAAATAAATTTCATTGTGGACAGAACATACTCCTGACATTGTATTTAGTTTGGAGTGTTTGTGTCCTTCAGAAGACGTTTCAATACTTCCATGTGTAGAACCAGAGTTGTGTGGTGATTCTTCTTGCAGCTTGGCTTCCTACAATTTACTGAATTTGTTTGCATCTTCCTTATTGTTGTTGTCATCGACTGCTACTCATATCCAAGTATACAATTTTCCTGGACAAACAGAAAATGCCGCTGGCATGAATTTGTTTAAGGTGGATCACAGCTTGCCATGAAGTGACTCACACACTATGATCTTCTGTGGCACGTATGAAATGAGATGTACAGGCAACGGACTGCCACAGCCTTGAGGATATTAACAAGGTGCACTTTCACAGCCAGTCCATTTGATATGGCCTCTTCTGACTCCATGACCATTGGGAATCAGAAGTGGTTCTTCCTCCTCTCATTTTGCAGTTGGGCCCAATATGATGGTTTCCTGTGGCATTTTCTCCACTGAGGGAACCATCACCACACTTAAAGGGGCTCATCTGCCCATAGCCATTGGCCCCTTTAGGGAGTCAGGTTATTTACTGCCGCCCATCACTCAGCATATCATTATACTATTTCTGCACCACTTATGCAAAACTTAATTTATTTATTTTTCATCCTAGGACACTACAATAAACTCTGGTCTTTGTCTAAAATATTATATATTTGGCATACCCTGGAGTCGTTATTCAGTGAGGAGACCTTCTATGAGTAGATATCTCCACAATGACATTCTGTACAACCTCTGTCCATAATGATCTGTCCCTGGCAGTTCTTCTCCATGTTGGCCCAACATTTTTCTTGAGGAAAATATTCCCATCTGTAAGGTGGATCTCCTCTAGGTCTTTTGTGATCTCTTGAATACCAATTCATCATTCTGGTGCTCCATCTATTCTCACTTGTGCATGCAACATAGCCAGTCTATCATAATTTGTTCTTTTTATTTTATTTTATAAATTGTATTAAGTTTTTTTAACAGAAAAAATAGAAAAAAAGTACAAAATTACAGAAACATGATAAAAAAGAATGATACATACAAAACAAATTAATACAAATTAGTTATTTAATTACATTCAATCTCTTTACCATTCAACTTGTACATGCATATGTTCATGTACATATGCATATACATGTACATGTATACATACTTTGTTCAAGTTATTCTCATTAATATAGTTTTCTGATTTTCTCATGATACAAATACCTAAAACACCCAAGTGTGCTAACTTTATGTCCTTGAATCTACCAGTTGTCTTCCATTAACTTATGTACTCTGCCAAATCTCATTACCTCCAATACAGGTTAGTCTCCTTTATTTTTTTCCAATGTGTGCTGCAGAAATGGCTTCCAAATAACCCAAAAATTTGTTTTGTTTTGAAATCTCTTTTTTAATATTTAAATTCCATGTAAGTTTTTCATTAAGTGCCATATCCCAGACATCAGTATATAATTTACTCAAATCTAAATTCAAACCACCTTTCCAATTTCTGGCAACCTGTTGTCTTGCTAATGTTAAGAAAATAGCTAATAAATTGTGTTTATTTTCATCTAGATTTAAACCCTCTAAATCAGTCAATAATACAATTTTCCCATTCAATTTTGAATTAATATCCAGAATTTTAGCTATCTCTTGTTCAATTTTATGCCAACAATCGGAAACAATTTCACAATCCCACCACATATGTTTATATGTCCCAGTTTCCCGTTGACATCTCCAACATACTTTTGAGTTACTATTGTCTATTTGATTTAGTCGGACTGGCATCATATACCATCTCCACAAGATTTTGTAATTAAGTTCTTTAACCTTCGTGGACAGGCTTTGCATGATTCTTTTTTCCCACTTTTTATTCCAGTTTTCTTCAGAAATGCTTTTATCTAAATCTGTTTCCCACATTCTTTTAAGGGAATTCTGTGATTCCTCAGTACATTTTTATCATTTTATACAAGTTGCTCACTACTCCTTTTATCCCCATTAAGCCTCTTCTGATCTTATATATCATTTCTTCAAAATCTGACATTTGTCTTACAAACTGTAACTTCATTTTATATCCTTTATTCCACCTGTCCACCGATAGTATCTGAAGCCAGTTCAATCTTAATTCTTTATAAATCTCCATTCTAGTTTTTTTCATCCTCACACACCCTCAACCAATCTTTTAATAAAATTATATCATATTTATGCAGTATACCTTTTAATAACTCCAAATTTTTAATCGGAAATGTCTTTATGTCTTGCAACTCTATGATTGGTGAGATGTTTGGTGCCAATTTACCTTTTAATCTTACTCATACACTTATCATTGTGTTTTATTTTAAATTTGACACATCTTTCAAAAAAATCTCAATTTCCTTTTTTATATATATTTTAATTTTTAATTTTTATACACACAACAAAAAAGGAAAAAAACAATTAAAATGCATACAAAAATATCACCTTATAATCTCTATTGGTATGCAAATTTACATATACAATATTCAAAAAAGTAAAGTACAAAAAAACCTCCTACTTATTACAATAATAAAATTCATTCTAACCCCCACCCTTCCATTACCATTTTTAATTTTATGGAATTTATTATTTCCAAATTTATCCTTAACCCATATTAATTATTGCATCGACATTATATTAGATCCCATTAAAGTATACCATGCAACCAATAACTAAATAATATTCAACAGTAATACCATAATCACCCAGTGTATTTACAATATCATGAAGTCTGCGGGATATCACATTTATTTTTACCACTTCCAAAAACTTATTTGATCAGGTACCCGACTGTTCCCCCTTTCTCCCTTCAGAGAGTAATCCACAAATGGTTGCCAAATTTTCCAAAATCTATTTTCTTTAATTTTACCCTTATATTTATTTATCTCCCATGTTAATTTATCATTCAATGCAAGATCCCACATCTCTTTTTACCATTCACCAATTTTTAAAATTACATCTGTTTTCCAGTTTCTTGCAATACACTGTCTCCCAGTAGTCAACATTATAGATATTATTTTTTAATTTAAATTCAAATTTTCAACATCCGTTATCAACACTGTACTTGTCTCCAGCTTAAATCCAAACCCCATAATATCACAAATCTCTTTCTCAATTTTTCTCCAGAAATCATTTACCACATTACATTTCCACCACATATGTTCATACATTCCCAGAGATTGTTTACACCTCCAACACATCTTGCTTTTAGCGTTATCCATTTGATGTAATCTCACTTGAGTCAAGTACCATTTCCACAAAAATCTCAATTTCCACACACATTGCTATCCTTCAATTCTATATTTTCGCAGATAAGATTGTTTATTGTCAATAATTTTACCATACCTTTAAGTTGGAATGTCTTATAATAAGTTTTAATATTAGGTAACCCTAAACCACCCTCTTTCTGTGCTCTATACAATAAACTTTTAGATATCCTTGCTCTTTTCCCACCATTACAATAGTTATTCAATAAATAAATTCCTATTTCTTTATCTGTTTGCTTAATTGGGAGAACCTCAAATAAAAAAATAATTTCTGGAAACAAAATCATTTTACAAATGGCAATCCTTCCAAACCAAGAGGTCCTCAACTTCTGATATTGAATAATATAAGCGACCCAAGGTGGATTACAAAGATAATAAAATAACACATAAAAACAATTACATAAAAACATCAAATAAAATCTGTATATCTAAAATTACCATGTTAAAATCACATAAAATTATCTGATTAAAACTATCCTTACCCATCCTGCACCCACATTAAAGAGCTGACATGGCCCAAACCTTTCTACATGGGCTAGACAAGTCAGCGGGTGTGGGAGATCGTACCATTCATGCCCCACACCCGCTGACATAGCCATGTCTTTAGTGCTCTTCTAAAGGAGAACAGTTCTCTCTGGAGGCATAACTCCAATGGAAGGAGGTTCCAAAGGGCCGGGGCAGACACCGAGAAGGCTCTCCTCCTGGTCACAGATAGATATACTTCTTTCACTGGTGGGACCACCACAGTGCCTCTCTGGTCTGCCCTCGTAGGACAGGCAGAAAACCTTGGGGTGACGTGGTCTCTTAAACATCCTGGGGCCCGTGGTTTTTTTTTTTGAACCTGTAATGGAGATTTCTGAGTGTGGAGAGAAGTTGTGGTGCATTGTGGGTATTATTGGGCACGTTTTCTGTTTTAGACTAAACAATCTTAACTTTGTGGTCTGGGGAAAATGAAACTTAATTTTTGAGGGACATGTAATACTGTGTAGTGATTGGCTGGAGTGATCCAGAGGGTGGAACTTGTTGGAGGAGATAAAAAGAATGGGGAGGAGAGAGAACTTTCTCTTTGCTCTTCGCCATGCTTTGTAAATAGTTCTCAGGGGTGCTTTCAACTCTGCAAACATGTAGTTTATTAAACCTGAGGGAGAAGTCATTTGCGCTTCCACACTTAGTCAGACTTTTATTATTTTTAATGTGCTTACTGATTTGAAAGTGCTTCATTTGGTGAGAATTGTTTTGCTTCCTGAACTTATGAAACTAAGAAATCTTTGCTTCCTGAAACTTTGTTTCTGTAACCTACTTTGACTATATAATTTGACCACAATATATACATTTTTTTAAAGAGACCTGATGATAACTGGAGTTGTTTCATTTCCTATGTACTACCTTACTTACAGTCTGAATTTCAGTCAGGACACATGAGAAGGCAAGCTAAAATCCTGAACTGCTTAGCAATTCAGGTGTGGTCCCACTAACGTGTAGGCCAAGGTCCTACTTTTGAGTAGCGGGTCCATTACAGCTGGGTGAAGGTGAAAATGTGATCTGCCTGCTCCCCTGGTTGTTGTTTGTCTAAAGCCATTGTTTTGCTGTTGGTGATGATGTTTGTGAACAATTTATTACTGCCGTACCTTCCCACAAACGTCTCACCAGGTACAAAGCTTGCTGTTAAAGTCAGCCATAATAATGGTGAAAGTGGACTTAGCTCACTCTGCTTGACTTAAGCATTCTTAGAAATCCTCAATTTCTTCATCCTCACTTTCTGAAGTTGTGGTGTACACTTATATGACCTTGAGCGTTGTTCTTTCATCAAGCTTTAAGATGAGAGTGCCTACGCAACTGGATAGCAGCTGACAGGAAGCAATTTGAGGAGCCCATTTTTTATTTTATTTTGGACAATAAAGCTGACTCCTCCTCTGTTGTTTCTCTCTTCCCCTTGCCCAAAACATTGCATCACCATTCTTCCATGTTGTTATCAGGCATACCTGTCAAGTATCCCGTATTAGTCGGGATTTCCCATATTTTGGCACTCGTTCCTCCCCTTTCCCGCCACTGTCCCATATTTTGAACAGTGAGGAAAGTGGTTAATGCACATGCATGCATGTGCAGAACCCATTTGTGCATGCAGAAACATGTTCTGCACATGTGCAAATGGTTTCTGTGCATGCACAAATGGTTTCTGTGCATGCATGCCTACACATGTGCAATAGTTTCCCTTATTTTTTGGGATCCACGCTTGATGGGTATGATCAGGTCTTCCCTTCTTCTTACCTCACAAAGGCCCAGTATGCCGCAACTAATTTTCTCTTTTTCTTCAACAAACAGGGACAAAATGTCTTACCTCACTAAACCTCTATAGTTGTAGGTTCAAATCGAGACATCACGTTCATTTGCATGTAGTTTTTTTAGCCATTTGGATATCATGACAACTGCTAGCTAGGCAGACCATGGCATGTGCCCTCCGCTTTCACCTCTTCCAAGGGATCCAATGGAGGACACTTTGGTGAGTTTTAGCCTTGGTCCAACATCATTGACAAGAGATGGGCAAGACCATCTAATTAGACCACTAAAACAATGAAAGATATTGGGTTAGTTTGTGGAGGAGATCCCACAGGAGGAGGAGGCCCATTTCACCCTGCATATGATTGTGCAGACTTTGAGAGCTCTAGCTCCATAGTGGATTGTGGTTGGGACAACACTGACAGGGGCAGGGGTTTTGTTTTTGAAATGGTAGCTATGTTAAGTGTCTGGCCAGTTTATCCTGCTATGGTAATAAACTAGACCATACTTCCCATGACTCAACGTGGAGTGTCAAGCAGTGTTAACTAACCTGAAAAACCCTGAGGACTAACAGCTTAAGTGCCGAGGTCCACAGGGAAGAGTGAAGGTCCCCAAGTGGATTAGCTCCCATTTGAATCCATCTTGATGGAGGGCAGCAGCTTCATCCATACTGACCTGGGGCCATTTAGGACTTTGAGTTTCAAAAGGGCTCAGCACCAGAAAGTGACTCGCAGAACTGGATCAGTGGTATGGGGTCATTGCTGTGATGCAGAAGGTAGATGAAAGGCCACTGCATTATATTCTCAGGACAGTCTTCATGGCTGATCACAAATATTTGGATTCAGATATGGCAGAACAAGAAGAAAAAGAAGTCATTTTAGTTTGTGCAAGGATATAAGAGAGTAAACAAAACAAAGGAAAAAGGAACAAAACATTGTGGCACCTTAAAGACTAATTGCTGTATTTTAATGTTAGCTTTCAAGTCCACTTCATCGGACATAAGAGTGAGACTTCATGCATCAATTTATACACATTAGGTACAGAGGTACACAATGGCTGGCTAGCATAATGTATAAGAATACAATTCATTGTGGCTTTTTACAACTGGTAATAGCAGAGGATCCCTGGCTTTTATTCAGATTTTCTCTGAAGTTTGGCCCTGTTGAGTTGCAAATGAAATTAGACCTTGCTGAAGCAGGATTGTGTGGAGGGCCATTTTGAAGATCCTGCAACAACAAAGTCCAATTTCTAAATCAAACCAAGGTGGGAGCCACAAACCAAAGAAGGCCCACACTAAAATGCAGTTAGCTAGAAATACAGTCATTTAAGAGCAAGACTCTGTTGCAAAAAACAAAAACAAAACACCTTAGTGACTGCATTTTAGTGTGTGGCTTCTTAGGTTTGTGGCTCCCACCTTGGTTTGATTTAGAAATTAGACCTTGCTGAAGCAGGATTGTGTGGAGGGCCATTTTGTAGATCCTGCAACAACAAAGTCCAATTTCTAAATCAAACCAAGGTGGGAGCCACAAACCTAAGAAGGCATACACTAAAACACAGTTAGCTAGAAATACAGTCCTTTAATACATTAAAATTAAAAACAAACTCACCAAAACAATCAAGAATAACTTCTGTATAATGATACTTGCCTTCTAAATATTCCAGATTTCGTCTCTCAGCAAGGCAATTTTCCCAAAATCAAATGGGAAAATTGCCTTGTTGAGAGACAAAATCAGGAATATTTAGAAGGCAAGTTCCCAATACAACATAAGACAATTTTAAGAAGAAACTAAAAACCCGGGAGGGTGCCTACATTGCAATGATTCTTCTCCAGACCGAATCCCAGCAGGGACTGAAGGTCCCGGTGTGGCCGCCCCAGTCACCCTCGCTGACTGGATGGTATGAGGAGGGTGCGCGGCGGTTTGAAACGCTGCCACGTCTGGGGGCCTCTGCTGCTGTTCCGCCCCCTTTTCCCTTGCCGCCTTCGCCTTTGCCTTCGCCTACATCACCTCCGCCTTCTCCACCTTTGCTGCCTCCTCTGCCTCCTCCGCCTCTGCTGCTGCCTCCTCCTCCGCCTCCACCACCTCCGCCTCCTCTGCCTCCTCCACTTCTGCCTCCTCCTCCTCCGCCTCCTACTCCTCTGCTGCCTCTGCCTCCTCCTCCTCCGCTGCCGCCGCCTTCACCTTCTCTGCCGCCGCCTTTGCCTTCACCGCCACCTTTGCCTTCTCTGCCACCACCACCACCTCCTCCTCTGCCGCTGCCACCTTCACCTTCTCCACCGCCGCCTTCGCCTTCTCCGCTGCCTCCTTCACCTTCTCTGCCTTCTCCACTTTCTCCACCTTCTCCGCCACCACCACTGCCTTCTCCGCCTCCTCCTCCTCCGCCACCTCCTCTGCCTCTTCCGCCTCCTCCTCCTCCTCCGCCTTTGCCTTCACCTTTGCCTTCACTGCCGCGTTCGCTGCTGCCTTCGCCACTGCCTCCTCTTTTGCCTCCATTTCCATCGCCTTCTTCGCCGCAGCTGCCACCTCCTTCACTGCCACTTCCACTGCCACTGCCTCCTCTGGGTCCCTCGCCCACCTCCACGACTCTGACCAAGCAGAAAATGGCTGCTTAGTCTGGCGCGCATGTATTAAAGCCAAAATTGGTGCATGCACACTGAGTCCTGGAGGCGCGCATGTGCAAGTGGGGAAGTGGGAAATTTTTACCACCACCCCTTGCAGACCGGTGCGGACCGGTAGCTGCCCACCACTGGTCCTAGGCCAGCAGCTGACTCAAGCAATGTATTCAAATCTTCCTCTCTTGCCACTTTCCCAATGCAAACCAGTTGTGAGTTGGAATCCTTTTTGACCCACATTTCTAGGCTGTAAAGCCTTTGTGATAAGGAACCTCTTCTTTCATACTCCACAAAAACACAATGAATTCAATGTTAGAACACCAACAAGCTCCCATATACTTAAGGCAGTTTCTGTCAGCATCTATTTTGTATTTCTCTAGGGTTCTTATGCCCCAATTTATTTTCTTCTCTAGAACCCATCCTAGGGCTTCTGAAGGAAATAGGCAACTTCCACCAAAAATAAGAGTTATATGGGTCTTTTACGTGCTCTGCTGGGATGTTGCTGCAATCCATCAGATCCACTGATTAAATGGCTGAAGTAACAGTTAAAATGACAACTCAAACTTTATTTTCAAGGCTTGAATACAACGTGAGCAATGCTCAGCCAGTTAACAAAAGCCAAAAATTTAGTTTTGTCTACCCTTCCTCTGAACTCCCCCAAATACACTCCTTTTATAGCATACTATTCAACTCCTTGTATTCACAGTCACAACAACAACAGCAACAACAACAGCAACCTGGACTTATTTCTCTAGTGACTGCTCTACTCTATATTCTACTCTTATAGCATTCCAAACACTAGATAAACTGATCCCAAAAGAGGCTAGATGCCTGTGCTGCTGTCACAGTACAGTTTCCTGAAAGAGTGCTCAGAACCTTGTGTAAAAAAAAGGAGGGAGAAAAAAAATCCAATGAACATTCAATAAAATTCTAGTAATAAGATTAAAATGCATTGCTCCCATGCTTTATTTTTAAGCATAAAACCTTAACAACAATAATAAAAATGTCAGCATGCTATAGCCATATCTGTAATTTAATAGTTCAATATCAGATGGCCCAGAATAGTGCAATTAACCTAACAGCCAGCTTTGGTTGCAGCAGAAAGTTTAGACTTTGCATTTATAACTACAGAAGCTAACCTTGCCATTCTGATTGTGGCAAATTGGTTGCTCTAGGAATAGTGCCTGATTTATCCTGATTTGTCATTCCCAACAATTGGTCTAAGATGCTCTTCAAAGGTCTATCACACTGAACTGCAAATATAGGACATCTGAGTATCACAAGCACTGAATATTCAATAGACTTACAGTCACCAAGGCATAGTCTTTTGCTAAATGTAATATAGTTATAGGAGCCTGCTAGTATAGAAAATAGCAATATATTCAACAATGGCTCATTAAAGGCCTTACTATGATAAAAATATAAAACTTTCATTAAAATAAGAAAGAAGAATTGGAGGAGAGGAGAAATTTGTTTAAAAGAGTAGGTGTTATCAAGATGTGTTAGGTATTGAGGTACACAGGGGGTACACCAATGTAGTTTGTCTGTGTGTACTTGTAGCAGAGAAAAGCGGCAAAGCTGTGAACACGCTGTGTCAGCTGGAGTTGAATCTCACACAAGCAAGCAACAGTCAGTATAAGGCAAAAGAAAGATACTTTACTTCAGCTTGGTAAACATAAGAGATAAACACAGGCTTGACTGAAATAACAGCTCTCAGTAATATTGGCAAAAGTCCAAAGCAGATAAGAATAGTCCAATCAGATCAGAATGCAAACATGAAAACAAGCAAGTCTTTAAAGCAAATAGCCTTTTGCAGGTATTACCTCCAAAGCAGTGGTTAGCTGTAGCTTGGTGGCATGGGCAAAAGCCACCAGTCCGCTTCTCAGGAATAAATGGAGATAATGGTGAGCCAAGTCATCAGTTCAAGGCAAGCAGTTCAGTTGAGCCAGCAGTCAGTGAAAGTAAGCTAGCCAAGCAGTAAGCCAGGAAGCAATGGAAGCAAATGCTCAACTGCTAGTACTCCTAAAATAGTTGAGAACTGCTGAGTCACTGTATAAGCTGATAAAGCTGGGACACAGCACAGAGCAACTCTTAAAGTGAAACTGTGAACCAATACAATACTGGTGAAGGGACTCCAACCCCTATCATCCTGACAAGATGTCTTGTAAACTTGCATCTTTCTGAACACTCAGATCTAGCAATGGTTGTTGCATTATGCATTTAACCACATAGAAACGGAAGCTCTTGAAAACCCATGTTTAGTGGCTACGCTTTGTAAAGTCCTTTCTAAATTAGATTTCATTTCTTCATATACTAAAGGAGCATAAAGTACAAGTTTCAGCCAATAGTTAATGAATGCTTTATTGAACAATGAAGGGAATGGGGAAGTTAAATTTAGCTAGAGTTGAAGCTACCAAGCAAATTTGTTTTGGACAATGTCTAGACTAGAGATTGTAAATTTCCAGACTCTTGAATTGTTGTTCATTAAATATTTGAGTTCATTTTCAAATTCCAGGACCTGGGGACTAAATCATCTCTCCTTGGTTCTAATGAATCTAAGAATACCAAATACAGACTGTTCAATTGTCTGTGTAGAGAAATCAATATGAGGTGTCCAAAAGCCTGCCTATGCTAATCACTTCCTGTATATCGACTATTTATGGGGCTGAGTCCATCTTTATACCTAAAACCAAGGTGTCATCATGTTTGGGACTGCAACGCCATCACATCTTGCCCCCCACTCCAGAAATGTGCTCCCCACCTACCTGGGGCACTTTGCAGGGCCGGCATGGGGTAACTGCAACATTCCTTGTGGTCTTTCATGCCAAAAACCGGCCTCAAAAGGGACCCCCAGCAGCATGTGATGGCCTGCCAGTGCCACCACAAGGAACTCCAGGCAGGCTTCTGCGCAGGAGGATGCAGCCCTGCCCCTGGGCCTGCATCAGGCACTGGTGTGGATGGCCCCTGCCCTGCCTGACTGCCTGCCCCATCCTGACTTGCCTCACTCTGGCAAGCTGCCACCTCGGGCTGACTCCCCTGCCCTCCTGGTCCGGCAGTGTTGCCAACGTGTACGGTAATTACTGACCGATGCCTTGGGAAGCAAGGAGATCCCGGGGGCGCTGCACTGACTTAAAAGAAACCTCGTGGGCACTGCCCACTTGCCCCGGCGAAGCCTCCCATCTGCCTGATGCACTCCTTGGGGGGCACCACCCAGAGGGGGAAAGGGCGAATGGCCAGTCAGTCGAAATGACCCTCCTCCAGCGCACATCTCTCCATGCGCATCCAGCAATGGGGGTAGTGGACGAAGCCAGCTGGGTGGTTGTGTCGTCTTGTAGCCAGAACCGCAAGGGCAGCACTGGTTGTTTGGCATGGTGGCCCTCACCCTGACGAACAACCCACACTGCCATTCCTCCCCCTGCCGCAACACATGACCACTGCAAGATGCAACTGCATGGCTGGCTTCATCCGCTACCACCATTGCTGGATGCATACAGAGAGACGCAAATGACGGGGCGGTCGCATCTTGTGGCAGGGGGGAATGGTGGTGCTGGTTGTTCAGCGGGGTGAGGGGCTCCATGCCAAACAACCAGTGCTGCCCTTGTGGCTCTCACTGCAAGGCGCAGCCGCCCTGCCAGCTAACCCCATTACTGGACACATGCAGAGAGTCGTGCACCAGAGGGGGGCTGGACATCCCCCCTACGGCATGTGGACATTGCCAGGTGAGTTGTGCCACTATTCTCATTGCTGTATGCATGCAGAGAGACGTGCGCCAAAGGGGGGGGGGTTGGGTGCCCCCCTCTGGATATCACCAGGTAAGGTGGGCCCACCTTACCTGCACAGGGGGGTGTCTCCCTCCACTGCCTCCAGGGCTCCCTCTTTGGCCTCCTGAGCCCTGCCCAGGGCCTGCTCTACTGACTGGGACACCCCAGGATGCAGTGGCCTAGGAGTGGGTTGTGTTTAGGTTGTGTATGTTGTGTGTATTGTGTATGGGTGTGTATTGTGTGGTAGTGTTATGTGTGTTGTGTCAGAGTGTGTTGTGTGGGTGTGTTGTCCACCCATGACACACCCACACAGTACACCCACTCACACAATACACACTCACAACACACACAACCCAATAAGTCATCACGGGCACCCCAGGGGGCACACCCAGGTTGCTCCTTGCCTGGGGATGGGTCCCCCACCCAGGCAATGCTGTGTATCCCTGCGAATCTGTTGATAGTTTTCAACATATTAGTTTTGTCATAATTTATAGTAAACAGATTTTCCCTGCAATATAGACACTGAACTGTTTCAGTAATCTTCTGAGGACTATGGAAGTAAGAGATATCAATATCTTATCATCTGCATAAAACAGTACTCAGACTGCCCTTCCACTGGATAAAATTGTAATCCTAATTAATGTTCCACCATATCATTTATATCTAGGATATAGAGAATTAGAACCAACATACATCCTTGAGTAATCCCTTTAGAGGATTGGATGCCAAAAATATCAAACCACCCCTTCAACATGGTATCAGTTACAGCATCTTTTATTTGCTTTAACAACCTAACATCTATCGGGGATGGGATTTTTGGATTTTTTTTTGGACTACAAATCCCATAATTCTCCAATTCTTGGCATTCTACAGAAACCTAAATGTGTCTTGCTTGTGAGGAAGGCCTGAAGTGGAAGGATCTGAGGCTTAGCAAGACCTAGCTTGGACCAAATTTCCTATTCCTACCATAGCATTAGTAAGGAACATTTTTTCTGAATAGGAAGCTAGGCCTAACTAAGACTCAAAAACTTCTAGTTTGAATGAATGAAGAATTATGGCTTTGAAGACCCCCTAACCCACCTCACCACCCCTAGCATTATTGTCTTTTATCAAGGCAAGGGTGTTTTCTTTCTCAAAAGGAGGTGTTTTTCATGATCATGTTCAAGGTATCTGTCCCTCAGGTAAGATAGTAATTTTACACATCTTGAAAAAGGATTTTAGTATATCCGTAAGTAGGACCTAAGTGCCTACCTAAACTGTTTTTTCATGTTTAAAGATTTTCTGTTCAGTCATTTGTTATTTTCTCTCCTTTTGTTTACTAATTTTAAGTTCTTAATCAGAAAAAACTTCAATGCTTTAATGAAATCACTGTATTGGTAAAAACAGTGTGATTACGATGAGCTGAAATAATATTTAACTCTGATTAAAAGGTGATTTACTGTCTGAATTTGTTGCATTTCATGTTAGAATGTATAAGACCATTTCAGCCTAAGATCCTCTGTAACCTCTACATTAGCTAGTGGCAAAGAGCCCATTATTCCATAAAATGTTCATAATTTAGGAATATGGGTATAAAATATCACTTTAAAGAGCTAGGAAAAGTGACCTGAAACCCTTTTGCCCAGACTTCCTTGAATTTAGTACAGGGTAAGAGCAGTTTGTGCTTCAATTGTGCCATATTTAATAATGACATGAAGCCCAGTTTAGAAGTTATAATATTTTTTGTGGGCTGCACCCATTTTTATAGTTGCCTTGTAGTGTTGATTTGTTCTGTTGGCATAAAATACCTATTGCTGCATGACAGTATGGCAATATCAATCAGACTTGCCCATTTTTGACTGACTGAATTATTATTATTATTATTATTATTATTTATTTATTCAATTTATATCCCGCCCACTCAACACAAGGCCGACTCTGGGCGGCTAACAACATAAGAAGTAACCCCAGGGCAACCCAAGGAGTTTACATACAATTCACAAATACAATAATAATCCTAAAAACAGTTAAAACAGTAAAAAAAGTTAAGACTACCCACCCCCTAAAAAGCAAGGGCTGCAGGATCGAAAAGGCACCATGGGGAAGAGTTCCTCTACACCAACCACCCCATGGTGGTTACCCTTCCACCCGCACCCCACACTTGACCTGCCAGCCAGGTTTTAAGATCCCTTCTGAAAGGCAGCAGCTCCGTCCGAAGACGTAGCTCTGTTGGCAGGAGGTTCCAGAGGGCCGGTGCAGACACGGAGAAGGCTGTCCTCCTTGTGCCAGAGAGGCGAGCCCCTCTGGCTGATGGAACAATTAGAGAGCCCCTCCGGTCCGCTCTGGTTGGACGGACAGACGTCCTCAGGGCGATGCGGTCTCTTAGGTAACCTGGCCCACTACCATATAGGGCTTTAAAGGTCAAAACCAGCACCTTGAATTGCACCCGGAGACATACTGGCAACCAGTGCAGCTCCCGGAGCAGTGGCGAAGCATGCGCATAACGGCCACACCCCATCACCACCCGGGCAGCCGCATTTTCGACCAGCTGTAGCCTCCGAATGGTCATCAAGGGCAGCCCCATGTAGAGCGCATTGCAATAGTCTAGTCTGGAGGTAACCAGAGCATGGGTGACCATGAGCAAGGAGTCCCGGTCCAGGAGTGGGCGCAACTGGCGAATCACCCGAAGTTGGGCGAAAGCCCTCCTGGTCACAGCCGCCACCTGATCTTATAGCAGTAGCCGTGAATCCAGGAGGACCCCCAAGTTGCGCACCGGGTCTGTCTGGGGCAAAATAGCCCCATCCAGAACCAACGATGGAAGCTCCCGGATTAACGCAGGACCCCCTATCCATAGCCACTCAGTCTTGCTGGGATTCAGTTGTAGCCCGTTAGCCCCCATCCAGACCCCCACAGCTTCCAGGCATCTGGAAAGGACTTTGACGGCATCACTGGGGTCCCCATGGGCCGAGATGTACAACTGAGTGTCATCCGCGTACTGATGGTACCGCACCCCATGGGAACGAATGATCTTACCCAGCGGTTTCATGTAGATGTTAAATAGGAGAGGAGAGAGCACCGAGCCCTGAGGAACCCCCCATTTGAGGGGCCTAGGACTGGACCTCTCACTCTCCAACCACACCGACTGGGACCGACCCTTCAGAAATGAGGAAAACCAGGACCACACAGTACCCTGGATTCCCAAACCTCGGAGCCGTTCCAGAAGGATACCGTGGTCAACGGTATCGAAAGCCGCTGAGAGGTCAAGAAGAGCAAGGACGGATGGGTGACCACCGTCCCGCTCCCGCCAGAGATCATCCATCAGTGCGACCAATGCCGTCTCGGTACCATATCCAGGCCTGAATCCTGACTGAAAAGGGTCCAGATAATCCGCTTCATCCAGTACCCCCTGCAGCCGACACGCCACTGCCTTCTCCAACACCTTCCCTAAAAAGGGGAGGTTTGAGACAGGCCTATAGTTAGTTAGGACAGCTGGGTCGAGGGAAGATTTCTTCAGGAGGGGGCGCACCAAAGCATGTTTTAAAGGTGCAGGAAACACCCCCTCCCGCAATGATGCATTGATCACAGCCCCAACCCAGCCACCTGTCACTGCCTTGGAGGTTTTCACCAACCAGGTGGGACAGGGGTCCAAAGGGCAGGTAGTGGCGCGCACAGCTGCAAGGAGCCTGTCCACTTCATCAGGGGCAACTGGATCAAACCGGTCCCAGATGGCATGGCAAGACTGTGCTCCGGCTCCCTCCGGACTCTCCCCATCCACGCCAGGATTAAACCCAGAGCGAATCCGATCGATTTTCTCCACTAGATGGTCAGCAAAGTCCTCAGCCGACCCCTGCCAACCAGGCACCGGGGTCCCCCTACCAAGGAGAGACCCGGTAACCCGGAACAGGGTGGCTGGGCGATTATCAGCGGAGGCGATAAGGGTGGTGAAGTATTGTCGCCTCACCACCTCCATCGCCACTAGATAGGCCCTAATAGCGGCCCTAGCTAGTGTCCAATCGGAGTCTCTCTGGGTCTTCACCCAGCGGCGCTCTTGGCGTCTCTTTGCCCGTTTGAGCTCCCGCAGTTCATCTGTGAACCATGGAGATGACCTAGCTCGATGAGCTCTGAGAGGCCGTAGTGGTGCGATTTCATCCAAGGCCGCTGTTGTCATCCTGTTCCACAGGTCGACCAGCGCCTCGGGCGAATCGTGTTGCCGATCCAGAGGAAAATCCCCCAGTTCCCTCTGGAATCCATCAGGATCCATCAGTTGCCTGGGGCGGGCCATTCTAATAGGCCCTGCCTCCCTACGGTGAAGTGACGTACCCAGGAAGTCTAGAGCCACCAAATAGTGATCTGACCATGGCACAGGTGTTATGTTTAATTTCCGTAATCTCAGATCACTCTGCCACCGCTCCGACAAAAAGATTAAATCTGGTGTGTGGCCACTGCCCCTGGTCGGGCCCTGAATTACCTGAATCAGGTCCATAGCTGCCATGGAAGCCATGAACTCCTGAGCCACCTCAGAGCCAGTCCCCAGCGAAGGCAAATTGAAGTCCCCCAGAACCATCAGTCTAGGGAACTCCAACGCCAACGCTGAGACGGCCTCGAGGAGCTCAGGCAGGGAGTCCCTTACCCTGCAAGGGGGCAGGTACAGGAGTAAGACTCCCAACTGACCCTTAGAGCCCAGACGCAGAAGCAGGGCCTCAGACTGACTGAATTAATTGAATTCCTCAAATGTATGGCTTTCCAATGTACCAGTTAGTGTTACTAAATGGAAATTGTTAGTCAGTTGGCACAAGGAGTCCCATTGACTTGTTAACAAAAGAGTATTTTGTCTTTCTTTTTGGATTATAAAGATCATCATGATACTAATCATCTCTCACTTTTGAGCAGATGTCACTAATGTACCCATTAAAGCTCCATGGGAATATTGTTTGTGCCTTCGGATATTTACCCTAAATATTGGGCATCAGCCCAATAAATGTAATAGAATGGCAAGGGAGAGTATAAATATTCTCTGCCAAAATTACACAATCTTCCAAAACACAAAGGAAGGCTATTGGTAAAGACTTTAGTGGTGGTAGCACTAGCACACTGAGGGGAAAAATCAAAAAAGTCAATCCCCTACTACTGAGACATCCTGTAGGTGCCGAAGGAATCACATTTGGCATGTGACAGATAAAACCATTTAACAGCAGAGATGATCTTAACCAAGTCTCCTGCATAAAAAGAGAGAGTAGAGAACTGGGTTTTATTTGACTACTTTGCCACATTCCATGAAATACATTTTAGGCAGTGTTACTTTGGGCCCCAGAATGTCGGTCTAACAAAGACATTTAGAAATATTGGACAAATTCTTGTTGTATAGCTATATATAATATGTTACATTGTGATAGAGAGGTGAAAGAAACATAGCATATAACCCCCCACACACACACACATTTCAGCCATAGCTGATACTACTGTTGATGTAGCAATAAAGTTTTTACCTACATTTGGATAATAGGGGCTCTTTCATATAAATGAATTTCATTTATCTAGCAGCAACAACTTCGTAAAACATTTCATTCATTCCTAATTTCTGTTTATGTTATGGCTGTATTTGAAATCGTGAGTTATGCCAAGGAATTGCCTTCTTTCTAATCTAAATTCTTGCAGCACATTTCATTTAGAAATTAAAATCCTTTAAAATTAAATAGGTATTTTAAGACATTTCTTTATTAGTGCCTAATATCCTAAAAATTGCAACAAATTAGAAGGAGCCTCTCAGTCTTATTCAGTGTTTTTTTTTTTATCCAAGGACACATCTGAATCCCTAATAAAGAAACAGTTCACAGCCCTAAAAAGTTCTATTTCAGTTTAAAGGGTTTTGATTTCTAAATGAAATACGGGCTGCAAGATTTTAGATTAGAATGAAGACAATTCTCAGGCATAACACATAATTTCAAGGACACCGCTAAAATGGCAGTGGTAGCTTAGTTAAGATGGTGAGCTTGATGAGATGAAGGTGGGCAGATCAGAAGTTCAAAACCCAAGTGCTGTGTGATGGACTGAGCTCCCATTATTTGTCCCAGCTCCTGACAGTCTAGCAGTTCAAAAGCAAGAAATTGCAAACAAATAAACAGGTGCTGCTTGGGTAGGAAAGGTAACAGCCTTTTGTGTGCTTCTGCACCTAGTCATGACCACCGAAATGTCTGCAGATGCAGACAGCACTGGGTCTTTGGCTGAAAATGGAGATGAGTCTCGTCCCCTAGAACCAGACATGACTGGCTTTTGAGCAAGAGAGACCTTTACCTTACACAACTGAAATTGTAATTATAGTATCAGTGTATCATCTATTGTCGCAATATTCTGTTGGAATGCTTTCATTTTATTTATTTTTTTGCATTTTCCTATATCTTTCAGAGCACAGTACTGTTGAGTTACAGTATATAAAACTTCATCCCAGGTATACTCAGCAGTCTCGGTCTTGAAAGTTCAAAGGTTGAAGTGTACTACACATGATCATCTCTGTTTCAATATCATGAGTGTGCAGCTGCATTTTATTGAGACATCAGTTAGTTTTGAAATTTGCTGCCTGGATGAATGAGGAATTCTATCCATCTTTGTCAAGGAGAGGGCAGGTGAGAGCAAGAGATATCCTGCTCATTGGTCTGGGGGTGGGAGCGATAGGCCTTCTAACAGGCCTCTTTTTCATGTTTAATTTTAAATTAAAATTTATTTTTGGAGGAGGAATTAATTATTTTCCTGAGTGCCAGAATGAGTAAGGGGCTAATTTAGCTCATTTTACATTTTTTGGGGGTACTGCAATTGCTTCCACCATTTTGTTCAATTGTGTTTAATTTAAAATTAACATTTATTTCTGTAAGAGGGATTAATTAAAATAAAATTAAAAAGGGATTACACCTCCCTTCTTCAGAGCAAGTCTCATTAGCTGGCTGGATACTTTCACTTTATCTCTTTAAAATAATAATGAACATAAATAAATAGAACTGGCTACTTGGAACTGCCTGTATATGTATACTGAGATGCTACCTTGGCAGTCGTGGGTCCTTGGTGGGCCTTCAGCTGTATACTGGTTTTTGACTGCAAATTTAATGGATCATCGTCATCATCCCCCCCCCAATGGAACAGTATCTTGACACAGTGGGGGGGGGGGGGGTTAGCTTGTGTGTTTGCAAGAACCAGACTAAATCTGTTCCACAACCCATTGAATATGGTGAACATAGTTCTAATCCCATGGGGTTCAATTGTCACCTAGATTAACAATAACCATAATGGATACCATGGCTCCTGGGGATTGATTGATTGATTGATAAATGGACTACAGAGCTCAACTCCCTCTGCTAGGCAACCAAAGCATCTAGTTCATGAGCTACTGGAAGTCAATAAGAAACCCAGAAGAATCTGGATAAGGGAAGAAAACTATTCAGTTATGGAAACATATTACCAGTCTGGGCCATCAAAATGTGGATTTCAAAAATGTATGTACCAAATTTGGAAAGAAAATCACCCAGATTTGGAAAGTGGTGAGCAAAGACTAACGGACAAAAAATGTGTTATTTTGAAACATAGGTTGTTCATTGAGCTTGATTTACAAGAGATTGTAAGCAGATCAGTGCAAGATCCAGATCCGAGCATAATTTATAAGACAGCTATTTCACAAATAGAGAAACAAGTAGTAGAGGAAAGAGTGGAGACCAACAGGGCTACTGTGAAAAAAAAAACAACAGCTAGAAAAGACTTTGTAGAACCAATGGTCAGTGCTGAATTATTTGAGAAGATTAAAGTTCAAGTAAAAATGGCAGAAAGAGTCCAAATGCCAAACATGAACTAAATTAATAAGGAAAACTTGGCCAAAAATATTGAAGAAAGGGAATGAAACTGTCCAAAATATCACAACAGAAACATTATCTCAAGCAAATCACCTATTGTATGCAGCAGCTTTACACCTTTACAAAAAAAAAGAACTTTACTAGGAGCCGTCTGTATACTTAGATGTTTTCTTAACAGTTCTTAGGTCCTTGGTTAGGTCTTGAACTGTCAATTTTATACCAGTCTTCAACCATGAATCCAATGGTAGTATTTCATCATTATAATAAGGAAAACTTGGCCAAAATATTGAAGAAAGCTGTACAGAATATTCCAACAGAAACATTAGCTCAAACAAATCAGCTAATGTATGCAGCAGCTTATGTTACCACCAAAGAACTGGGTTTGAAAGTCCAAAAGAGTCATGGAATTAAAAGAGGAAAATAAAAATGGAAAATTCACTTTGAGTTGAAAATTGAAAACATTCAATTGGACTTGAGTAATTGGAAGAATCTGAGACAAGGAAATATAAAAGATAGGAAGATCAAAAGCAGCCTGATAACAAAGTATGACTTGGGCAACAAGGGAATTACAGTTATAATTGAAGAGTTGAAACAAAGAGTTGTGGCCATTGCAGAAAAGATCAAGCAATACGATAAAAGAGTAATGCAATTTCAGCAAAATAGCAAAAATGGTCATGATTAAGGACAAAGATGGCAGGGACCTAACAGATGCAGAAGAGATTAGGAAAATATGCCAATAATATACAGAAGAACTCTACAAAAAGGACCTTAATGTCCCTGACAACCACAATGGTGTGTTCACTGACCTCAAACCAGACATCCTGGAGTGTGAAGTCAAGAGGGCCCTAGAAAGTATTACTAGCAACAAAGCTAGTGGAGATGATGGCATTCCAATTGAGTAATTTAAAGCCCTAAAAGAAGATGCACTTTAAGTGTTGCATTCAATATGCCAGCAGGTTTGGAAAACACAGCAATGGCCACAGGATTGGAAAAGGTCAGTCTATGTTTTAATTCCAAAGAAGGTTAATGCCAAAGAATGCTCACATTATCACACAATTGTGTTCATCTCACATGCTAGCAAAGTCATGCACAAGGTCTTGCAAGCTGGGCTTCAGCAGTATGTGGATTGAGAACTTCCAGAAGTACAGGCTGGATTCCGAAGAGGCAGGGGAACTAGAGAGCAAATTGCCAACGTTTGCTGGATCATGGAGAAAGGAAATTAGTACCAGAAAAATGTCTACTTCTGTTTCATTGACTACACCAAAGCCTTTGATTATGTGGATCATAATAAACTGTGGCAATTCCTTAAAGCGATGGCAGTACCAGACCACCTCATCTATCTTCTGAGAAATCTGTATGTGAGTCAAGAAGCAACAGTTAGGATAGGATATGGAACAACTGATTGGTTTAGAATAGGAAAATCAGTACAACGAGGATGTATATTGTCAACCTGCTTATTTAACTTATATGCAGAGTACGTTAGGCGTAAAGCATGGCTGGATGAAACAGAGGCGGGAATTAAGAGGAGACATTCTTCAGCCATGCTGCATGGTTGACTGTATCATAAGGTGCAGTCAGATCTATAAACACTACCCTTGTGATTTCCTTCAGTTCAAAACCATTTTCTATATACTACATTAAGTTAAGAATTTGTGCTGCACAATCTTTGACGGGTCTGAAAGCAGCTTGCTGTAATATAAGCTGGGGTTCTACTATTGCATATAATTGGTTCAGAATTAAATGTTCATATATATTGTATAGGTGGCTAAGAATAGATATGGGCCTGTAGCTTTTTGGGTCTTCTGGTTGCTTTCCTGGTTTAAGTATATCTATCAACCAAGCCTTCCTCCATATCTTTGGTATCTGAACTACAGTCAAGTAATTATTGTACAGGCCAAGTAATTGGTCTAAAATGTTTGATCTGTTCAACCTGAATCTCATCCATGCCATCTGCTTTACCGTTATTACACCTGCCTATTGCCTTTTCCAACTCTCCTAAGGTAAAGGAGATGGTCAGACCACTTGTCTTCCATTCCTTCTTGTTTGTTTTTCTGTGGGTTTGAATCTGGTTTCCCATTAAGTAGTAGCTGGTGGGCAATTTGGTTGGCTTAAGATGATTAAGTAATCTCCATGATTTTTGACTGCTGCGACTTGTGCTGATTTCTTCTATAAACTTAATACATTTCCCCCTTTAAACTCTGAGATAGCTGATACTACCTGTTGTCTGGCCTTAATGGTATATTCACTGAGTGGATTTGCATCAAAGAGGGTAAAATATTCATTCAGTAAGTCAACAGTTTCATGTGTTGGACTTGGATGTAGGAAGTCCTACATCCTTGGGGAATAGATTCCCTAGAGCATTTCTTGACAGTGCCAATAAACTTATTGTATGTTGTGGGATCTGGATCAATATCTACCACCATTCCATTCAGGGCCACTGAAAATTTAGACCAGTCAGCCTTTTTATAGTTTTACCATCTTTGGTATTTATTTATTTCTCATACTTCTATAGCCACCCAACTCACAAAGACTCTGGGCAGCTCACAATGTTAAAACCCACTAAAAATAGATAAAACCCCATTAAAATGAATAAATTTGACTTGTGGTCAAATAGCAGCTGTGATCTCACAAAGAATGGGGCAGTATTCAGTTTTTGGTATTGGCTCCCCTAATGACTTTAAGCATTGATGTGCTACATTCCCACTGATGAAAATGAGGTCTGGATTATAACCTCTCCTCCATCTACCACTGTTAAAGGATGCTGGCCTGCTATCATGGATGAATGATAGTTGATAGGATTCTGCCCATTCTACAACAGCTTTCATCGTTGTCTTCATAGTCCCACAAGTTGTTGTGACTATTAAAGTTATCTATTATGAACCTAACGAGTTTATTTTTATTCTTAAGCATTTTCTGTTTCCAATCTTTATAATTCAAATATTCTTCACCTATTTCTTTCAAAACATCAGCTTCATTTTATATTCATTGTTTGGACTCCTAAACACTGGGAACACTTTTAATGGGCTAAATAATTACTTTCAGCCAACATTGCCAGCATATATAGCTTTTGGGGAGCTCATTAAATGGGATGCTAAACACCTCAGTAGTAATAATGTGAGTTAAGTGGATCTCAATAGCTTAAGATGTATAACCCATATATTTCCTATCATGATATCCAGTTAAATTAATCAACTGGGAAAACTGAGAGCCTTTGTTGAATCCAAGAAAACCCAATTAGGGAAATTTCTATGTTACAATGATGTGCAGCCAAAAATAAAACATGATTGTGCAATTTAAAATAAATGGTAAAAGCAATTGCTGTACACAGCAGACAAACTAGTTACCAAGACTGCTTTTACCTCCATGTCAGCTCCATACAGAGCTTTTCCTTCTACCAAGTAGGATAAACAGTTACTGGATCTAGTGCTAGCAAGGCATTGATTTATTAAATAGCTTTATGGGGTTACAAAGGTTCAGAAGTTGTCAGTCTTCCTGCCCGTAAATAATGTTTTTGACAGTGTTTTAGATTGTATTTTTTAAAAAATTTAACAGCCTGATTCCTACTGGTCATTTATACAGCAGCAAAAATCACAGCGATGAATTGCTAATTATAATGAGTCACTGTGTGCATTCTTTCTCGTGCACTAGTTTTGTCATTAGACCATGGCAATGTTTCATCTTGAACTTTGGGCAGTGCCGATTGAATGTATGGGTATGGATTTTATTTAAAATTAATACATACTTTCAATGATAGGAATAATAATAAAGAAATGGAGATGATATCTCAGCCGTGTGTACTCATCCATCCCAACCGCATGTGTCATGGTCAGGAGCTTTGCAGTACCTTATACAGTGATACCTCATGCAATGTCCAAACTTGGTTTCACAAGTTTGGACTTTATACGGATTTGGACTTTGTATGATGCATGCAAAATCCTAGCTGCGATGCCTCATACAACTTCCAAATCCTTGCCGCGATGCCTCATACAACGTCGTTTCCATAGAAATACATTGTACTGTAACAGCACAGACTTCAGGGCAAAGTCAAGGAAACAGACAGGAAACTGACAGAACTTTAAGAAATTATTGTCTGAAGGCTAAATACATTACAAAAACATGTCAAACAACCCTGATTGTCCAAGAACCTGAAGAATGCTGCAAAAATCCCAGGAATGCTTCTAAAAATTCTGATGAAAAAATTCAAAAAACCACTCCTAAACACTCTTTGCCTCATGCAAAACCCACAAGAGCAATGTACGCATGTGTCCTGCCTTTTATACTGCCCAGGCATAATGCAACCTGGGAAAAACCCAATGCCTCATACAAAGTCAAGCAACTTTGTATGAGGCAACTTTTTTCAAGAAATTAGGTGATGTTGTATGAATTCAATGTTGTATGAAGTGAACTTTGTATGAGGTATTACTGTAAAGAGTAATGGACCCCCCCCCAAAAAAAAAAAAACCAGACAAGAAGAGGAGAGAGTGCATGGCTTGCCTCAAATGTCAGAGGTGGGGGGAAAGAAGCCTGTTAATTTATTAGTGGTAGCTTCTGAAAGCTTTCCTGCCATTCATTTCTATTGTTAGAATGCATGTAAAAATTTCCCAAGTTATTTGTTCTCCAAGTAAGTCATAAATGTGTGGGAAGGAGCTGGAGAAGAGCAAAAGAACAATAGTGTTTCTCCTTCCCAGCTCAAGCAGCAGGAAAGCTTGGGCTATGCATGATAGTTTATAAGGCAACTAATTCACAAATAGAGAAGCAAGTAGTAGAGGAAACTGAAGAGATGAATAGGGCTACTGTGAAACCAAAAACAACAGCTAGAAAAGATCTTGTAGAACCAATGGCCAGTGATGAATTATTTGAGAAGATTAAAGTTCAAATGAAAATGGCAGGAAGAGTCTGACTGCCAAAACTGAATGAAGTTGACAAGAAAAACTTGGCCAAAATATTGAAGGAACTGAATAAAACTGTCTGAAATATTCCAACAGAAACATTAGCTCAAACAAAATAGGTAATGTATACAGCAGCTTTACAATTTTACAACTTAAAAAAACTTTATCAGTAACCACCTTTTTTTGTTGTTCAGTCGCACAGTCGACTCCGACCCTTTGCGACCCCATGGACCATGGACCCCATGGACCATTTTCCTCCAGGCGCCTCTGTCCTCTACCATCCCCCTCAGCCCTCCCAGCTCTGTGCCCATTGTGTCTATAATACCATCTAGCCATCTCATCCTTGGCCTCCCCCTTCTTCTTTTGCCCTCCACCTTTCCCAACATCAATGCCTTCTCAATCTTAGCATCTTAGATGCTACCTTAACAGATTTCTCTCCCTACCTCCTATAGTTTTGCCATTCCAATTGTACAACACAATTTTCCAAAAGATTGATTTTGCAAGAAGTTTTCTATTGAGGCAAAATAGGCCTTATGCAAACCTCTATTGAAAAAATGGTCTGAAAGCCATTGCCTAAAGATATATTAATATTGTAATAACTTTGGTATAATTTATCTTGGAGTTGCCCAATATTTTATATTGAGTTTGTGATGATCAATGTGATCTGCTTTACAATGCCAAATATAACTTCCATTTGTCATCAGTAAATTTAGTTGAAAAATATAGCACAATGTATTTTCTAATAATATACTACAGTAGATATATTTTTATTTTAAAAATATCTTTAATAAATAAAGCAACTCAGTGCATGTATTGGAATTTATGTATCATTTTGTTCCTAATATGAATTTTTGTGTGGTATCCGCGGACACAATTGGCATACTGTCCCTGACAGAACCATGGTTTGGGAGAACGCTTCTTTGAGCCTTGGTTCCGAGGGGACAGAAATTGGGGGAGCGGAATATTAGATAGGGTTTAATTCACCCACAGCTGACCTGACAGGCAGCTCGGACAATAGGAAGCTGAATGACTAACTCACTAGTCATGTAATAGGTAATCGCACATCTGCGGATCACTCTAAGCCCTAAAACCAATATCAGCCACATGTTTACCCCAAGATAGTTTGGAACAATAGAGTTCCCCTGTCAGTGTTTGATTTAGTTAATTACCTTCCCTGAAGCGTTTCCCCATTAACTCGTGTGTACGTGGTATTTGGAGCCTGTCAGATCCCAGTCTTTTACACTCAGCCTGCACATGATAAATACCCATGATTTTCCCTCATTAAACTACTGGTCTTCGCTCCATCTTGCCTCGTGTCTCATTGCTTGACCAGTCTCCTCCGGGACCCAATGGCTGCTCCGCGTCTGCCGCTCCGTGGCCCCGATCCAACATTTTTGGAACTTGCTTTAAACAGTAAAATGTTATAGAACTCTATCTGATTATGCAGGCCAGTCTGCTATTAATTCACTAGTAGTGATGATATAAGCTAAATCTATCAAGTGTGCTTTGGTCAATCACCTGCTTATATCAGAAAGGATTGTTTGGGATGACATTTGCTAGCTTGATATTTGCAGGCATACTATCAAAACCATTTAAGCTGGTTAGCAGTACAGTTAGCACTGCAATCCTATATATGTTTTCTCCAAAATAAATCTTATTTTGTTCAATGGGACTTACTTCCAGGTATGTGTACATAGCTAAAATGTGCTTCACATTCTCTGCTTAATAATAATAATAATAATAATAATAATAATAATAATAATAATAATAATAATAATAATAATAATAATAATAATAATAATAATAATAATAATAATAATATAGTGTCAGAAATTATTCTGAGTTGAAAGGATTTTTTGTGGAAGAAACTCCGCTCAGGGAATGCCCAAATAAGGCTTCCAAGAGATGGGACAGAGATGGGTGCTCAATCAGTCATGCAGTACCCAGGTCTCTAACTGCCAACTTGCCAATAGACATAAACACAGATTCAAATGGGAGACATGTGATAAATCTGGAATGATATCAATCACCTGTGTAAGCAGTATTTAATGAGAATAGTGATCTTACAAACGCCTGTAGCCCAACATGAATTTACTGAAGAGAGGTGAGGATATGCTAAGATTTACGATTTAAATAATTAAGTCAATACTACACAACAGGTGGGTTCTGTCTCCATTTATTTGCATTATATTATAACCTTGTAGTACAGAGATATATTTAGAATTGTTTATTCTTTGCAGAACAGAAAAGTAAAATTCATCATATAATGTCTAAAGAAGGGAACGTCTGAAAATGTTAACATTATATTAATGGGTGCTTTTTATGGAATTGTACCTTGATATTAAAGTTCCCAAGCCTCGAATGGATTTTTTGCTTGTTTCTTGGAAGAGTTCCATTCGGCCACTGCTCTCCTTTAACTGTATGAATTCTACAGCTTTCCTACTGATTTTGGCATATGTTAGACACATATCAGTTGTAGTATTGGACTGCAATGGAGAAGACCTGGACTCACATTTCCATATTAATTGTGTACAGTCAAGCCAACTGCTAAGTTTTAACATTCCTTCTCAAGGTCTTCTAGAAACAGTGCACTCTGAAGTGGCTTTCATTCCCTTCTGACAGCAGTCTGGAGCAGCACATATTGTCCAAAGCCACACAGGCTGACTCATCTCTCAGAAGGCACAAACACCACAAACAAGTCTTCCAACTCACTGAGCCATCTACTTATGCATAAAAACATCGAAGATTTGTCTGTCATAAGCTTTCATACTCTCCAGCTTTTTCAGATAACGGAGTTATCTGAGATGTCAATCCTTCCTTGTCTTATTCTAACCAAGTCTCCTTTATATCTTTACTAGCAGAGGTTGCCCGGCGTTGCTGGGCTGTTTTAAATTGTGTTGGAAGGTTAAATTGTGTTAATGTTTTTTTAAAATTGCTTAGTCTGTAATTTTATTTTTAAAATGTTTATTTATGTAATTTTTTTTTGCTTGGCTGTTATTAACTGTATTTTATTGACACATGTTTGTGATTTGTTTTAAAGTGTGTGTTAGTGTAATTTTTGACTTGTTTTTATTGGTGTGACCTTTTGTGTAAAATTGTGAATTTGTGTTATGTTTTTGATTTGTTTTTACTCTTGTGGCCTTTTGTTTGGGGCTGTTGTGTGTTTTTGAATTGTTTTTACTATTGTGGCCAGCAGGTGGTGCTGGTAGGGGTTATTGTATTTTGACAGTTTTTTCTCTCCTGGCATCTGGGTGGAGCTTCTTCTGGTAAGTAGTCTCTTTCTTTATTCATTTCTTTTCCAGTCCTCATGGAGGTAGGACATCTTTTGGTAAGTTTGCTTGTTTTCTTTCTTTCTTTTGTGTGTGTGTGTGTGGGGGGGGGGAGGGTTGGTTGGAATTTGTATTTTTGTCTGTTTGTTTTTGATTGTGTTTTTGTTTACTTCGTATTGTTTTTGGTGTGTTTGTTTGTTTTTGTATATTTTTTGGATGTTTTTGACTGTGTTTTCAGTAATTTTTTTAAAAATTATTTATTTATTTGGTGGTGGGGAGGGGTGTGTGGTCATTGGGGGTTAGGAAGGGTGGGCTAGCTGGTGGGGAGGGGGCATGGTCATTGGGGGTTAGGAAGGGTGGACTAGATGGTGGGGAGGGGGCATGGTCATTGGGGGTTAGGAAGAGTGGGCTAGGTGGTGGGGAGGGGTGTGTGGTCATTGGGGGTTAGGAAGGGTGGGCTAGGTGGTGTGGAGGGGGCGTGGTGGGTGGGGGTTAGGAAGGGTGGGCTAGGTGCTGGGGAGGCGGCATGGTCATTGGGGGTTAGGAAGGGTGGGCTAGGTGGTGGGGAGGGGTGTGTGGTCATTGGGGGTTAGGAAGGGTGGGCTAGGTGGTGTGGAGGGGGCATGGTGGGTGGGGGTTAGGAAGGGTGGGCTAGGTGGTGCGGAGGGAGCATGGTCGGTGGGGGTTAGGAAGGATGGGGTAGGTGGTGTTGAGGGGGGCGTGGTGGGTGGGGGTTAGGAAGGGTGGGCTAGGTGGTGCGGAGGGGGCATGGTCGGTGGGGGTTAGAAAGGGTGGGCTAGGTGGTGGGAAGGGGCCATGGTCGGTGGGGGATAAGAAGGGTGGGGTAGGTGGTGGGGAGGGGGCATGGTCGGTGGGGTTAGGAAGGGTGGGCTAGGTGGTGGGGAGGGGGGCTTTATTGTGTTATGGTGCTTTGATTGTGTGGAGTCGTGAAAGTAGATCGGGGATTCCCATTTAATATCAGTGGGTGGGGGGTTGCGACCCCCCTCTCTGCTGGCTCCCCTGGGGTTGGGAGGTTTGGGGGGACAAAAGGGGTATATCCCCCCAAACCTTCTGGACCCAGGAGACCAGGGAGAGTGGATCGATTCCCCCCCTCCAAATAAAAAAACCTCCGTTTTTAAAGAGAGGAAACCGCTTGGTTTTTTCTCTTTAAAGACGGAGGTTTTTTAGGAGGGGGGAATCGATCCACTCTTCCTGGTCTCCTGGGTCCAGAAGGGTTGGTGGGGCATACCCCTTTTGTCCCCACAAACCTCCCAACCCTAGGGAAGCCAGGGGAGAGGGGGCTCACAACCCCTCACCCACTGATATTAAAGGGGAAACTCCAGTCGGGACCTTCAGGCGCCGTGGGTGAGGGAAAGAAAGCCAGCTGGTGTTTGCTTGGCTGTGAGGCGGTGATTTTCTAATTTTTCGGGCGCCGGTTTCCTCAGCGTTCTGCGTGCTCATGTTGCGCAGGACTCTGGGGCTTGTAGTTATGGGTTTGTGATTTGTGTTTGTGGTGCGTTTTTCCCCTGCGGCTTGATTTTGATTGGCCGCGGCATGTTTTTCAATGTTCTTTGTGGTCGCGCCTCTCAGCCTGATTGGCTGTGGTGCGGTGCGGCGCAAAGAACATTGGGAAAGTTGTTCCCCTTTTTTCATGTTTGTGGGGCTCTTGCCCCACTGGTGCATTTCTTAATCTTGCGTTTACCTGGGTACCCAGTTCGGGCATGTGCATGAATGGTGAGTGCAGGCTAGTAGGGCCTGGCTAAGGAGCCTATGCAAAGTTCCAACGGTTAACCCTCGATTTTATAGGTTAAGATTGGAGTGTAGGACTGCATGGCTCAAGTGGCTAAGACACTGACTGGGAGGTGGAAGGTCAGCAGTTCGATTCCTGAGTACTGCAGGATGGAATGAGCTCCTGCCAACCTAGCAGTTCGAAAGCAAGAAATTGCAAGTACTGTAGATAAATAGGGACCACTTCGGTGGGAAGGTAACAGCATTCCATGCACTCCGGTGTCTAGTTATGCATGCCATATGACCACAGAAATGTCTGCAGAAGCAGACAGCGCTGGCTCTTCGGCTTTGAAATAGAGGTGAGCACTGAACCCTAGAGTCGGATACGAGTGGCTTTCGAGCAAGGGAAACCTTTACCTTACCTTTACCTAGGCTGAGCAGACTGACATTTACACAAAAGTAAGATAGGTTGCAGTCTCTAAAAACCTATACCAAATAAAACTTTCAGACTTTAAAACTTTTTGTTGTTACAACAGGTTGATGCAGTTCTCTAGAAACTTCTTGTATCTCTGGAGCTCTTTGGATAGTCTTGGGCCAGTCACTATCTTTCAGACTAACCTACTCTGTTGACAAAATGAGTACTCAACAGACTTCTTTGGATAAAAGATGGGAAATGTAACAAACTGATTCTAATGTAGATAACATTGTCTCCTTTCCCCATCTGTCAGTGGTCCTAATATAACATCTGAGAATCTATACTTTAAAAAAGCTAGATAAATAGTTCTTTCAGTTAGGTATTTGGCTGTTGAACTACAACGTGTTCTTCATTGTTCCTTCCAGGAGAAGAGCCAGCCTGTGTTTTGGCAATCTGTATACTACCAAAGTACCCCTAAAGGAAGGGAATGATAAACACTTCTAAGTACACTATACCTAGAAAAACTCAGAATGGGTCACCATAATTCAGAATTTACTTGGCTCCTCATCATTACAATCAAAATAGAAACAGGAACCTATATTTCTATGGTGGCAGGAAGGACAGAAATTCTGAGTGTACTAGGAACAGATTTTGTGTAGGAACAATTCATGGAACTGGTCATTTCAAGCTATGGGTGATGGCTTATGTATTTGGTATCCATTCAATATGAACAGAGAGCCAAAGAACCATTTTAGGTGCAACCAAGAATTTAGGTTTGCCTAGCAAGATTTTTGAGTTTCCTTCCCATTTGATAATTCCTGTCTCTTGTCCCCCAATATCTTATCCCAAGCAGCTTTTAAAAAGTATGCTCAATTTCAGAAGCATTTTTGTTGTGTGGCATGACAACACACATAGCAGATTTATTCTAGCATCCCTGATTTTTTTTAAAAAATAGGACATTTGTTGTGTCTGCACTCAAAAATCTAGAGAGAAATGCAATCAACAGATCCCAGTTTTTGAGAAACATTAGCTCACAAAATGCTTGGGTTGTACTTCTTTCTCAGCCTGTTATTCTAACAGGGCATTTTGCATCCTATTAAAGAACATGCTTATTGACACTCAAATGCATAGTCATAGTTACCATATTTAATTTTTAAAATCATCTGAGTAGTATACGACATACCCATAGAGCCACACCTCTGTATTACAGACTAGACTTGAAAGTCTGCTCTGTGGTATGTGATTGCTCTTCTTGTGTATGAAGAATTAGTTGGAAATTTCTTTCAATCATTTTGTTGTTGTTCAGTCGCACATTTGATTCCGACCCTTTGCGACCCTAAAGACCATCGTCCTCCAGGCACCTCTGTCCTCCATCATCCTGCTCAGCTCACCCAGCTCTGTGCCCACTGCGTCTATGATACCATCTAGCCATCTCATCTTTGGTCGCCCTCTTTTTCTTTTGCCCTCCACCTTTTCCAGCATCAAGGCCTTCTCAAGTGAATCCTCTCTTCTCATTTGATGTCCAAAGTACTTTAGCTTCATCTTTACTATTTGACCTTCTAAGGAGCAGTCAGGGTTGATTTCTTCTAAGATCAACCTATTTGTTCTCCTCGCTGTCCAGGGGACTCTCAAAACTCTCCTCCAACACCACATTTCATAAGCATCTGAGCTGCTCATCTCTGGTCTACATCTAAATTCATTCAAATAATTCTTTAATTAAACTTACAGAAATATAATTGTAAAGCGGAGAAAGAGAAAGGTACAGTGAAACCCCTACTTAGGTAAAAAGTCTGTTCTGTAGGCTTTTATGTAAATCGGTTTTTTACTTAACTTGAAGCAAATCCATAGGGAAAATGATTTTTTTACTTAACTCAAAGAAACCCATAGGAAAAATGAATTTTTTTACTTAACTTGAAGCAAACCCATAGGAAAATGATATGTATGTAAATTGAAGCAGCCCCATAGGAAAAACAAACTTTTTACATAACTGGAAGCAAACCCATAGGAAATTATCTTATGTAAATTGGGATGTTTATGTAAATTGGGACATGGTTTTAGTGCAAAAATCATCATGTACATCGGATTTTATGTAACTTGAGGCATATGTAAATCGGGTTTTTACTGTATTTGTGATTTTACCAAATTGTTGTAGAGTTCCTCATTTCTGCCTCACTCATCACAACCTGTTTTTGCCAGCCGATACCATATTAGAGAATAATATATCATCACTATAATGGCATTTTGATGATGTATTACATTAATTCATCACTAAAGCAAAAGCGCTTTGATGATATATGATCATATTAGGGAACTAGTGCAATAATGATGGGTTACTCATGGATAATGCTGACCACTGTGAATGGCTTCCAGTTTCCTCCAAATTTTAATAAAGCATTTCTTTGGAAAAGTGTTGCTCTTAAAGGCTTGCTCTCTATTTGAGAAATGGTGGTGGTGTGGGGGGGGGGGGATTGTGAGAAAATTTGAGGAGTTTTGTCTTCTCTGAGCACCATCCTAAGTGCCCAATTTGAGTCAAATTCCTTGTGGGGCCTTTGTCAGCAAGGCAGAACATTCCATTTGGAGCAGCGCTGCTTGGGGGATTGAAAGGATCCCAGACCAATTCCTCTGAAATCTATTCTATTAAGGCTGGAAGAGATTGCATTAAAGAAGAGTGAACTGGTTTATTCCTGTTCCATAGCAGGTGTCTCAGGAACAGCAGTCATAGAAACTATCTGCACCGGGTTTTGGCCTGTCGCCTTCTCTGCTCATGCTAATCATGAAAATCCTTTAAGAGAATCCTTTAGAGGAACATAAACCACTGAGTTAACAACTTGTACTTTTAATGTGGAAATACAAGGAAATATGGGGAAATAGAAAGCTTGTGCATGTGTGTATGTGTGTGGATTTATTATGCTCAGTCACCCTCTCTCTTATCAACACTTTTTTTCTTGGAAATAGAATTCCCTCCCCAGTACCACAAAGCACACATTCATCTCAATGTTTCGTGGAGCAGCCAGCTTATGTATGCTTATACCTGTAACTTGGAAGGCATCACTTCTTTTGAGTAATTGTTTCCTTTTCCCCACACAACTCAAAGGTGACGGTTAACTAACCTGAAAACCCTGAGGACTAATGGTTTGGGTGCTGAAGTCCACAGGGAAAGGTGATGGTCCCCAAGTGGATTAAATCCCACTTGAATCCATCTTTATGGAGGGCAACAACTTAATGAATACTGGCCTGGGGCTGAGGATGACTTTCTGTGCCAAAAGGGCTCAGGACCAGAAAGTGACTTGTGGGACTGTATCAGTGGTACAGGTGTCATCCTGTACTGCAAAAGGCAGATGAAAGGCCATTGCATTATATTCTCAGGATAGTCTTCATGGCTGATCACCATGAGGATCACCAATCTTTGGCTTCAGATATGGCAGAACAACAACAAGAAGAGACAAAGAAACAGACCCTGTCTGCTTGGATAAGTAACTATTGGGTGCCAAAGGATGGTGGCTGCCCTCAGAATTAGATGAGGAGGAAGGGAATTTGACTAACTGGCATTATGCACAGTCTTCTCATTCCCCCCCTCTTCCATTGGTTTTGCCTGGTCTCTTGGAAGACTAATAGATTTGGCATTTTTTCATTTTCCAGGAAGAAATTTTCATTTTCATTTTCCCATAAACTGTGGAGAACTTGCTAGGGAATGCTTTCCACTGTCTTCCTACCAACCAAAGGCAGTGTCCTGCCACTGCTTATGATGTAGTTGGCATATTAACCTCATCCTCCACCACCAGCTATGTTGAAGGGTGGATGTGCTTGCAATGCCAGTTCAGGCTTGAATGGAAAAGGTATGCCAGATCCTTCACCCTGTTAATTAGGGTCTTGTACATCTTGCAGGTGGCAAAGTGGCAGTCTGTCTCGTCCATCTGAAAGTGCTTCTAGATGTCAGAAGTTTCCTTAAATCCACAAGTGATTCCCTCTTCTTGCATGTCTGGATTGGACAGTTCAGTGGGAAAGCCAGTAGTAAGTGCTGGTGGACTTCCCTCCACACAGGGTACTAGATGAATGGAGATAGTTCAATAACCTGAGCTAAGAGGAGAAGATACTGTACCTACTCCAGCATCTGCTGCTCCCATGTTCCTTTTCTTCTTTATCCCCCTGCTCCTCAACTGATGAGGGAGGCCCTAGGGCTCTTTCTCTCTCACAGTTAAATAGATTTATTTATTTATTTACTGGCCATCCGGAAGGAACCCACTCTTAGGTGTGAACAATAATTAAAATACAGAATGAAAAAGTTATAACATTAAAATATTTATATCTAAGAGCAACAGTCAAGGTAAGGTTCTCTGCATTAGAGATCAAGACATTTGAGTATTTATACCCATAATAGAGGCAGCAATTAAGATCCTTACTGCTTTTGGGTACCAGTGCTTCTTGATGGTATTCTTTATGATAATGTTTTCAGTGAAATTTGATAAGATGTTAATATTAGATGCTAAATCAATATAATGTTTGATGCCTGTATTTTGATGTGATGTTGATTTAAAAAAGGGGGAGAGAGAAAAATAACAGCCAAGAAGAATCCCACAGCAACATATGAGATAAACATTTTGCTCAAAGTTGCATAGACATCCAAATGATGACTCAAGAAATAAACCTTCATATAAACCCTATTGGTGTAGTAGTAGATTGAGGTTTTGGTAATGTGTGTGAAATTTCTCAAATTTTTCAAATTTAGTTTTTACAACCATGGCCCAGAAATATTTCATTTAGTAATTACTTGTTTGCACCATAAGTTACTACAGCACTTTGTGATCTGACTATTTGATAAAGCCTAGTGGCTTCTTCTTCTTCCTCCTCCTCCTCCACCACCACCACCCCTTTAGGTGTCGAGGGAGATACAGCTTCCACTGGCATTATTTGATGTTCTTTTTATATTTCTTTGATGTTATCTCTGCTATCACTCTCTGGACCCTTGTCTTGTAATTTTTCTGTTCCAGAATGGCAGCTTTCATATCTTGGGTAGAATGTCCAGGTAGGCTGAAATGGTTTGAATCCAGAGAGAGACAGCAGAGATAAAGTACACCCATAGCTGGATACCCATCTGAAAGATTTGAATATTAGTCAAGGGTTTCTGGGTCATGGTCAAATTTGATACACCACAAATAACAGTTTGTTATATATGTTATATGTTGTTATATTATACCACCTTCACAGTAGCTACTTCAGTAAAATTCTCATACATAGCATAGCTAATTTACAGAAGAAAGAACGAACTCACATGATTGTCAATAGATGATGAAGGTTAAACTCATTAGCAAAAGTTTAATGCCAGGTGTTTGTCTTGTATCCTCCTACTAACCATTTGCAATTCAACAGGGCAAAACTTCACAACTAATCCGAATAACAACCAGAGATCTTCTGTTATTACCAGTTGTAAAAAGTCATATTGATTTATATACTTATCTGTTATGCTAACTAGCCACTTTGTACCTCTGTACCTAATGTGTATAAATTGATTCCATGAAGTCTCACTCCTATGTCTGACAAAGTTGACGTGATCCATGAAAGCTAATGTTAAAAACCCCTACTTACAAAAAAAGTCTGTTTCATAGGCTTCTGCTTAAATCAAATTTTTATGTAACTTGAAGCCAACCCATAGGAAAAAATATTTTTATGTAACTCAAAGCAAACCCATAGGAAAAATGAAATTTTTTATATAAATCAAAGCAAACCCATAGGAAAATGAATTTTTACGTACCTCGAAGCAAACCCATAGGAAAAAGAATCTTTGCAGGCGCACCCCCCCAATAACGGACACAGACAACATTGAAAGTGGATAACAGCATCGGGCCACATTTATTGATTCAATGCCCTAGTCCGAATTATAAATTTGTATTGGTAAAACGACCAATCATAATTCTTAAGGCAAGCAGGCCGAAGTAACACTGGTAAGGTACCACCCCAAAATTGCCAACGGCAATTGGTTACAATGTATCAATTTGTATCAATTTGTTTGTTGACGACAAACAAATTGTTGACCGTAGTCAATATCTAACTCATGACCCCACCCTCTGACGCGTATCCGTGAAATCACGGGGTGATGCATGCTGGTTAGCTATCGTCATCACCCCGTCGCCTGGTTCGTCGTTGACCGGACAACGTTTAACTAATTTATTCCTGTCTAGTGTTGTCCAGTCAATTGCGAACCTGCCGGATACCTGTGGGTCATACTGTTTACCTTACCAGTGCTACCCGCCACACGGAGGGGCTTCAAAGAAGTCCTGACGCCCCCCCCCCCCCAGACCGTCAGCTCGGTCAACAGGCCTGCTCGCCAATCACCCAACAGGAGGTCCATACCTCCTCGCGACAGATGGGCCCCATCCCCTGCGTACAAGTCATAATTTTGTAGGCTAATAGCGGGGTGATGACTGACCCGTCCCCAAGCCCTGTCGGCAAGAAACCGCGCCACCGCCCTATTGACCGTGTGCCTAGCGCGGTCAAGGGCCAGGAGGTTAATGCCCCCTCTATAAGAATGGCGCGGGACAATGTCCGACCAAACCAGGGTTGTGGCAGGCCAGACATAATGCAAGTAGGCGAGTTCCTCGCAAATTGCATGCTTGAGCGATAAGCCAGTGACCTGGCCCAAATCATTGCCCCCCAGGTGTATGATGAGAATGTCAGGCGGGTCAGCACCCAGGCCAGAAAAAAGGAAAGGCCGCAGCTCCCGCCATAACATCCCAGGCTTACCATGCCATATGAGACTGGCGTGTTCACCCAGTCCCAGTCGGGGTCCCCACTCTGTCGCCGCAGCGTAACGCGCTGCCCTGTGCACATAGCTGTGGCCCACCAGCCATACTGTCACCGGTGTAATACGACACCCAGGGTCTGCAAGAAAATTGAGAAAAAAGGCGGTAAGGTGACTGGATTGGTACTCATGGCGGGAGTGGGCGCACATAAAACTGAAAACATTGCGAGCTCCACCTCCCCATGCTACGTATGTCAGCCCCAGAGTACCCAAAAGCAGCTGCTGTAGAGGCTGCACCAATACGGAATGAATGTGTGCCATAACGGGCACCTGGTAGGCCCACCCTGGTGAGGGCTCTGCCTGTCACCTTCCAAAACTGAAATTTAGTAAGGGGAGACCCATCTTGGTGACAGAAAAACGGGCCGTGGTGCATGCCACGCAGTGCCAGGAACTCCTGTAGGGCACCAACCGGACAGATGTCTGCCAAAGAACACCGTAGCAGTCTTACACCACTGCCTACGCCATGCTGATCTGTCTTAGAGGAGCGTATCCTCAACTGGGCCCAGTCTTTGGCAACATAGACATCTTCGAGTTCCAGTGCCCTACAACTTGCATCCGCCTTAGACAGCATCACAAGTTCGCTGATGCGGAGCGCTCCAAAAAATGCCACCGTTGTGGCTGCATGGAAAAGGGCTGCCTCATAATGATCAAAACAGAGGCCTGGCCAGCCCCGGGCCAACTGGGTAAGAACCCCTGGGGAAATAGGGTGCCGGTCATCTGGGCAACACCCGCGCTCGCGCACTCACCCCTCCAAAACATGTCTCACACGGAAGTCAGAGGTGGTGTCCACATGACCTCCCACTTTGGCCATAAAAGCCAACGCCGAGAGCTTGGATGCTATGGTGCGAGGTGCGAGGCCCTGTGCATGCAGGTGAACCATGAACCGCAGAACATGGTCCACCGGGATAGGCCAGGTCTCTGGCAGGTGAAATTGAGCAGAAAATGCTCTGTAAGAATTGAATGCTTGTTGATACGCCTTACGCGTGCGTGGCGCTAGTGACAGGCCAATCGCCCGGTTCACCTCTCCTTGCCAATAGTCCACATCTCGTCCGGGAGTGGCGAGGGAAATTCCTCCGCATCCGGGGCCAAGGCGCGGAACCGGGAGATCTGCAGGCGGGACAAAGCGTCAGCGATATCATTATTAATCCCTGGAACATGCCTGGCCCTGAACAAGACGTTGAGGCGCAGGCAGCGCAACACAAAATGGCGCACTAGTTCCATGACCCTGGGCGATTTGGAAGTCTGTGCATTGACAATGTGGACAACAGCAGCATTGTCACACCAGAAATGCACAACCGAGTTAGCCCACTGCTCGCCCCATAGCATCAAAGCCCCCAGAATAGGGAAAATTCCAGGTATGTGAGATCCCGCAGGCGACCCGTGCCTGCCCAGGCCGGTGGGCACCCACCATAGGCCCACTTCCCATTGAAGTACATCCCATAACCCAGGGATCCTGAGGCATCAGACTGGATCTGAAAATTGGGGGATGCCAGGAGGTCAGACCTCCAAAATGAGACCCCATTGAACTCCCTCAGGAATTGCAACCAGACAAACATGTCTGCCCTGATACCCCGGGTAAGCCTAACTCTATGGTGGGGCCTGGATAACCCTGCCATGGCGTCACATAAGCGCCGGGCAAAAGCCCTGCCCGGTGCGACCACCCTGCAAGCGAAATTGAGGTGACCATGTAGCACCTGCAGTTCCCTCAGTGATGCCTTGCGCTTGGCCAGCAAATCCGAGATAAGGGCCACTATCCTGGACACCTTATCGCCCGGTAACCTAGAAGCCTGCGCTACTGTGTCAATCTCCACCCCCAGGAATACTAGCTTGGTAGATGGGCCCTCGGTCTTTTCGGGCGCTAAAGGGACACCGAGTTCCTCCATTAGCATCTGAAATGTGTTGAGGAGACTGTGCACGTGTCCCAGCCCCGTTCACCCCCGAATAAAAAGTCATCCAGGTAATGGGCTACAGACCGGGACCCTGAGCTGCGGACGAAAGCCCACTCTAGGAAGGTACTAAAACGCTCGAAGGCCGAGCATGATATGGAGCAGCCAAAAGGCATGGCCTTATCAAAATAATATTCACCCTTAAATTTGAAACCCAGCAACTCAAAGTCGCCCGGATGCACCGGCAAGAGGCGAAAAGCCGACTTAATGTCGCACTTGGCCAGCAGGGCACCCGGGCCACATGAGCGCACCATGCGCAGCGCATGGTCAAACGATGTATACCTGACTGAACAAAGGTCATCAGGGATAGCATCATTGACCGATCGGCCGGCTGGGTAGGACAAATGATGAATAAGGCGAAACTCGCCTATAGACTTTTTGGGGACCAAGCCCAGTGGCGACACCTTAAGATTGGGAAACGGGGGTGCAGGGAAGGGTCCAGCGACCCTGCCCGCATCTAACTCCTTTTTAATGCTGGCCGCAGCCACCTCCTCCCTCCCTCTGAGGGATAAAAGGTTGGGGGCATCCTGAGGGGACTTATCACCCATGAAAGGTATACGGAATCCCTGCTTAAAACCCTGAAGGAGATACTCCCCATCCTCCCCCTTCGGGTACGATGCGAGCCAACGCTCCAGCATGTCCACATTAATTGGGGAGGGGGCCTTTTGGAGAACCAGCTCCATCCGTGGCAGTCTTGCCAGCCCACTGTCCGCCCCTCCCTCTGCCCCGTGTCCCTCCAGGCCTGGGACAGGCGGAGGCTGCGTGGGGGCCCGAACATGTGGGACACTCATGCCTATACTTGCAATTCTTCCTATTGCAGGAACCATTGGACGAGAAAGTCCAGCACAGCAGGCGGGCTGGAACCCCCTGCCCCGCCGCCTGGCGGGTAACCTGCGCTGGAGCCGCTCGCTGGACCGCATGTCCACAATGGTATCTGTCTCCTGGGGCAGGGCGCGTGGGCGTCATGTACAAAAGCCAAAGCCTCTGGCATGGCTCATCCCATCTCATCTCGGGGTGGAGGGGAATCCTCATATGGAATTCCTCGTCATAGGCTAACCACGAGGGGCCCGGGAAATCAACCATTGCCCTATATATGTTGTCCAAATATTGGACCATGGGAATAGCCAAATCCGGCCGCGCCCTCAAGTACACCGCCATGTATATTAAATAAGCCGGGAGCCAGTTGGCCCAGGTACGTGGCGGCTTACGGCGACGTGCCTGCTCCTTGTCCTTCTCATCCTGTCCCTCCCTTTCCTCCTTGGTGGGCTCTCTGTTCAGGAGTGAGAAGATATCTGCATACTCCCCCCGCCATATCTTCTCTCTGGTAGTCTGTGCCAAGTGATCACCCAGTGGCAAGGAATACCCCGCCGTCGGCAAAGCCGAAAAAGGCACCGCAGCCATAGGAAAAGGGGCCTGAGATAGCCCAGCCACCCCCAGAACATTCCCCGCAGTGTATGAACAAGTACCCACCCCAGTGCCCAGGGTGGCACCCGCGCGAGGCCAAGGCCATTGAAAAGCCCCCCCCCCCCATATTGGGAATGTGTGTGGATGTACTCGCTTGCACCGTATACTCACATGCTGCACCCCCGCGGGCCGCCCCCACCGGGGGTTCCGGCCCAATGGGGGCGTCGGAGCTCACGACCGACGTAGAGCTCATCACCGGGGCCTGACACACACCTGGCTGCTGGCTGGGGAGCTGCGAGGCAGTGGCCGAAACCGCGCCACGCGCCTGCAGCAGCTCAACCCTCCCTGTCGGCTGTTGTCCTCCTGCCGACAGCGCCTCAAAAGGGACCCCAAAGGGAGCCCCCGCCTGACTGGCCCGAGCCAACGACGCTTCAAGGGCCGCAATACGGGCCAGTAAGGCTTCCACGTTGACCTGGGGCCAAGGGCCGGCCGGCCCGCCCGGTCCAGGCGTGGGTACAGGTCCCTGTACCCCAGGACCCGAATATGGCCATTGGCCAGCACCGAAGCCCGGCAGGGTCGGTGGAGAAACCTGCCAAGGCAGGGGGCCGCACCACCCCCCAAGGCTAGAGGGCCCGGGGGGAGGCTGCGACCCAAGAGCAGCAGGCCCAACAGGGTGGGCAGGTGCAGGAGCGGTGTCCACCGCTCGCGGGCCGCGGGCCGGAGCCCCTTCCGCGCCCGCACTCTGGTCGCCCGCTCCGGGCCAAGGGGCAATAGACCCCATTCCGCCGGTCCCGGCAGGGGCCTGCAAAGGCGGCTGCTGAGGAGGCGGCACCGCGGTCCTCCGACCTGGGTTGCGCCTCCTAACAGCTCGAGCCGCACTCGAAACAGCCTTCTTCTTCGAAGGCATCTCCACCGAAGCAAAGGGAAGCCGAAAAGAAAGAATCGCTACCAAAAGGCTTCCCGATAAGCTAAAGAGCGACGGAGACACAGGGGAAAAGACTTCTCCGCTCCGTCGCTGAGGTAAAATGGCAGCTTGGCTGCCTCGTGGCCACCCCTTTTATAAGGGAGCTGGCCACGCCCCTAACTACCCGGATTCTCTGTCCTGGGAGGGGGCCCGCAAAGAGCGCGGCGGCCATTTTGGCGCCGCGCTTGCATTATGTAACAAAAAGCAAACCCATAGGAAATCGTGTAGATCTGGACATGGTTTTAGCATACAATCATTATGTTGAATTTTATGTAACTCGAGGCATTTGTAAGTCGGGGTTTTACTGTACAGCATTTTGTCTTTAAATCATGAAAAAATGCCAGGCGTGATGTGCCCCACCCCCACAAAGCAACAAAGCAATCTCCCTGCCTTTTCCACACCATTTGGGGACCTTATCCACTCTGCTCCAACCTGGGGGAGGCATGCATTGAGCCCATTTTCTGCCATTGTCAGCACAGGGAGTGTCTGGGGACCTTTGTCCGCTCGGTTCCCACCTTCCTCCAAGCTCCCTGGGCAGTGCTGCAGCTGAAAATGTGCACCTCCCCCAGGCATTGGGACTTCGGGTGGAGGGGCTGGAGGCCATTCTAAAATGGCAGTTGTGGTCATTTTAAACTCTAAAATGGAGGGGTGACCATTTTAGAGTTTAAAATAAAACAATTTTTGGTCATAAACTGAAAATCAGTCATAACCCGGGATTTTTTTTTAATTAAATGCGAAGTCGTAACTCATGGCAAACATAACCCAGGACAGTCGTATGCCAGGGTTTTACTGTGTGTTTATAGATATAGATATCTTCTGTTTCCAATATGTTTTCTGTTTAGGTTAAATATTTAAGCAAATTGTTAGAGTAAATTTCTCTCATAGCCTGGCTTGCTTACTGAAAGTTAAATATCACTTTATAATGTCAGTGCAGATGCACTGATGTTGAAGTTGTGTGCGTGTGTGTTCCTTATTGTAGTATCTCTTGAGAAATGTAGTAATTGCAGGCCCCACAGCACCGAGCCTCTTGGAAATTAAGTTGTTTCCCCTTAGGAGCAAATGCACCTAAAATACCCAGACATTTTATGAATGGCTTGAATTAGAAACTTCCTAAAATAAGTGGGAATGAGTCAAGGGTAGAATTTCAGCTTCTAATGCTACTTTGTATGTTCTGATGTTCCACTAAGGGACCCAAGAGCTGCATTCGGACTTCACAGTAAGCTGTGGTTTAAGACTAATGAGATGTAAATGAGTTTTCTCCACAACCCATGCTTCCGGACAGCCAAAGAAGGTAAACATTAACTCTATTCTATATGGTTTGTTTAAACAAGCCAACTTTGTAAATGTGGTTTGAGGTCTGCTTATCTGAAACTTAACATGAGACCAATGAACAGCAGCAGCTGGTGGGTTTCAGATGTCATGACTACTTGAGCTTAAGCATCTGTCAATAGGAAATATTTTATATCATTTAAGAGACCGCGTCACCCTAAGGTGTTCAGCCCATCCTACAAGGGCAGACAGGAGGGGCTCAATGGTGGTCCCATCTGTGAAAGAAGTTCATCTCAGTGGGGCTAGGAAGAGAGCCTTCTCCGTGTCTGCCCCAGCCCAGTGGAACCTTTTACCACCAGAATTGTGTCTCCAATCAGATCTTCTCCCTTTCAGAAAAATGTTGAAGACCTGGCTATGCCAGCGGATTTGGGGCATGTGTGACTCTTCTGTATAAGCCCACTGGCTTATTTAGCCTGTTGAGGGATCCTGCTTCTCTCTGTTTTCTTTGTTTGTTTTTTGCTATTTTATGCTGGGTGGGGGGAGGGTGAGGGTGTTTTTTAATCATAAACTGATTAGTTTTATGTGTTTTAATGCTGTTTTGACTGGGTTGGGTTTGGTATTTTTAGCGGTTGTTGTTTTATCTGCTATTGTATTGTACTTTATATATGTTGTTAGCTGCACTGAGTGATGTTCTTCATCAGGAGGGCAGGAAATAAATAAATAAATAAATAAATATAAATAAATAAATAAATAAATAGAAATAAACAAACAAACAAACAAACACACACACACACACACACACACACACACACACACACACACACACACACACACACACTAGCATAGTTTGCCCAGCGACACCGTGCTATTAATAACTGTGATTAGCTTTTTTGGTTTTTTTTTGTGGATTAAAAAAAACAAAGGATGATATAATTGTTTCAAATTGTTTTATTTAACCAAATAATGTTTTAGTTTGTGGGCTTTTTTTAAATAGGTAATATAATTTTTTTTAAAATGTGAAAGTACATGTTTTTTGCATTCAATGTTTTTAAACTGTGTTTTGATGTTTTGGGTTTTTATTTGAGTTAAAACTCAACACAGGATGTTATAAATCTTTTTATTTTATTTTTTGACATATGTTTGTGATTTGCGTAAAATTGTGATTTATTTTTATGTTTTTGACTTGTTTTTACTCTTATGGCCTCTAGGTGGGGCTGTTGTATCTTTTTGAGTTGTTTTTACTTTTCTGCCCTGCAGGTGGAGCTGCTAGTGGTTCTGTTTTAGCTTCATTGTTTTTTCTCTCCTGGCCTCTAGGTGGGACTTCTTCCGGTAAGTAGTCTCTTTGTTTCTTCGTTTCTGTTCCGGTCATCATGGAGGGAGGACGTGCTGGTGAGTTGTCTGTTTTTCTTTCTTCTGGGGTTTTTCTTTGTATTGTTTTTTTGGTGGTGGGCTGGGAGGTATTTCTGTTTGTTCTTTTTTGTTTTGGTTGAGTTTTACATTTGTTTAACTGGTTTGGTTATTTCTGATTTTGTTTATTTTTTATTTCATTGTTGTTTATTTGTGTAATTAGTTGTTGTTTGTTTGTGTAATTTGTGGTTTTTTGTGTTGTAGTTAGGTGTTTTGTATGTGGTTTTGTGTAATTGTGGATGTTTTTGTTTGTGTATTTTGTGTGTTTTTTGTTTATTAATGTTTTTTTAATTATTGATTTATTTTTGTGATATTATTTTTTAATAATTTGGTCTTTGTTTTTGGTGGTTACTTCTGAAGAACGGGCTGCCTGTGGGTTTCTGTTTTCCCCATTGCTGCTTTGAATTTTGTTTTCGATGCAGCAATGGGGGGAAAAAGGGAGGAGGCAGTCAGCTCGTTCTTCTCTCGGGAAGGTTCGTTAGGTAGGTCCGGGGAGAAGGAGGAGCACGGAAGAGTTTTCTCTACCTAACGATGGTTCGCTCCTCTCTGTCTCCTTTTTCTCCCAGCTTACCTAACTGGAGATCGGCAGGCAGGGTGGGGCTCTTCCTTCCGGATTACTGGATGCTGCTTTTGTATTCAGAAGTACAAAGGCATCAGCCAGTCATCTACCAAGTAGGGTGCTTCCCCTGACAAACTGCTGCCTGTTTTTTGGGGTTTTTTCACCCCGGCTCAACTTTCCTTGAGGCCGTTTGTGGTCTTGCCGTGTCTTTGGCGGGGTAGCGTGGAGGAGAGGGAGTCCCTCTTCTCCCCATTGCTCCAGGAAAGAAGGACGGTAGGTGTCTTGCAGTGGCGTGTCTGGTTTTTTGTTTTGCGTGGCTGTGAGGCGCTGAGTCTGCCTGCTGGGGACTTGCATTCCTGTTGCTTTTTGTAAGTTTATTTTTCACATGCCGGCTTTCTCAGCATTCTGTGCACTCATGGTGCGCAGGATGCTGGGACTTGTAGTTTTGCGTTTGTGGTTTGCTTTCATGCAGCGGTTTTTTTTTCCTGCAGCTCGATTTCGATTGGCTGTGCCACATTTCCTAATGTTCTTTTTGCTCATGCCTCTCAGCCTGATTGGCTGTGGCACGGCGCAGCACAAAGAACATTGGGAATTTAAGTTTTTTCCCTTTGTTCGCGTTCGTGGGGCTCTTACCCCACTGGCACATTTCCCAAACATTTGTTGACCTCCGGACCGGGTTCAGGCGATTGCAGGAGGCTCGGTATGGGACAGTGTGGATGGGTGCGGGAGGAGCCTTTGTCACATTCCAACGGTTAACACTTGGATTTATCTCTCTCTCTCTCTCTCTCTCTCTCTCTCTCTCTCTCTCTCTCTATATATATATATATATATATATATATATATATATATATATATATATATATATATATATATATATATATATATATATATATATATATATATATATATATATACATACACACACACACACATCTCTCTCTCTCTCTCTATCTATCTATCTATCTATGTATCTATCTATAGATAGATAGATAGATAGATAGAGAGATAGATAGATAGATATAGAGATAGATATAGATATAGATAGATGAGGCATCATTCAAGCAATCTTGGATGCTATGAAGTACAGTCAGTGATTCACTGCAGCAGGTTCTGTCAGGTTCTGCAGAACCGGTATCAGAAATTCCCCCAGGCCATGCCCACTTGGTTGGCCATGCCCACCTCCATAGCCCATAATGCTGGATGTTTGGCCCCGGCCACAGATTTGGCCAACCCACAGAGTAAGTAGTAATTTTTTTTGCACTGCATCACTGAGTACAGTGGGTGATTTCCATTATCAGGGCCACCTTAACTGTTTCTCAGCTTATTTGCATGGTTTTATTTCAACCAGTCATCCCAATAGTGGTAAAACTGACTCACAAACCAATAAGAGTAAAAATATTTATAAGAATCAACCATATTGACATTTCACAACTCATGATGTTTATGAACTACCATAAACATCATGTGGCAGCTGTGGCACAAAAACTTCATAGAACTACTTTCAACTTGTTGCTATTCATTTTCCTTTATCCATTGCACATTGAATCAAAAGTACAAACAAAAGCTCACAAACCCTTTGCAGCTGGAATAGAGAAGAGGACAGGTGAGTTGCCTCTCATACTAAAACAGCAATTTTCTCAACATTATCAAAATATACCAGATTTTATTTTCCAACCATTAAAATTTGATTGCAATCCCATGAAAAGCGAGAATGAGGTATACTTGAAGAAAAGGATTATTTCTACCCAGATAATTTTGTTTTGAATATAGCTCAAAAGGTTTTAACAAAAATTATAAACGGTATGGGTCAACAATAATTCCTCCAATTTTCTTTTTGAACCAAATGGCTCAGATCATTGGAAATATTTAAATATTTCCAATGATCTGAGTAAGTCATTAATGGTGACATTCATTGTTCTCTGGGATTTAAAAGCATGTTTTTTCCCAGTGGCATAGTTACAATCAAATATTTGTTAGTGGGAGTAGTGATTTCCCAAAGCATTATGCTAATGCATTATACATTAGCATTAATGGCAGATTTGTATCTCCAAGCTCTCAGGTAGCTATCTAACTTCACATTCTATTGATCTGGAATTGAGGGTACTGGCACTCTGCATCCTACAAAATGATGGGAGTGCAAATATTTGTACTCGAGAGCATCTTGGCTTCACTGGAGTGCCTTGATTTGTACAAGGGAGCTTGGATGAGGTCCAGACAAAATAAAATACTTTGAAGTGCCATTAATCTCTGTGGGAATTAGGTAAACACACACTTGACTCTCTGTTTGAAATAAACTGGATGTCATAGTGCTTTTACTATGTCTGGTTCATGACCTTTCTAAACCTGCTCTGCATTCAGCTTGAAAAGAGAAAAAACAGTAGAAGTGCCATTGTGCTAGGGCAGGTGTCAAATGGAAAAGATCCAGAAGTATTCAGTTCACTGAATTCAGCAGATACCAGAGCAAGCAATGGAAAATCCCACGTTTGTGCTGAAACTTGGCATTCTTTTCTTACAATTTCTTATTGTTCTCTGGGACATTCCATTTTGTGACTACTTCTGGATGCTTTCAGTGTCTTTTTTCCAAAAAAACCTTATTACGGTCCATGACCAGTGCAGTAAAAAAAGGTTTAAGTGCATGAAATAGTCTGTCTGTATGTCGAACTGGTACACTTGTTCTCTAAGTATGGTTGCCATCACAAGGTTCTTTCTGGTTCCACTGTTGGGCAATATGTGTCCTCGTAATCATCTGGGTATCTTTGGGTGAAACCTTGTGGCACTAGTCGAGCCTTGTACAGTGTCTGCTTATCCTCTAATTGTTTGACCTTGAATACCCATTTCATCCCCACCGTCTTTTGCCCCTCAGGGACTTTTGCAGAAGCGTATATGTTAAGGACCTTGAGGCTTTCCATCTCCTTTTCCATTGCCGCTCTCCACTTGTCCTGCTCTTCAGGTGGTAGCTTGGTTATGTCATCATAACTTGTGGGCATCTCGGGGTAGGCGTCTATGCCATCGTGAGCACCGTGTTCTCCCCGCCCCAACCACCGGCGGGGAGATAAAGGGAGTCTCCCAAGGACCGGGAAACTCCGAAAATGCCGCCACCGTGAGTGCCCCGTTCTCCCCACCCCAACCACTGGCGGGGAGATAAAGGGAGTCCCCAAGGACCGGGAGACTCCAAAAACGCTGCCACCATGAGCACCGCGTTGTCCCCACCCCAACCATCGGTGGGGAGATAAAGGGACGTTGTGCCTCCTAGTTCCTTTGTTGTCCAGGAGGTTGGCAAGGGAGGGTGTAACTTTGACGTTTTTGTGGCGGTTTTCTACTTTGTTGGGATGTTTGGGGGATTATGAGTATTGGGATACTGCTGCTTTGTGACTGTATTGTTTCTAGGATGTATCTGTTTTATATTATTGTAATTGTATTTCTATCATCTTGTTGTTCAATGATATTGTATTTTTTATATATGTTGTAAGCCGCTTTGAGTGGCACTTGTGCTAGGAAAGCGGGATAGAAATTAAACGTAGTAATAATAATAATATAATCCTCCAGCTCTCTGGGGGTTTGATTTTTATTCGACCTGGTTGACCTTCTAGGTGCTGCTTCCGCAGGGTTTGGCAATTCGGCATCCCCAATATCTGCGGTGCTCAGGTGTGGTTGCTGTTCCCTAATTTCATCATGTGTTGCATCCTCTGATCCCGCTGGGCTCTGCATTGGGCAGCGGTGCTCTGACTTCCTCGTGTTCTAGATCACTTGTCAATATTTCATTTGCATGTATTTTGCTCCAGTTTGTGTGCTCATGAAATGTGGCCAACCTGGAAACCACTAACTTCAGGTTGTGGTTTAGGAATCAGTATGCCTTTGAACCTGGTTTGTACCCTAGGAACCTTAGTCTTCTTGTTACCCTGTCCCCTTTTTTTCTCAGCTGTCTTGGTATGTGCACATCTGCAAGCACTCCGAAGACATGAAGGTGGGCCAGTTTGAGCTTCCGATTGTACATGGCTTCATAGGGCATCCTTCCAATGACGCTGGACCACAATCTGTTTAGTGTGTAGTTGGAGTACAGCAGCGCTTTCCACCCCCCCACCCACCCCAATATGAGAAGCTCAGGCCTGTGTCTTCAATTGTGCACCCGATCATGGTCTGGAGTACCCCGTTTCTTTGTTCAGCAACTCCATTTTGGAAGGCTGAGAATGGTGCAGTCTTGAAGTGCAGCATCCCCTTCTCTATTATCCAGTTCTCAAACTTTTTGGACAGAAATTCCGAGCCTTTGTCCATCATCAGCTGCTTTATGTTTGTCTTGTGTTGTGTTTGTACCCTCTTGTAGAATTCCTTGATTTTTTTGAAGGTCTCATCCTTGCTCTTGAGGGTGTACATGAAGCTGTACCTGCTGAAGTCATCAACTATTGTCAGGAAGAATCTCTTCTGGCCTAGGGACCTTTTGAGTGGCCCAACAAGATCAAGATCCACCAGCTGGAATGGATGGCCTGATCTTCTGGTGGACATTTTTGGTCATGGGTCGGTGTTGGACTTAGAACTCGTGCATACGGAGCACTCCAGGTAGTTCTTGCAGTTCTTGACCTTTAACCCTTCAGAGCATTCTGGCATTTTCTTGACTATTGGGAATCCTATGTGTCCCAATTTCCTGTGTAGTAGGTGGGCACACTAATCATGTGTGGGTTTTCCTATGAATATTCTTGGTGCTCTTTGCTTCATCTCATTGACCTCGTCATTTTTCATTGAATTGTGGGGGGTATCCTTCTCCCCTTTTGGGTCCTCATCTCCTTGTTCCCTTGGGTCATCTGTGGTACACTCTTGCGTTACCTCATCATCATTGCTGTCAAGAAGTCCTATTGTGACTTGCCTCTCAGCTTCCTTGGCTATGAAATATGGTAGGCCGCCTATGAACTCTACACTCCCTATTTCTTCTCCCCTTCTTTCAATGGATGCCTTTTTGTTTCCAAAAATTATTCTCAGGCTTGGGAACTCTGTGAGTTTGGTGGTGGCTAGCACATTGTACAGAATTCCTGGAACATAAAGCACGTTCCGGGCCATTCCAATGCCAGGGATGTTCACATTGTCCCCTTTGTATGCTCCTGGTTGGCAACCTTGATCCTAAAGGAGTCTTCTTCGAAGGAACTGAATATCTCCTTGTGGCATGATGTGTGGGTGGTGGCCCCAGTATCAATCAATGTCGAAGTAGGCGGCTGGGGTGTACTGAGACAACGGAAAGCGAAAACAAAACACTCCCAAACACGTAGTCGTTACAGGATAAACTGTGTCTTTAAATTCCAGCACCAATTGTATGCTGGTTCGTATGCCGATACAATAGTAAATGATAATAAATGATATATAATACTATAGTTCCAGAAAGCATACATGTGCAATAGGAATGTAATATATTAATTACGCAAGATCATTACTCAATGTCTCTAATCAGGACGTAATTAATATATTACATTCCTATTGCACATGTATGCTTTCTGGAACTATAGTATTATATATCATTTATTATCATTTACTATTGTATCGGCATACGAACCAGCATACAATTGGTGCTTGAATTTAAAGACACAGTTTATCCTGTAACGACTACGTGTTTGGGAGTGTTTTGTTTTCGCTTTCCGTTGTCCCAGTATCAATCAGCCAGAATTGCAGATGAGCATCTGTGGGTCTGTCTGCCCTATGGTGTCTAGCCCCTTTGCTGTGTTTACGTTTATGGAGTCTGACTTGTTTTCTCTTGTTCTCTCTGCAGCCTAGGCTCTCTTCCTGAGCTGGGCGATCTCCACCCCCTGTCATCTCTAATCTTGTCATCTCTGTGCCTGCATGGGTATTCATCCTGTGACCCATGCCTCGGTCTTAGTGTGCCTTCATGACGTGTTCTATCACATGAGGGGTTGTGCTCTGCGGCCCTCTTATCCTTGTTGTGTCTTGGACAGTCCCTTCTAATGAGTCTTCTAGATCCACATGTTTAACACTCTGGGGTTGAGCTCGCTTGCTCAGTGAAACTAACCTTCTTGTGTGGCCTACCTTCTCTGCACATGATGGCTCTATCCCTTCTAAGATTATCCTCAGCTATGAGCTTCCTAGTGATGTATTCTAATGTGGCATTGTCACTGCCCATATTGTCCAATTCAGTCAGGAAGTAGTCCCAGCTTGGATCAAGAGAGTTGTAAATAATGCTAATCAGGTGCTGTTTTGTGATGCTCTCGCCCCTTCTTATGAGGTCAGATCTCATGTTGTTTAATTTCATTAAGTGTTCACTGTTGGTTGTTTCCTCCCTGAGTTTGTATGCGAACAGCTCGCTTAATAGCAAGCAGGTCGTACTCCTGCTTCTGCAATAAAACATATTGTATAGTTTCCCCCAGACATCATAAACAGTTAGCCCATTTGGGATACTTCCATACTTAGCCGTATCGATGGAACCCAAAAGTAAACAGAATACCCTGTGAGTCTGTCCACCTCTAGCGTCCATGGTCTCTGGTGGGTTTTGAATCAGGTGCAAAGCCCCCTCCTTCATCAGGATTACCTGGAATTGCTGAGCCCACTCAATGAGGTTATTTCCAGTCATGCAAAGGGTTGGGAAGTTGGTTGGCAGTTGGTTCTGCTTACCGGCGCTGTTTCCGTTGCTTGGGTAGTTCTGGTGTCCTGGACTGTCTTTGAATTGGCAATAAGGGATGGAGACACAGACTGTCATATTTGAAAGTCCCACTTGTTCTTTTTCTGGTTGCCTGCAGGGGGAGCTCGCTTGTCTCCTGGTGTTTGAGCGACCTGTCATGACCTGTTCTTCCTCCGCTTTGCCAGAGGAGGAACTCTCCTGCCTCGTCTGTGCCTGCATGAGCCTCATTCTTCGCTGGCTGTTGAGGTGAGTGGACCTCTTTTCCGGAGGTCCTGCTTGTCCAGGCTGGAGTGTTGCTGGGGGGGCAGCTTCACTGCTGCAGCTGTTCTCTTCATTGGAGGAGCTTGTGATGTCACCGCAAGGAGGCTGCTGTCTCTGCCGGGTCAAAGGAGTCCCACGTTGCCGGGGTTCTGTGTCTTTGGACCATGGCCTCGTATGGAAGCTGGCATCATTGTCTGAGCTTCCCCTGCAGCTGGGCTAGGTGAGGGATGGGTCACGGTAGGTTTCCGTCCTTCACTTTTCTTTGGTGCGCGTCTCTGGTTCTTCTGCACGGGTGTGGGTATTGTGGAATTCGTACCTCCCGTGGTGGTCTGGTTTTGTGTGGTGGTTGCGTTCCCTTCAGTCACGGTAGTTTGCCTTTGGGGAGAGGTTGTGTCCCCTTCGGCTTCTCATTGGGGAAAGTTCGTGGTGGCTTGCTTTGGGGGATCTGCTGCGCTCTTTTCACCTGTGGTAGCTTGCCTCCAGGGGAACATTGCGTACCCTTTGGCTTCTTGTTGTGGGGAGGGACTCTGCCCCTTGGGGAAGATTGGTCAGGTCATCGGTGACATTCCTTTCGGGTGCTCATCATCTGCTTGGTGCTTCCCACTCCCCCTTCTGACTCCTGGGCACTGAGGGTTGGCATGGCCCACATTTCCAGGGTCCGCGTGTCCACCCCCCAGGTCCCAGGGCTTTTTCTCTTTTTCGTGTGGCCGGGGCATGCGAGTCATCTTTGGGCATTGTTAGCTCAATGGAGTTTCCCGCCTGTATGTTTGAATCTAGGGCCGCCGCTTGTGATTGGTCGGCCATCTTGGCTAGATTGAAAACCGGCATGATGCTTGGGGTTCCTGCCATGGAGGTTCCTGGGGTAGAGCTTACAGCGCCATTGGTGAGAGGTTTGCCTCCGTAATTCATCAAGGCCAGTAGCTCTGCCATGGAAATCTATCGCCTTGTAGATTTCGGTTACTGGGATTGCGCCCTGGTCGTCCCCTTCGGTGGGTGCCCCGCCCATCCCAGCCTCCATGTGGCCATCTGGGTCCATCTCTGTGATGGTCCGGTCAGGTTAGCCTCTTCCATTACCGATTGGGGTCGTATGGTCGCTGGTTCTGGAGTTTTGGGTCCTCCTTTGGGTCCTGTGGGTCTGGCCTGTGTCTTGGCCCCCATTCTGTTCATCCAGGTCTTCCTTTTGGTCATTTTCATTTGTTCTGGAGATAATTAAGGACAAACCACATCCTCTGCTACCATTTTGTTAGAGAGTTTCAGATGGATCGGCCCAATAACTCCAGGTTCAATCATTTGTCTTTAAAGTCTTTTATTTCTAAATATTTTTTTCAACTTTTCCACATTAACTTCTTTTTCTGAATATAATTCTTGGTAGAAATCTTTTACAATTTTAAGTTTATCTTTTGTTTTATTACATCTAATACCTTCTCTATTTATTAATGTTCCCATTTCTCTTTTAGTCTTTTTCTCTTTTGCTGTCCTAGCCAATAATTTTGAGTTCTTATTACTATATTCAAAATATTCTCTCTTCAAATAAATCAAATCTCATTTCACCTTTTCTATATCTTTCCCAATCAGTTCAGCTTTAAGTCTCTGCATTTTTCATAAATCTTTATATTCTTATTCTTAACATGTTCTTTTTGGAGCAGCTCAATTTCCTTTTCCAAATCTTTTTGTTTATTCTTCCACTGTCGATTTTTCATACTAGCTAATTTTATACATTCTCCTCTAAATACCGACTTGATGGCATCCCATACTACATTATAGTTCACTTCACTCGTATCGTTCCATTGCCAACATTCTTCCCAATTTTTCATTATTAATTCTTTATTCTTAGGGTCTTTAAATAGATTTGTATCAAATCTCCAATTAATTCCTCCCTGATTCAGTCCCTCCAAATTTTATTCTAACAACACTTTTGCATGGTCTGATTCTTTAAAAAGACCCACTTCCATCTCTTCCAAATTTCTAACCATATTTTCTGAAACAAAAATATAATCCAATCTAGAATATGAATTATGAACTTGTGAAAAGTAAGTGTATGATCTTTCTGACCCTTTAAGTTCTCTCCATGCATCTCACAATCTCAATAATTTAATCCATTTGTCAATCAAATGCGTTTTTACCCCAGATCTATATTTAGTCACATTTGTACAATCTGTATCAGATCTTATTAAATTAAAATCACCTGCAACAATCATTTTTATTGACCTTTCTCTATCTATTATTCGATAAATTTTCTCCCAAAATTTGTCTTGATGTTCATTTGGAGCATACACATTAACCAATGTGATCTCTTCATCTTCAATTGTTCCTTTAACTATCAAATATCTACCTTCTGGGTCAGAAATACTTTTGTCATTGTAAAACCCAATCTATTCGAGATCAAAATCACTACCCCTCATGCCTTTGATGTACCAAAAGCTTTTTTCATAAATTTGTGTCCATCCCAAAAATAATTTATTTGTATCTTCCGATTTTTGATGCATTTCCTGCAAAAAGATTAAATCAGGTTTATCCCTTCTGAGGGCCATTTCCAGCCTTCGTCTCTTCACTTGGCAGCTAGACCCTTTGACATTCCAGGACAATTTCTTTACACACTTCATAATTAAGTTTGAATAAATTTCACTAGGTCCTCCAAAATTTCCCAAGGCGTGCATTTAACTAAGCATATAAACCCAAGTACCCTACATGTAAACACACACACACACACACACACACACACACACACACACACACACACACACACACACACACACACACACACACACACACACACACACACACACACACACACATCTTCCAAAGATGGGGGGAGAGACTTGTAAGATGTTGAGACATTTCATATTCGTTGCTCTAACCGCTCTACCCATTAAATAGCTATATTTCTCATTTTTCCTCCTCTTCCACCACCCTTAACTCCCTCCCTATCACTCCAGCTACTATCCCTCCCACAGCACCCCTTTCATCTACTTCATCTTCCCCTTTCTCCTCACCTCCCAAAATCTCCAACTCCTCCCTCTGTTCACCTCGTTCTTGAGAACCACTTTGAAACAGATCAATTACTCTTTAATATTCCATTGCATCCATCTCTGAGTCAATTACATGCATTTTCTTAGCATAAAAAAAAAATCTCAACTGTAGGGGAAACCTCCAATTATATCTAATTTCTTGTTCCTTCAAAATCTTAGTAACCGGCTTCATTTTATACTTCCATATTCTTTCATCAATTGCTATGTCATTATAGATTTCAATATCTTTTCCATCCATCTTTAAAACACCAGATCCAGCTTGTTTTAACAATTCCATCACTTTCAATTTATCCCCCAAATTTGAAAATTTCACCAACACATTTCTTTGCTCCTCTCTCCCTCTCCTTGGTCCAATTCTGTAGGCACTCGCAATGTCCACCATCTCAAAATCTTTTCCCATCTTCAAATTGTTCAACCAATGTAAAACTCTTACTTTAAGCTGATCTGGCATTTTCACCACCATTTTATGAATATTCTGCCTCCTCATCATTTCTTCCACCATATCCACCCTTTTTTTCTTGTAATTTAACTTTACTCTTAACCTCCTTTCCTTCTTTATACAACTTTCTCAAATCTCCTTGCATCAATTTTGAATTCGCCTTAACAACCCCCATTTCCTTTTCAACTCTATCAAAATTTTCATTGGTCTGTTTAACAAATTTAGAAAACATCCCAGTAAGCTTATTCTCTGACCCTTGTATTCCTTTCAAAATATCTGCTTTATCTTGAGCTCTGGAATCTTCCATTCTATCCAATCTTTTAAACAATTTGCCTAGCTCTGTCATAATCTGAATTTCATCCAGAGGTGTTGGAGAAACAGTAGGTGTTGATTTCTCTCTCTTTTCCTTCTTGGTCTCTGCTTGCTTTGGCTTTACCACCTCATCTATATTCTTTCCCATGCTTGTCGTTGTATCCTCAAATAATACTAATAAGTTTCATTTCAGTACTTTCACTGAAACACTTTAATCCAGTCCCAAAATTGAACAAAATATTTAAGTTTGCCCCTTAGTTCAGCTTCAAATTCTGAGAAAAAAAACCCCAATCCAATCTTCTGTAACAAATCCTCTAACCCCTTCACCTTCGTCAAAACTTCAAAAATAAATAGGGAATGGGAGAAAGAGGGGGGGGAGAAAAAAAGGAAAAGCAAAGAGAAAAAGGACTTTTTGTAATCCACAGTGGGTTCCTCTGTGGTGGCGCCCTCCTCCTTCCATATGTTCTCCCTCCAGCAACACTCCAGCAACACTCCAGCAACACTCGCACGACTCCAATTCCTCTTCGTACCTTCTCAACTTTCTTTATCCTTTACCAACTCCCAACTCAGTACTTTCACATCCACTTCTAGAAGACAATGTAGACAATTTTCATTTCTGCCCTCTGCAACTGTAACATTGTGTCTTCTCTGCCCATAAGATTAGTTTTTCTCTAAACACTTTCGATCACCACCATTACTTTCCATCCACCTCCTCCCTTCTCGATCCTCTCCTTCTGCTTCTTACATCCAATATCCCATCGACTCAAACCAGTCCAAAAACACGACACTCTGCCTCACTTCTCCACTGTCCAAGAGGGCTCCACTGCCAATTTAGTAAATTTTTCACTTAATCTCCCAATTTTCTGATCTCCGTACCCCGTACCTTTCGGCGCCAGCACCCCCGTCCAGCTTCCACCCATCGGGTCGCACTCACCACCTATCCAGTATTCCGATGTGTGATCGATCAAATATCCCAGCTCAGCAAAACATGTTTCGGCAGTTCGGAGGATCTTTTTCTTTTCACTTTCTCTCCCTCCAAGTTCAATTTAGCTCCTCGTTTACCGAAGCTTATCTCACTTTCACTTTCTCTGGCTTCGCCACCTCGAGCTGGCTTGGCATTAAAGCCTTCTGCCTTGCTCTTCGGGCCATCTGCCCACTCGAAAGTCAAGATCCCCACTCACCAACAATTTATTTTTGAGAAAAAGTCCTTTAAAGTCTCATTTGGAAAAGCATTCCCATTAATCCACCTTTGTTATATCGGGAGCAAGGAAAAGTCGATGTTAACCTATCGCCATCTTAAGCCACATTCCAAAATTAAATTAATAGAGGAACATAGAAATAGAATGGAAGAAAGCATAACTGAGAAGGAAATCAAAGAAGTCATAAAGAAGTTGAAAGGAGGGAAATCCGCTGGGGAGGATGGACTACCGGCTGAGTTTTATAAAGAGTTTTATGAAATGGTAGGTCCTAAACTTTCGAAGCTGTTCAATTCTATTTTGGAAGGAGATAGGATGCCGACTTCATGCATAGGACTATAATTGTATTGATTTCTAAGCTTGGGAAAGATTTAATGAAAGTAGAATCATATAGACCAATTTCATTAATAAATCGGGATGCTAAAATATTTACAGCCATTATTGCAAAAAGGTTGAATAGTTTTATGACAGACTACATAAACAGGGACAAAGCAGGGTTTTTAAAAGGGAGGCAGATGACAGATTTAACAAGGAGGGTAGTAGATTTAATAGATTCAGCACTTCAAACTAAACAGGAGGTGGGATTATTATCTTTGGATATATACAAAGCATTTGATTTGTTACAATGGGCTACAATTAAAGAGATGGTTAATAATTATGGGTTTGGTACGAAATTTAAAAGGACCATAGACCAACTTTATCAACATGGTTTTGCTAAAGTGAGAGTAAATGAAGGTTTTACAGATGAGGTAGAGCTTAAGGCTGGAACACGTCAGGGCTGCCCACTTTCACCAACATTATTTATAATGGAAATGGAAATATTGGCAAATATGATAAGGGATGATAAAAACATTGATGGATTGGAACGGAATAAAATTAGTTTGTATGCAGATGATACCCTAATAATTATGAAAAATCCAAAAGGAGCTTTAGCGAAAATACAAAGACATCTTACTGAATTTGGGGAAATGACTGGACTGAGAATAAATTGGGATAAATCGGAAGTAATATTTTGTAATATGAATAAAGAAAAAAGAGAAGAGATTAAACTAAAATATCATATTCAGGTTAAAGACAATTTGAAATATTTGGGGATAAACGTATCAAATAAATTTGAGGACTTAATAAAATTAAATTATGAAAAACTGAAAAAAGAAATGAAGGAAAAAATTCAACAATATAAGAGGCTGAACCTGTCTTGGTTCGGTAGAATTGCACTGTGTAAAATGAAATTATTACCAAAATTAAACTTTTTGTTAGATGCTTTACCAATACAACTTAAAGATAAAGAGATAAAAGATTTTCAAAAAAATTTGAATGATTATTGTAATGGGAGAAGAGACCAAGAATATCAAAAAAGTTGTGGTATTTAGCACAGAAAAAGGGTGGATTGGGAATACCAAATATAGATATCTATTATAAGGCGTTTCAATTAAAAAAATGTGGTGAAAATATTAATGAAAGAAGAGATGATATGGGAAGAAATGGTTGGCAAAGCAATTTTTTTGGACAAAATATTAACAAAAATAATTTAAAAATAGATTGATAAAAACAACATTGAATTTATGGAAGAAATTGAAAAGGAAGTTAGCACCAGATGTATCCCCAATTATCGAAATGGAAGATTTGAGAAATTTTCCGTTGAAGTTGGATAGGAAGGTGAAGGATATGTTTCTGAAAAATGATGTATTCCTGCTAAAAGATTGGATTCAGATAAGTAAAAATAAAGAAAAAAGATTGAGAATTTATGAAGAATTGAATTTGAACTGGTTTCAAGTCATTTTATTGAATAAATGGAATAATAAATATTTTTTGGAGACCAGCTTAATAAGAGAAAGGACATATTTTGAAGAGTTGGTATTTAAAATGAGAAAAGGAGAGGTAGGAATTTAGGGCCTTGTTAGTAAATTGTATAAAATGTTAAATGGTGATGACGGATCACAGGAAACATTAAGAAAAATGGGGAAAAGATTTGAATATTAGAATTTCAGAGGAATGTTGGAGGTATAAATGGAAAATAAGAATTATGAGATCTATGTCTGTGAGAGTTATGGAGCATAACTATAAAATGTTGTGGAGGTGGTACCTGACACCAGTTAGGTTAAATCAGATGGATTGTACTAAAACAAAAATGTGGTGGAGTTGTGATTTGGTTAAAGCTTTTTGGCTTAAAATAGAAAATGAAATATCACAAATAATGGGTAGTAACTTTAAGCTGGAATCAGGTACCACCTTATTGATGGAGTTTGATAATATGAATATGGAAGAACACAATGTAGAACTATTAACAATAATATTGACAACTGCAAGACAGTGTATTGCTAGAAATTGGAAGAATGATTCTACAGTGGATATAGAGGAATGGTATAGAGAAATGTGGCATCTTGCACTTAATGACAAGCTAACATGGGAATTGAAAATAAAAAAGAGGTATGGTAGATAAAAATAAATTTGGAATCATTTGGAAACCATTTCTGGTTTATACACTGTCTGAAGGTAAAGGTAGCAGACCAGCCCCAAGTCACATGAGTTTTTGGTTATAATATGTGATGCTGGGTAGCTCTGCAACTCCCAAGGCAATGTACATAGCACTGGGGTATTATTTTATGTTTAGATTTGTTTTTCTTTTAAGATAGTGTACTTTTCACATTAAAATAGTATACGTCAAAACAAGAGGGTTTAAAAAAGGTAAAATGAATATACACTATCTGTTATTACTGTATTTTTAAGTATGTGATTTTACTTTTAATTTTTACTTGTAATTTGTATTTCTAAGTTATTTTTTATTATGTATTGATGTCTTTTCTCTTTGTGTACTACTTTTTCTTTTTAAAAAATAATAAAAATTAATTAAAAATTTAAAGTCTTTTATTTCCACTGCCCGCATGGTGGTCAGTGATGGTCTCAAGGGTCAGGAAAGGGAATGGGTCAGCAAGGGTCCTTTAATAAGGTTAGGTGAGGAGAGGAGTAGGGTTACATAGGCAGTGCATTATGGTATATGTAGTTCAGTGCAGTGTGATATTACATCTGACAAAGATGCATTGGGAACCTTTTTTACACTTCACAATAAAAATAAATTAATGATACAACCACTTACAAAGAAGGAAATTAGCACATACTCTAATTCTGAATGTACAGCTTCACAAAACCTTATTTAGAAAAACAACATATGCACTGGTACAAACAGGACAAAAATACTTGTATCATAATTATTTTGTGTTTTGAGCATGAGCAGCTGTGGTGGAACTATCATAAATATGGATCATATTTTGCACTTTTTTCTTTTTGTTTGGGGCATGTTATAATTTTTGGAAGTTAACATGCACTGTCTTCTTTTTTAAAATTTTTTATTAGTTACATTAAAATACATACATCAAACAAAGTAACATACACCATCACATCAATCACAAACAAGCTAACACCGCCTCCACCCACCACCTACATCCAGTGCTGTACAATAGAAAAGTAACAACCAATGACACCTAATTGTTACTTATCAATTCACCCAAAATTTACATTCTTCCTGTACAGGTTTTATTCCATCTTTATTCAACATACCATAAACTACCCATGGTCTCCAAATTTGCCAAAAAAGTTACACTTAACCTCTCCTCTTTCTACTTTCATTTCTGAGGTTAGTTTATCATTTAGAGCCAACCGCCATATTTGCCTAAACCATCTTTCTCTGCTTATATTTATTTTATTCTTCCATTCCAAAGCAATTATCTGCCTTGTAGCAGTGAGCAAAATGAGTAATAACTCCTTATTATTATTATCTATATTTATATCTTCTAATTGTCCCAGCAAATCAATTTTTGGATTCAGAATTATGTTTTTATTTAAAATGTTACCTATTTCCTGCTCAACCATCTTCCAACATTTCTGTGTGTATTCACAGTCCCACCACATGTGGACATAGGTACCCAGTACTTTATTGCACCTCCAACACTTGTTTGAACTTACTTTATCCATATAATGTAGAGTAATCGGGGTCAAATACCACTACCAGATTAATTTAAAATTATGTTCCCTTTCCCTAATTGATAACTGATTCATTTATTCTTTGGTTCCATTTTCCTTTCCATGCTTGTTCACTTATCATTATATTTAATTCTTCTTCCCATCCATTCCTTATTAGTCTTTGAGGATCTACCTTTTTATTTAATTTTTGTATAATTTGCTGACCACTCCTCTCTTGACCACAATCCCCTTTCTTATGCTATATATCAGTTCTTCAAATTTTGATACCTCTCTATCAATCTGTCCCTTTTTTCTTATTTTGCTATCCCATTTTTCAATCTGGATTTTTTGAAACCATTTTAAATCTAGCTTTTGGTAAATTTCTTCTCTCATTTGATATGTAGACCCCTTTAAAATCCACTCATTAATTTGTATTAAACTATTCAACCTTAATTTCTGCTCCATATCTTTCATTCCATTAAACAGGCAATCTGTGAAGTCCATCACTTCCAAAACTGGAGAGTCTCCTATTACTAGCTCTTCTTTCATTCCTTTCCAAAATTGATACAATTCCCTTAATGTCTTAGTCTTAAATTGTAATTTCTTCTCTTGTTTACACAAAAATAAACTCCCCTTATATTTTTTATATTCAATCTGATTTGTATCTTCAAATTCATCTTTATTCTGTGTTAACAAATTCAAAATTCTATTCAATTTAAATGCTTTGCAATAGTTTACTATATTGGGGATACCCAGCCCACCATCCTTCTGACTTTGGTACCATAGCGATTTCATTATCCTGGGTCTCCTTCCTCCATTACAAAACTTATCTAACATTTTTTTGCCATTCCTTTAATTGCTTATTACATATCTTTAGGGGAAGATTTCCTATAGCAAAATTTAATTTAGGTAAAAATTTCATTCGCCCCAGACTCACTCTCGCAAACCAGGACACTTTTAATTTATTAAGCTTATCTATACTTAATTTTAGGCTTTGTACCAGCAATTTGTGACAGCCGCACAGGTATCAGATACCAATTCCACAGCATCTTATAATTATGTTCTTTTATTCTTGCGGACAAGGTCCTCATTATCCTCCTTTTCCATTTACTATACTTAGTTTTAAATCTTGTCTTATTTTATCTATATTTAACTTTTGAAGTTCTTTAATATTCTCAGTTATATATATTCCCAAATACTTCAAACTTTTTTATGTCCATTTTATACCGCTGTTTGATCTCTTCCTTATCCTTTTTATTATAATTACAAGCAATCGCTTCAGTGTTATCCCAATTGATTCTTAAGCCAGTTATTTTTTCAAAACTGCACAAATGTTCTTGGACTCTACTAATTGCATTTTTTGCATCTTTTAATACAAGTAGCATTTCATCAGCGAACATACTAATTTTTTGACCATTTAATCCCTGAATGTTTTGATCCCTTCTGATGACACTAGCTAAAAGCTCCATAGACAACACAAACAGTAACAGGGACAAAGGACAACCTTCTCTTGTCCCTGCCGTAATTTCAATCTTCTTAGTGTATCCATCATTCACTTTTATAACTGTTTGCGATTTACTATACAACTGATTGAATACATGTAAAAACCTGTCTCCAAAGCCCATTTTCTGAACTATAGTTTGTAATGTTTGCCATTGTACAGAGTCAAATGCTTTAAATAAATCTAATGAGAGAATACATATTTTAGTTTTTCCCTTTTTGCTATTTCAAGAATATTAATAATTCTTACTATGTGTTCTCCTAATTGTCATCCCTTAAGGAATCCTACCTGATCCCTCTGTATATATTTTCCTAAACAGGTACTCGATCTATTAGCCATCACAGCTGCAAACAACTTGCCGTCCTGATTTAGCAGGAAAATCGGCCTATAGTGATCAATTTTTTCTGGATCCTTGTTTGGCTAGGGATTAATACAATTATTGATTTGTTCCAAGAATCTGGAACCTTTCCTCCGTCTAATATATAATTGTATAGGATACATAGCTTTGGAATAATTACTTCTCGAAAAGCCTTGTAGAAGTCAGTCGTATACCCATCCTCCCCCGGATATTTCCCTAACTTAAGCTTCTTTATTGCCTCCTCTATTTCATTCTCAGTAACTTTTTACTCCATTAATTGTTTATTTTCCTCCTGTAATCTTAACACTGTCTCTAAATCCAGCTGTGTTTTCAATTCTTCCAAATCTATAGGTCTTCCTGTATATAAGTCACTAAAAAATTGTTCTACTATTTCTAATTTCTCCTCAGTTTTAACCTTACGATTTCTCTTATCATCTATTAATACATTTATTTCCCTCCTCATTTTCTTGTCTCTAGCTGCTTTAGCAAGTATTTTGGGGCTTTTATTGTTAAATTCGAAATTATCTCTGTTCAAATAGATCAGATCCCTTTTTACTTTCTCCAGATCCTGCCCTACAAGCTCACTTCTCAACTTCAGTAATTTCTGGTATACTTCTTCCTTCTGGCCTTTAGCATGTTCTATTTCTAAACATTTTATTTCCTTTGCTAAATTCTGCACTTTTGACTTCTTTTGCTTATTCAACATTATTGCTTCTTTAATACAATACCCTCGAAACACTGCCTTCATAGCATCCCAAATTATGTGCATCTCAACCTCCCCTGTATCATTTAGCATCCAGTTTTCTTGCCATTTTGATTTTAACTTATTTAATATCTTCTTGTTCTTTATTAAATATGTTTCAACATGCACTGTCTTCTGAAGGCACACATTCTTGCTTTTACTGCTCACATTGGTGGGTTGACTGACCACTTCAGATGACTCACAATCTGGTTTGGGTCACCAAAACCCACTGCAAGCATTTCTACTTACCTTGACAGCTACTTTTTCCATGGTCCTGTGGAACAGAGATTCCAATTCACTATTGACAAAGGTAAAGGTAAAGGTTTCCCTTGCTCAAAAGCCAGTCGTATCTGACTCTAGGGTTCAGTGCTCATCTCTGTTTCAAACCCGAAGAGCCAGCGCTGTCTGCTTCTGCAGATGTTTCCATGGTCATGTGGCAGGCATGACTAGACACTGGAGCACACAGAACGCTGTTACCTTCCCACCGAAGTGGTCCCTATTTATCTCCTTGCAATTTCTTGCTTTTGAACTGCTAGGTTTGCAGGAGCTGGAACAAAGACGGGAGCTCATTCCATCCTGCAGTACTCAGGAATCAAACTGCTGGCCTTCCACCTCCCACATATATTCTTTATTCTCAATTAACATCAGTTACATTGGCCTAAATGGATTTTTAGGGACATTGGGATATATTGTAAAGGCTTAGGTGTTGTTTCACATGCACAACTTTTTAAAAATACAGCAGTAATGTTGAACAAATTTCTGCTGCCCATTGCCTTTCAGCCTATAGAAAATCATTAAATAATATTAAGTTCTTATTTACGACAACACTGTTTAGTATTTTCTAGATAGAGAGTACTCAGCAAAAAGGAACATAATCTATAATGAGGGTACTTAAAAATATCAAGAGACGAAGTTAAAATGAGGGTGCTTAAAAAGGATCATTTCTGCTCAGAGTTAAGGAGAAGTAATATTAGTACATAAGATCAATAATGTTACAGTTTTTATTAAGTCTATACTGTAGCGCTAGTAGTTTATTTAGCTGAAGGACCTGCCAGGATTGTTCTTCTGATCTTATACACTGTGGCACAGAACCTGGCAGTGTTGTGGGTGAAGGTGGGCTTTTCAACCAATAGCAGCCAGTGGGTATATGTGCTGTTTGACCTGCCAGGATACTTGCAGAGCAGTGGAAATATAAATTTATTCTGGATGTCTCTATAAAATGGGCAGCTGCAGAGAATGTGTTCTGTGGTTTCAATTTCTCCAGTGTCACAGGAGCATAGTCTCTGTCTTTAGTGTCCTTTGGAACTTTCCTTCATGAACTGCAGAAGGGAGGGCTTGGCATCAGGATTTGGTGTCTCAAGTTGGAGCAAGTATGGAGCCAGGGCAACAATGTGTCTCCAAGGCTCTGGAGCCAGGAAGGTAGGTACCCTGACTTAGTCTTCTTGCCTTTCCATGTCTAGTATTCTCTGTTTAATGGCCTATTTGGCCTAGTTGAGACTCGTGGCCTATATGAGAGGTTGGGAGAGGCCAAGGTACTGCAGTCTGGATTGGATTGTTCTTTTCCATGCTGGAAGCTATCCTGGAGAGTTAGAGGAACCAGGCCACTGAGATTAAACAGAATTTTGAGCCAGAGGTTGAGAGTAGCTATCCACAATCTCACTTCAACCTTTAGCATGCCCATCTCCAAGTGGATATACAATGAAGTGTGTGGAGTACTGCATGTAAGAATTTAGATTGTACTCTTTCCATAAGAGCCAGGTTGTTACGGGGGGGGGGGGGGGCTGATTGGATTCCATAGAGCAGCTGCAACAGGATTTTGGCTTCAAGCAGTTTGAGTGCAGAAGAGATTATTGGCCTCCTTTGGCCCTCAGGAATTTAAGTATGGTGAAGGCAGATCTCTGAGCTGTAAGAACAGGGTGTGTGGTATGAGCCTGATGCCTGGAGAACTACTCTCAAGTATTTAAGCTGGTGACCTGCTCTATATTATGTCCATTTATTCTCCAGTTATGTTTCTTAGGCCTTTTAGCAAAGGGTATAACTTTGGTTTTCTGGTAATTGATCTCCAATTAGTTGCTGTTTGCAGTAATTAGCCAGAGTTGCCAGTGATCTTCTGAGGCCTATTGGGGTCCTAGAGAGAATTACAGCATCATCAGCATATAGGAGTATGTGTATGGGTTTGCAATGTGCTTGGGAGGGTAGACGTCAGGTCTTTTTAGATGGTCAACCATATCATTGATGAAGAAGTTAAATAGGAGTGGGGCCAGTGCACATCCTTACTTGACACCCTTCTGTGTAGGTACTAGCTCCATAAGGTGTCCTTGCCGAGAGCATCTTAAGGTTAGTCTTGGTGTGAAGAGAGCAGATCAGGTAGAGCAGCCCGTGTTCAATGGAGGTTTTCTCAAGGTTCTTCCAAAGATTGATCCTGGAGATTGAGTTGAAGGTGGCCTTTAGATCAATGAATGCAGCATACAAGGATATTGAGTTCTTGGAGGAATATTTTCAATGATACGTTGGAGGAATAGTCAGTCGTCTGTCATGGATCTGCTTTCCCTAAAGCCAGCTTGTTCCTCCACTATTAGGTTTTCCTCTTCCAGCCAACTCTTGAGTTTATTGCACAGATGACTGTCATATAGTTTACTGATGATGATGAGTAGACTGATTAGCCTGTAGTTTTCAGGGTCGAGTTTGTTTCCATTCTTAAATATGGGTACAATGACTGTTGATCCCCTCCCCAATCTTTGGGGATTTGCCCGCTGCTGTCAATGTGGGTGAACAACGAGGCCAGAAGTGGGGATCACTACTCCTTGTTGTTTTTTAATAGTTTGGGGGGGGAGGTCCTCCCCTGGGGCCTTTCCTGAGCAGAGTTGGGTGATGAGAGAGTCAATTTCTGACTTGGATACTGGTGGCTGTATCTTGGTATGGTTGATTATAGTGATTCTCCCATACATCCTGGGGGGAGGGCGATGTGGACTTTTAGCTGTGACAGGTTTCAGTTAGTGCTGGTATTAGTGATGTGCCAGAACAGGGCTGAATCTTTTGATCTGGCTGCCTGAACAAGCTGTGATCAGGTGGCCCTCATTGCCTCTTTTTTCTTATGAGTCAATAACCATTTGTAGTCTTTTTTGATGTTTAGGAAGTACTGGAGAGACTGTGCAGTAGAAGGGCCAACATTGCCTCTATGTGTGAGATAGGTAGTGGTGAGCTTTTTCTTGGCCTCTATGTCAAACCATGGTCTGAAAGGGTATAAGGTTGTCTTGGCATGAGAGCTGGTCTTGCGGCTTAGATGTTGCTGATATTCCTGAATTATATTTGCATATGCTGACAAGGGATTCTGGATGGTGTCTGCAGACAATAGTTCCAGGCGAAGGTTTTGCATTGTCCCATTAGCAGTTTTTTCATCAAGTAGTGGAGACCATTTGATGCAACATTTGTCTTGTCCTGTGGGTAGTATGGGTAGGGGAAATTGTTTCTCCAGATGGAGTTGCCGAGTAGGGAGCATAATTTGTGGGCATAAAGGGAAGTGGTCACTTTTGAGATGGGGGCTGATTTCAAAGTTCTCTTTAAGGAGGAAAAGGTTCTTGGAGACAAGGAAGTAGTCAATTGTGCTGGTTTTAGAGCCTGAAAGGAAGGTGAATTCATAGACCACAATACATTAGATATGGCCAAAAGCTTTCTTCCATCTTACCATGCAACTGGTCAGATGAACTCCGTTCAACAACAGTTGAGCTTCTTTGTGGTTTTTGTTGTTGCATACTGATGCAACTACCCCTCTGAAACACACACTTTCCCCTCTGGAAACAGCCACCATTACCATATTATATGATTTCATTTGATCAAAATGTTTATCATTTCAACAGTGGGTTGTGTTTTTTTAAATAACCAATGATAAAAGCCAGTTATGTATGCAGAATTAGTCACAAGGTTTTTGAAACTGACCTCATAGATTCCAACAAACAACTCTCATACAAATGGTATACACTTCTCTGGGCCTCTATTACCAATGTAGATAATAGCACAATCTAAAAATGTCACTGGTACCATTTCATTTTATCAGTGCTGTTGTTCTGAATGTATTTGTTTCATTACACTCACACATAGTGAGCTTTGATTTTGATGGAGCCTCTTGAGCATGTAATTGGTAGAGTTCAACGATTCACATCTCTCCTGTTCTGCTGATATTTTGGCAAGGTATTAGCCAGCTGCTGTTCAGTGAAGCAGCTGTTATGAACCACATTAAATTTTTTCAAGGTTACATGGATAGAACAAAGATGTTTTTATGCTTCTTGTGGTAGGCTAAAACTCTTACAAATGTCCCCCAAAATAAAAAGAAAAAATTGAGTAGCAGAAAACCTTTTGTAGTACAAATGCATGTAAATTGTTAAGACTCTCAAAAACACAAGGTGCTCTTTCAAAACTCTTAAAAACCAAGGCCACTGCACATAACCTGATGATTGAACAGAAAATAAAAACAAAATAGAATATATATATATATATATATATATATATATATATATATATATATATATATATATATATATATATATATATATATATATATATATATATATATATATATATATATATATATATATATATATATATATATATATGGTAAAAATAAATGCCTTTTAAGTTGTTGTTTTTTAATCCAGGAGAGAATGAATTAATGACACTGTATCTGATAGATGAAGGAATTCTGAATATAATGTGTTAAGGAAATGTACATAAAATATTGGGGGGGGGGTCATTTGTGAGCAATCTAGCTGTTTCTGTCTTACAGTATATTTTTGTAGAAACAGATTAAATGTAGGGGGAAAATAACACATTAAAAGGATAGTATCAATATGTTAGAGTTAGCAAACTTAACACAGGATGCTACCTTTTACTAAGGCAGACCACCGGTCCATCTAGGCCAATATTCTGAATTCTGACTGGCAGCAGAACCTCTGAGAATTGAACAGGATTTCTCCTAACCCTCCCTACAGATACCTTGCTGGTCTCCCATCCAAGTACTAACCAGGCCTAACCCTGCTTATCTTCTGAAGGTAGAGAGGATTTGTGTGTTTAAGGTTGTTTGGTGGAGAGTAATGAGCAGTATTGTAAGTATTCAAATGATAGTTTGGAAAGTAAAGCGTAGTGCTCAACATGTAAAATCCTAAACTCCATAAACGCCATGTTTGCTATATTTCAGTATTAGAGTATTGATTAATAGCCAGTTATGTAGGAACTGCAGTGGCTCATGTGGCTAAGACGCTGACTGGGAAGCGGAAGGTCAGCAGTTCGATTCCCGAGTACTGCAGGACGGAAATGAGCTCCCGTCTTCATCCCAGCTCCTGCCAACCTAACAGTTCGAAAGCAAGAAATTGAAAGTAGATAAATAGGGACCACTTCGGTGGGAAGGTAACAGCGTTCCGTGCACTCCAGTGTCTAGTCATGCCTGCCACATGATCACGGAAACGTCTGCAGAAGCAGACAGCGCTGGCTCTTCGGCTTAGAAACAGAGATGAGCACTGCACCCTAGAGTCGGATATGACTGGCTTTCGAGCAAGGGAAACCTTTACTTTTATGTAGTCAATGAAACAAGTTTTCTGTCTTCTTGTTCTTTTTAAAATCTGCACTATGGACACAGAAGCAAACGGAGGAAGACTTTTGAACTATATTAAAAAATAAAGTTCTGTCACTTAAAATATACTGCATTTAACAAATTGTAAAATGTCTTAAGGCTGATGAAAAGTTTTCATTTTGTTTTGGCTGCAGTTACTATTAATTTGGTAAACACTCTGCTGGAAGGCAGAAATGACCTTTTTTTTGTTGTTTCTGAACAACTTCCTATGATTACTCCTCTTTTAGTGGGGAAGAAGAATTGTTTCTCGGAAGCAGCTGTTACATTTCATCGAATAATAAATTACTCAAGACATTGTGCTAGCCAGAAAATTCCTTTCTTTTATTTTCCTTTTCTTCATTCAATAAAGCCTTTAAAGTGATTTCAGTCTGCAACTGGAAAAGTCAGGAAACAACACAGATTTTTATTATAGGAGTAGTAGGATCGCATTGCAACAGTGACTTTCAAGTCTAATCTGGAAATAATGAGGAGTTAATTAACATTTCCAACTCTTTCAATTAACATCTGTGACAGACAGACAAATATATTGTATTTACAGATCATATACCTCCACGGAGACACATTATTCAACAACCATGCTTACAAATTAAACCTGTCTTTACCATCTAATGACCAATCACAAAATCAAGCAGGTTAAATAAAAGATATGGAAGTGAGAAAAATCCAGTTCTATGACAGACAATGTACCTGTTAAAAAGAGTTCCTCTTTAAAATATGTACTTTATTCACTGAATTCTTTAATTTGACCCTCACTATAAGGGGACAAGTTGGGAGAATAGCCAGTTTATTACCTTTGTGCATCACAGAAAGCACTGTCTTTTTCAAATAATTTTTAGAGCTTCCTGCAAACCAACCAATTTTCCACCATTCAAAAATCTGACCACCTTAGTAATGCTTACCTGATGCAGTTTTACTCATGATGGTATCACCTCATTGATGGATCCATATAGACTTTAATTGGCCAGGTCAACATCAGTGATAATGGTTAAAAGCATGTAGGTAAAGATATTGAAAGATAGAGGAAATGGTGTGATGGAAATGAAAACAAAATAAATGGGTTCACCTGATTCCATTATACTTTTCTATCATTCCAGCATACCTTGGATTTTATGTTATTATCACCAAAATATTTTCTGATGGACATAATGCTGGACTTGGTAACCTGAAAAAGAAATTATTTCATTAAAATGCATACTTAATTTTTCCATTAGGTAAACTAAATGTCATGCATTTTTAAAACATTTTAATCAATAGAACATACGCCTCATCTATATAAATGATGCATTTACTGGGTCAGAATTATTAGAAAGAAATAGACAGAGAATGTAGCAATATCTACTTTCTTATTTATGGCAGTTTCAAATTCCATTGTTTTTCAGCTAAGAAATAAATGATCTCCAACTCAGATTTGGCAGAATGATCAACTGAAGTACGTACCTAAAACTTTTGACAAGCTAAATAAACTTTGGTATACTTTTCTTTCCATTCTGCATTCTTAGGCTAAAAAATTCTTTCAAACTAAATTTGGTGACAACAGTACAACAATTATGAGTATCAAGTGACAACCTGACCACACAAAGACCTGAAGAATGTCAGGTTACAGTAATGATTAACACCTCCATACATCAGGCTTTGACAATACTACTGATGATTTTCTTAAGAGTATAATTTTTTACTTAAAATATATTCAGAAGAATACTAATAGAAATAGACCTGTAAACGTATGGATCATATAAAGACAGATTATAGGAAATGAAGTTCCTCCTATGCAGTATAGGAGTGAAACAGAAGCTCCTTTGCTGTTGGTTGGACATAATAGACAAAACCAGGACCTTTTAGGGTGGTGTTAAAAAAACTGGTTCTGTACCATTCCTCCAGTCTGCTTCATAAAGTAACAAAGCCACTTCAACTCAGAGATATCATAATGTTTGTCAATTCTCAATATAGAGTGAACAGCAGTTCAGGAATGGAGTACCTCTTCTAATCACCATGATTCAGTAGCAGAGCACATATTCTGCTTATTGAAAAAATCAGGTTCAATTTCTGAGACTTACAGATACAGCTATAAAATATTCCTGCCAAGCCCTGCTTCTGGAAAGGGGCTGATACCAAGTTTAACAATATTTCTTTAACAACAACCAACCAACCTAAAATAAAACAAAACTCCAAAGAGACACTATGTGGATGCAGCTTGGATTAACAATGTTTGGACACATACAAATGCAATGGAAATGCATGAGTTGCTAATCACCATGGAGATGATAAAAAACATAAGTCAAGAATATTGGGCAGCTCCCAGTAAAAATGAAATGCACTTTTTCGCTCAAAAAATTTACCGTGCTACCGCCTAGATTAGCAAAACAATATAATGCTGTACTGCAGAAGGTGGTGTGGATGACTAGATGATCAGAGGTTGAGCTTTTCTAATTATGAAATATAAAAATAAAAGGGTTGTACCAAGCAATTATAGAGCCATAACTTGCTTGTAAACAATGCACAAACTGTTCCCGAGTTTATTCACAGATTATGTTTATTAACATCTAGTTACACAGAATATTATATCAGAAGAACAAAAAGAGAATTGCCAAAATTCACAGGGAACAAAGGACCAATTACCTATTGATAAAATGATATGCAGTGGCTCAAGTGGTTAAGACTATGAACTTGAATACTGGAAGGTCAGAGTTCGATACCCGAGTACTGCATGACAGAGTGAGCTTCCGCCTCTGTCCCAGCTCTTGCCAACCTACCATTTCAAGAGCAAGAAATTGCAAGTAGATTTAATTTAATTTACTTTCATTTTCACATTTATATGCCGCCCACTCAGGGGAGCCCGACTCAGGGCAGCTTACACAACAATAATGAAATATATAAAGAACAGTACAAAATACAATATACAATGTAGCAACGATTATGTGATATTCCTCCCACAAATACAAAAGTACAAAATACAGCGGCCCTTCCAACAGTGCCACAGCTGTAAATTAGGCACAGAGGTCGGAGCCCAGGGTTCAGCGACCTCGACGGAGCCAGGGCTCAACATCCTTAATGGAGCCCGGGCACAACATCTTCAGCAGAGCCCAGGGCTCAATGTCCTTAATGGGGCCTGGGCTCAACATCTTTGACAGAGCCCAGGGCTCAACATCCTCAGCAGAGCCCAGCTCAACGTCCTCAATGGCATTGGTGGCCCTTTATCCACCTCCGGCAATGACATAGCAGGATGGGGGGGGGAGGAGACGTGGCACTTGGCTTCCTCTTCTTCGGCTGCCACTCTTGTCCTCCTCCTGGCTGAAGGGAATGGGCCAGAAGGCCATGGCAGTGCAGCTAGCGTCTTCAGCCTCTGGTGACCACTGTGGCTCTTTATCCTCCTGGTCGATGGAAAGGGCCAGGAGGGCACGGCAGTGCAGCTGGTGTCCTTGGAAGAAGTCCGAAGCATCAGCGGGGGGCACGAATCAGCTGCTCCCACTTCCCACTGGCCGGCCAAGCCAACAGAAGGAGCCTGGAGTCCAGAACATCAACGGCGGTGGCGATGGGGTGGCTTTATGGCCGTTAGAGCCTCACCCCAGCTGCTCCCACTTCCCACTGGCTGGCCAAGTGGGGGAAGGAGTGTGGGGACTCAGTGGCAGTGGCAACAGGGTGGCTTTATGGCCACTGGAGCCTCACCCCAGCTGCTCCCACTTCCCACCAGCCAGCCAAGCCGGGGGGGAGGAGCGCGGAGCCTCGGCAGTGGTGGCGGCAGGGCAGCTTTATGGACGTGAGAGCCTCACTCCAGCTGCTCCCACTTCCCACCGGCCAGCCAAGCCGGGTGAAAGAGGGCCTTGGCCGGCCAAGTTGGGGGAAAGAGTGTGGGGCCTCAGTGGCGGTGGTGACGGGGCAGCTTTATGGTCATGAGAGCCTCACCCCAGCTGCTCCCACTTCCCACTAGCTGGCCAAGCCAGGGGAAGGAGGGCCTTGGCCGGCCAAGCCGGGGGAAAGAGTGTGGGGCCTCGGTGGTGGCGGCGGCAGGGAAGCTTTATGGCCGTGAAAGCTTTGCCCCAACTGCTCCCACTTCCCACTGGCCAACCAAGCTGGTAGGTACCACTTCGGTGGAAAGATAAACAGCATTCCATGCACTCAGGTTTCTGCCACATGTCCATGGAAATGTCTGCAAACACAGACACCACTGGCTCTTTAGCTATAAACAGAGATGAGCACTGAATCCTAGAGTCAAATACATCTGGCTTTCGAGCAAGAGTGAGATAAAATGATATTGAGGAACTGTAAAAATGGAAAACCAATCTCCATATTGTTTGGATTGATTAAAAAAATGCCTTTGACAGTCTACTACTTACTCAAATAAAGGAAACATTCCAGATTTCTGGAATCAACAACAACAGGTTGTCACGCTTGGCTAGAATGATGAAGCAATTGAATCTTACCCTAGTGGCAAATGATACCAAATAAGTCAACATCAATATCAAGAAAGGTGTATTCCCAGGTAATTCGTTATTGCCTTTGCTATTTGCAAAAGCCATAGAACCATTGTTGATACTGTTGAATAATATGAGTCATCGATATCAAGCATCAAGGACATTTGGAAGGATTTCACAGATACTGTATATGGGTGACCTTAAACTATACAGGAAAATAGTGCAAGAATGCAAGCGCGGCGCCAAAATGGCCGCCGCGCTCTTTGCGGGGCCCCCCATCGGACAAAGGCATCCGGGTAGTTAGGGGGCGTGGCCAGCTCCCTTATAAAAGGGGTGGCCATGAGGCAGCCGAGCTGCCATTTTGCGATGCGACGGAGCGGAGAAGTTTTTCCCCTCTTGCCTCCGTCGCTTTTACCTTTACCGGGAAGCCTCTTGGCTGCTGAATTTTCTCGTTTTCGGCTTCCCGTCGTTTGGCTGAGATGCCCTCGAAGAAGAAGGCGGCTGCGAGCACGGCTCGTGCGATTCGGAGGCGCAATCCGGGTCGGAGGACCGCGGCTGCGCCTCCCCAGCAGCCGCCTTTGCCTGCACTCACCGGGACCGGTGGGATGGGGTTAATCCCCCCTTAGCCGGAGACCGGGGGCCCGCGCACGGGCCCAGTAGGGGCTGCGGCCCTCGGCCCGCAAGCGGTGGACACCGCTCCTGGTGTTGCCCATTCCGCTGGGCCTTCCTCCATAGGGGCGCAGCTCGCTCAGGGGGCTTCCAGCCTTGGGGGTGGTGTGGTCCCCTTCCCTGGCAGGTTGCTCCATCGGCCCTACCGGGCCCGGGTTTGGGGTCGTGGCCCTTTTCGGGCCCAGGGGTACAGGGACCTGTACCCATGCCTGTAGTGGGCGGGCCGGCTGGCCCTTTGCCCCATGTCAGCGTGGAGGCTATACTGGCCCACGTTGCGGCCCTTGAGGCATCCCTGGCCCGGGCTAGCCAACCTGGGGCCCCTTTTGGGGTACAGTTCGATACGTCGTCTGCTGGGCAGCGGCAGGCGACGGGACGGGTCGAGCTGCTTGAGGCGCGTGGCACGACCTCGGCCACTGCCTCGCAGCTCCCCAACCAACAGGCCGGTGCGGGTCAGGCCCCGTTGACGAGCTCCACGGCGGTCGTGAGCTCCGATGCCCCCAGTGGGCCGGAACCCCCGGTGGGGGCGGCCCATGGGGGTGCAGCATGTGTGTATGCGGTCCAAGCTAGTGCACCTACACACGTGGCCACATTGGGGGGGCTTTTCAATGGCCTTGGCCTCGTGCGGGTGGTGCTGTGGTCCAGCCGATGACACCCCACCCGGCGACGTCAACTACCACCCAGGGCCCCGTGGTGGGGGGTGTTTCTTACCCTGTGGGGAATGTTTTGGGGGTGGCCGGGTTAGTCCAGCCCCCTTTCCAGATGCCCCCAGTTTCTGCTGTACCTGTGTCGGCCTCGCCGACAGCGGGGTATTCCTTACCACAGGGAGACCATTTGGCCCAGACCACCAAAGAGAAGATCTGGCGGGGGGAGTATGTGGATATCTTCTCCCTCCTCAACAGAGAGCCCACCAAGGAAGAGAGGGGGGGGCAGGATGAGAAGGATAAGGAGCAGGCACGTCATCGCAAGCCACCATGTACGTGGGCCAACTGGTTGCCGGCCTACCTCATATATATGGCGGTATACCTCAGGGCCCGGCCGGGTTTGGCGATTCCGATGGTCCAGTATTTGGACAACATCTATAGGGCGATGGTTGACTCCCCGGGCCTGTCGTGGTTGGCTTATGACGAGGAATTCCGTATGCGGATTCCCCTGCACCCCGAGATGAGGTGGGATGAGCCCTGCCAGAGGCTTTGGCTTCTGTACATGACTCCCACGTGCCCCGCGCCTGGGGAGAGATACCATTGTGGACATGCGGTCCAGCGTGCGGCCCCAGCACAGGTCCCCCGCCAGGTGGCGGGGCAGGGGGGTTCCAGCCCGCCTGCTGTGCTGGACTTTCTCGTACAATGGTTCCTGTAATAGGAAGAATTGCAAATACAGACATGAGTGTCCCGCCTGTGCTGGCCCCCATGCGGCCTCTGCATGTCCCAGGCCTGGAGGGATGCGGGGCAGAGGGAGGGGCGGACAGGGGGCTGGCAAGACTGCCTCAGGTGGAGCTGGTTCACCGAAAGGCTCCCTCCCCGATTAATGTGTACATTTTGGAGCGTTGCCTTGCATTGTACCCGAGGGGGGCAGATGCAGTTTACCTGCTTTGGGGTTTTCGACTGGGGTTCCGTATTCCTTTCATGGGTGGTAGGTTCCCCCAAGACGCCCCCAACCTTTTGTGCCTCAGGGGAAGGGAGGAGGTGGCTGCTTCCAGCATTGCTGAGGAGGTTAATGCGGGCAGGGTCGCTGGCCCTGTCCCTGCACCCACGTTCCGGGGAGCATATTATTTCGATGATGCCATGCCTTTTGGCTGTTCCATTTCGGGCTCGGCATTCGAGCGTTTCACCACCTTCCTAGAATGGGCTTTTGTCCGCAGGTCAGGGTCCCGGTCTGTAGCCCATTCCCTGGATGATTTTATTCGGGGCTGAACGGGGCTGGGACACGTGCACACATCTCCTCAACACATTTCAGACGCTAATGGAGGAACTCGGTGTCCCTTTAGCGCCCGAAAAGACCGAGGGCTCGTCTACACAGCTAGTATTCCTGGGGGTGGAGATTGACACGGTAGCCCAGGCTTCTAGGTTGCAGCGGGATAAGGTGTCGAGGCTAGTGGCCCTTATCTCGGACTTGCTGGCCAAGCGCATGGCATCACTGAGGGAACTGCAGGTGCTACATGGTCACCTCATTTTCGCTTGCAGGGTCGTCGCACCGGGCAGGGCATTTGCTCGGCGCTTGTGCGACGCCATGGCAGGATTATCCAGGCCCCATCATAGGGTTAGACTTACCCGGGGTATCAGGGCAGACGTGCTTGTCTGGCTCCAGTTCCTGAGGGAGTTCAATGGGGTGTCATTTTGGAGGTCTGAGCCCCGGGCTTCCCCTCGCTTTCAGATATAGTCCGATGCCTCGGGATCCCTGGGTTATGGGATGTACTTCAATTGGAAGTGGGCCTATGGTGGGTGGCCACCAGCCTGGGCAGGCACGGGTCGCCTGCGTGGTCTCACGTATCTGGAATTTTCCCTATCCTGGGGGCTTTGATGCTATGGGGCAAGGAGTGGGCCAACTTGGTCGTCCATTTCTGGTGTGACAATGCGGCCGTTGTACACATTGTCACCTCACAGACTTCCACATCGGCCAGGGTCATGGACCTAGTGCGCCAGTTTCTGTTGCGCAGCCTGCGCCTCAACGTCCTCTTCTGGGCCAGGCGTGTCCCGGGGGTCAATAATGATATTGCTGACGCTTTGTCCCGCCTGCAGATCTCCCGGTTCCGTGCCTTGGCTCTGGATGCGGAGGAATTTCCCTCGCCACTCCCGGACGATATATGGACCATTGGCAAGGAGAGGTGAACCGGGCGATTGGCTTGTCACTAGCACCACGCACGCGTAAGGCGTATCAACACGCATTCATTTCTTCAGAGCATTCTGTCCCCAATTCCGGCTGCCAGGAACCTGGCTGATCCCAGGGATCCATGTACTGCGGTTCATGGTTGACCTGCATGCCCAGGGCCTTGCACCTCGCACCATAGCATCTAGGCTGTCGGCGTTGGCTTTTATGGCCAAGGTGGGAGGTCGTGGACAGTACCACTGACTTCCGTGTGAGACATGTTTTGGAGGGGTGGGTGCGGGAGCGTGGGCGTAGCCCGGACGACTGCCACCCGATTTCCCCAGGGGTTTTTACCCGATTGGCCCGGGGCTGGCCTGGCCTCTGTTTTGATAGATATGAGGCAGCCCATTTCATGCGGCTACAACGGTGGCCTTTTTTGGAGCGCTCCGCATCAGCGAGCTTGAGATGCTGTCTAAGGCGGATGCAAGTTGTAGGGCACTGGAACTCGAAGATGTCTGTCTGGACAATATTGGGCTCAGTTGGGGATACGCTCCTCTAAAACGAATCAGCACGGCGTAGGCAGTGGAGTAGACTGCTACGATGTTCTTTGGCAGACATCTGTCCGGTTGGTGCCCTACAGGATCTCCTTGCACTGAGTGGCACGCACCATGGCCAGTTTTTCTGTCACCAAGGTGGGTCTTCCCTTACTAAATTTCAATTTTGGAGGGTGCCGGGAAGGCACTAGACAGTGTTGGCCTCTCTGGGGCTCGCTGCGGCACCCATTCGTTCAGGATAGGGGTGGCTTCTACTGCAGCTGTTTTTGGGTACTCCGGGGCTGAAATACGCCGCATGGGAGGGTGGGGATCACAATGTTTTCAGTTTTGTGTTCGCCCTCTTCAACCGTGAGTACCAGTTTAGTCACTGCAATGTTTCTCCCCCCCTTTTTTCCTTGACAGACCCTGGGTGTCGTTTTACACCGGTGACAGTATGGCTGGTGGGCCATAGCCACGTGCACAGGGCAGCGCATTACGCTGCATGGGGCAGCGCGTTACGCTGCATGGGGCAGCGCGTTACGCTGCACAGGGCAGCGCGTTACGCTGCACAGGGCAGCGCGTTACGCTGCGGCGACAGAGTGGGTACCCCGACTGGGTCTGGGTGCATCCGCACGTCTCAGGTGGTATGGTAAGCGCGGCATGTTATGGCGGGAACTGTTGCCATTCCTTTTCTACATCAGGGATGCTGACTCGCCCGATGTCCTAGTTATGTACCTTGGGGGCGATGGCTTGGGACAGGTCACTGGCCTATCGCGGAAGCTTGCGGTTTGCAGTGACCTGCCCTACTCACATTATGTGTGGCCTTCCACGTCCCTCAATTGGTCGGACACGATACCGCGGTACGCTTACAGGGGGGCGTTCGGCCTCGGGGCTCCTGACTGAGCCGACGCTCTGTGAACGGGGCTATTGCCCAGTTCCTTTTCGACAAGGGCGGGGGACGCGTCATTAGCCTCCCCGCCATCAGTCTGCAAAATTACGAGCTTTACTCAGGGGAGGGGGCCCATCTGTCGCAGGGAGGTATGGACCTCTGGTTAGTGGACTGGCGAGCAGGCCTGTCAACCGAGCTGACGGTCTTGGGGGGGGGGCGGTGAGCCTTTTGGGAAGCCTCCCCGTGTGGCGGGTATCACTGGTAAGGTAAACATTTATGACCCACAGGTATCCGGCAGGTTCACAATTGACTGGACAACACTAGACAGGCATAAGTTGGTTAAACGTTGTCCGGTCAATGACGAACCAGGCGACGGGGTGATGGCTACAGCTAGACAGCATGCATCACCCCGTGATTTCACGGATACGCGTCAGAGGGTGGGGTCATTAGTTAGATATTGACTCCGGTCAACAATTTGTTTGTTGTCAACAAACAAATTGATACAAATAGATACATTGTAATAATTGCCGTTGGCAATTTTGGGTGGTACCTTACCAGTGTTACTTCGGCCTGCTTGCCTTAAGAATTATGATTGGTCAATTACCAATAGAAATTTATAATTCGGACTAGGGCATGAATCAATAAATGTGGCCCAATGCCGTTATCCACTTTTACCAGTGTCTGAGTCCTTTATTGGGGGGTGCGCCTGCAAATAGAATTGCTTATGCATGCAGTCCCAATACTCAGCAACGATATTGTGATGATATAGTGATGGATTTTGGAATAGAAAAGTGTTCAGTTTTATCAGTAAGAAAAGGAAAATTAGTTGAGTCAGAAGGAATACAGATGACACTTGGAAAAACTATACAGAATCTTGGATTTGATGAAAACTATCAGTATTTGGGAATTTGACAAGCAAATGACAAAAAATACACAATAGTGAAAAGGAAGCTAGCGAAGAGTATTTAAGGAGAGTAAGAAAAATCCTCACTGAATGGGGGAAATATAATTAAAGCAATAAGTACCTGGGTACTATCACTGATAAGATATATTCCTGATGTTGTAGAGTGGATGTTGATTGAGTTGGACGCAGTATTGGTGTGGGGGTCATGGTGGCTTTGTGGTTAAGATGCTGAACTTGACAATCAGAAGGTCAATGGTTCAGCAGTTCAAGATTCAAGTACAGTACTGTGCCATGGAGTGAGCTCCCACTGTCAGTCCCAGCTCCTGCCAATCTAACAGTTCGAAAGGTAGAAATTGCAAGTAGATAAATAGGTACCTCTTTGTTGGGAAAGGTAACAGCATTCCTTGTGCTCTGGTGTCTAGTCATGGCTGCGACATGACCACAGAAACATCTGCAGCCGCAGGCAGCACTGGCTTTTTGGCTGTAAACAGAGATAAGGCAAACACCTTAGAGTCAGACATTAGGGTTGTCAGATGGTATCCTAAAGGATATATTATTATATTATTTCTATATAGAAAAGGAGGACATGTCCTGCTTTAGGATACCATTCGATCAAGAGAGACCTGGGCCTGTGTAGCTTGCCAAAGGCAACACAAGCTGGCTCTTCCTCTTGGAGTCACAAAGAGGAAAGGAACTCCCAACTTTTGATACCCAAACTACTTTGCTATCCAGCCAGCTTTTGTACAATGAAACATTAGAATTCTGTTTTCTCCTCCCATCAGTGGCAGCTATGCTATGATTAGATTGGAGGTGAGCAACAATGCAATCACCAGAGGCCCAAATGAACCCCCAGCATTTTCCTAGGACAAAATGATTTGGCTCATAAAACCCTTTCTTCCCCTCTAGAGAGTGTGGAAGGGAATTTGGGCATGTTTGGGACACAGTACTTGTGCCCCCCAACTGTATTTATTTTTAAAAGAAAAACTGTGATTAAAAAAACCTAAAGCAGAAATGGAAACAATCATTAATGAACCTACTCTCTATTAAGGAAAAGGAGCATAATTGTAAAATCATGTGGAAATGGTACATGACTCCAGTACGGTTACATCAAATGAGTACAGGAAGGACAAATATGTGTTGGAGATGTGAAAAGGTGGTTGACACATATTTTCATATGTGGTGGGGATGTGAATTCGCGCATAGATTTGATAGAAGGGGAACTGGGGGAAATTGTAGAGGTTACAGTTAAGTTAAGTCCCAAAATGGTATTGTTAGGGGAGGTGGAGGAAATTAAGATCGATAGTAACAAGAAAGAGCTTTTAGTTATATTGTTATCAGTGGCAAGGCAATTGATTGCTGTAGAATGGAAGAATACGTTCGTAATAAGCAAAGACAGATTGTATAGAAAATTTAACGACAGAATTAAGGATAAAGAAAGGAGTTACTACAAAAAACAAGTTTTGGGAAATATGGAAGCCCTTTGTCATATTTGTTTTGACAAATAAGGATGGAGTTAAGCCACGTCAGAAAGAGTATAAATGTCGGGGAAAGAAATAGTAGAATAATGGCATATTAACAGGACAATATAAGCAAATTTCACTTTTGTACAGCATGAGGGTTGGATTAGGGTTGGGTTGATGTATTGGTATGTTTGTTTTGTCATGTTCTTCCTTTGTTATGTGTTTTATAATAAACTAATAAAAAAGCAAAATAATGATTGGCTGCTGGAAAGCATAAGAAGCCCATTTCAACATTTACAAAAAACAACAACAACCTTTTATTATCGAGGCATGAGAAAGCATGGGAAAGGGTCTAGCTGTCCAAGGTTGGCATGGGTGGCCTTTGCCTTCTGAGCATTGCCTATACCTGTATAGACAGGCCAAAGGTCTATCACAGTGGCTGTAATCCAGTTGTAATTTCCCCCTGTACATCTGGCTGCTTTGCAGCCTGGATGAATAGGGGATGTTGTCCACCTTCATCAAGGAAGAGGGCAGGTGAAAGCAAGGGACATCCTGCCAAGCATCCCTGTTCATTGGTCTGTGGGTGGGTGGGGAGATAAGTCAGTTTATAGGCCTGTCCTGTCCTGTAGCAGGCCTTTTTGGAATGAATCCCTCCAGGTGTTGTTAGACAAAGTAAAATCTATGTGCCAGGCACAATTCGAGTGAATTGGTTTGGCATGGGGGGGACACCATAAGTCAGCTCTTCAGTAGATCCAACATCTGTTTCTGTGGATAGAGTAGGAAATGCCCACAGAGATGCCTCCCCAAATTTGACAGTCTGGGTAGTAGCTGTCAAAGGTATAGCACTGCCCAAGGGCAAGAGATTTGTCATTCTGATCTGGAATGGGGACAAGGAGTCTCCTGCTCTGGTATGACCAGCCCCTCTGCAGGTCAGAGGATTAAATTTAATAAATGTGGCCTGATGCCTTTCACCACAAATCTGTCTCCTTTATTTGAAGGGTAGGGGCAAAAATCACAATTATAATGATAATTTTATGTCAGAGATTACTCTGGGTCGAAAGAATTTTTGCTGGAGAAACTCTGCTCAGGGGATGCCCGAATGAGGCTATTTTCATGTCCCCAAGTGCAGCTCTTGAGCATCAAAACCTGACCTTCCAGTCTCCAAGCTCAGCGTCTTAACCACTAAGCCACCGGAGGAGCTGCTACAATTAGTCACAATTAAAGTAGGCATATTGAATCAATGGAAGTCACAAAAGAGCTGAATCTCCAAATCCCCAATTATTCAATGGGCTAACTCTAGTTGTGGCTTGCTATTGAATTTCAGCCCACACAAGGCAGCTTCTTAACAGAATGCCTCTTTTGACTTTATTTATGCAGTCATAATTTCAGGTTAATCAGACTATATTGTTGCTCAGCTACTGTTACGGCCCGGCACTGGAGGAGCTCAACACCTGGGTAGAGCTGCAGTGGGGGAAGGGGAGATTCCTCTTACTTCAGGCCTTGGAGCAGAATCATCATCACCAGTCCGGGGTCAGTAGTCAGTTGAGTCTTGTCAGGGTTACCAGGGTCTTCCAAGAAATGTAGTCAGGGTCAGTCAGAGGTCTAGAGTCCGGTATATTAAGTCAGGAAGCTAAGAGAACAGTGTCAGGCCCACAAGGTTGACAAGATGGTCTGATAAAGAGCCTGCTTTTAAGAGGAGCCAGACCCCACAGCTGAGGGTCTGTTCAGGAGGCGTGCCCAGGCCCTCCTCCTCCTCAGCTGAATCTGATGCCTCAGTTCATTCCTGTAATGAGTAGGTGTGCTGGCCTGCTCCCAAGTAGTCTGCCTGCTAGCACCCAGCCCATCTGTCCAGTTCTGGCCCTGCCAGCCCAGCTTGGCTCTACTGGGCCGGCTCTGGGGTGACAGCTGGCTATGGTGCTGGTGCCAGATCCATCTCTTCCGACTCTGCCTCCTGATGTGAGTTGGTGTGGACTGGGGAACTGGCAAGGCCCCCCCCCCCTCGGCCTCAGCGTCCATGTCGGAGCCAGCAGCCGGCAGCCGGGGCAGCCGGATGTCCTCCTCCTCCTCACACCCAGGACTCCAGACCACAACAGCTACAGAAGGCAGGGGATCTGCTCAAGTGAGATTTGCTACCCCTTGTGGCAAAGTAATGTGATGGGGTACAAGGTAGTGTTAGCTGCCATTGTATGTACTTTTATGATCTATTTGGGATGAGGTGAAATTTTTAACATTGTTTTCTCAATCCCATTTTATCAATGAATTTTATAAGACAAGCAGTAAATCTGTTAGAACAGTTCTCTTCTTGTAATTGTTCTGCCGCATCTGAATCCAAATATTGGCAATCCTCGTGGTGATCAGCCATGAAGACTGTCCTGAAAATATAATGCAATGCCTTTCATCTGCCTTCCACATCGCAGCAAAACACCTGATCCAGTCCCGCGAGTCACTTTCTGGTCCTGAACCCTTTTGGCACTCAAAGTCCTCCTTGGCGCCAGGCTGGTATTAATGAAGCTGCTGCCCTCTATCAAGATGGATTCAAATGGGATTTAATCCACTTGAGGACCATCACCCTTTCCTGTGGACTTCGGCACCCAAGCCATTAATCCTCAGGGTTGCCAGGTTAGTTAACCACTGCCTGACACTCAACATTGAGTCGCTGGCAGTATGGTCTACTTTATTACCATAGCAGGATAAGCAGGCCAGACTAGGAACAGTTCTCTTTAATATCTTAGTTTCTTTAATTATGGTGCTCTGGCTTTGGCATATGGGCATCACATAATCAGATCAGGGTTCCATGACAGTTGTTAGTTCCAATTATAGTAGAGATTGCATGAGTGGTACTTCTGCTGATTCATAAATGCCAGATTGCATCAAGGAGTTGTAACAAATCTGATGGCTGGATAATAAAAATATCAAGCCACTTCTGATTCATGACAACTATGAATTCACAATTTCTGGAAGGTCCAATTTTTGACACTCCTGCTTAGCTGTTGCAAACTGAAAGCCATGGTTTCCATTGCTGAGCCAGTCAATTTCATTTTAGGTCTTCCTCTTTTCCTGATGCCTTCAACTTTTCCGAGTATTATTGTATTTTCCAGTGAGTCTTATCTCCTCATCATATGTTCAAAGTATAATAGCTTGTTGTTATTGACTTTTAGGTAATATTCAGGATTGGTTTAATATAGAATCCACTTACAAGTATTTCTTGCAATTCCTGGTATCTATAAACTCTCTTCCCCCATCATATTTCAAAATAGTATTTTTTTTCTGCCATTTTTTTCCTTGCCCACTTTTAATTTAATATTATGCAGTAATTGGGAATATCATGAGATGAATAGTCTCCAACAACAAAATCTTCCAGTTAAAGATTTCCAAGAGGGGCAAATAATTTTCAGGTGGGGTAGCAATGCCACACTCACATATATAACATTGGCACCATGGGGTGGGGGTGGGGGTGGAGGCTGTTAGCTCAGGAGAGTTTTCACCTCCCCCACAGCTATGGCCCTGCTTTTTCTGATTTCCTGGGTGAAGTCTCCATTTTGATCCATGATTGAACCAGGACATAGAAAATCTCTAACTATTTCAATTTCTTCATTGTCAACATTAAAGTGCTGCAATGTTCTGTAGTCATGATTCTTGTTTTCTTAACATTCAGCTATAATCCGGCTTTAGGACTTTATTCATTAACTTTCTTCCCATAGTAATTCCATTTCATTGTTCTTTTCTGCCACTAATATGACATCAACTGTGTATCTTAAATTACTGGCATTTCTTCCACCTATTTTCATTGCTCCTTCATCTGAATCTAAGCCAGCTTTCCATGTAATCTTTTCTGCACATAGAATGAATAGACTGGCAGATAAAAAAGAAGAGTGGTCTCACACTTCTGCCTCTTAGAAGTCATTCGCTTTTTTCATTTTCTGTCTGATGGAAGACAGAAGGGAGGTTAGAAGGAAAGCAGTAGTGGCTTGCCCCCAAAAAATATGTCCTCTAGGACAACCACCTCACCCTGTTTAATGGGCAGCAGACCGATGAATGGCTTTCCAATCCCAGAAATTAACTGCAAATATCACTAATTGTCACCTTCTAGATTGTTTTGTATGCCATCATGTTTTGTATGCCATCATGTATGCCATCATGTTTTCATGGTTGGATGACACAGTGAGTTTGATATTTGGTTGTGGAGCTAGAAGTTGTGAGTTCAGTTCCCAAATTGGAGAAGAGCCAGCCGGTGTAGGCTTCAGCAAGCTGTGAAATCCAAAGAGTACCCCAAGAGATAAGCAACAGTAAACTGCTTCTCAGTATTCGATAGACAGAAAACTCTGCAAAGGGTTGCCATAAATCAGAATTGATTTGGTGGCAAGTAATCATTGCTGCTACTATGTGTTGGATCACTGAAGTATGGATATTTTTTCATTCTTGCAGGATACATTTGGTCAAGTGAACAGTATCACAAACTTCTGTTTTTAATTAGACAAACAATCCTAGAATTAGTATTGATCTGTAACGCACTAGATGAAAACTTATTTTACTTAAATGAACAATAATATTAGGTTCCTCATATGCTGATATCAGATTAAAGCATACATCAAAGATATCTGTCTTGCCCTTTATTCTTGTATATAGTAGATAAATTCCTTTGAAGTGTTGAGACTCTGCAATATTTAATTCTGTTTTTCCTACGTTATCTAATTTTCTTCTAATATTCACATGCATGTTCCTTTATCATATTAGCCAGATACCTAAACCATTGAGTTACCCAACCATTTTGTTGCTATAGTTGCTTTAGTGAAGTATAAAAAAGAGAAAATATAAAGTTTTGCTCCAAGAGTAACTTTTTAAATCAGTATTCATGCACCACACAAGCAAATTACAAGTGTTAATTATTGAAAGCCATATGCAGACTTGCCCAGCTAATACATCTATTTTTGAAAGCATGCTAATAAAATTAGCTAGAAGGTCTTTACAAAGACATTATAATGAAAATTATGAAATCACTATGTAGTTCAGTAGTGGAGACTTTTTTCATCACAGGGTCTTGAAGAAAATTTGGCTAAAAACACAAATGAATATAGCTAACATTGAGAGTGTATGCATGTACTCTAGAAAAACAGACTTATGTTAAAAAAATCTTGGTCAGAACTCAGATGACAAAAACTGAATCATTAGGAACAGTGGTGGGCTCCCAAAAATTTTTACTACCACACTGTGGGCATGGCCAGGGGGAAAGCCCTACGCTGCACCCGAATTAGGACTACTTTATTTCAAAACTTGGATGGGCGGGGCCAGCCAGAATTTCTGGTGAACTGGTGCAAATTTGCTGATGACCACTACTGATTGGGAAGCAAAAATGATTCATGATCTATGTGTATGTGTGGCCCAACTTCCTCCATTTTAAAAACACTAGCCAGAGACACCATTCTTGTAGTGCAACTTGAAATGTTTAATACAAAATGAGTTGTGAATAAAACATATTAACCATTTAGATTTGAGTGGTTGCTGGTTTCCCACACTGCAATCTCCTCAAGGAGTCTTATCAGTCTCTTTCAAGACCACATGTTGTGGTGCTGATAGCGAGGCCAGGTTTCTGGTCAAGTGTTTTTCATCAATCTTTAGACAGGGAAGTGACATCACTTCCCTGATGTAATCTCTGGACTCTTCTTGCCTCCTCACATCTTGGCTCTCTCTGTGCCCCCCTTTTGCCCCAATAAAATGGCTTATTGGCAATCCTTTCCCTGGTTTGTCTTTCTACCTTGGCTAGGGGTACCTTCCTATGGACCAGAAGCTTTAAACATGAATGCCCACCCAGGAGGTAGAACCACCTCTTCATCTTTTGAGTGGTATTCCTACTTCTGTTTTTCTTCTTCTCCCTTTTATATTTTTCTCTCCTTCCTGCTTGTTTTTCTTCACCTAATCTGAACTGTTCTGTTCCTTCTCCATCTTCATTAATCCTTTCTTCCCATCATCTCTTGCTTCTGTCTCCAGCATTTCTTGTAAATCTGCAGCCCCTTTGAAACATCCCTCCCCTAGTCCACTAGTGAGCTGGATGTTTTAAAAGCTGGGCTATCATCTGCAGGGGACAATTTGCTTTTCTCTTCTCTAAGATCTCCTCTACAACACACTTATAATTTAATCTAATAGATGATTGAACCAAGCTCTTTAAGAATTTCAATTTCTTGGTTGTCAACATTCAAGTGATGCAACTTTCTGTAGTCATGATTTTTTGACTTCTTAACATTCAGCTGTAAGCAATACAAAGCATAACTCTGATTCTAACTTAGCCAGACCAGAAATCAGTGGATGTTTCTGGTCCTGAACCTTCCCAGATAAATTCCATTGAGGCAGAGCTATAGTTAGGTGATCTGATTATTTTCTTTCCTTGTTTTTCTTTTAATTTGCTTTCTTTTGAAAGCCATCTATATTTATCAGAAAAAGTTCTGATATTAATTGCTCCAAGTTGGTGGAATTTCAAAGAATTGCTGATATATCAAAAAAGCGGGAAAATAATATAGCAAAGAGAGAGTTTTCCCTTCAAAACTGCTCTTAAGAAATCTCTTTCTGAAAGTGATGGATATACCATATGTCATAAATGTCAGGGATGTTTCTTGTGCCTATTGGAGATGCTACTATGTCTTCCAATGTGCCTACTACACTATGCACTAAACTGAGTGAACTGTCTTCAGAGTAGAAAGTAGTACCAACTTGAAATGATCTTAAAAGCAAAGATAAAGGGATGCAATTTGGCCATTTGCAGATGGACAGCAAGAAAGGCAAAATGAGGGTGATGTTTTGTCATGGGAGTCATTGTGAATCTCCTGCTCATAAGACTCCCTTGATCACTCATAGCAATTGCAATTACATTTATATACCAACCCGTAGTGCTTAGAAAACTCTTTGGGTGGTATACAAGGTAACTAGCATTTTGCCCACCAACATGTTGGGTACTCATTTTACTGACCTCGGAAGGATGGAAGAATGAGTCAACTTTTATCCTCATCAGGATAGAACTCACAACATCAGTGGTTTTGGCTGCAGTGCAGGAGTTTAACCACTATGCCACCAGGGCTCTCATAGTGAAGAATGCAGGGAACTAGATCTATTTGGACACCTCTAGTTGTTGCTGAAGGGCAGCTCAGGGTAGCAGGAAGTGCATGATTCCCACTTCCCTTAGAACAAAGAGCTGCCAATCTTTTTTTAACCCTACAAATTATGAGAAACTCATGGTGCTGTTGTTCCACCCAAGGGATGAAAAGCAGAAGTACATCAATACTCCAGGTCCAGCAATTTGTTTACATATTTGTTAGACAGCAGATAGTCAGCCTCTGTTTGCAGCCTGTTCACAAGAAGGGTATGTTTATGTTTGTTTATGTTTATTCAATCTTATATCCCCCTACTCAACACATGGCCGACTCAGGGCGGCTAACAACATATAAATGACCCTGGGACACCCCACAATGTTTACATAAAGATACAATATTCAAATTATAATAATAAATACAATGTTATAAGTAAATACAGTATAAGGCAAGACAGTCAACAATAATACAAATATCAGCACCACATCAAAATAATATATAAATAATTACAATAGAATCACAAAGGATGAAAACATCACGGAATATAACAAAATTACCAAAGTACCAGATGTGCCAGGAGCCAGGTGTGTGGTGGCAAAGTTCCTCCCGGCACCCCTCGCCTTTTAAGTCCTAGGCGAGGGGGGCGGGCGGAGCCCCAGGACACGGGCCGATGGAGTGGCTGGCAGGACCTCTTCGCCCTCGCTGGGGCCGAGCGCGCGGCTGTGATGTTCCTCCCGGCACCCCTTGCCTTTTAAGTCCTAGGCGAGGGGGGCGGGCGGAGCCCCAGGACACGGGCCGATGGGGTGGTATATAAATGTATCAAACTCTGTCAGGTAAACAGGCTCTATAGAAGGGGACAACGAGTGTCATTCAACAAATGGAGAAAGTTGTATGCAATCACCATGTCAGATCTTCTGATATCCATTTCTGTTTTGACTCTTAATGGCAAAGTTTAGAGTTATTCCCTTTTCTTTAAGGTAGCTCCATTTACAGCTCTCAAGGGCCCACATCCGTCTCTTAAAAGTAACAGCCAATGAATCTATGTTGTGTCCATCTGCAATAAAGATGTCCTTAAAAAGCCACATGATTGATAATTTTGACAAGCTATAGTTGGGGACCTCACAAGCTTCAGAGACACTTCATGGCAATTTAAGTTTATCTCAAATTCATATTCTTTATATTTTAGCACCTGTTTTGCCCCCCTCCCCCAATTCTCTATGTAATTTTTTTGTTACAGGAGGTTGCAAATGTTAAATATAGTTACTACAAAGTTCTTGTTTGTGCATTAACAAATAAACAACATTTTAAAATAATTGGTACATGTATGTTTGAATGCAGAGAAAATAGTCCAAAGTTCTTGTCTCTGTGTTAAAAGTCCATGAAAAAAATCTTTTAAAATAGTGTAAATATGCTTGAACATAGAGAAAATGAATTGTATTACATGTTGTGTTTAAATGCACTACTGCAATAAAAATCACCACAGTTGATTGGATCAACTGAATTATTTTTATACTATGCTGAATTTTTTGTGAATTGGCTTTCCCCCTTCTTATTTTCTTCTCATTTTGGTGACATGAAAAAGCTCATAGTAAAATCATAACATGGTATATTCCTATAAGAAAAGTTTGAAAAGTAGATTAAAACAGAAGGAATACTCACAAGGGAAGTAGCACACATCAAGATTCCTTGGAATTAAAAACTGAGTTCACAGTCTGGGACTATTTACATTTCAAGATAAATTTCTGTTGTTGCCAATATGGAAGCTCTTTGTAAGATAAACCTTTCAGTGCTTTCACCCAGTACCAGGATCTCAGCCTTTCAACACTAGAAAGAAGAAGCTGCCAGACTCACAGTGGTAGTGATGAACAAACAAGGTCTGCAAACAGAAAGTTCCATAAGAGAATGAGGAGACAATGAGAGGATAAATTCCTCATAATTATTGCAAATCAGCAATGCATCCAATAGAAGAAACTGCATGTAACAAGAAGAAAGGGGAGAACATGGAAAAATTAATCTCTAAATATAGTTGGATTTTATGTGTCTGGCCAGACAACCAATGATGATAATGGAGACTGTACAACCAGTGACTCAATGCCAAGTGTTGGGTGGTGGTAAATAACCTGACTCCCTAAAGGGTCCAATGGCTATGGGTGGATGAGCCCTTTTATGTGGGGTGATGGTCCCATCAGTGGAGGAAATGCCACTGGAAACCATCAGATTGGGCCCAGTGGCAAAATGAGCAGAGGAAGAAACACTTCACTATTCTGATTCTGATTCTCAACGTTCATGGAGGAAGAAGAGGCCATGCTAGATGGACTGGCTGTGAAGACACACCTTGTTAATATCCTTAAGGCTGTGGCAGTCCATTTCAGTCCCCGTGTTAAATCCTGCATGTCTCATTTTATACGTGCCGCACGAGATGTCTCCATGATCACAGTGTGTGGATCACTTCATGGCAAGCTGAGATCCACTTTAAACAAATTCATGCCAGTGGCATTTTTTCTGTTCCAGGCGAAAAAATGTATATTCAGATACGAGTAGCAGCCACTGCTGATGCCGCTGTTAACGCTGCCAACGCTGCTGATGCCTGCGAGTTGGATTTTAGGAAATATTCTACATATATCTAACCCATCTCAATCATTTAATTCTGTTGGGTTCTGATTAAGTTAATATCTGTGTGAAAAATACTTGTGACTAGCTTAAGCCATATTTGTTTCAACAGAAGCAGTATTTCATTAATCTAGTCTAGACTGCATTTGGTGTTCTGGCTTTGTTTACTCATCCTGCCTTAATTATTAGAGGAAACATTAGCATTAGTGCCAAACAAGACAGAATGATAACTCAGGAAGTATATGCATGTTATTCAGTTTCTAGAACTTAAATACATTGGTTTTGAAGCAGTCAACAAAATAAAAGGGAGACTTGGAATGTTAGTAGACTCTGTTTCTGAAAAATTTGACTCATAATGTTTCTGATGGATGGAAATGAAAATAGAGAAACAATGCATATCATCTTTTCCTCTGAAACTCACCAAGGTATTTTTAAGGTATTCAAGGTATTCAGCTCTGTTGAATGGAAAATAAAAACCCATCTCTTCTGCTTTTTACAACTCATTTCACAGCTGAAAAGTTTGGTTTATCATTGTAATGTCAGCAGAAAAAGAAAAGGGCATCTGTGATTACACATGCTATCTTTCCTCATGCACATAGGTCATGTTGTAATTGAATATCTTGGCTACCTTAGGAATGTGCAACCCAAATTATAGCTGCAAAGCAACTTAAAAAGATTGGGGCGTTTTTCCCACCTCAAGGTGAAAAGAGGCAGGTACACAGGATGATGTGTTGGGGGCTGTCCATAGCACAGAGGTGATTTAAGCATGCCCCATCTCTCAAGCAGCCTCTTTGACCATTTTGGAGCTGACAACCCACCTGCTCATCCTCTTGTTCCAGTGTACTCATGTGGGTTGCTGTTGAGGGGCTGGATAGGATTTTTTTAGCCCATTTCTAAGATTGGCATTGAGGGAACTGGGTAGTATTTTGCCTATCCTACTCTGGCTTGTTAGCTACCCTTTTATTGAGGTGGGTGGTGATAAAGAGGTCACAATGAGTTGGTGGGTAGTGCTGGGTGGATGGGGTTAGCGGTGAATCCTCAGGGCATCTATTATTATTATTATTATTATTATTATTATTATTATTATTATTATTATTATTATTATTATTATTATTATTATTATTATTATTATTATTATTTGTTGTTGTTGTTGTTGTTGTTGTTGGTGGTGGTGGTGGTGGTGGTGGTGGTGGTGGTATGCCATCCACTTGACAACATGACTCCGGGTGGCTCACAGCAATACCCCACATTATACATATCATATCAGAGAATATACGTATCACAATACAATGAAATAGGATACATATAGAATAAAATAATTAAAATAAATCACAGTATCATATAAATCATGACATCATGTAAGTCACAGCATCATAAATCACAACCATCATGAAACATAAAGAAAAAAAAGAAAAAGTCATTAATTTAACAAATTCCAACAAATTGTCCGTAAAAGAGTCCAAGGCCTAAGCTGGCTGGGTGGGGGGAGGGCAATGTCCAGTACCCAGTTCTTAACACAAGGTCTTCACACCAGTCCTTCATGCCCATCCCAATGGCCAAGTCCATGGCATAAACTGCATGAATGGTATAAGCAGGACCGCAAATCCCGAAATCCCAGTCTGTCCAAAACTCTGCCACCCCAGGCACCTTGCCACTGGCCACTGTGTGGCTGAGCCACACATTCCGCAGCTCCTGAGTGGCTGAACCCTGCTTCATGACCCACAGCCTGCACCAACTCACCACTCCACCGTGGCTCAAACTGATACCAGGCCTGCCACACCCGACACCAACCCAGCCACGGTTAGAAGCAGAGATGGAAGAGACTCTGCTGCTGCCACTACCGTTGCCACCACTGTCATCTTCCTGTGGCACTTGGTGGTGGCTGGGGGAGGGGGAGAAAGCCTCACACCTTGCCAAACCCACTTCATAAGCAAGGCCGGAGGTGGCACTGATTACCTGATCTGATTTGTGCAAAATTTTTGGGCATTCAGGGCAAAAAACATCACCATATCAGCATATCAATGTATTTTCTAGAGGAGTGGTTCAGGTGTAAATTAATAAAATAAATTATTTTCCTGAGTAATGACATCAGAAGAGCACTGTGCCAAAATGTTGTATGTTGTACTAGAAAATTACTATGACTGTCCTATCAATGGTGAGTGGGCATGAAAGCATTTGCAAAACCTTCCTCTCTGTGGTGCAGTTTTGAAGGTGCCAATAGATATAGCCTTTCTTCTTCTTATCCATGACTGCTCAGGTGCCAGAGCAAACTTTCCCAGGCAGTGATGGCTCATGACCAAAGCACTCTCCAAACTTTTGGGAGAGATGTACCTCCCTCCTCCTAATCCAGTATCCATCTCTCCAGTCTTCTGCTCTCCTGCACCCAAATCCTACAGAAATTACGGAAATGTTGTGAGAGAGTAGATTTTCAATATTATTATATCGAATGTGTAGCCATATTAATTTAAAGTAAAATCAAAATGATACAAAGGGTGTCATCACATGGTAAGAAAGTGCTTCGTGATTGAGTCACGGTGACTGGACAGAAAAAAGGAACTTCTAGTTGAAAAGCAAGTTAACCACAACACGTGACACATGCTGACTACAAAATATGACCAATGCTAACTGCAAAATATGACATGACTTAATGTACTAAAAAATACAGTATCAGAAGGTATAAAAAGGAGGTGAAGAGAGACAAAAGTGGGCATTGTCAACACGGGATCCTTTGCTTTGTCCCTATTTCTATATTATTGGCCAATCTTCATATTACTTGCATCTCTTTATTATTAAGGTATTGCACTTTATAAATTGTATTTTGAATTTATTTGGCTTATACATACAATAAACTGCTTAATAATCTTTTGAGATATTGTGTCTAGAGTCCTTTTGTATGTAGCAGCTAGGAATAATGGAAATAAAATTTCCTTGACACTGTGATCTGCACAAAATCTGCAGTTCAACATATCTCCAGATGAAGCTGGTGAAAGTGAAGGAGGAGAGAGGCAAACTCCTCCAATATGAATGCATGTTCTTTAATTGCTTGCTTTCAGCTATGTGGTAGCTTTATTCACTATACTTTTAATTATTAGAACACTTTCTGATAAATATTTTTCAAATTGTTTCTTTGCATCTATTCTTCTAATGGTTTTAAGGAAATTAATTAGCTATTCAGAAGTAGAGGGAATGAACATCATCCCATTAAAGTGAAGTACTGTACTTTAAAAGTCTTATTCATTCCCATTCTTCATATGCTCAGTACAAATCTAGATGCAGTAAAAACACAACTTACATATGCCTCGAGTTACATAAAATTTGACTTACATAATGATTTTGTGCTAAAACCACGTCCCAATTTACACGATTTCCTATAGGTTTGCGTCGAGTTTCATAAAAATCATTTTTCCTATGGGTTTGCTTCGAGTTACATAAAAAAACCAATTTAAGTAAAAGCCTATGGAACGGACATTTTTCATAAGTAGGGGTTTTTCTGTATACTTTGGGGCTGTCTTCACTTCCCTTTATGCCAGTTTTTGGGGTGTTTTGGGGCAGTTGGTCATCATATTTCTTCTGGCATCTAAACCTGTTAGACATAGAGGGGAGCAACTCTGCCACAAACAACCCTTCAGCTGTCGCATAGAAACCCTGTAAAAACCAGCACAGCCTGCACTGGGATTCTCTGGTCTAAGCCCAGCTGTGCATAGTGGTACTTTTCTTCCTATTCAATGCACATAAAAGTATTGAATTGCACCTCTCAAATTGAAATTGGGGAGGTCTATAATTGGTGGCTTAGTGGTCAAGATGCTGCCTTGATGACTGGAAAGTCAGCAGTTTGAGACCTGAGTACTTCGTGACAGACTGAGCTCCCGTCATCTGTCCCAGCTCCAGCTAACCTTGCAGTTTGAAAGCAAGAAATTTCAAGTAGATAAATAGGTACCACTTTGGCAGGAAAGGTAACAGAATTCCATAAACTCTGGTGTCTTGTCATGCCTGCCACATGACCACAGACACATTTGCAAAAAAACAACCATATTGTTAGTTGTAAAAAAACCACATTGACTTGTATACTTGTTTGCTATGCTAATCATTCTGTACCTCTGTACCTGATGCTTATAAACTGATGCCATGAAGCCTCACTCTTATGTCTGACAAAGTGGTCTTGATCCATGAAAGCTAACACTAAAATACAGCATTTAGTCTTTAAAGTGCCACACAATGTTTTTTGTCTTGTTTCGTTTACTATGATATGCTTGAAACATAGACTTATACCGCTACTATTTCAAAAATTTCAACTATGAAGGGAGAAAACAGCTTGTCCTAATAACAGGATGACCCTCCAGATGTTGCTGAACTGCTACTTTCATTAGACTTCACCACTGTCCAGGCTTTCTGGTACAGATTGGAATAAGAGTCCGACTTCATTAGGATGTCCACAACATAGTATATTGATTCTCTGATACCTAGCCTGAGTTTCCTTTCTTAGGAAGACAGATGAAAGTGTTCTTGTTGGAGGTGAAAAATATCCCAGTCTTTTAATAGATGCATTTACTAACGAGTGCAATTGAGTTAGCTGCCATTTCACCATAAAGAGGCATAACAAAAAACTAAAGTTAATATTAAGAAATTGAAAGGCCTTTGTTTATAACATTTTTACTGCTATATGTTTTGTTTAAGGAGGGGGGTGGGGTTGTTACTAATTTGTAATATAATATAGCCAGGAAGTTCTAAAGTTATAAGCACTAAGTTGAGTCCATTAGTGCTAAGTCTCATCTTTCAAGGTCTCTCGGGGCAACTAAAATAATGCCAAAAATTGAAGACATACAGCACTAATGAAGTCTATTTTATAACCTCAGAGCTATGGTCTTGCACCATTTTTGACAAAAAAGTAATTACTTCCTTTATTTTACCCAAGGGCTAGCATTCCAGCTGAACAAAATACGACAGAATACATGTTGAGTTAAATGTGCAGAATAGGCGAAAAAGCTATTACTACCAAACACACATCTAAACTCAAACTTTGATTAATTACTTCATTATATACTATCATATTATATATAACTGGACAATGAGGTTTGATAATCTGTGGCATTTTACTTTCTAAGAAGAAACATACATTCTAGTGGCAGTAGTCATTATCTGTCTGTTTGGCCAGATTATCCTTCTATGGTAATAGAGTAGACCATATTGCCAGTGACTCAAGACTCAATGCCAAGTGTCAGGCAGTGGTTAATTAACCTGGCCATCCTCAGGACTAGTAGCCTTTGGCAGCAAAGTCTACAGGGAAGGGTGATAGTCCTTAAGTGGACTAAATCCCACTTGAATCCATCTTGATGGAGGGCAGCAGCTTCATCAATACTAGCCTGGGGCTGATGATGACTTTGTATGCCAAAAGGGGTCAGGACCAGAAAGTGATTTGTGGAGCCGGATCAGTGGTATGGGCGTCACACTGTCACACGCAATGTGGAAGGTTGGGGAAGACCACTACATTATTTTCTTCCTGGGCCCTCAGTCCCCGGCAGCCCTTCAGTGGGCAGAGGGTGCTAGGAATCTCCTGGTCAGGCATAAAAGTCTGTACCTGGAACATCAGGAGTATTTATGAAGAAGGATGGCCCGCACCATCTTTGGCCCCTCCTCTGACCCGGACAGTCAGGGGAGGGAAGAGGTGCCCAGCTGAGCCTCATCTCCGCAGCGAGGCTAGAAAAAGCCACCGCCAGAGCACCAGAGATGGCCGCACCATCTTTGGCCACTCCTCTGGCCCAGACAGTCAGGGGAGGGAAGAGGAGCCCAGCTGAGCCTTGTCTCTGCAGCAAGGTTAGGAAAAGCCACTGCCAGCGCACCAGAGACACCCGAACTATCTTTGGCCCCCTCCTCTGGCCCAGACAGTCAGGGGAGGGAAGAGGAGCCCAGCTGAGCCTCTCCCCTTGGCCCACCGGTTGGGGAGTATAAAGGACTGTGATTCCACCATCGGCTCCCTCCCCCACCCTGCCCGGCGGGAGAGATGGGAATGCAGCTGACCGGCATTGCCGCAGCGGGACATGAAAAGGCCATGCCACCAGCACCGCTGGAGCCGTGATTCCACCATTGGCTCCCTCCCCCGTGCTGCCCAGCGGGGGAGGTGGGAGCATAGCTGACCGGCATTGTCATGGCGGGACTTTCCCATCAAAGTCGTACCACCAGAGTTGCTGTTCCATTTCCAGGCCTTAAAGGCCAGGTCATCCTCATCTTTGGCTCCGTCAGGGACGTGTAAGCCATGGGGTTGTGTTTTGGGGATGTTGGTGGCCGAGGGATTGTGTAATTAATTTTGCTATGTTAGAACTTAAATGGTTTTTTTTAGACTGATATGTTTTCTTTTCTGATTTCATTGGTGTATTGTATTATTATTGTATTGTTGTTCGATTCATGACTTATGTATTCATGCTCTGATTATTGTATTTTTGATGTATTTTTGCCTGATTGCTTTATTTTTGTTACTGTGTTTCAGGGTTTGCTGATGATCTGTTTATATGCTGTTTTTTATAGGAATTGTGTTCATTGCATTTTTGTTCCGATTGTATGATATTTATTTATTTATTGACATTTTGTATGTTTATTATATTTTGTTTTGTTGTATCTTTAATTATGTTGGAAGCCGCCCTGAGTCAGCCTACAAGCTGAGTAGGGCGGGGTGCAAATTAAAATTGAATTGAATTGAATTGAATTGAATTATAATGTAGTAAAGAAAATGAAAAGGCTGAATGTTGCTATAATGTGGAACTTGTGTTTGATATTTATTAATATGAAACTTGTGTTCGATATGTATTAATCTGTTTTTGATAATTGACATTTCAGGTTATCAATCATACTATGCTATTATTGTGTTGTATTTACTCTTTGTAGTATTATATTATTGTGTTTTGACATTGTATTGACATTTATGTTGTTAGCCGCCTTGAGTCGGCTTTGGCCTGTGAAAGGCGGGGTACAAATTAAAAATTGAATTGAATTGAATTGAATGGGAATGAGTGAGACAAGTTGGCCAGGAGTTAGTGAGACAAGGTGGCTATGCAGTATATTGGAAACAATGCAAAGAATCTCTAGAATTGAGTTGGGGTGATTTTGAGCAAAGCAATAAAGAACATAGTGCTTAGTGTGATACCATTTTCAGACAGGATCATCATTATGATAAAGCTTAAAGACAAACTTTTCAATATAACATATCAGGAAGCAAAAACAATGCAAATTCAGATCCGCTCTAACTGTCCCCTATTTAATTTTAAATGTGGGAAATTACAACACAAGCACCTGGCATTGAATGCTAATGAATTTAACCTATGTGTTGCTATTGTGAGCACATCCCCCATTCTGTGTGACATGCTCTAACTGTCCCCTGTTCAATTTCAAATTGTGGGGAATTGCAATACAAGTATAATGAATCCCAACAGATTCAAATAACAACCAGATGAAGCATTGATGGAGACAGGGATCATTGAGAGGGAGCAGAGAGAAGAAGAAGTAGGAGGTGCAATTGGAGGGAGGAGTCTTGGAGATTTGAGTCTGGTTGAAGTGACGGAATCCAATGAGGGATGAATGATTACAATTAATTTGTGACATGAGTTTTCAGGGGAAATGAGTAAAACAAAGAGCGCTAGAGCATATAGTAGATATTTAGGTACATCTTCTGTGCTCCCCCCCTCTCTTTGGAGATGCAGAGGTGGCTTTTTGAAAAGAAAAGTAGAGGGGCGCTGAATAATTTTTTCTTAGTTTATTTGAAGTTTTGTTGTTTTATAAATTTTGGGTTAATGGGGATAGTTTGTTTAGTTAATTGCACTACCTATGAGGATCATGATAGAATTGAGGAAATGTATGTAAAAATATCTATGAAGGTTATTAAGATATTAATATGGAATGTGAAGGGTATTGGCTCTCAAGTTAAATGTAAAAGATTGGAATCAGCTCGTAGGAAAGATCGTCCAGATATAATCTTTTTGCAAGAAACACATAAAAAAATCTGATGACACGAATAAATTATTTCTAGGTTGGACACAGATTTATGAAAAGGCATATGGTACTTCAAAAGCAAGAGGGGTTGTGATATTAGTCTCGACTAGACTGGTTTTACTATGACAAAAAGTATTACCAACCCGGAAGGCAGATTTTTAATTGTAAAAAGTATAATAGATGATGAAGAAATCACTTTTGTGAATATATACGCACCAAATGAGCAACAAGATAATTTTTTAGATAAAGTGTGTCGAATATTGGTAAAAAAAAATTGGTAAAAATGATAGTAACAGGCAATTTTGATTTAAAAAGGTATAATATGGATTGTACTAATGTGGTAAGAGATAGAACAGGATCAAAAATGAAAATATTGGATAAAAGGATTAAGCTTTTAGGATTAAGAGATACCTGGAGAGAAATTAAAGGCTCAGAAAGAACTTATACCTATTTTTGCAAGTTCATAATTCATATTCTAGAATAAATTATATTTTTGTTACAGATAATATGCTTAAAGACATAGAAGAAATAGAAGTTGGAATTTTTAAAGAGTCGGATCATGCAAAAATTCTATTGGAATTAAGAGTAGGATTGACAGAGGGGAAGAAAAATAGTTGGATATATGATCCAAAAATGTTTACTGATCTTAAAAGCAAGGAAAAAAATGGAAAGGATTTGGAACCAATTTTGGCAATGGAATGATACAGGAGAAGTGAGTTATAATATAGTGTGGGATGCTATGAAGTTGGTTTTTAGAGGCGAATGCATTAAATTAAAGAGTATAAAGAATAAACAATTAAAGAATAAAAATGAGAAAATTGAAAAAGAAATTAAACAGCTTCAGGAGGAACATATAAGAACAGGAGGGAAGAATTTTTTTGAAAATATGCAAAGATTAAAGAGGGAGTTAATAGGTAAAGACATAGAGAAAGTTAAAAGGGATTTGATATACTTAAAACGAGAGTATTTTGCATATAACAATAAGAATTCAAAGTTATTAGCAAGAGCTGTGAAAGAAAAGAGAATTAAAAGAGAAATTGGTGTTTTGATAAATCAACAAGGAGCGAGATGTAACAAGACAAAAGAAAAAGTTGAAATAATAAAAGGGTCCTATCAAGAGTTATATTCTGAGAAAAAAATAAAATTAGAAAGGTTAAGGGAATATTTGGAAAATAAGAAAGGGATTAAAGTAAGAGAAGTACATAACGATAGAATGGAAGCTTTAATAACTGAGAAGGAAATTAAAAAGGTGATACAGAGGTTGAAAGTGAATAAAACTCCAGGAAAGGATGGATTTACCGTGGAATTTTATAAAGAATGTAAAGATTTGGTAACCCCAAGGCTTCTGAAGCTGTTTAATTATATATTAGAAGGAGGACTATTTCCGACTTCATGGTACAGATCAGTAATTGTCTTGATTCCTAAACCTGTTGGTTTTGAAAATAGAAGAACGGTATAAGGTAATGTGGGAAATTGCATTAAATGATAAATTGACATGTGAACTGAATGTGAAGAAAGGTGTATTGAAGGAAAACAAGTTTTGGGAAATATGGAGACCATTTGTGAAATACGTATTAGAAGAGGATAAAGGAGATAAACCAGTACCTCAAAACATGAGTTTTTGGGAAGATTAAATTAATTAATAAATGCGATTCTCATAGCTTATATAAATCGCCGGGTGATACAGTTATTATTTTGTAGTATATTAGATTGAACCCATGTTCTTGTAATGTCAAATCTATAGTTAAATGTAATGAAATAATGAGAATATCATCGATGACAAGTGATGAATAGTATAGATGTTTAGAAAAAGATGTTTGTTGTAAAGATATATGTTTAAAGAAGGGTTTGTTATAAAAGGAGTTTCAAGATTTAGTATTGTTTATGCAATGCTACCATAATAGAGTATATGTAATCTTAATGTATTCAATTGTTTTTTATGTTTTATATATCCTTTTTCTTTAATGTTTATTATATTTCTGTTATTTTATGAAAACCAATAAAAATTTAAAAAATAACAACCAGAGATCATCTACCACTGCCAGCTGTGGGAAGCTGTGTTGATTTGCATGATGATGTCATTCTGATTTAATCACTCTATGACTCTTTATTTGGTGTATATAAGCTCATGCCTTACTATTTCATTCCTGTGTCTGATGAAGTGAACTTGCTCCATGAAAACTCACATTAAAATATAGCAGTTGGCCTCAAAAGTGCTGCTGTGCTTTTCTTTCTGTTTTTGTTTCTGCTTCCTGATATGCCTGAAACACAGACTAACACAGCTACTATTTAAAAAAAAATCAACATGAATGTCATACAAGTCTATGCACCAACTGCAAACAAATTTCATAAGGTCTGCCCTGATTCCCTGAAAACCATTTCTTCTGTCCATAAGAAGAAATAATTGCTGGCTCACATTGTGTATTTCCAAAGTCTTATTCCTGAATTGGAGACAGCCTTTGCCAGAAATTGCAGGGCACAGAACTGGAGTCCTTTGGATTGGATCATAATTCCCCATTCCTTTGATGGTTGTTTTCTGTTGGTCTCTTTTTATCTCATTTTTCAAGGGGGGGGGGAATGCAGATGAGGGGGTCTTCTTGGAGAGGTGCAGATATGGTGGCTTTGATACTAGAAGAAAAGGAAATATCACTTATGTGAACTGCATAGAAGCCATGAATCCCCCCCCCCCTTATTTTGAATAGTGGTGCTAGTAATCTGTTGTCCATACGAGAAGTTAAAAACCCTTAAGGAGAACATGGATCTTGAAGGCATTCAAACGGCAGGGAGGGAGTGATTGGTAGTCTGCTATCCATAAGGATTCTCTATAGAATTTCTGTTGTTGTTCAGTCGCACAGTCGATTCCGACTCTTTGCGACCCTATGGACCATCGCTCTCCAGGCACCTCTGTCCTCCACCATCCTCCTTAGTCCACACAGCCCCGTGCCCATTGTGTCTACAATACCATCTAGCCATCTCATCTTTGGCCGTCCCCTTCTTCTTTTGCCCTCCACCTTCCCCAGCATCAAGGCCTTCTCAAGTGAATCCTCTCTTCTCGTTTGATGTCCAAAATACTTCAACTTCATCTTTGTTATTTGTCCTTCTAAGGAGCACTCAGGGCTAATCTCTTCTAATATTGACCTATTTGTTCTCCTCGCTGTCCAGGGGACTCTCAAAACTCTCCTCCAGCACCACATCTCAAAGGCATCTATTTTTCTTCGCTCAGCCTTTCTAATGGTCCAGCTCTCACAGCCATACATTACCACCAGAAATACCATTGCTTTGACTATGCGGACCTTTGTTTGCAGTGAGATATCTCTACTTTTCACTATGTTCCCCAGGTTTTTCATAGCTTGTCTCTAATTTTCTAAAATTCTCCTAAGTCGCGCTTTGGATCTGGGTCACTATTTTCAGCTTCTGTTTGAATTGACTGAATGAGGGCTAAATTTGAACATCAGAACCCAGGGGCTTCCAGGAATATGTAACACTTAGTGAGCAAAAGAGAAATATGAGAGAAAGTGAATCTGAAGATGGACAGTATAATAGTAATTCTCTCTTCAGTGCATAAAACTTGGCTTTAATGGCGATTACTGCTATGGTAACAGAATTACAGTTTTTTTTTAGTTCATGTGGAAGTGTATATGCATGTGTTTATACAATATTTGCATAATCTTGATTAGCATCTAAGAAGGTCAGTTCTCCTGTCCAATAGGGAAATAACCAAGATATACCTAAGGGATCAAAATTGGCCTTGTGCTGTAATATAACTGGAAGAACACAATTATGTGTTGGTTAAAGTGAAGCCTCAGAGGTGCATCCTTATTCATTTAAATTGATTTTTTTAATGCACAGATTTTAGATTTTAATGTTCCACTTTTCAGACTATTAGCTAGAGTTATTTCATTTCTAAATTTCTGAATCATCTATAAATTTATCTCTGGAGATGTACACAATATACAAAATATTATCCACTGTAGGAAAATTTGTCTCAGTAATGCTCTAGTTTTCTTTTGCTCATGCTATAAAAGGATACAACATCACTTTTAGCCATTCTAATTATTTGGAGTCCTTACCTAGATTATTTCCTTAGCCACAGGGAAGAAGCTTCATAATGTGATATAAAATTAATATTGATTGATATGAGTGCAAAAGCAGAACTAGGCTCCCAGTCTAGGGTTTTAATTCTCTCCCCCCCGGCCTCTAAATACTGTAGGGCTGTGCGGTGGACAGGATAGACAACATATGGACTATGCTGATTTAATATCTTTACAATGAACAGTCAACTTTTTTTCCCAACAAAGGAGCGTTAAAACTACATTATCCTTTTGATCCGCCTATGCACCATTGAAGTTTCCAGTTTTCTTATAGCATGTTTTCAATTACATTTCATATGACTGATTATTTTCATCTCATGTTTTCTGGATGAAGTATGATGGAGGCAATTTACTTGAATCTGGTCTCCTTCTGTAAACCAAGCTGAGTAACTCTAGTTATTTTAGGGGTGGCGTAAATGAAATGTGGGAAGGGAAGATGACATCTTTGTGCTGCTACTGTCTGAGGTCCATCCTAGCTATTGAAGTATGTAGTAGCACAACAAAAGTGAGGCAATTATTAAGATTTGAATTGTTTGCAAGTTCCCCCTCAAGCCCCCCTCATGTTCAGCACACTTTCTAGCCTAAAATAATTACTCAGACCAAAATGTTTGAGGTAAAAGAGAAAATGATATTTACTCACTATAGGCTCAACAATCTTGACAGGTTGGTTTCAGGTTCTTTAGAAGAGGATGAAGATTGAAATTAGTTACAAGAAAAATACTGTACATGTAAAGTAGTTTTCCTCCATTGTAGCCATGTGGATGAAAAAAATACACACAGATAGTTTGAAATGTTTGCATTGCCCCCAAGAACCAATGCCCAACTGTTTCCAACAAACAGGAGACAAGGAGTAGGGACGCGCGGTGACAAAATGGCCACCGCGTGCTTTGCTGGCCCCACCCCTGAGGCATGGGCACAGCAACATGGAGAGGAGGCATGGCTGGCTTCCCCTTTATAAGGGTGGCCGAGCCAATGGCTCCCCCTTTCCAATTCGCCTGGGCCCCGGGCGCGTTTAGCGTGCCCAGCTGATCCCCTGCTTTACTTATCGCTGGCCTGGGAACTGGCCCGCTGCATGGCTTTGCGGCTGCATAGCGGCCTTCTTGCCTCTCACCCGAGCCGGCTGGCTCGGTGTTTCTGACAAGCCTTCGCTCGTCCTGTCTCGGCGCCGGCCCTCCACCTGGGAACGGGTGGGGACCATGCGCCTTCACTCCTTGGCACCCGTGCTGTACCACGGGGGGCATACCTATCCCCGATGTGCTTTCTCCATCTCCCCCACATCAGCCCGGGCTTTGCCCGCATGCCCCTAGCCCGTGCCATGAGGCTTGCGGCACACCCTCTTGCGGCATCGGCCCGTCGTCCAGGAACGGACGCGGACCACATGCATCACCTCCCCGGCACACATGGCACTGAAGAAGAAGGCCCCGGTGGCCCAACACCAGCATGCACCTCAGACGCGCACGGGCGCACCGCAGTCGCCAGAGCTCCTGCCCCCACGCCGCAGGGCCAGCAGGGGACCCACCCACCCTGGCCCCGGACGGGGCACCAGGCAGTATTACCTCCAGTGTACAGGAATCCGGCCCCGTGATACCAGCGCTCCAGGGGCAGCAAGGCCCCCAGCCCCATACACCTTTGGAGGGCCGCTTTGCTGGCCTAGAGCGGGCCACAGACCTCACCCCATGGGTGGGGGCTGCATGGCCCGCCACCCATTCAGTTCCATTGCAGGGCACCTCGCCCCCAGCCTCTGTTGACTCACAGCTGGAGCGGTTGGAGGCAGCACTGCTGCATGCTTCTGTGGGCGGCTCACCACACGGTGCCTCCAGTGTGCCCTTTCAGGTGGCCAGGGCTGATCTGGGTTCTCCGGCTTCTCCTGTGATGGAGGGGGGCGAGCTCCATTGCGATCCGGAGCTCTGGCGCTCCTGTCCAGCCGGAGCCCCCAGTGGGGGCAGCTGGAGGGGTAGCAACTGGTGAGTATGGTAGTCAAGTCAGTTCCACACATACACACGCTATTGCACAGCCGATTGCCTGGCCTTGCCCACTAATCAGGCTCCTGCCCTCCCCCCAGGACCCCCGGTGCTGCCAATTATGGCCAGGCAGGCACAGGCCGGGGTGTGGAGAGCTCCTTACCCTCCACCGCCACCAGCCACCTCGCTAGCTACCCCGCAACTGCCTTATCCGGTTTGGCCTTATGGCCCGCCGGTCAACACCGGCTACCGTACCGTTTCCACATCTGTATTGCCCACCGCAGGGGCCGTTCTCCCCCTGGGTGATCACTTGCTCCCCGCCACCAGAGACAAGATTTGGCGTAGAGAGTATGTTGACCTGTTCAGCCTGCTGAACAGGGAACCTACTTGGGATGAGAAAGAAAAGCAGGATGACCAGGATAAGGAGTTGGCCCGCCGTCATAAACCACCATGCACATGGGCCAACTGGTTACCCGCCTACCTTATATATGCGGTGGTGTCCCTAACGGCTAGCCCTGGTTTGGCCATACCCTTTTTCCAATACCTCGATATCATTTATCGAGCCTATGTGGACTACCCGGGTCAATCGTGGCTGGCGTACGACGAGGAGTTTCATATGCAGGCCACACTTCACCCGGAGATGCATTGGGATGAGCCCAACCAGCTTTTGTGGTTGTACTTTATGACCCCATCCTGTCCGGCCACTAGAGACTGGTTTCATTCCAGCCACGCAGTCCAGTGCCCTGGCTCCGTGCAATTTCCCCACCAGTTGGCAGGGCAGGGGGTTCTGCCCCCTCTGTCGTGCTGGAACTACTCGTCCACGGCCGGCTGCACCCGCAGACTGTGCAGGTACAGGCAAGCATGCCTTAACTGCTCGGGGCCTCACCCGGCCACTGCCTGCACCAGGTCTGGGGGATTCCATGGGAGGGGCAGAGGGCAACAGGGTGCTAGCCGGGCCGCTACTGACCCAGGATCAGCTAACAAAGGCCCCCTCCCCAATTAAGCTAGACGTTCTAGGGCGGTGGCTACGCGTTTACCCCAAATGGGTGGATACTGAATACATCTGGGCTGGTTTTTCCGAGGGGTTTCATATCCCTTTTGCAGGGATGCGCTCCCCCCAGGATGCCCCAAATTTGGTTTCATTGAAGGGCATGGAACAAGTTGCTTGGAGCAAAATATCCAAGGAGGTTCAGGAGGGTCAGGTTGCAGGTCCCTTTGAGGCACCTCCTTTTCCCAATTTGAAGGTCTCGCCCCTGGGCCTGGTTCCCAAGAAGGTTCAGGGTGAATTCCGTTTCATTCACCATCTGTCATACCCAGCTGGTAAATCTGTGAACGATGCCATACCAGATGAGTTTTGTTCAGTCTGGTACACTTCATTCGACCAGGCGCTCAACATGGTCCAGGCCTGCGGTCAGGGGGCCATGATGGCCAAGTGTGACATCAAGTCGGTCTTCTGCCTCCTGCCCGTTCACCCCGATGATTTTGAGCTGCTGGGTTTTTGTTTTCGGGGGCAATACTTTGTGGACTGGACCATGCCCTTTGGATGCTCTGTCTCTTGCTCGGCGTTCAAGCATTTCAGTTCATTCTTGCATTGGGCCTTCGTCCGCCATTCAGGAGTTTGTTCGGTTTCACACTACCTGGACGACTTTTTGTTTGGAGCCCCCGTGCCCTCATGTGAGTGTGAGTGCCTGCTGGCCACTTTTCAGGAGCTTATGGCTGAATTGGGGGTGCCATTGGCTCCTGAAAAGAATGAAGGTCCCGCTACCAAATTGGTCTTTCTGGGGATTGAAATTGACACTATCGCCCAGACCTCCAGGTTGCCCACAGACAAAATAACCAGCATTTCAGAGGCTATTCAGTCCTTGTTAGCCAAGCAGAAGGCATCCCTACATGACCTTCAGGTGCTTCATGGCTATCTCAACTTTGCTTGCAGGGTTGTCGCCCCCGGCCGGGCTTTCTCCAGGCATCTGTGCGATGCCATGGTTGGGTTGTCCAGGAAGCACCACAGGGTTCAATTGATTAGGGGCATCCAGGAAGACTTGCATGTATGGTTGGGATTCCTTTCAGGTTTCAATGGGGTTTCATTTTGGCTCGCCGAGCGCGTTTCGGCCCCCAGATTCCAGGTTCAATCGTATGCGTCCGGAGCCTTTGGCTATGGATTGTACTTTGATGGTCACTGGTCATATAGTAGCTGGCTGGAGTCCTGGCAAGGCACCACCATACTCCGGGACCTTACCTTTCTGGAATTCTTTCCTATTTTGGGGGCACTCTTGCTGTGGGGTGAGACCTGGGCTAAATCTGTGGTCCATTTTTGGTGCGACAACGTGGCCATTGTCTACATCGTTAATTCCCTGACGTCCCGTTCCACTAGGGTCATGGCCATGGTCCGTCACTTTGTGTTGTGCGCATTGCACCTCAACATATTATTTAAGGCTAGACACATTCCAGGTATCAAGAATGATATTGCTGACGCTTTGTCTCGCCTACAGATAGATCAGTTCCAGACCCTGGCGCCGGACGCCAATGACCTGCCTATGATATTCCCGGCCGAGATGTGGAGGTTTGGCATCGAGAAGAGAACCGGGCCATCAGTTTGTCGCTGGCTAGCAGCTCCCATAAGGTGTACACTCTCATGCACAGAGCCTTTGAGGTGTTCCGCCACGAGGCTTTCCTCCCTATTGTTTGGCCTGTTCCGGTTGACCACCTGTTGCAGTTCATGGTGCACCTCCACTCCAAGGGGTTGGCGCCTCGGACAATTGCAGGTCGTCTTTCGGCATTGGCCTTTTATGCGAAGGTCAATGGCATTCCAGATGTCACTTCGGATTTTAAGGTCCATCGAGTTTTGGAGGGCTGGGCTCATGAACGTGGCCCACACCCTGATACTTGACGCCCTATTTCCCCAGATGTGCTCCTGTGGCTGGCTGGGGTTTGGCCAGTCGTCTGCAGGGATCAATATGAAGCCTGCCTGTTTCATGCAGCCACTACAACGACATTTTTTTGGTACCTTGCGGATCAGCGAGCTGGTGGTAGGGTCTCGCTGTGACATGTCCCGCAGGGCTTTGGAGCTGGCTGACATGTCTGTTACCCATGAATGGTTGCAGCTATCCATTTATTTCTCCAAAACAGATCAGCGTGGCAGGGGCACCATGCTCACACTGTACACATGTAGTAACCCAGTTATCTGCCCGGTCAGGGCACTCCGTGCATTCTTGGCCTTGCGTGGTTCCTCCCAGGGGCCCCTTTTCTGCCCTTCCAACGCCCTCCCATTGACCAGGTATCAGTTTTGGAGGGTTATGGGTGCAGCGTTGGCCGAGTTGGGCTTGAAAGGGGTGTGTTTTGGTACCCATTCCTTCTGCATTGGTGCTGCATCCACTGCGTTGGCATGCGGATACTCGGGGGACGCCATTCGCTCCATGGGAAGGTGGGATTCCGATTGCTTCCATTCCTATGTGCGGCCCCTGTCCCAGTAGCACTTTGCTCGTGCATTTTTCTTTCTCTTTCTTCCAGCTACGGCATGTCCCCTGATGCCTGCAAGGGTCTGGATCATTGGGCACAGCTAAGTGCATTGGGCCATCCACTACGCCGTGTCCACTTCCTGGGGGCCGCACCTGGGCATCTGCGCTGTGGTGCTACTACGTTGGTTCGGCTTCCGTGGTATGCGTTGGCATTCATTGATGCCTCTTATCAGATCCATGGATGACCAGTGCCCGCTGGATGTCCTGGTTGTAAACCTGGGTGGCAATGACTTGGCCCAGGTCACAGGTTTGGACTTGGTATGTGCCATCCGCAGGGATCTCGCCTTGTTAGGTCAATCCTGGCCACAAGCGCGGATCGTGTGGTCCCAAATGATACCACGTGTGTCTTACCGGGGTGCCCTGGAACCCTGCGGTGTTGACCGGGTCCGCAGGTCAGTCAACAGGGCAGTGGCCCGCTATCTTTATGCCAACGCTTTGTGGACAGTGGTCCCACATCCCCTCATATGCATACAAGACCGCAGGCACATCCAAGAGCCTAGAAGAAGAGTAGCCACCAGAGCCAGGGAGGAGTGTTGGGCTCCCCCCCAGTGGAGGAAGAACCACCCCATAAGCACTCCCCCTTTCCCCTTAGCACCACTGCTATGCTGCCCCTCACAGAAAACAAGGCAATGTTCCCTCTTTCCCAGGAGAGAGAGAGGGCTTCAAGTATATTTGCATACAACATAAAGAGGATATTTCTGTGGTCCTGCCTTAAACACAGAGTTTTTAAAAATGAAATTGAGGCCCACAAGGCTAAGACAGTAGACAATTAACTGATATAAATGTAAAAAAGAGTTCCATGAAAAATCGCCATATTCTAAAATGCTGTCATAGCAGAGAATGGCAAAAGACAGTTAAGATAGAATTATTACAGTAAGGCTGCCCTCTAGGGGCTGGCCTCCGCTATTGTTCCCTATGAGGGGCAGCAGTGGTGTTAAAGGCAGTGCCTAGGGGGTGGTTCTTCCTCCACCAGAGGGAGCCCAACATTTCTCCTCTCTAGCTGTGTCTGGTAGGAGGAACATACCTCATGAATATACGTGATGGCGGGGAAGAGGGCTAAATTACGGGAGTATCCTGGGGAATACGGGATACTTGACAGGTATGTATTGAACAACAAAACAGAAATTCACTCCTTTATGTGATAACCCATGCTGAGTTGTCATATCCCAACACTGATTCTTAGTTCTCATGCATTAACATTTCTCTTCTTCAACAAGCTCCACTTTGCTTTGTAAATCTTCGAAATGATCTCTTAGCAGAGGCTTGGTCAGTGTTGGTCAGAGTTGGGCAATGGATCATCTGGATCATAACTTTCTCATACTATTTTAACTACTGTCCTGTCAGCCTGTGTTAGTGAACTAATATTTCTGCTTTAGTATTTTTATAGCAGAAGCTGTACCTAGTCTTGTTGTGGTTGTCAGATGCAAGAGCCTTCCTATAGCTATTCTGTACTTCAGGGATTCTCAACCTGTGGCCTGTGGGCCAGATGTGGCCTGTGGCACCATTTCATGTGGCCCTCACCACCTCCACCACATCAGGAAGTGCCATGTGGTGGAGGAAGGGGGAAATAGCCATCTGGCCCCTGAAGCTGTCTGAGGCCCCCGGCTTTAAATGGTTGAGAACTCCTGCTGTACATAGTGTTACCTGGTAGAGGTTTTATTTTCCCTCTGTAATGGTTTGTATTTGGCTTGTGTTTTTTTGTCTTTCAAAAAGTATGTCTGTATAGGTATTGCAACTTTGGGTGTGATTTGAAGGCCTGGTGTGTCTGAAAGTTCACCTATATTTTATTTCTGTCATATTGCCTATGAGCCCTTTGCCTCTTTCTCAGTCAGAATTCCTGAATAGTGTGTTGCATTTCCTAGCTTTGTTTTCAACATTCTTCCTAAGTTTGTACACTGTATCTTTGAATTCCTGTTGTCTTTGTGTAACAATAATGAACTCAAGATGATCTAAGCACATGCCTTTCTCATGAAACATATGGGTCAGGCTGACCAGCACCCAATTAAACAATTCCTAATTGGATGAGTTTGGATTTCTTGTGCTGCACAGGAGCAGACAGAGGCAGACAAGTTCAGTTACGTTTGGGATTTCTCAGAGACCAGAAGCACCATGGTCACATGAAAATTAGTTTGTTTAGGAATTCATTTCTTTCTTAGGGAAGAGTGACAATTTCCTGATTGTGTGTATTACATTTATTTTCATTTACTGTATTGCCTCCAGCAGTGGTGTGCAGGGCACTGTGGGAAAGCGCTGGACAGGGAGTGGTGGGGAATCCCATACATTGGTATTGCAGGGGAGTGGGGGGGAATCCTATACATTGGAATTGGCGCCCCAGGGTGCCAGAGGTGAGGGCAGGGTGGGACAAAGCCTGATTGCCCTATATACCAGCACACACCTGACCTCAAGTATTATCTCTGCTATAGAAAACAATGAGAATAAAACTGAATACTATTTCCATGTTCTTTTTGTTTGTGGAATTCCTTTCAACAGGGGTATTTTTCTAATTGAGCATAAGAGGTCCACTACTAAAACAACGAAACAGCCATCTAAGCAAAATTACTTTGATGCTGTCTACATTTAATTTAATGTAGACGGGCACATTTTACTTCCGTTTCCGGGAGCGGTGAGGGCACCACGGGCCAGATGAATCGCAGTAAACCCATTTGTGTGGATTCACAGGGTGCTTGGGCTTCTGGGAATTGAAGTCCAAAAACATCTGGAGTGCCAAAGTTTGCCATCATGTCTATGGAATGTCTGCTGCATAGAAAAGCCTGCTAGTATAATAATAAGAATCTCACTGCGTGCACAACTGATGTTGTTCTATAAGCAAACTTCATGTGGAAAACTCATTCTTCATATCCCAACAGCAACACCTGCTTATGTAGCACAACCTATTGTTCTTATGTTGATGGGACTTTCTTCTCAATGGAAGCTCAGTCAGATACTGGCCATAGACTTTAATTAAAGAATGTGAGCTTAATCTAAAACTCTGCTGTTCAATGGTGTGCTCAATTTAAAAAGGAGCAAAATTGTCCTTAAATTCCATATCTGTAAGAGAAAGGAAACGTTGCTTTTATTAGACACCTTCCTTTATTTCATTTTTGCTGTGCAAAGATGAGCCCATTGAGAATTAAACTTAATACAAGCTGCATAGGTGTTGGGTTTCGAGGTCTCTTTTTGTGCACATTTATGTTCAAATGTTTTCCCTCACCATAAAATGTATCACTTGCTTTTATTTTAAAAGCACTCAATAAGCCCTGCATTTTGATAATGCATACTCATTTCATTTCATTAGTTCTAAAGACAGCTCAGCTCCAGTCTTTCAACTCAGGTGTATTTCCATTCGACAGGTAATAAAAATCATTGGTTTGAGCTATGTATGTATAATCATTGCTTGTGGATTCCATGGGAATATTGTTACATTTAATTATTGATTAGTATCACCTTTTGTATTCAAGAGATATCCATGTTCAAATTTGTTTAAAGTCTTGAAGAGCATGTTCAGAATGGAAAATCTGTTAAAATACAATACCTTATGATTTCTTTTCTGCTTTCTAGCCTTCATCCAGGGGATATTTTATTATTTTATTGCATGTTATCCCACAGTCTCCACAGACAAAGACCTAGCTATTTTGTGACTGTGTCAGCTTCTTCTTCTTCTTTCGTGTCCCAATCAAACCCTGGACTGCCAAAATGACTAGTCAAAACTAGTTCTAACTAAATGTCTTACTTACAACTAGAATTTCCTAATAATAATAAGTAAAAGTTTGAGGTTGGCGGAGCCTCACTTTTCCAGCCGATAAGTGAAAGTGTGAGGCTGGAAGTGTGAGGCTAGTGGAGCCTCATGTTTCCTGCTGAAGCACAGTGCAGGGACCATGGAGGGGGGCAGCAGAGGTGAGATGTTGCTGGGATGGTTCAGATACTGCAAAGGGACTGCAAAGGGGCTGTGGTGGCTCAGTGGTTAAGAAGCTCACCTTGTTAGCTGGAAGGCTGGCAAGTCAGCAGTTCGAGACCCGGGAACTTCATGACGGTTTGAGTGCCCATCTCTGTTCTAGCTCTTGGGGACATCCAAGGAGCCTCAGGCGTGCACCACCTACGGGGTTTCAAGGTCAGTCCAGCGCTGGAAGAGGAAAGTGGGTGGCTGGTGGAGCATCACAATTTCAATTTTATTATTATTATTATTATTATTATTATTATTATTATTATTATTATTATTATTATTATTATTATTATTATTATTATTATTATTATTATGAAAATCTAGTTGTAACTAAGATGTTTAGCGAAGATTAGTTAGTAAATTGTACACAATTTTGAATAAGGAGGGTAATTCACAAGAGGATTTGAAAATAAGTTGGGAGCAAGATTTGAATGTAAAGATAGAAAATGATATATGGAAGAATAAATAGGAAAAAAGGATAATGAGAACTATGTCAGTTAGAATAAAGGAGCATAATTATAAAATGTTGTGGCGGTGGTATCTGACCCCAGTAAGGTTGCATCAGATTGATAATAAAAAAGATAAAATGTTCTGGAGATGTAAAGACACAATAGGAACATACGAACATATGTGGTGGAGTTGTATAGTGGTTAAAGACTTTTGGGAAAAAGTTGAGAAAGAGATTGGTGAAATTATGGGTAAGAAAATTAAACTGGGGTCAGGTATCATTATGTTAACTGATGTGGAATGTTTCAATTTAAATAAGGATGAAAAAGAGTTATTAGAAATAATGCTCACAACGGGCAGACAATGTATTGCTAGACAATGGAAAAATGAGGTAAATATAAAGATTGAAGAATGGTATAAAGAAATGTGGAATTTAGCATTGAATGATAAATTAACTTGGGAGATTTAAAAAGGGTGTTATTAAAGAGAACAGATTTTGGAAAATTTGGCAGGCTTTTGTGGATTACTCACTTAGAGGGGATGAAATAAATAGACCTGTACCGGATCAAAGAAACTTTTGGAATGAAAATACTAAGACAACCTGATTTCTCCAGGGCATTGTAAATAACACAGGGTGTATTAATATTATTTTTATTTGTATTATTATTTAGTATTTGTATGATTATTATGGAGTTTAAGAAATTAATTATTAAGCCATATTTCAAATAAAGTTTATAATATTTAATTGTTATGTATAAAGACAGGTTTAATAAGGTATTAGTATATTAATGTATTAAGGCAATAATGTATTTGTATGGTTTTTCTTATTTTCTTTCTTTTTTATCTCTCTTATGTATGTATTACTGTTGTATTATTGTTTATTGTATGTTAAAAATTCTAATAATTTTTTAAAAAAATAACTAGTTTTGACTAGTCAGAACTACTTTTGACAAGTCAAAACCCATTTTAATTGGAAACTGGTTTTAACTGAAACTTTTTCCTTGATAGGAAATTCGAGTTTTAACTAAGCCATTTACATATTTACTTACGTGTTTCTATATATAATATTAAATAATATTAAAAATCATCTCATAATAAAAACACAAGAAAAAAACAACAGAAACAGCCATATGGCATAAAAAATCTTAAAACCATAATACTATTCAAGTTAAAACACAACTAGTAACAGTAAAAATTGGGTAATATCAATTAAAAAGGATCTAGGGTCACATCGCATAATTCTAATAATTTTATATGCTTTAAAAGGCTTGCTCACACAGGTAGGTCTTAAGTTGTTTACAAAATATTAATAGAATAGGAGCAGTTCTAATTTCCACTGGCAATTCATTCCAGAGGGTGGGAGCTACAGCAGAGAAAGCTCTCGATGTAATTACAGCTTCTGCTTTTTCTTTGCCTCTCTAGCTGTAACCACTTGGTGCTTACATACTTGGGTGCTTCGGGTACAACTCCTGAGGAAGAGGCACTCCCTCAATTAGCTTGGTCCCAAACGGTTCAAGGTTTTATATGTCAACACCAGCACCTTGAAATCTGGCACTGAGCACCACGGGTAGCTAATGCAGACTAGCCAGGACTGGAATGATATGGTCAAACCAACCATTACCTGCAACCAGCCTGGCCACTGCATTTTGCACCCGCTGAAGCCTCTGTACCAGCCTCAAGGTTAGCTCAACATAAGGGACATTACAATTGATTCTGGAGATTACCAGTGGATAGATTAATGCTATCAGGGATCTATCCAGGAAAGAGCTGAGTGGGGCTATGTGCTGCAGATGAAAAAAGGCAGACCTGACCACCAATGACACCTGATTTTTCAAGGTGAAGGCCTAGTCAAGTTGCATGCCCAGATTACATACGTTCTCCTTCAAAGGGAGAACAACGCCCCCTCTCCCGAGCTAATGGGAATCCTCTCTACCTGCGATTGGTTATCCCATGCCAACATCTTGTCTGAGTTCAGTCTCAGCCTGTTATCCCCCATCCATGCCATGACTGCCTCCAGGCACTCCTCCAGGCCCCAGATTGTATCCACTGCTGAAGTGGAGAAGGAGTGATAGAGCTCCATGTCATCAGTGTACTGATGAAAGCAGACTCCAAATCTCCTGATGACTTCTCCCAGTGGCCTCATATAGATGTTAAACAGCATTGGGGAGATTGCCAACCCTTGAGGTACCCCCATGCTGTTATTTATTTATTTATTTATTTATTCAATTTATATCCCGCCCACTCAACACAAGGCCGACTCTGGGCGGCTAACAACATAAAAAGTAACCCCAGGGCAACCCAAGGAGTTTACAGACAATATTAATAATCCTAAAAACAGTTAAAACAGTAAAAAAGTTAAGACTACCCACCCCCTAAAAAGCAGGGGCTGCAGGATCGAAAAGGCACCATGGGGAAGAGTTCCTCTACACCAACCACCCCATGGTGGTTACCCTTCCACCTGCACCCCACACTTGACCTGCCAGCCAGGTTTTAAGATCCCTTCTGAAAGGCAGCAACTCCGTCCGAAGACGTAATTCTGTTGGCAGGAGGTTCCAGAGGGCCGGTGCAGACACGGAGAAGGCTCTCCTCCTTGTGCCAGAGAGGCGAGCCCCTCTGGCTGATGGAACAATTAGAGAACCCCTCCGGTCCGCTCTGGTTGGACGGACAGACGTCCTCAGGGCGATGCGGTCTCTTAGGTAACCTGGCCCACTACCATATAGGGCTTTAAAGGTCAAAACCAGCACCTTGAATTGCACCCGGAGACATACTGGCAACCAGTGCAGCTCCCGGAGCAGTGGCGAAGCATGAGCATAACGCCCACACCCCATCACCACCCGGGCAGCCGCATTTTGGACCAGCTGTAGCCTCCGAATGGTCGTCAAGGGCAGCCCCATGTAGAGCGCATTGCAATAGTCTAGTCTGGAGGTAACCAGAGCATGGGTGACCATGAGCAAGGAGTCCCGGTCCAGGAGTGGGCGCAACTGGCGAATCACCCGAAGTTGGGCGAAAGCCCTCCTGGTCACAGCCGCCACCTGTTCTTCTAGTAGTAGCCGTGAATCCAGGAGGACCCCCAAGTTGCGCACCGGGTCTGTCTGGGGCAAAATAGCCCCATCCAGAACCAACGATGGTAACTCCCGGATTAACGCAGGACCCCTTATCCATAGCCACTCAGTCTTGCTGGGATTCAGTTGTAGCCCGTTAGCCCCCATCCAGACCCCCACAGCTTCCAGGCATCTGGAAAGGACTTTGACGGCATCACTGGGGTCCCCATGGGCCGAGATGTACAACTGAGTGTCATCCGCGTACTGATGGTACCGCACCCCATGGGAGCGAATGATCTCACCCAGCGGTTTCATGTAGATGTTAAATAGGAGAGGAGAGAGCACCGAGCCCTGAGGAACCCCCCATTTGAGGGGCCTAGGACTGGACCTCTCACTCTCCAACCACACCGACTGGGACCGACCCCTCAGAAATGAGGAAAACCAGGACCACACAGTACCCTGGATTCCCAAACCTCGGAGCCGTTCCAGAAGGATACCGTGGTCAACGTTATCGAAAGCCGCTGAGAGGTCAAGAAGAGCAAGGACGGATGGATGACCACCGTCCCGCTCCCGCCAGAGATCATCCATCAGTGCGACCAATGCCGTCTCGGTACCATATCCAGGCCTGAATCCTGACTGAAAAGGGTCCAGATAATCCGCTTCATCCAGTACCCCCTGCAGCCGATACGCCACTGCCTTCTCCAACACCTTCCCTAAAAAGGGGAGGTTTGAGACAGGCCTATAGTTAGTTAGGACAGCTGGGTCGAGGGAAGATTTCTTCAGGAGGGGGCGCACCAAAGCATGTTTTAAAGGTGCAGGAAACACCCCCTCCCGCAATGATGCATTGATCACAGCCCCAACCCAGCCACCTGTCACTGCCTTGGAGGTTTTCACCAACCAGGTGGGACAGGGGTCCAAAGGGCAGGCAGTGGCGCGCACAGCTGCAAGGAGCCTGTCCACTTCATCAGGGGCAACTGGATCAAACCGGTCCCAGATGGCATGGCAAGACTGTGCTCCGGCTCCCTCCGGACTCTCCCCATCCATGCCAGGATTAAACCCAGAACGAATCCGATCGATTTTCTCCACTAGATGGTCAGCAAAGTCCTCAGCCGACCCCTGCCAACCGGGCACCGGGGTCCCCCTACCAAGGAGAGACCTGGTAACCCGGAACAGGGTGGCTGGGCGATTATCAGCGGAGGCAATAAGGGTGGTGAAGTATTGTCGCCTCACCACCTCCATCGCCACTAGATAGGCCCTAATAGCGGCCCTAGCTAGTGTCCAATCGGAGTCTCTCTGGGTCTTCACCCAGCGGCGCTCTTGGCGTCTCTTTGCCCGTTTGAGCTCCCGCAGTTCATCTGTGAACCATGGAGATGACCTAGCTCGATGAGCTCTGAGAGGCCGTAGTGGTGCGATTTCATCCAAGGCCGCTGTAGTCATCCTGTTCCACAGGTTGACCAGCGCCTCGGGCGAATCGTGTTGCCGATCCAGAGGGAAATCCCCCAGTTCCCTCTGGAATCCATCAGGATCCATCAGTTGCCTGGGGCGGGCCATTCTAATAGGCCCTGCCACCCTACGGTGCAGCGTCGCACCCAGGAAGTCTAGAGCCACCAAATAGTGATCTGACCATGGCACAGGTGTTATGTCTAATTTCCGTAGTCTCAGATCACTCTGCCACCGCTCCGACAAAAAGATTAAATCTGGTGTGTGGCCACTGCCCCTGGTTGGGCCCTGAATTACCTGAATCAGGTCCATATCTGCCATGGAAGCCATGAACTCCTGAGCCACCTCGGAGCCAGTCCCCAGCGAAGGCAAATTGAAGTCCCCCAGAACCATCAGTCTAGGGAACTCCAATGCCAACGCTGAGATGGCCTCGAGGAGCTCAGGCAGGGAGTCCCTTACCCTGCAAGGGGGCAGGTACAGGAGTAAGACTCCCAACTGACCCTTAGAGCCCAGACGCAGAAGCAGGGCCTCACAGCCCAGAATTTGTGGAGCAGTAGCCCTGGTGACTCCCAGTGACTCCCTGGCTATGATGGCAACGCCACCACCCTTACCCTTATCCCTAGGCTGGTGCCAAATACTGAACCCAGCTGGACACATTTCTGACAGAGGAACCCCATCCTCTGGTCTCAGCCAGGTCTCAGTAATACATGCCAAGTCGGCCCGCTCCCCCATAATGGAATCTTGTATCAGGGGGGCCTTATTACATACCGACCTGGCATTCATCAGCAGCAGCCTAAGGACAGGGTCACCCTGGGTCAGCTGCTCAGGACCTAGAGGTGTAACCGTGGCGCTGGAACGAGGGACAGATACTAAGCATCTGCCCCGCGTTCCCCGGGTGCGGCCCGCCCCTCGGTACCCGCTATATCGCCCCATGCCCATCACAATCTCTATATTGGTCTCCGGAGCCTCCCTGCTTGCCCTGGACAGAATGCTGCCTCTCCTTCCTGGCTGGCCTGGCAATCTCTCCCTCCCTCCCTTCCACCCCAATATAAAACCGCCCCATTCACTCCCCCCACCACCCTCCGCACGGCTCCGGTGGTGATGGAAGTGGTGGGGCATTCTTCCACAACTGTGTTGAACCCTCAACTGCCGGGCGGGGCCCGAAACGCCGGCCGATGGCGAGTCCAGAGAGCCTCTTCGCCCCCGCCGGGGCCGAGCACAGCGGCGGTGATGTTTCGTCCGGCAGGCCCCCTCGCCTTTTGAGTCCTGGCGAGGGGCGGGGGGCGGGGCCCGAAACGCCGGCCGATGGTGAGGCCAGCGAGCCTCTTCGCACCCGCCGGGGCCGAACACAGCGGCGGTCCTTGGCGTTGGCCCCGCTTTTGAGGCTGCCTGCCGAAACTCCCTCCAGCTGTACCTGTTCATCTCCCGCCGGTCTGGCCGGGAGGGAAAGAGAGCGCCCGGTGTCCTTGGCTTTGGCAGCGTCGGCCCCACTTTTGAGGCTGCCTGCCGAAACTCCCTCCAGCTGTGCCTGTTCATCTCCCGCCGGTCTGGCCGGGAGGGAAAGAGAGCGCCCGGTGTCCTTGGCTTTGGCAGCGTCGGCCCCACTTTTGAGGCTGCCTGCCGAAACTCCCTCCAGCTGTACCTGTTCATCTCCCGCCGGTCTGGCCGGGAGGGAAGGAGAGCGCCCGGTGTCCTTGGCTTTGGCAGCGTCGGCCCCACTTTTGAGGCTGCCTGCCGAAACTCCCTCCAGCTGTGCCTGTTCATCTCCCGCCGGTCTGGCCGGGAGGAAAAGAGAGCGCCCGGTGTCCTTGGCTTTGGCAGCGTCGGCCCCACTTTTGAGGCTGCCTGCCGAAACTCCCTCCAGCTGTGCCTGTTCATCTCCCGCCGGTCTGGCCGGGAGGGAAAGAGAGCGCCCGGTGTCCTTGGGTTTGGCAGTGTCGGCCCCACTTTTGAGGCTGCCTGCCGAAACTCCCTCCAGCTGTGCCTGTTCATCTCCCGCCGGTCTGGCCGGGAGGAAAAGAGAGCGCCCGGTGTCCTTGGCTTTGGCAGCGTCGGCCCCACTTTTGAGGCTGCCTGCCGAAACTCCCTCCAGCTGTGCCTGTTCATCTCCCGCCGGTCTGGCCGGGAGGGAAAGAGAGCGCCCGGTGTCCTTGGCGTTGGCAGCGTCGGCCCCACTTTTGAGGCTGCCTGCCGAAACTCCCTCCAGCTGTACCTGTTCATCTCCCACCGGTCTGGCCGGGAGGGAAAGAGAGCGCCCGGTGTCCTTGGCTTTGGCAGCGTCGGCCCCACTTTTGAGGCTGCCTGCCGAAACTCCCTCCAGCTGTGCCTGTTCATCTCCCGCCGGTCTGGCCGGGAGGAAAAGAGAGCGCCCGGTGTCCTTGGCTTTGGCAGCGTCGGCCCCACTTTTGAGGCTGCCTGCCGAAACTCCCTCCAGCTGTACCTGTTCATCTCCCGCCGGTCTGGCCGGGAGGGAAAGAGAGCGCCCGGTGTCCTTGGCTTTGGCAGCGTCGGCCCCACTTTTGAGGCTGCCTGCCGAAACTCCCTCCAGCTGTGCCTGTTCATCTCCCGCCGGTCTGGCCGGGAGGGAAAGAGAGCGCCCGGTGTCCTTGGGCTTGGCAGCGTCGGCCCCACTTTTGAGGCTGCCTGCCGAAACTCCCTCCAGCTGTGCCTGTTCATCTCCCGCCGGTCTGGCCGGGAGGAAAAGAGAGCGCCCGGTGTCCTTGGCTTTGGCAGCGTCGGCCCCACTTTTGAGGCTGCCTGCCGAAACTCCCTCCAGCTGTGCCTGTTCATCTCCCGCCGGTCTGGCCGGGAGGGAAAGAGAGCGCCCGGTGTCCTTGGCGTTGGCAGCGTCGGCCCCACTTTTGAGGCTGCCTGCCGAAACTCCCTCCAGCTGTACCTGTTCATCTCCCGCCGGTCTGGCCGGGAGGGAAAGAGAGCGCCCGGTGTCCCCTGAATCCAGGGGTTGGACAACTCCTCCTCAAGCTGAACTCTCTGGACGTGCTCCTCCAGGAAGGACCAGAGCCATGCCAAAGCCATGCCAGAGCCATGCCCAATACCTATCATAGCAAGCCTGTCCAGAAGGATACTGTGGTTGATGGTATCAAAGACCGCTGAAAGATCCAGGAGAACCAACAGGCAAGATTTACCCCTGTCAGCTTCTCTCAGAAGGTCATCCAGCAGGGCAACCAATACTGTCTTGGTACCATGGCAAGGCCTGAAGCCAGACTAGCACAAATCAAGACATTTGGTGTCTTCGAGGAACGTCCACAGGTGACTCGCCATCATGCTCTCCATCACCTTGCTCATAAAAGGGATTTTGGCAACCGGACAGTAGTTGTTAAAATCATCTGATGTCAGGTTAAATTTCTTCAGGACAGGTTGGATGATTATGTCTGTTAATTGTGTGAGCACAATGCCCACACAAAAGGAGGAGTTAACAATCTACCTGACCCATCCAGACACCCCATCAATAGCTGCTCTTACGATTCAAGATGGGCAAGGATCTAGGCACGTTGTGGTGGCCCTACAGCACACAAGTGTCCTGGAGGCTTCCTGAGGTGTTATAGGATAAAATTGCTCCAAAACACACATGACAGATGGCACACTGGACATCTCCTTCTGATCTATTGCATTGAATTTGGAGTCGAGTTCCCTATGAATGACTTAAAATGTGTTGCCAATCTATTAAAATGACAACTGTTGGCTGTATATTTACTCCCCCCCCCCCCCGGAGCTCTGATTTGTTGTTTTGTGAACCAACAATCTCTGGCTTTTAGCTCCCTATAGCTTTATCTTACCTTAAAGCATTTCCCAACATACCAGTTGAGGAATCATATTTTCATTTATTTCTTTGCTCACTTAACTTTTGAAATCTCACTGCAGAAATTGCTCCTCATAGCCTTGGGATTGTTCAGAAACACTGGTGTATGGCATGGTGGGACACAGTAGGTAGGGAAGACTAGCAAAAATGAAGCTCCTCCTACCACTACCTGCAGAAGCATAAGTAATTCCGGCAAAGGCAAAGCCACTTTTGAATGCATCTCAAGATGAGGGCGGCGGCGGCGGGGGATTTATTCGATTTCACTTTTTAAGCAAAGTGAGCTAATTCACACTTTCAAAACTGAGAGGTAGATCGGGGGAATAAAACAGGACCTACATTTTGGATTGCATACTTCTTTGAAAATTATGGTGCACCTCTCAGCTCAGTCACGGCACACACAGATACTTCTATTAAAGAGGTATTGACACAAAATATGTATATTAGATGGAAATGCATACGCAGTGCATATACCAGGCAAGACGCTGACTGGGAAGCGGAAGGTCAGCAGTTCGATTCCCAAGTACTGCAGGATGGAAGTGAGCTCCCGTCTTCGTCCCAGCTCCTGCCAACCTAGCAGTTAAAAAGCAAAAAATTGCAAGTAGATAAATAGGGACCACTTTGGTGGGAAGGAAACAGCTTTCCGTGCGCTCTGGTGTCTAGTCATGCCTGCCACATGACCATGGAAATGTCTGCAGAAGCAGACAGCGCTGGCTCTTCGGCTTAGAAACAGAGATGAGCACTGCACCCTAGAGTTGGATATGACTGGCTTTCGAGCAAGGGAAACCTTTACCTTTACCTTACTCTGCATCCAGAAAATATAGCACATTTAAACAGATATTGGCTGTAACATCTCAAGTGACGAATGTGTGTACACTGAAACATTCCAGGAAGAGACTGATTCAGCTATTCCTAGATTCAATACTTTCATTTCAAAAGCAGTACATCATCTCACTACCAAACGTAGGGAGGCAACATGAGCTTGCCCTGCTTTTGGGCTTCCTGACTGTAAGATGTTCTAAATAAAAGATGGGGCTGGTTACTAGATAGGTATTTCTCTTGAATCCCTAGGAAAACTAGTTTATTGCTTGTGTATAGCAGCGATCCGGCTGCCTCAGAGAGAATCAAGGTATACATCGGCGCAGGGTGGAGCAGTCTGTTTTGATGGGGCCAGGCCAGACACTGAGTGGAAAGTGAAAAGAAGTGGCACAGTGCTGAATCAGTGGACTGTTTAGTGTAAATAGATAGGAGTGTCACCCTGAAGCGGTTATAAAAGAAAATGGTTCTGTGCTATCACAGGCAATCTTCTTTAGAACAACAATTTTGCCTGTTACATTTTGACAGCCTCTTCTTTCAAGAAGATCATGTCATAAAATCAGATCACAGGTACATTTTTATTTTTCCCCTGTAAAATGTGCATCTATATTCAGAGGAAAAAGAGATTGGTGGTTGTTAGAGGAAAAATAGACCTCTGCATCCTAATCATTTGGGTCATTAAATCAGAAGACAGTTCGAAAGATTGGCCCCAATGAACACTACATTACTGGAATCTCAGGCCTTTGTTGTCACATATAAACACTCTGCATGAGAAGTGTTGTGTTGGATCAGACCCAAGGCCTGTTTATTCCCACATTTGCTCTCCAAAGAAGCAACAATCATCTACAAGAGACTTGAAAATAGGATAGCCTTCCAGTCCTTACATTCTGTAAGAAGAAGTGTTGACAGGAACGTTATCTTTAATCTTGGAGTCATCATCATTAATAGTCAAATATCCCTATGCCTGTGGTGGTTTAGTGGTTAAGACGGTGAACTTGATGACTGGAAGGTCGGCAGGTCATCAGCTTGAGACCCTAGTCCTGCACAATGGAGTGAGCCCCTGTCTCTGTCCCAGCTCCTGCTAACCTAGCAGTTAGAAAGCAAGGATTTGCAAGTAGATAAATAGGTACCACTTTAATGGGAAGGTAGCAGAATTCTGTGCACTCCAGTGTCTAGTCATACCTGCCACAAGTCCACAGAAATGTTTGCAGATGCAGACAGTGCTGGCTCTTCGTAAATAAATGGAGAAGAGCACCAAACCACAAAGTTGAATATGACTGGCTTTTGAGCAAGAGCAACCTTTACCTTTATTCCTATGTCACCCTGGAATCCAGATGTGTCAAATGTGCCATGCCCCGGGTTCTGTAATATTGTACTCCGTGCATTAAAAAGACTTTTAGACTTGAAAGTTAGTCTATGTATGTTCTGGAGATTTTAGTAGTCTGATAAAGATGTCACACATACTTTTGAAATTTTGTACAAGAACCACTGGTTTTTCTTCTCTTTATGTGGAATGTGAAGGAACTTTTCAATATGTTTCTTTTGATGCAACTTGAAAAATTGGAAATGTTGTACACCACCCAAAGTGGGGGATACCAAGATGAGAAGTAAGTAAGTAAGTAAGTAAGTAAATCCTGTTGTGTTCAAATAGCATTCTGTTTTAGCTAATTAAATTAGGCTCAAGCTGGCAGGATGGGATTCACAAAACATTTCATTTTTTCCTGAAATCTGGGGAAAGTGTAGCACATGCATTAATGGATAAAAGCTATGTTTGCTTTTCAGAATGCGTCATCCATGTATGGATGATAGGCTTGCTGTGATGATAAATGATTGTCATCCAAACCGAGGACACTGTGACATTTATCTACAGTTAAATATAACAGTTTGCTTTTCACTATTATGGTTGATTTTGTACCAGATGAAAGACTGTGATATTTATAATGGATAGTGACTCTTTACATTCCAATTGTGGAAGAAGATCATGAATAAATATAGCTTTATTTATGGAACAAAGACCAAGGTGGCATTTCATTCAGTACAAAAGCATATATACATACCAAATAAAATCAATGACCATATTTTTCTGAATGTTCAAACTGAAAAAGCAGGTCTTTAAAAAAACAAAAAACACAATGCTTGTATAATTTCTAGATCAGTGTTTCCCAACATTTGGTTTTTGGACTTCAATTCCCAGAAGCCTAAGATATTTTCCCAAAGCACTGATCATCCAATGTACTGACTTAGGCTTCTGAGAATTGAAGTCCCCTGTGGGGTGTGGGCCCCATGTTGGGAACCACTGATCTAAATGAACTCCATGAACTTATGTGCTGATAATTGATTTTAATGGCACTTAAGTCTTCCTGTCCTGACTTTTTTTTAAGTCTTGGAATTTCTGACCTTGATTCTGAAAATGGAAACAGACGTGTTGTTTATGTAACTAGAAGAAAATCTGAAAGGAGAAACTGGGTGATTCACAGCCAGGAAAAGAGGCTCACCAACTGTACAAAGTTGGACTGAGGAGATCTTAGCATGACTTCCTCCTCATGTGACATGGACAGTGAACACACACACACACACACACACACACACACACACACACACACACACACACACACACACACACACACACACACCATTTTCCACCAGCCAACCACCTCTTGTTGTACAAAACCTTCCTGAGTCACAGTTGGCATCAAGATTCTGAGGATGTGTTATAGGCCAATCTCAGAGGCTGTTTCATCCATCAAACTTTAGAACACAGAGCAGAACACCCTCAAAATCTTCTTTTGTTCTTTCTCTGTCTTTTGCATTTCAGTTTTGTTCAGAGTGCTGCTTATGTGATGCATATTTATTGAAAATTACAGTTTATCCTCATTGTGTCTATTGATGTTCTTATGTGCATGGATAAAACACTACCCAAACAAGTTGGTTTTCAGTGATGAACTGTGGTTGCCCTCCAGTGAACTGTCCCACATGCTGCCACTGGAAATGAACATTCAGGCTTCATAATAGTTCCCCCATGTATAATTTTGCAGTTCATTTATCATTGACGTTGCCTGCAGTGTTTATCAAAGGTTGACTATAGATAGACTAGACTGAAAAAAACAGTCAACAAGCAAAGCATGAAACAAGCAGAAAAGATAGCAAGAGAATGATATCTGGCTCCTTTCATGTTTCAGGGCACACTTTTGACCTGGTTTTATGTACCGGGAAGGATGGTGATGGTTTGGGTGTGGAGGATCAGGTCTCTACCTAGTAGGGTTCAAACTTACTGGAACTCTGAGCCTCTGAAGAGCTGTGGAGCCAATTGTAGTCTTTCTCTAGAAGACTGATGGCTCCAAATGTTTTCCTGATGGCTCTGGCTGTATTGGCAGATTATTATGTCAAGTAGCTCTCTGGTATGTGGAGATGGCCAAGGCTATTGACAAGAACACTTCTAAATGCAGTGGTTTAGTGGTTAAGATGCTGAACTTGATGACTGGAAAGTTGGCATGCCAGCAGTTCAAGACCGAAGTGCTGCACGACAGAATAGATTCCCATTGTCTGTCACAGTGCATGCCAACCTAACAGTTTGAAAGCAAGAAATTGCAAGTAGATAAATACGTACTGCTTTGGCAGGAAAGGTAACAGCATTCCATGCACTCTGACATCTAGTCATGCCTGCCACATGACCATGGAAATGTCTGCAGATGCAGATAGCTCTGGCTCTTTGGCAAAAAATGGAGATGAGCATGATCCCCTAGAGTTGGACACAACTGGCTATCAAGCAAGGGAGACCTTTATAGCATGCAGTCAAATCAGCTCCTTGATTTACTGGGGAGACCGGGATTATGGAACAAGTAGGATAGAGACTAGAGTGATAATAGTGGAAAACTCAGAGCAAATCTGATTGAACATGGGCTAGAGCTAATAGCAGTGGTGGCAGCAAAGAAGCAGCTCTTTTCTGCCACCATAACGTTTGCACAGAGCCATTCAGCAGAGCTTTTCCAAGTGCTCAAGGGCCCGTTGCACAGATGACACCAAGAGACAGATGAAGGTGATGTGGTAACCCATTGTGAAGCGTATGCATGGAACTTTGCAAACAGAATTGCTCAGAATCACTCTTAGATGTTGTATTTGATACAGGTCCTGTTCATGTAACTTTGCCCCCTCCTTGTGCTACTATAATAGATACATTCCAATTGGTGCAGCCTGATGATGTAGACAGAATCTGTTGTGTATTTAAGGAAACGTGTTTACCATTGTGTCTTTGTTGTGATAGAGTTTAATATGTATTTGCTTTACTATGGTCCGAAGTCTTGTGAGATTTCTGGAAGGTTCTGAACGAGAAGTGCACGAGACAGAGCTCTCAACAGTTCCAACTGTTTTTTCCAACTGTTTAGTGTCTTGCATGGAAGACAAAGAAGGAGTCGCAGGAAGGACTAACACAGGTTTATTCAGTGATGCTCAGCACGAACATGAGGTAATGGGGCAGATACATCTCATTATATACCATAACACAATACATTTGAATCTTGTTGCACGGTAGCTCATTGGCTGCTACCGGCGTGGCCTCGCCCAGGTCACGCCTCTCTTCTGCAGTAGTTTTCTCTTCTGCAGTTGTTTTCTCTTCTGCAGTTGTTTTCTCTTCTGCAGTTGTTTTCTGTAGCTCCTGATCATGTGGGGAATTTCCCGCGGCTGTTTGTGATTTGGGCAATGTGGACCATGTGAGACTGAACGCTCGCAGCTGCCCTCTATGGGCAGCTTGCTCACGTTCCTTAACAGCTGAGATACATTGTGATTGTGGACTGGTTACATTCATATATTTAAAGTAACATTGTACATGCATACATAACATCCCTCCCCCCTAGGATGGGACGAAGTCCCTCAACCATTGTGGCTTGCCGCATGTGCGCCTGGGGCGTGCGGCCGCCTGACTTAACACAGGGGAGCCGGAGGCTCCTGGTTCCGCGGAGTCCTGCCCTGCAATGGAAAGGGGGGACTCATTAGCGGCTCGGTGTGGAGTCTGAGGTACCCTTGCATTGGGGGACGGGAATGGAATGAATAGTTGGGAAGTGAATCCCTGCCTGCCGCTTGAGGAGTTTGGGGACCCCCCAGTACGAATCTCGGGACCAACGAAGAGGCCCTCGTGGCCTCGCCACCCCCCGCTGCCTGTCCGGGCGTTCTAGAGACTGTGGTGGGCGGACTCGCCCCTGTTGCCTGTCTTGGGGGTGTTGGTCTCCGGGGGGCAGGAGCTATTGCATACTCCAAAACAAAAGGGCTAGGGGGACTGGAAGTACCAGGGGCTGAACTGAAACCCCTCTTCTCGCTAGGACGGGTGGGGGACCACTCCGCTACATCCCCCTGGTACTGCAACTCATAATCATCATCAAACTGATCCCTCTCTTTGAAAGTATCCTCCTCTGTGTCTCCCCCTTGGGTAATGTGGGTGGGGGAGGACCCTAACGCTGATTCCCCCTCGCCGGTGACTCGCCTTCGGAGTTGGTCGGCATGCCTTCTCCAGAGTAGACCTGAACGAGTCTCGACCCTGTAGGATACCGGCCCCGTTTGCTCAACAATTGTCCCTGGCACCCACGCTGGCCCCGAGGCCGTGTAGTTTCTGCAGTGAACCGGGTCCCCTACCGCAAAACTTTTGGAGCTCTCTCCCCCTATGCTTATGTTTCTCCCTTCATCCTCCACCCTGGACGGATCCATCCGGTCAAACAGTGTTACCGGACGCCTCCTCATGAGGAGTTCGGCTGGGGAGAAACCTGACGCTAAAGGGGTTGTCCTGTAGCAGATGAGGAACTGGCACAGATGCAGGTTCAACTCACCGGGACCCATGTGCCGCAGTGCGTCTTTCGTAGTGCGCACTTGGCGCTCTACCTGACCGTTTGTGGCGGGGTGAAACGGGGCAGCGGTTATGTGCCTGACGGCGTTCCTCTCCATAAATGTCTTGAACTCTGCCGACGTGAAGGTACTCGCGTTATCGCTCACAAGGACGTCTGGCAGGCCGAAGCAGGCAAACAGCTTTCGCAACTGTTTAATGGTTGCGGCAGAGGACGTGCTGTTCATGGGGATTACCTCCAACCACTTGGAGTAGGAGTTGACTACCAGGAGAAACATGGACCCGCGGAAAGGGCCGGCGAAGTCGACATGGATCCGGGACGATGGCCCGCGGGCCGTATCCCATTCCCTATGGGGTAACCGGGACTCCTCGGGCCGAGAGCTCTGGCAGCTCTCGCATGTGCCCACTAGGCGTTCTATGTCCCCGTCTATCTGGGGCTACCAAAAGAAACTCCTGGCCAGAGCCTTGGAGTGCACGATCCTGGGGTGGCTGGTGTGCAGTAGCCTCAGCACCTTGGCCCTCAGCTTCTCTGGGATAAGCACCCGCTGGCCCCAGAGTAAGCAGCCCCTTTCCAGAGAAAGCTCTACTCTGCGCCTGAAAAACGGCTTGAAATGTTCCTCAGGGGGGAGAGTTGGGCCACCCTTTTCTAACCCAGGAACTAACTTGGGCCAGGATCTTGTCGGTCGCCGTGGCCTTGGCGAGGTCGGCCGGCACAATTGGGGGTGAGTCGAGAGACTCAATCAGCAGGACTTGGTGTTCCTGCTCTACCTCACACGTGGGGTCCCCTAAACTAGGGAGAGGGGATCGGGACAGGGCGTCCGCATGGGAGATCTCCTTCCCTGGGCGATAGACCAGCTCATATTGGTAGGCGTTGAGAAAAATGGCCCAACGCAGCATCCTGGGTGATAGAATTTGTGGGGTTGGTTTGCCGGTAGTGAAGATCCCCAGCAGCGGCTTGTGATCCGTCACTACCGTAAACTCGCGGCCGTATAAGAAATCGTGGAACTTCTTGGTTCCCGCGATTATTGCTAGGGCCTCCCTATCTGTTTGCGCGTAATTTCGCTCAGCTTTCAAGAGGGACCTTGAGTAGTACGCCACCGGGGCTTCCCTCCCGCTCTCCAACACGTGGCACAGGACCGCCCCCACCCCCACCGGGGACGCATCACAGACTAGCACCACTGGTTTTTCGGATCAAAATGGGTCAGGACCGCATCCGAAGACAGGAGTGACTTAAGCTCCTTGAATGCCCTCTCCTGCTTGTCCCCCCACCGCCAAACCGCGTCCTTCTTAAGTAGCGCATGCAGTGGCTCCGCGACCGATGCCTTCCGAGGCAGGAAGGAGTGATAGAAATTTAGGAGCCCTAGGAATGACTGCAGCTCCGGTTTCGCGGTGGGGCGAGGGGCGTCTCTCACGGCCGCTCCTTGGACTCGGAGGGTTTGATTCCGTCCGGGGTTACCTTAAACCCTAGAAACTCTACCTCCCTCGCAAAGAATACGCACTTGTCCCTCCTCAATCGAAGTCCTGCCCTCTCGAACACTGAGAGAACCCCATCTAGCCTCTTGGCTAACTCTAATTCGCTCCCCGCTGTTATCAACACGTCGTCGAAGTATGGGAGGACGCCTGGAAGCCCCTTTAAAAGGCGTTCCACGAGGGACTGGAAAATTCCGGGGGCCGAATTCACGCCAAACTGAAGGCGCGTTACCTTAAACGCCCCCTTGTGCGTTACGATCGTTTGCGCGGTGGCAGCAGCCGGGGTTACAGAGAGCTGCTGATACGCCTGGGCCAAATCTAACTTGGCGAAAAACCTCCCCCCATGTAGTGTGGCCAGCAAATGGCTGACCACGGGCACCGGGTATGCATTTGGCCGAATGGCCTTATTTATCGTACATTTATAGTCCGCACAAATTCTGACCTCCCCATTTGACTTGAGGGCTGTAACAATCGGCGTTTCCCACTCTGCCGAGTCAACTGGAACCAAAATCCCCTGCCCCACCAATTTGTCCAGTTCCGCCTCAATCTTGTCCTTGAGGGCGAAGGGCACTCTCCTTGGCTTGAGGCAGATGGGCCGGATTTCTGGGTCCAGCTCAAAGGAAACCGGGGGGCCCTTGTATTTCCCAAGCCCCTTCTTGAAAACGTCCGGGTGTGCGTCGCACACGTCCCGCATTGGGTCAGTCTCGATGGCGTTAATGCCGGACAGTTCGATCCCCAGGGGAGCAAACCACTGCGTTCCCAAAAGGCAGCACCTTCCCCCCTTTTAGGACCACTAGGGGCAGTTTCTCGGAGTAGTTCTTGAACTTCACCTTGAAGTTCCCCACCCCCAACACTGGGATCCCATTTCCCTGCACGTCCCGTAGATTGGATCTCATGGCCCGCAGTTTGGGCCGTTTCTCTGGGGGAATACACATAAACTCTTTTTGGGACAGGATGGAATAAGAAGACCCCGAGTCTATCTCCATCCTCACTGGGACCCCCTGCAACAGTACCTCTATGAAGAACCGCCGGTGCTCCAGGCCCACGCGGTTCACGCCTTCCTCACTGTGGCCGGCTGAGACCTTCCTGGTGCCGGCCGCCTTTCGTTGGTGCGTCTGGGAATGGCTGGAACTGCCCTTGTCCTCGACTCGTCCGCGCCTGCATACTCGGGCGATGTGTCCCTTTCGGCCGCAGTTGTGGCACTCGGCCTTCCGGAATGGACACCTCGTGCGGTCGTGGGCCGCCCCACAACCGTCGCAGCGGCGGTCCTGCCGTTCTCGGGTCTGCCGCTTCTCACCTCGCTTCTTGATCCTCTGGACGTCGTCGTCCTCGCTGGAGTAGGGATCCGCTGTCGTGGAGGACTCCTCGGACGACGTTGGTGCGGCGGCGGGCGGCTTGGGGGCCCGCCAGGCCGTCTTCGCTGGTGTCCGCCAGGCCGCCTGCACTGGTGACTTGGCCCTCTCGGACGTGGCCCCTCGAGACTTGAATAGCCGGACGCCGCTCCTGGCCTCCTCGGCTGCTTGCGCCTCCCGCAGTACCTCGTTGAACGTGAGGCGATGGTCGCGGGTCATGAGCCTCCTCTGAAGCTCCTCGTCCCTCAAGCCGCACAGCATGCGGTCACGGAGGGCCTGGTCCAGGTCGTCCCACTGGCAATGCACCGCTGCAAGCCTGAGGGCCGCCGCATAGGCGGACACGGATTCGCCCGGTCGCTGGTCTCGCCTGTGGAACGCGACCCAGGCTGGGAAAATCGAGACGGGCGGCTGGAAATGCTCACGCAGCCTCTCCAGGATACGGTCGATGGGCACCTCGTCCACCTTCCGGGGGGCCACCAGGGTCATCAGGATCCGCAGCGTGGCCGGCCCCACCTGAGACAGGAAGTGGGAGCGCAACTTCGCGGCGGCGGTGACACCTGCAGCCTCCATGGCGTGCCGAAACTGGCACTCGTAGAGCTCCCATTGTTCGGGCTCGCTGACATCGAACTGGTACGGCTTGACCTTGGGATTCGTCATCGATCCCATCCTCGTCGCCAATTTAGTGTCTTGCACGGAAGACAAAGAAGGAGTCACAGGAAGGACTAACACAGGTTTATTCAGTGATGCTCAGCACGAACATGAGGTAATGGGGCAGATACATCTCATTATATACCATAACACAATACATTTGAATCTTGTTGCACGGTAGATCATTGGCTGCTACCGGCATGGCCTCGCCCAGGTCACGCCTCTCTTCTGCAGTTGTTTTCTCTTCTGCAGTTGTTTTCTCTTCTGCAGTTGTTTTCTGTAGCTCCTGATCATGTGGGGAATTTCCTGCGGCTGTTTGTGATTTGGGCAATGTGGACCATGTGAGACTGAACGCTCGCAGCTGCCCTCTATGGGCGGCTTGCTCGCGTTCCTTAACAGCTGAGATACATTGTGATTGTGGACTGGTTACATTCATATATTTAAAGTAACATTGTACATGCATACATAACAAACTGTCAGTTCTGATCGGAGATAACTAAGGAATGTGAGGGTGTGTTGTTATCTCTGGTCACCTATTCTTATTCTGAATAAAGTTGTGTGTTTGGCCTGTATTGCTGGCTGCTGCCTATTATTTCCAGAACACTAAACAATCTATGGAGAGTTGAAGGCCCCCACATGTATACAGAATCCCTGCTCTTCCTGACTTATGAAAGCATCCCAAGGAGGACTGGCTGAGCAAGTAAAGGCAGTGATGAATGCCTCCTTTCAGGAAGGTAGGGTACCAGAATGCCTAAACGGGGCTATAGTGAGACCTTTCTTTTAAAAAGGCCTTCCTTGAATCCCACTGCAGTGAATAATTTTTGGCGAGTCTCCAATATCCCATTTTTGGGCAAGGGTTTGGAGTGTGTTGTGGCATCTCAGGTCAAGAAGTTCTTGATGAAGCAGATTATCTTGATATTTTTCAGTCTGGCTTCAGCCTTGGTTATGGAACAGAGAGTTTGCTTGCCTTAGTGGATAACCTATGCTAGGAACTGAAGTGTATGTGTGTATGTTGGTTCTGCCAGAATTTTCAGTGGTTTTCAGTATCAACAATGGTATTATTCTCAATGGTTGCTCTCAGGCTTTGGAATGTGCTGCCCTGAGAAGCCAGATTGGCCCCTGCTGCCTTGAGACCCCTATGGGAAAAAAGGCAGCAATCAATCAATCAATAGACCAATCAATAGACCAATCAATCAATCAATCAATCAATCAAAGGGGAACAAGTCTTTTCTTTTATCTTCAATTCCCACTGAAATAGTGTCTAAAATAAAACAGAGCTCAGATTGATCCCTCGTCCCAAACACAGTATTTATTTATTTATTTCATTGGAGAACAATGAGGATACATATATATATATATATATATATATATATATATATATATATATATATATATATATATATATATATATATATATATATATATATATATATATATATATATATATATATATATATATATATATATATATATATATATATATATATATATATATATCAGAAAACGAGTCTGATTAAATTTTATTAGTTTCTTCCACACACTTTTCCCTTCTCAATACTTTTTATGGGAATGGGTGATATATATCTATTTGATACTGTGGAGGGGAAATATAAATAATTTTCTCTGTTACAAATGTTTAGGGATTCGTCTTTTGTTGTTGTTGTTGTTACTGTTGCTGTTGTTGTTGTAAATTGACTGCTCCACATAAACTAGCAAAGGCAAAGTGGTCCCATCTGTATAGTTCAGGAGATTGTTGCTTTATTTGTTACAATTACAATTTTTTTTAAAAAATGAAAAGTAAATTCCATTTGTAATATTTGTTTGAATACACTGTATTTTATATACCAATTGTAATAATTTATGCCAAATCAAATTTCACATAGTCATATTTCATGTTCCTAAATTAACAGAGTGACTTTCCATCTGTAAAAAACTGTTGCATTTTTTAATTTTTCTGAAAAATTCTGGTGGTTCCCCCCCAAAAAACAAACAAACAAACAAAAAATACCCAGAAAAACCATGGGTTTTTTCCCATGGCTTCAAAATTTCCACAAATTTTACATCTCTCATTATCCTGTGCAGGTATTTTTAGTCTGAAACAAGGGAACGCAGAAAGAGCCTCCTTGAAGATTCTGGTATTCTTGAATGACAATCAGGTGTACCTTCATAATGGAAATTTTGTGTTGCCAACTAATCTTTTCCACACTAGGTCAGACAAAATGAACTGCAGAATGAACTCACTTCATTTTCACAGTATGCAAAAAAATTGTTTGAGGCAAAGTGCAAAATATGAAAGAATGATTCTTAGAATATTGAATCTTATAATAATGTTATTGTTAAGTTATTTTCGTTGAATACTGAAATGAAGTGATTTATTTTGAAAATTGAATCAAGTGACTTATTTTTGTGCATCATTTTTGTGACTTAACAATTACATTATTATAAGATTCACTATTCTAAGATTCATTCTTTCATATTTTGCGCTTTGCCTCAAACAGCTTTTTTGCATATTGTGGATTCCACCGTTTGGCCAACTGTGTTTTCATTTTGACAGGGTCACATCTGGCCTAGACACAGAAGAAGAAGTCTGAAACAAAGTGGACTATGAAGTGTGGTGGGAACATAATTATTCAAGAATGTCCCACTCCCAGCTATCCAGAAGCCTTCCAGAACTGTCTATGTATGTCACTTTTGGTCTAAAGCTAGAATGTTTATAAAAAGGTCACGAAATGATTTTGTAGCTCCATTGTGATTCTCCACATATTCATTGCTTCCTTCATTCCCATTCTTTGAAAGAAGACTTCAGTCTGAATTTAAAGTAAAACTTAGGCTACCCATCCGTCTCTCTTAAAATGGCTGATCATATGATATATATTTTTGAAAGAAAGTGTTAGCAATACTACACCAAATCTTCCTGAGTAATTGGAACATTAGAATTTTTCTAATAAACTGTGTGAAAAGGTATAAGCTCTGCAATTTTGTATGCAAAATGGTATGAAATAAATGTTTTATATAATCATTTGTCCACATTGCATTAGGAAACACTAATTGGAGACTAAAATATTCATAGAGCTGCCCAAATGGCTGCCTCCAGGTAAATTAAATATCTGTTAATTATGAAGTTGAGAGTTTGTGAGTTTATCTGGAATAAAATAGCACAGTAAAAAAGAGACTGCACACTTCTCTACATTAGGACTAAACCTGTTCTTGGAGTTCCATATATAATGCAGTTACTGAGGAAGCATCTGCATAATTCACCATTTTTGCCAAGAGGTTCCATTAATGTTTGAACATCATGTTGTGCAACTTGACGATAACAATTGTGTTTGACACTCCAACCTCTGCAACATATTTTCTCAAAGCTTTTGGTCTCCTCTCTCTTAAGAAATGAGTGTCTAGTATGATTTCTGTCATTTTAATGTTTGTTCTCAGTTTATTCCATCCATCAGAAACACCAAATGAATGTTCCCAAAAAGTAGGGGCACAGGCTGTCAGAATCTGGATAAAGTTCAGAACAAGAGATGAGTAATTTATGGTTCCATGTAAGGATGTTGGGCTGCTAATTCCATCAGATGTAGACAAGGTAGGCAATTAAGAGGGCCGATGGAGAGCAAGAGTCTAAAAATAGTTAGAGAACCACAAAGTGTCCAGTCTGGTCTGCATTTTGGTGCAACCTGGGAAATAAATGCTTGATGAGTCTTTTAAAAATACTTAATAATTCAGAGAACTATTGTTATTAAATATTTTAGGCCCACAGAAACTTGCAATGGAATTCACCAGGTTTGGATTAGATGCTCTGTCAGGATTTCATATCCAGAGTTTGGAAAAGTCCTGTTTTAAAATATTATATAGCTCCAGAAAGCTCCAGCCCACAAAGCTAGTGGTGGAAGTGGTACATAATCCTGAGAGTTGAGCTCCAAAAGAACTCCACAAAAACATCTTGGTTTTTTCTCTTACCTTTTTCGAACTGCAAAAGCAAAAAGGTCCCTAGGAGGTAGAACATAATAGTGTGTAGGTACTGATCTGTTTAGTGGGAAACCTACTGCATAGTTTGGTACACATACATTTGATACTGAACCTGACACCTTGTTTTATGTGTTTAGAAGATGTAATCAGATACAAAAGCCTACACAACTATTGGCAGATCTGCAGACCTGAAGATCAGTGGGAAATTACAGGAAGTATAATTGATAAGAACTAGGATGTCATCACTACAGTTTGGTTGTGTGGACTCATCCATTTAATGCAATTACCACATGCATTTCCTCTGATATTGTGATAAATCAAGTACCACATGGAAAAGCACCAGTGTTTCAGAATTGGTTTCAACCTGACATGGAAGTACCAGTAATCCCACACATTTCCACAGGCTTTTAGCAGGACAATCACATGTATTTCTATGCAGAGGTAAGTCCCATTGAGTTCAATTAAGACTTGCTCCCAGATATATGTGTACCCCTACCCTTTCATCCAATTGTATTGGACTGCAATGCCCATCATCCGTAATTAGGATAGATAATAGTAGGGAATGCTGAGAACAGTAGACAACAAGTTCTGAGGCAGCTGCACTTTGGCCATTCCAGTCCCGGGTATTATCTACTAGATTGAGCCTTAGGAAACTACACAGCAGCATAGGCCACATGCACACACAGTTACACAGCATTCATGCCATTTATATATGCAAGCTTATTACACTCATCACCCTTATATCCCTATTTCTTGCAGAACATCTGGTTTACGAGAGAAACAGGAGTTAAGTATCATGTGAATGGCATTTTGAGCAGCCTCCACAGAGCAAGGAATCTAACCACTCATCACTCAGTCTTGCGTTTTGCCATTTCTGTCTAATAAAAGTTCCCTATAGCTGATGCTAACATGGTTCACCATCGCTGCCGAGACTTTCTTGTTCAGGAAATAGTATTGCTCGAAGTTATTTCTTACCCATAATGCAGCTTTATTCAAAGTCATCATTTGTATTTATCACACCCTGTAGCCACTTGTTATTGAACTCCTGGCAGTCCTAATTTTATGTGAGACAGGATATCAACTTCTTTTTGCCCCAAAGAACAAATATATGAGTATCCTGCTGCAACAAAAGATTATTTTGTTCTGTTGCCCCCAAGAAACAATTCAGTAAATCATCATATATCTCAGACACCTCTAGGAGTCTGATTCCCTCCCCGTCCCCCTTAAAATGAACAGGTAACTTAGACAAACATAAACCAAAAGGTAGGAGTGCTTTGCTCTTTTCCTCCTTTTAAATTTGCAGCATCATTGTTTACTTAAATGAGCAAAATATAACCTTAGAAGACATGGACATGATTACAGTTGTCAGCCACTATGGCTGAGAGCCTTTTGGCAGAGCTGTGCTGTGTAAGGTTGATGAAATGACATCAGCCGTAGCAATTTTTCAGAAATTAAAAATCTTCAGATCCCTCCAACAAGTCCTGCCATGTGGACACCTATCTTGTGGTACTGCTGGTGGTGGTGGGTTATTTTTGGAAATTAATGTGGCTTCCCCTCAAATAGCCACAGGACCTTTGGGGGAAGACTCAGAAAGTTGTTTTGTTGTTGTTCAGTTGCACAGTCGATTCCGACCCCTTGTGACCCCTTGCGACCCCATGGACCATTCTCCTCCAGGCACCTCTGTCCTCCACCATTCTCCTCAGCCCACCAAGCTCTGTGCCCATTGTGTCCACAATACCATCTATCCATCTCATTTTTGGACGCCCCCTTCTTCTCTTGCCCTCCACCTTTCCCAGCATCAAGGCCTTCTCAAGTGAGTCCTCCCTTCTCATTTGATGTCCGAAGTACTTTAGCTTCATCTTCACTATTTGTCCCTCCAATGAACAGCCAGGATTGATTTCTTCCAGTATTGACCAATTTGTTCTCTTTGCTGTCCGAGGGACTCTCAGGACTCTCCTCCAACACCACATCTCAAAGGCAACTATTCTTCTGCGCTCAGCCTTCCTAATGGTCCAGCTCTCACACCCATACATTACCACTGGGAATACCATTGCTTTGACTATGTGAATTTTTGTTTTCAAGGTGATGTCTCTGCTTTTCACTATATGCCCCAGGTTTCTCATAGCTTGTCTCCCCATAATCAGTCGTCTTTTTATTTCATGGCTACAGTCACCATCTGTAGTGATCCCAGGAAAGTAAAATCTGTCACTGCTTCTACTTCTTCCCCATCTATTTTCCAGGGACTGATCAGACATGTTGCCATTGCAGGTGCACCCCCCAATAAAGGACTCAGACACAGATGAAAGTGGATAATGACATTGGGCCACATTTATTGATTCATGCCCTAGTCCGAATTATAAATTTCTATTGGTAATTGACCAATCATAATTCTTAAGGCAAGCAGGCCGAAGTAACACTGGTAAGGTACCACCCAAAATTGCCAACGGCAATTGTTACAATGTATCTATTTGTATCAATTTGTTTGTTAACAACAAACAAATTGTTGACCGTAGTCAATATCTAACTAATGACCCCACCCTCTGATGTGTATCCGTAAAATCAGGGGGTGATGCATGCTGTCTAGCTGTAGCCATCACCCCATCGCCTGGTTCGTCGTTGACCGGACAACGTTTAAACAACTTATGCCTATCTAGTGTTGTCCAGTCAATTGCGAACCTGCCGGATACCTGTGGGTCATAAATGTTTACCTTACCAGTGCTACCTGCCACACGGGGAGGCTTCCCAAAAGGCTCACCGCCCCCCCCCCCAGACCGTCAGCTCGGTCAACAGGCCTGCTCGCCAGCCTACTAACAAGAGGTCCATACCTCCCTGCGACAGATGGGCCCCCTCCCCTGAATAAAGCTCATAATTTTGCAGACTGATGGTGAGGAGGCGAATGACGCGTCCCCAACCCTTGTCAAAAAGGAACCGGGCAATAGCCCTGGAGCGTCGAGCTCGGTCAAGAGCCTGGAGGCCGAACGCTCCCCTGTAAGCGTACTGCGGTATCATGTCCGACCAAATGAGGGGTGTGGCAGGCCACACATAATGTGAGTAGGGACAGGTAACTGCAAATCGCAAGCTTCCGCGATAGGCCAGTGACCTGTCCGAAACCATTGCCCCCAAGGTGAATAACCAGGACATCAGGCGAGTCAGCATCCCTGATGTAGAAAAGGAATGGCAACAGTTCCCGCCATAACATGCCGCGCTTACCACACCACCTGAGACGTGCGGGTGCAGCCAGTCCCAGTCGGGGTTCCCACTCTGTCGCCGCAGCGTAACGCACTGCCCTGTGCAGTGTAACGCGCTGCCCTGTGCACGTGGCACGGCCCACCAGGCATACTGTCACCGGTGTAAAACGACACCCAGGGTCTGTCAAGGAAAAAAAAGGGGGGGGAGAAACACTGCAGTGACTAAACTGGTACTCACGGTTGAAGAGGGCGAACACAAAACTGAAAACAATGTGATCCCCACCTTCCCATGCGGCGCATTTCCGCCCCAGAGTACCCAAGAGCAGCTGCAGTAGAAACCGCCCCTATCCTGAAGGAATGGATGCCGAAACAAGCCCCAGGGAGGCCCCCACTGGCTAGGGCTTTCCCATTCACCTTCCCAAATTGAAATTTAGTGAGGGGAGACCCATCCTGGTGACAGAAAAACGGGCCATGGTGCATGCCACACAGTGCAAGAAACTCCTGTAGGGCACCAGCCGGACAGATGTCTGCCAAGGGACATCGTAGCAGTATTACTCGACTGCCTACGCCGTGCTGATCTGTTTTAGAGGAGCGTATCCTCAACTGAGCCCAATCATTGCAAACAGAGACATCTTCGAGTTCCAGTGCCCTACAACTTGCATCCGCCTTAGACAGCATCACAAGCTCGCTGATGCAGAGAGCTCCAAAAAGGGCCACCGTTGTAACCGCACGAAACAGGGCTGCCTCATACCTATCAAAACATAGGTCATGCCAGCCCCGTGCCAGTCGGGTAAGTACCCCAGGGGAAATTGGGTGACGGTCGTCCGGCCTGCGCCCACGTTCCCGCACCCACCCCTCCAAAACATGTCTCACACGGAAATCAGCGGTAATGTCCGCATGACCTCCCACCTGGGCCATAAAAGCCAGCGCTGACAGCCTGGATGCTATGGTGCGGGGTGCTAGGCCCTGTGCGTGCAGGTAAACCATGAAACGGAGGATGTGGGCCACCGGGAATGGCCAGGTATCTGGCAGTCGAAATTGGGTACAAAATGGCTGAAAGGAAACGAATGCATGGTGATACGCCTTACGCGTGCGTGGCGCCAGCGACATGCCGATCGCCCGGTTCACCTCTCATTGCCAAGGGTCCATATCTCCTCCGGGAGTGGCGAGGGAAATTCCTCCGCATCAGGGGCCAAGGCGCTGAACCGGGAGATCTGCAGGCGGGACAAAGCGTCAGCAATATCGTTAGTGACCCCTGGGACATGCCTGGCCTGGAACAGTACATTGAGGCGCAGGCTGCGCAATACAAACTGGCACACCAGGTCCATGACCCTGGGCGATTTAGAAGTCTGTGAGTTGACAATGTGGACAACGGCCGCATTGTCACACCAGAAATGCACCACCAGGTTGCCCCCCCCCCCTCACCACATAGCATCAAAGCCCCCAGAATGGGAAAAATTCCAGACATGTGAGATCTCTCAGGCGACCCGTGCCTGACCAGGCTGGTGGCCACCCACCATAGGCCCACTTCCCATTGAAGTACATCCCATAACCCAGGGATCCGGAGGCATCAGACTGTCTCTGAAAACGGGGTGAAGTCAGGAGGTCAGACCTCCAGAAAGAGACCCCATTGAACTCCCGCAGGAACTGGAGCCATATGTGCCTGTCTGCCCTGATGCCCCGTGTCAGTCTCACCCTATGGTGGGGCCTGGACAAGCCTGTCATGGCGTCGCACAAGCGCCGAGCAAATGCCCTGCCATGTGCGATCACCCTGCAAGCGAAATTAAGGTGACCATGTAGCACCTGCAGTTCCCGAAGGGATGCCTTGCGCTTAGCCAGCAAGTCCGCTATGAGGGCCACTATCCTTGACACCTTGTGCCCCGGCAACCTAGACGCCTGCGCCACCGTGACAATCTCCACCCCCGGAATACTAGCTTAGTTGATGGGCCTTCGGTCTTTTCGGGCGCTAAAGGGACACCGAGTTCCTCCATTAGCGTCTGAAATGTGTTGAGGAGACGTGTGCACGTGTCCCAGCCCCGTTCACCCCCGAACAAAAATTATCCAGGTAATGGGCTACAGACCGAGACCCTGACCTGCGGAGAAAGGCCCACTGTAGGAAGGTACTGAAACGCTCGAAGGCCGAGCATGATATGGAACAGCCAAAAGGCATGGCCTTATCAAAATAATATGCACCCCGGGATTTGAAGCCCTGCAACTCAAAGTCATCCGGGTGCACCGGCAGGAGACGAAAGGCCGACTTAATGTCGTACTTAGCTAAGGTGCACCCGGGCCACATGAGCGCAGCATGCGCGATGCCTGGTCAAAGGATGTATACCCGACTGAGCAAAGGTCATCAGGGATAGCATCGTTGACCGATCGGCCGGCTGGATAGGACAAGTGATGGATCAGGCGGAACTCGCCTGGTGACTTCTTGGGCACTAATCCCAATGGGGGAGACATTAAGGTTGGGAAACGGGGGTGCAGGGAAAGGGCCAGCGACTCTGCCCGCATCAACCTCCTTAGTAATGCTGGCAGGAGCCACCTCCTCCCTTCCCCTAAGTGACAAAAGGTTGGGCGCGTCTTGAAGGGACCTATCCCCCATGAAAGGAATACGAAACCCCAGTTGAAAACCATGAAGTAGGTAAACTGCATCTGCCCTCCTTGGGTACAATGCGAGCCAATGCTCCAGCATGTCCACATTAATTGGGGAGGTGGCCTCTCAATGGACCTGCTCCCTCAGCTGCAGTCCTGCCAGCCCCTTGTCCCCCCCTACCCCTGCCCCGCATTCATCCCGGCCTGGGACAGGCAGAGGCCGCATGGGGGCCAGAACAAGAGGGACACTCATGCCTGTACTTGCAATTACTCCTGTTGCAGGAACCATTGGACGAGAAGGTCCAGCACAGCTGGCGGGCTGGAACCCCCAGCCCCGCCACTCGGCTGGGTGCCCGTACTGGGGCCGCTCGTCGGACCGCATGTCCACAATGGTATCTCTCCCCGGGCGCAGGGCACATGGGGGTCATGTACAGAAGCCACAGCTCCTGGCAGGGCTCATCCCACCTCATCTCTGGGTGGAGGGGAATCCGCATACAGAATTCCTCGTCGTAAGCCAGCCACGACGGGCCAGGGAAGCCAACCGTTGCCCGATAGACGTTGTCTAAATACTGGACCATCGGGATGGCCAGAACCGGCCTGGCCGTGAGGTAAACCGCCCTGTATATGAGGTACGCTGGCAACCAGTTAGCCCACGTACGCGGCGGCCTACGACGACGTGCCTGGTCCTTATCCTTCTCATCCTGCCCCTCCCTCTCTTCCTTGGTGGGCTCTCTGTTAAGAAGGAAAAAGATGTCCACATACTCGCCCCACCAGATCTCTTCCTTGGTAGACTAGGCCAGATGGTCCCTTAGGGGCAAGGAATACCCCGCTGTCGGTAATGCCGACACCGGCACGGAGGGAACTGCGGGCAAAGTAAAGGGGGGCCTGTACCAACCCGGACACCCCTAGCACATCCCCTACTGCATAGGAGGCACCACCCAAAACCGGGCCCTGTGTCAGGGATGAAGTCGCCGGGTGGGCAAGAGGCGGCTGCACCGCCGCGCCGCCCGTGCGAGGCCATGGCCACTGAAATGCCCCCCCCCAGGGAAGTCAGGTGTGTGGGTGCACTAGCTTTAACCGCATACTCACCTGATGCACCCCCACTAGCCGCCCCCACCGGGGGTTCTGGCCCGCTGGGGGCATCGGAGCTCACGACCGAAACTGAGCTTGTCGACGGGGCCAGATCAGCACAAGTCTGCTGCGCCTGTTGAGTGGGGAGCTGCGAGGCAGTGGCCGCCGCCGGCCCGCGCGCCCCAGGCAGCTCAACCCGACCCGTCGCCTGCCGCTGCCCGGCAGGCAAAGGATGCCTCGAGGGCCGCTACGCGGGCCAGCAGGGCCTCGATGTTAACATAGCCCCCCGTATCGAGAGGGGGCAAAGGGGCAGACGGCCCACAAGTCACGGGCGCCGGTCCAGGTCCCTGGACCCCAGAGGCCGCATACGGCCAAGAGCCCAGGCCCGGCCCTCGAGAGGCCGGGGGCATGCCCTGCCAAGGGAGGGAACCCAATCACCCCCCGTGGCTGAATCCCCCCGCAGGAAGCTGCGAACCCAAGGAGGAAGGCCCCGCAGCGTGGACCATGCCAGGGGCAGTGGCCATCGCTTGCGGGCCAAGGGCCGTGGCCCCCGCCGGGCCTGCCTGCGGACGCCCCGCCTCAGGCCAAGGGGCGACTGATCCCATCCCACCGGTCCCGGTGGGCTCTGGCAAAGGCGGCTGCTGGGGAGGCGCAGTCGCGGTCTTCCGACCCGGTTGGCGCCTCCGCGCAGAACGAGCCCCGTTCGCTGCTGCCTTCTCCGTGGAGAGCATAGCTGGTCTAGCTGGGAAGCCGAAAAGGGAAAAAGCTGCACCGAAGAGGCTTCCAGAGAAGAACACGAGCGACGGAGGTAAAAGGGAAAAACTTCTCCGCTCCGTCGCTTCGCAAAAATGGCAGCTCGGCTGCCTCGTGGCCAGCCCTTTTATTAGGGTGCTGGCCACGCCCCTAACTACCCGGATGCCTTCGTCCGGTGGGGGGGCCCCCGCAAAGAGCGCGACGGCCATTTTGGCGCCACGCTTGCATTATCTTGGTTTTCTTGATATTAAGTCTCAAGCCAGGTTTTGCACTTTCCTCCTTCAATCCAATCAAGAGGTTCTTTAGGTCTTCCTCACTTTCTGCCATTAGGGTGGTACCGTTTGCATATCTCAAATTGTTGATGTTTCTCCCAGCAATTTTGATCCCATATTGTGATTTCTCCATCCTTGCATTGCGCATTATGTGCTCTGTGTATAGATTGAATAAGCAGGGTGATAAAATACAACCTTGTCTTACTCCTTTTCCTATTCCAAACCACTCTGTCAATTCTGTGTTCTGTCCTAACTGTTGCTTCTTGGTTCGTGTACAGATTTCTCATGAGGCCATATGAGGTGTTCTGGTATTCCCATCTCTTTAATTACTTGCCACATTTTGTTGTGGTCCACACAGTCAAAAGCCTTGGTGTAGTCAATAAAACAAAAGGAGACTTGTTTCTGGTATTCTTTTGTTTTCTCCATGATCCAACATATGTTGGCAATGTGGTCTCTAGTCCCCCTGCCTCTTCTGAAACCGGCCTGCACCTCTGGTAGTTCTCTCTCCACATGTTGTTGAAGTCTATCCTGTATTATCTTGAGCATCACCTTGCTGGCATGTGGGATGAGCGCAATTGTTCGGTAGTTTGAGCATTCTTTGGCACTGCCTTTTTTTGGGATTGGAACTTACACCGATCTTTTCCAATCCTGTGGCCACTGTTTTGTTTTCCAAATTTGCTGGCATATTGAATGCAGTAGTTTAATTCCATCATCTTTTAGGGCTTTGAAAAATTCAACTGGGATACCATCATTTCCACTAGCTTTGTTGTTTGCAGTGCTTTTTAGGGCCTTTCTGACTTCACTCTCCAGAATATCTGGTTCTAGTTCAAATTTCTCATTATTGTTATTATCAGGAGTGTTGAGGTCCTTTTTGTAGAGTTCCTCTGTGTACTCTTGCCCTCTTTTTTTGATCTCTTCTGCTTCAGCTAACTCCTTTCCGTCTTTCTCCCTTATCATGGTCATTTTTGCTTTAAATGTCCCCTTGATTTCCCCAATTTTTTTGAAAAGATCTCTAGTCCTTCCTCTTTTGTTGTTTTCCTCCATTTCTTTGCTCTGTTCGTTCAGGTAGTTTTCCTTATCTCTCCTTGCTTTTCTTTGAAATTCTGTATTCAGGTGATTGTATTTTTTCCTTTCTCCTTGGACTTTTGCATTCCTTCTTTCCTCTGCTATTTTAAGGGCCTCATCAGACAACCACTTTGCTTTCTTACGCTTATTTTCTTTTGGTATGGTTTCTCTTGCTGCCTCCTGCGTGATGTCCAATATCTCTGTCCATAATTCTTCTGGTACTCTGTCTATCAGGTACAGGACATTAAATCTGTTCATGACCTCCACTGTGTATTCTTTAAGGATGTTGTGTAGGTCATATCTGTCTGGTCTAATTGTTTTCCCCATTTTCTTTAGCCTGAATTTTGCGATCAGTAGGTTGTGATCTCAGCCACAGTCTGCTCCAGTTCTTGTTTTTGCTGACTGAATGGAGCTTCTCCATCTTTGACTGCAGAGTATGTAATCAATCTGATTTCGATGTTGGCCATCTGGCGATGTCCATGTGTAAAGTCGCCTCTTGTGTTGCTGGAAGAGGGTTTTTGCTATGACTAATGCATTCTCTTCGCAGAACTCTATCAATCTTTGCCCTGCTTCATTCTGTGTTCCAAGACCAAACTTGCCTGTTATTCCATTTACTTTTTGATTTCCTACTTTGGCATTGCAATCTCCTAAGATAATGCGGACATCATTTCTTGGTGTCTGTTCTATGAGGTGTTGTAGGTCCTCATAGAACTGGTCAACTGTGGCTTCATCTGCGCTAGTGGTTGGTGCATAGACTTGGATTACAGTGATATTGAAAGGTTTGCCTTGGATTCTGACTGACATCATTCTATCATTTTTGATATTGTATCCCATTACTGCTTTCCTCACTCTTTTGTTGACAATTATGGCTACTCTGTTTTTTCTGAGGTTTTCTTGCCCACAGTAGTAGATATGATGGTTTCCAGAGCTGAATTCACCCATCCCTGTCCATTTTAACTCAATGATGCCCAGGATGTCAATGCTTATTTGTTCCATCTCATTTTTAACCACTTCCAGTTTTCCTTGATTCATAAACCTCACATTCCATGTCCCTATTCAGTATTGTTCCCTGAAACACTGTATTGCTCCTCCCCCTTTCGTATCCCTCCCCCTTTTCAGATCTCCTGTGCTGAGCATCCCCTTGTTTTGCCTTTTGTTTTGGTCCATAGGGTTCTCTTGGCAAACTTTGTGGCATGCCTTGCTGGTCTCTACGCCAGTCTTTTCCCATCACACATGTTATCACAGTTTAAACAGTTTTCAAACAAAGTATTACCATGCACAATGTCTCATGCACATAAGTTGTACTATGCCAAAAGTCATTGGGGTTGATTATGTAGCTCCACAAATAGGATTCCACCTTGAGTTTTCCAGCTCAACCACTTGACACAGATCAATGGGGATTAAATATTTTCAGAGATACACATTTTAAGGATGCTGTAGCTATGTACCTAAAATATGGAAGGTAAACATAAGTCAGTTTACAAACACTTTGTCACAAAGCCACTTACAGGTTACAATTAACTAGAAGATTTATTTAAGTTTAGCACATGGAATAGGGAGACATTATGAGTACTGTATATACTCAAGTATAAGTTGGGTTTTTAGCCCCCAAAATGAGGTCCAAAAATGGGACTCAACTTATACTCGGGTCAATGTAAATACTCAAAAATATACCCACACAAATGTCTAAATTAATTAATTTTACCATATTTTCATGTATTTTAATTCTTGAAACTCACTATCAGCTGCTGCATTTTCCACTCCTGACTTATACTCGGTGTAATGAGAATTCAAAGGATGCCATTAATTTTCATTTACTCTCTGCGAAGTAGAGGAATGTTTAGCCAATTAGTGCTTAAGATGTAATGCCAATCCCATAGATTGCTGCATACCCAGGTGTTAGTTAGTGCCCCACGCTCCCACATTCTCATGGAAGCCAGTTCCAAGGACACTTAGTCTGGGAATCTGACAGTTTGATCTATCACATGAAGATACCAAGATGGGATCTAAGATAACCATCTCATGTAAGATTCAGGTGCATAACACGCAGCTGGATGTCCAGGTGTCCAGCCGTTTGTCTCCTCATGTCATATTTGGGGTATTTTCACATACTTGAGAGGAGAGGTGTGAGTGGGGAAAACATATATAAACTGAGAGTTTTAGCACATCAGCAGCAGACACCCCATGGCCTGGGGTCCCTCTGCCCATTTCCTTTTTCAATATGCCTTAAATGTTAGACTGCAGGTCTAATATTTATGGGGGCTAAAAGGGCCCAACTTTTTATTTACTTAGCTAGCTTAGCCATTTCTATTTCTTTTATGTTTGTATTTGAACTGCCTTTACCCATAAGCTATTTTACCTCATTTTTATACCAATAAAAAGCTGCTATATTTGAAGAATCATAGTAGTGTACTTTTATTCTCCTCAAACCTTAAAGAGGGGAATTCTTAGAATCCAGCATCAAAGACCAGGGAGAGGGAGGCTATAAATTAAGGTCTCTGTCAGGAGGAGTGAATTCCAATGGAGAAGAAGACTTCATTAAGGTTTCGTTTCTTTGCAAAGGAGCGTTATCAAGTTTTGCTGGAGTCTCTTCCTGGTGAGGTAATTTTTATCTAACCCCTGGTTAGCTGGAGTCTGAAAGTGTCATAAGAGGGAGGAGGCATAAAACTGTTATCTAGGAATACTGGACATTTCCTAAAGTCCAGTATCACCATTTTAATTGTCAGATAGTTCTGGATAGAGAGAGGCCAGCACATCTCAAAACGCTGTCTGCTGAAGCAGTAAAACCTCTCAAGGAAAAACAGCCCTCTTTATGCCAAAGGTCATAGACAGGCCACAGTGCAGGGTTGGTTTATACCTGCCTCAACACTATAATAAACATCTCCCTGTTCAGCAGTGCAGGGAGGCTTTTACACTTGGGTCAATCTATTTTCCTAGTTTTAGAGGTCCAAATTAGGTATCTCTACTTATATTCAGGATGACTTATAGTTGAGTATATATGGTACCATTCTCAGCTTATTCTTCTAAGGTCTTTTTTTGGTGATGGGACCCAGCTATGGAACTCTCTCTCCACTCACCTGGATAGAAGTGCTTATGATGTATTATTTTCAAAATAAGAGGAGCTATTTTTTTTTACTTGCCAATGAATCTTGAGATCATTTTAAGATAACTTTAACACCTTCAGAGTTTAGCTCTTTAGCTTTAAACTCTTTTTGCTCTTGTTGGTTGGGTTTAGTTTCTTGTGTTCTAGTTTTATGTCCCTCAGTTTAAGGTACTGGGGGGGGGCACTGATTCCCCCCTCAGGAATTTTACAATGTTTATTTTCTCCTTTTGCTTTCTCAGAGTACATTGTTAACTAGTTGGTATGCAAGAGATGGAAATACCCAGATAAATGGGACTACCTGGAGACATTAGCCTGAATTCTGTTGCTCCTTCCAGCACATGGAAGGCAAATTGCAAAAGCTGATGAGTTTAGCTGATGGGGTACTATTTGAATGTCTGGCCATGCATACAGCTGCCTGCCTATTCACACACTCAACCACATACTTATGCCTCAACATCTGTGCAACAGGTAGGTCACCAACAAGTGGTGACAGGTTCCATACGTTTTCCTCTATGGGCAGTAAAAATCAACAGTATTTGTGCCAATGTTTTTATAATGTGTCCTTTGCATTCCACAGGACTTGCTCCTAAGTAGGTTTGTGGAAGAGTTTGGCCTAAATCTGCAGTGCTTCATGACTGCATTTTGGGGGCTGGGTCAAGCTCCCTCAGACAGCTTCGGGTGTTGGATGGCCATTTCCTCCTTCCTCCACCACATGGCATTTCCTGGTGTGGTGGCAGTGGCGTGGGGGCAGGGGACACATGAAATGGTGCCATGGGCCATGTTAGGGCTGTGGGCCACAGGTTGAGAATCCCTGTTCTAGTAGAACAGGACTACTATTGGATAATATCTTTTAGAATAAATCAACATATCAGAAGAAGAGGGAGGACTTTTTATTACAAATTTGGGTCTATCAAATCTGTAGGGCTGAAAATCCATCCTCCTTCAATAATGGATACACTGCCTAATGGGATTTTCAGTCCAGTCACATGAAGGTAACATGTTGCCCATCCTTAGTTTAATTTAATTGTTTTTCATAAAGTAAGTTCTGATTTATGGTGATCCTTTCCAAAGATTTCTAGACAGATAATAAACAAAATTGGTTTACTATTTCGTTCTTCTAGGGACACTCTGGGACTGGGCAGCTTTGCCCATGGGTAGACAGGATATCTCTTCTCTCAGGAGGCACAGTGGAGAATTGATCTCCCAACCTCTGGCTCCACCAAAAACACTGAGGTATCCAGCCAGCTCACTCTTACTCAGCAGATTATGATCCTTAAAATCACATGCACATGTAATTTTGATGAAATCACATCAGCCATGGCAAATTTTCAGAAATAAATCTTCGTATCCCTCCAACAAGTCCTGCCATGTGGAAACCTACAGGTATCCTGTGGTGATGGCAGTGGCATTTTAAAAAATAAAATAAAGTAGCTTGCCCACAAAGTAGACTCAGGACCTTTGGGGAAAGACTCAGAAACTTGTATTATGTCAAAAGTCATGGGGGCTGGGTATGTAGCTCCACAAATAGGATTTCACCCCAAGTCTTCCAGCCGAATGGTTTGACACAGAACAATGGTGATGTCACATTTTTAGAGATACACACATTAAGGATGTTATACGTACATACCTAAAAATATGGAGGGTAGACATAAGCCAATTCCCTCCTCAGGATCACTATGGCAACCTTATCACTCCCAAAGTGAATTTCCTCTTTGAGAAGAGTTGCGTCTCAAGGTTAAGCACTTGCAAAGATGTAGCCTTTAGCTTGGCCATAGTCTTGGCTCCTCTCTGATCCACAAATTTTCCCTCCTCCTGAGTTCAAAGACAAGGCTGTCTCCATGTCTTTGAGATGTTTTATTGAAGAAGTATTTTCATTCAAAAATATATCAAAATGCAGATCAAAG